>CM035156.1:1826080-2524082 GCA_020205615.1 Panax quinquefolius | reverse complement strand
TTTTTATAAATAAAGATGAATTTTTCTATAAATATTATTTTGAATATTATGGAATAAATTTGATATAATGTTATAGTTGTGGGTAATATTTATAAATTTTGCAAAGTATGCAAGTTGTTATAAAATATTCGTTTGGTTTGAAATATTCTTTTTGTTAGGGAATATTCGTCTAATGGCTCAATCATTGGTGGACCCCACAATGTAATTATTGTTTGATTGAAAACGACAAAAATATTTTATAAAAATAACTTGGAGGTGTTACCGTTAAAACTGCTGAACTACCCGGTGGTAAAAGTACAAAGAATATGTCAGAATGAGCATAGAAGACACTGCAGATTGATTATTGATGCTTTACGTGAGAAGTCACTCGGTATGCTCAATTATTGCTACAATAATTGTTGCATCATATCTCTTATATTATCGATTCAATTATTGTCACATTATCATCTCAGATAATATGTTATAAAGATTAAATCAATAATTGAGACGACAAGTTATAAATGATTAATAATTGTTGAAAGATTAAATATGTGTTGATGAAAAAAAAAATGATTTGTGGTAAGTTTGATTATTTTATGGGGGCTCATATGTCATCATCTAAGAGTCTCTTCAATCAATAAGAATTACCTTCGTTAATAGTAATTACCCTTGTGAATAGTATTTACCTTCGTCATCAATAGAATTACTGCGTCGATAAGAATTACCCTTGTGAATAGTATTTACCTTCGTCAATAATAGTATTTACCTTCGTTAATAGTAATTACCTTTACCAGACGTCGAACCACTTGTCATTTCACATTACAGCGTCGAACCACTTGTCGTTTCACATTACAAAGGCCAAACCAATTAAATCGAAGCCACTTGCGCTTTTCACATCTAAGCGGTGCTAAGCTAGAAATCTTCTATAAATAGAGGCCTAGGGCTTCATTATTTTTCACGAATTCATTCAAGCTATAGAGAGAAAAGTAGAGAGAATAAAAGAGAGAAAGAAGAGTATTTTGTTACTACACCGTCTTTGCGATTCAATCTCCTACCAAATGTAAGTGGGTGTTATTCTTTCTTATTCACGAAGAGAACTTGTTGTTATTCCATCATTATTATTCTGTTGAATAACCTCAGATACGCGCTTTACCCTATACTTGGTGACATTCTTCTATTATTCATTGGAACATCCTGTCATGCGTGTGTTTTACACCGACTGGTTCCGTCTTTATTATTCTCGCTGGAACATCCTGCTCGTGTGTTTTTACACCTAGGACCGGTTCCGCTCTTTATTATTCTCGTTGGAATATCCTATCTGTGTTTTACACCGGATCCGGTTCCATCTTTATTATTCATTGGAACATCTTGTGCTTGTGAATTTCACCGACCGTTCCGCTTCTTTATTATTCGCTGGAATAACCTCGTCTGCAAGGCGGTTTATCGCATGCATGGTGATTTCTTTTGTTATTCCATTCTTTATTATATCCAAATTGGTTAAAACTTTGACTTCTATACTCCATGAAATTAGTGGAATATCCTTGATATTTGCGTTTCATCCAAAGATCTTTTCATGAAAATATTCTTCCGATCATTCTTGAATTTTACTCTACAAAAACAAAGATCACGTTGATAATTTGGACGTTAATAATTCTGGATAAAATAATTCTTGAACTTGTTTTATCAATTCTTATATCATTGTCATCATCCTCATGTTTATATTTTTAAAGTCATCTGTGGCTCAGTAGTGCATAGATGGACTTGGTATGATTATGACCGAGACTATTCTTGTAATAATCAATGACCGTAATGTTACAAATGATGTGGTAAAAATCCTCAATGGACGTAGTGCATCGATGGATGATTGTTGGCATGATCATGACCATTAATGAATACACAAATATTCTTGGCCGTAGTGCATGAATAATTGTGGTCGTGATACTTAAAGAATATCCTCGGCAGTAGTGTGGGTGATTCGATGATATGGAATATTTATTAAAGTTGAGTCTCAAATATATAAAGATGAAAACCCTTTAAAACCTAAAAGATAGTAGACTTTATTTTCTACTTGACTTTTTTAATGGATTGCATATTCACGCAGCTTAAACCTGGTTGCCTATTGTATTTTATCGGTTTAACATTGTTGAAGACTATTGATAATTTATTCTCGCATTATCTTAGTCATAATATTTCTTCTTGGGCTAGTTGAGCTCACCCTTTCTTTCACTATTCTCTTCAGAAAATGAGAATATAGCTGGGACGAGTCGGGGAAGCGAGTGATGGTCCCGAAGATAAGATTAGTAGTCCTCACTATTATGTGAAATAGTGTGATAATAATTGTAATGAGGACTTTTTGTTTGAGTTTGTATAATATCTAGTAGAGCGATATTTGTATTTAAACTCACGCTTTATGTCGTATGGGTACACGGCAGCTTATGTTAATAAGTTGTATTTAAATTACATGCACCATGTAAGTGGCGACCCAAGATGGGTGATGTATACCTAATTTTGGGGGCGCACGCTTTACCCTATACTTGGTGACATTCTTCTATTATTCTCGCTGGAACATCATCTGTTCATGTGTTTTACACCTAATTCGTTCTTTATTATTATTATTCTTAGAACATCCTCATACATGTGTTTTACATCTGGACTGGTTCCGCTCTTTATTATTATTCTGCTGAACATCCTCATGCATGTGTTTCTGCCGGACCGGTTCCATTCTTTATTATTCTGTTGGAACATCCTCACTCAGACGCGTTTCGCGGGACTGGTTCCGTTATTTATTATTCGTTGAATAACTCGCCTGCAAAGTGATTACCATCGCATGCATGGTGATTTCTTTTGTTATTCTATTCTTTATTATACCCAAATGGTTAAAACTTTGACTTCTATACTCCATGAAATTAGTAGAATATCCTCGATATTTGCGTTTCATCCAAAGATCTCTTTCATGGAAATATTCTTCCGATCATTCTTGAATTTTACTCTACAAAACAATGATCATGTTGATAATTTGGACGTTAATAATTCCCGGATAAAATAATTCTTGAACTTGTTTTATTGAATTCTTATATCATTGTCATCATCCTCATGTTTATATTATGTTGAAAGTCATCTGTGGCACCAGTAGTGCATGATGGACTTGGTATGATTATGACCGAGACTATTCTGTAATCATGGTAGTAATGTTACAAATGATGTGATAAAAATCCTCGATTAGTAGTAGTGCATTGGTGGAAGCCGATTGTTGGCATGATCATGACCATTAATGAATACACAAATATTCTTGGCCCAGTAGTGCATGAATAATTGTGGTCGTGATACTTAAAAGAATATCCTCGGCAGTAGTGCGGGGTGATTCGATGATGTGAATATTTATTAAAGTCGAGTCTCATTCTATACTAATGATGAAAAACCTTTTAAAACCTAAAAGATAGTAGACTTTATTTTCTACTTGACTCTTTTAATGGATTGCTTATTCATCCGCAGCTTAAACCGGTTGTTTATTGTATTTTATCGGTTTAACATTGTTGAAGACTATTGATAATTTATTCGCATTATCTTAGTCATAATATTTCTTCTTGGGCTAGTTGAGCTCACCCTTTCTTTCACTTTATTCTCTTCAGAAATGAGAATATATACGGCTGAGACGAGTGGAAACGAGTGATAGTCCCGAAGATAAGATTAGTAGTCCTCACTATTCTCAGTGAAATAGTGTGATAATAATTGTAATGAGGACTTTTTTTGAGTTTGTATAATATCTAGTAGATTTATATTTGTATTTAAACTCACGATTTATGTCGTATTGTACACACATGATTATGTTAGTAAGTTGTATTTAAATTACATGCCATGTAAGTGGCGACCCAAGATGGGTGATGTATACCTAATTTTGGGGCGCCACAATAAAGTCAGAATTGTTTTTGTACCATGTATATGACAACCGTGAACGAATGATGATGTATACTATTTTGGGGCGTCACACACCGCCTATCCTCTCTACAAGCACGTCGTCAAGCTTCCGTGTGATCTGTTATCATGCGGAGTTGTAGCGCGTGAATTTCGTGATTGGATCTTGTAATTTAAACTTGGCGTTAACACGAATTGTTATGACAAGAACTTAGTTGGTCAAAATTGAGGTTCGGAATATGTTTCAATTTTGATTCTCATTCATTTATAATGCATATATTTGTTTAGTGGACTAATGATAAAATTGTCCCTTATATTTAGACGAAAATAAATTTGATACTCAAAGTTTGAGAATCTTCAATAAGTAACTCTAAGTATTTTAAAATAACAAATGTGTTCTCTTTCGGCCGGAATACGGTTTGACTATCTTTTTTCTCAAATAATGTTATTCTTTACTTTGTTCATTTCCCCCAACATTTAAAATTAAAAAAAAATCAACATTATTTATAAAATGAATGACAATAAATAATAAATTAAATATAAATATAATTTCCTTTTGAGTGACACATTACCTCCATCTATAAATAAAATATTTTCATGAAATTTATAAATGCAAAATAAAAAAATCAATATTAAAATCATAAAGTCTCTTTAAAGAAGAAACTAAAATAAAAACAAATTAAATAAATAAAATATCAATGGTAAGTTAACAAAATATTACTAATAAAAAAGCAATTATAAAAGAACTACAAAATCAAATATATTCTCTCTCTTTTTTCTTATCCAAACTTGGGGGACCGTTTTGTTATTAGTGGTTGTTTATAATTTTGTTATGTTAAATTACATTTTGATTCTCATATATTCTGAAAAATTAAATAAGATGTAGCAGTGGAAACCTGATATGCTGCAATATGCACTAGTGCCCACCCCACCCCACCCCACCCCACTAAATGCAAGTAAGTAGCCGATCGAGCATGCATAGAGTTAAAAGTACTTGACACGGAGTGAGTGAGTGAGTGGGAGTTGATTGAAAAATTAGGAGGTAGCAAGTCCTTGTTTTAAGCCAAATGACCTACCTATCCTATTGGAGCTCCATCATTGGCTTTCATTTCAAGACTCTAAGTAGCTAGCTAGCTAGCTAGTAGAAATAAATACCGAAAAACAATATGTACATTATATAATTAATTCATTACATAGTTCCGTTCCGTTCCGTTACTAAATACATCATCCATCATTTTGACTCTCTTTCACTTGTACAGCCCAACTTAGATATCTTAATTATTTACAACTATTTATCCATTATATATATATATATATATAATTATTTTATCTCTTATAATTTATACACGTAATGTATTGGTTACTAGTATTATATAAAATTGGATGCATGTGCAAGAGAAATGTTACTTTCAATAAAATTGTAGGACTGATATTTACAAATCGAATCAGGATCCTCTCCATTTTAAATGAATTGAAGAGTCTTTATTTTATGATGTAAATTTAAAATATGTTAAAATATGACATTATAATAATGAAAGAGAGAGATGATAATAAAAAATATACAAAATAAAATGGAGAATCCTAGTCCTTACAAAACGTGCAAGTAGATAAATGCTAATGAATACACTTTGCAAGCAACTAAGAAAGAACATATATATATATATATATATATATATATATATATATATATAACTGGTGATCCATATCAAAAGATTTAATAGCCCAAAGAGGAACTGACTGCAACTCTTAGTAGCAGTTTGAGAATTTTATTTTAAATGATCGCAACTCTTAGTATCGACTATAGAAATTTTTTTTACTAACTACTACTAAGAGTTGTGGAGAAAAATGTCTAAAATATCTCACTTTAGTTAGATTTAAATAATTTATTGCTGGCCACACAACGCTTAGTAACGACCAGATAGTTTTTTTTGTTGTTGACGACCACTAGGAGTTGTGGCCAGGAAAAATGTCTAATAACGCTCCAATCTTAATTAGATTTAAATAGTTTTTTACTATATAAAATACTTTTAAGGTAATTCCAAGTTGTATTACAATATGGAATTTAAATTTTAAATAATCTAATTGTCACAATAATTGACAATGTTAAATTATATTACATAAAAAATTATTTATACAAATAAATACATTAAATATAGTTGATAAAATAGATTTTATTACTTAAGAAATAATTTGTACAAATAAATACATTGAATATAAATGACCATTTTAAATTTTGTACTTAAAAATTATTTATAAAAATAAATACATTATATATAATTGTCAATAATAATTTTTATTACTTAAGAAAGTATTTATAAAAATATTTTATTCTTCAAAAAATTATTTAAATCTAACTAAGATGGTGGTATTTTAGGCATTTATCCTGACCATAACTCCTAGCTAGTAGTAGTTAGGAAAAAAAAATCTGTGACCGCTACTAAGAGTTACGACCAACAACAAAATATTTAAATCTAATCAAGGTGAGGGTGTTTTAGATATTTTTCTTGCTCACAACTTTCAGCAATGGCCAGCAAAAACAATTTCTCTGACCAATTCCTTGTTATGTTATTGGATCTCTGAATTAACGGTATAAAATATAGTTGCTTGAATAATACGCATAACAACTGTTTGCTATGAATTACTCTCCATATATATATATACACGCGTGCATCACAATCTTGATATAAACATGTATACCAGACTTTATAAAACTAAGACGATGTTTGATAAAAATGAGTAATTAATATCTGAATGGTTAGTATATCTTAATAAATTAGATTATTTGAGTAAAATAGCATGTGAACTTAAAATATTGTTTGGTAACTAAAAATTATAAAACATACTTTTAAATTTAAAATTTAAAATATTTCAAATTAAATTTTCAAAAATCAATAATAATATTAAATTTTAAAATTGAAGGAGTACAATATTTATATAGACTCCATAAATTTAAATTTTTTATTAATGATTTGGATATTCATATTGGCTGGCTGGCTGGCTGGCTGCATACATATTCATATTGGCTGGCTGGCTGGCTGGCTGGCTGGCTGCATTTAAACTAAGAAAATAAGAAGAATAATGAGACACATCTATTTTCTCATTTACAAGTTATTTTCAGTTTAGTAATTAGTATGGATGTTGAGCTTGAACGTTTTATTTGTATAAATTTAAAAGAAGTCATTTAATTTATATTTTAGAAAATATCTCTTTGGGTTGGGATATTTATTGTCGTTAGAAAGCTGAAGGTAATGCATAAAAAAGTAAAAGTAGCCCAAGTCGAGGAAGAATGTTGGCTGATGGGCTGAGGATAATTGGATGTCATCTTCCTAGTCTGGGCATTGTCCTCTTTAATTTCACCGTTAACGTTGAACCCAAATTGGGCCTAATGAGGTTACATAGCCCAATATGGGAATGAACCAAATAGTACAAGCCCTACATCAACGACTTAAGCCACAATATATCACATCACATATCTTTATTGTAGTATGCTTGGGTCATTTGGGATCATTTTTTAAAAGGAAAATCATATATATCAGGAATTATTATGTCAGACTTTTTAATTATTAATTACGTGAATAAGTATTTAATTATAATTTTTTAGAAAAAAATATATAATAAGTGAGACATTTTTATAATTCTTACCAATTTAAATTTTTCGACATAAATTTATCACAAACATAACACGACTCTTTTTTTTAAATATGATTAGTGATTCTAAAAATTACTTTTGCTTATAATTAGTTTTTTAAAAAGTAGTTCGTGGTTGGTAATAAAAAAACACTTATATTAATAAAAAGAATTTTTAAAATAAATAGAGATAAATTAGTAATATAGTTGGCCATACCCGATTATTAAATTTGACAAGTAATGAAAACTGATTTCAAACACTCTTTTACCAAACGTCGTGAATCATATTTATCATCAAATATAAATTTAACATTCCCATTTATTTCTTTAAATTGGGAGGTACCAAAAACATGTTGAAGTCAACAGCTCTACTCGCTATAGAGTATACTTTTAAGAGATTACTAAATGCTAAAAAAATTAAAATTTTATTTCGCCAAATAAGATCTTAATTAGAGCTCATGTGTAGCTTCTTTTCTCTCTTATATTTTAATTTATTTTTAAAATCTCATGCACATTTTCTCATTTATATTTTATATTTAATTTTTTTTATTGCACACACATATTGTGTGTTACAAATACTAGTTATAATAAGGCTCATTCCACCTTTAAAAAGAGAATTTGCGTTTTAAAAGCTCAAATTTGGGTGATAGGGGATCTTAGATTTATCCATGAATTACTCCATATAAATTACAAACCATTAAATATGTATTTATATGTTTTTTTATAACATTAACACTCTGTTTATGAGTTTTGAACAGAAAATAAAAGAATAGAAAATTTAAATTAGAAAAGAATAGAAAACTTGAAGTTTTCCTTTGTGTTGTTTCTGAGTTTTTAATAGAAAAAAATAAAAATTTAAAATTGAGGACATGAAACAGTAATTTAAAAATTATTATATTAAAAGTTGAGGATAATATGAGAATTATAAAAATATTACTTATTCCAATTTCTTTTCCATCCAAATCAGGCCAATTTTGGACGGAAAACTTTGGCAGAAAAATTGGCCGAGTTTTTTTATCTATTTCTTTTCTTTTCCGTTTATTAAAAAACTTCAGAAAAAGAACGTAAGGATCTTAAATGATATCGTATTGAATATTTTAATAATAATTTATGATATAATTAATTACACGAATAAGAGTTCAAATACGAGTTTTATGTATCAACATCAACATGAAACTATCATATTAATTTCACACATAACAATTATGTGAAATAATAGCTAAATTTGAAATGAGGAACAAAACGAACAAATTAAATTTAACAAGAGTATCATCGAAGGAGTACGAAATTCATACTTGATACGCAAAACCACTTATAGCACACTTCACAAAATCTTATCTTCAAATGTCAATGATAACAAATATGAAATATTATTCACCACCTAAACATATTCACTTTGAATTAAATATAATAAAACTAATAATTTTTAGCCCATTTAAGATACTTTTAACCTCTTTAGATCACTATTAATGCTCCAAAACTTTAAAATCAATAACACAAATTTAAAAATCTTAATTCCCTAATATGACAATTTATTCTTAAGACGTTAGTTTAATATTCTGATCTTATCACCATTAATTAAATTTTATCTGTCAAAATAATTATTTTTAACATAAACTAGACTTCAAATACTCTAATTCAGTCTCAAGAATCACCCAAATCGAATTTAAAATCATTATGATATACATTTTTAAATATTAGAACATATTGTTGAAAATTATGCTACAAAAATTCTAGACCAATCACTTTTTAAAATTCATAACAAATCATACGCTAATTTTAACGGTTCAAATTTGATGAACATATTCTTAGGTTATATATGTTTAACATATTCAAAAATTATAACGATCCAATGGTCGGATTAAGAGATATAACTCACGCAATAGACCTTAAATTATCAAAATTGATTTTCAAATTTTAACGTTTACATTCAATCAAACTATATTGCTTAATATAAATTTATCTCCTCTTTTCGATTATCACAATATATAATTCCATGTCTATATTTTATTTATTTTAAAAACTCTCATAACTAAATTTAAAATCAAAATACGAAATAATATTTACATTCCTCGTTCGATTTTCTTTGATACGCAACAACAAAGAATCGGACTTTCGGTCTTTTAGAGTCTTCAAAATGCTTCATGTCTACACAAAAAATGTAATTCTCAAAAAATATATGAAATAGGCTTAAGAATCACTCAATTTGGTGTTAATATGACTGAGTTACGATTTTTTATAGTGACTGAAATTGAGACATGTTACAATTTTTAGCAATTTAAGGCATGAAGATGACGTCAAATAACTTTTGCTTCCTTTTTTCACAATTGTAGGACGAAAAATTAAAGAAATAAACTTGGAATTCACTCAATTCCGACATAGTATGAATTAATTATGATTTTTCTAATGAAACGTAGTGTGTAAGTATTTTACTCAGAAATTCAACTAATCAAATTAAAATATGATTAGAATTACATCTTCACTTTTTTAATATAACAAGCAAACAATATAATAATTACCAAAATCTTGATGGCCTCCTCAATTTTAATTAAATTAATTATTTAATTATTTATTAAAAGAACTTGACTTTCCAAATGAAACAAGGAATAATGAAAATTAGTAACTTACCTTTTTCAATTCAAATACATTTTTATAAAATAAAATTAATTAATATTTAATTATTAAATTATTACATTATGTATGTGAGACGCCTTTTGAAATTAGGTATACATCACCCATCTTGGGTAGTGATATACGTGTATGCAATTTAAATACAACTTACTAATATAAGCTGTAGGTATGCAATCTGACATAAATCGTGAGTTTGAATACAAATATTGTCTACTTGAGATCATACAAACTCAAAAAAGGAGTCTTCATTACAATTATTATCACACTATTTCACGTAATAGTGAGGACTACTAATGCTATCCTCCGGACCATTACTCAGTTTCCCGACTCGTCCCAAATTATATTCTCATTTCACGAAGAGAAACGGTGAAAGAAAGGGTGAGCTTTCAACTAGCTCAAGAAGAAATATTATGACTAAGATAATGCGAATAAATTATCATTAGCCTCAAATGATGTTAAACTGATAAAATATAATGAACATCAAGTTTAACTACACGATGAACCAAAGATCCATTAAAAGAGTTAAGTAGAAAATAAAATCTACTATCTTTTATGATTTTAAAGGTTTTCATCACTATTAATTATAAATTTTGAGACTCAACTTTAATAAATATTCCATATCATCGAATCACCCTTGACTACTGGCCAAGATATTCTTTAAGATCACGACCACAATTATTCAATGCACTACGGGCCAAGAATATTTGTGTATTCATTAATAATCACGTGATCAATACAACAATCATCCATCAATGCACTTACTACGGGCCACTTAAGGATTTTACCACATCATTTGTAACATTACGATCGTGATTACACCGAATAGTCTCTCATCATAATCATACCAAGTCCATCCCGCATACTACTGATGTAGATGACTTTTAACATAATATAAACATGAGGATGATGACAATGATATTCAATAAAACAAGTTCAAGAATTAATTTATCTAGAACCAATAACATCCAAATCGACAATACGACATCGCTTTGTAGAGTAAAATTCAAGAATCTTGAGAAGAATATTTTCATGAAAGGATCTTTGGATGAAACGCAAATATCGAGGATATTCCACTAATTTCATGGAGTATAGAAGTCAAAGTTTTAACCAACCGGGTATAATAAAGAATGGAATAACAAAAGAAATCACCACGTAAATGCGATATCGCATGACAGGCGAGTTATTCAATGAATAATAAATAACGGAACCAGGTCCGTCGTAAAACGCATGCAGACGATATATTCCAATGAATAATAAAGAATGGAACCAGGTCCTAAGAAAAACACACGAATGAGGATGTTCCAACAGAATAATAATAAAGATGGAACCGAGTCCGGTGTAAAACACACGCATGAGATGTTCCAACAGAATAATAATAAAAAGCGGAAACCAGTCCTGTAAAACACACGAGCAGGATGTTCCAATGTAATAATAATAAAGATTTTAACCCGGTCCGGTGTAAAACACACACACGCATGGATGTTCCAACGAATAATAGAAGAATGTCACCAAGTATAGGGTAGAAGCATAGATACGAGTTATTCCAATGCGAATAATAAGCGATGGAATAACAACATTCTCTTCATGAATAAGAAAGAATAACACCCTTACTTTTGGTAGGAGATTGAATCTCAAAAGAAGTGTAGAACAAAATACTTTCTTCTTCTTTCTCTCTTATTCTCTCTATACTTTCTCTACTATAAATTGAATGATTTCGTGAAAATAATGAAGCACTGAGGCCTCTATTTATAGAAGATTTCTAACTTAAACTTTTGCCATATGAAAAGCGTGTGGCTCGATTTAATGATAATGTGAAAAGAAAAGTGGTTTGGCCTTTGTAATGTGAAACGACAAAGTGGTTTGACCTTTGTAATGTGAAGCGAAAACGACGTAGTGGTTCGGCGCTTTGTAATATGAAACGACAAAGTGGTTTGGCGTCAGTAAATGTAATTACTATCGACGAAGGTAATTACTATTCACAAAGATAATTACTATTGACGAAGGTAATTACTTATCGACAAAGAGACTCTTAGATGATGACATATGGGCCCCCATAAAATAATCAAACTTACCACAAACGCCTCATAACATACTCTTTATATATATCATCAAGGATTGAATAAATATTACCACAAATTATTTTATTTTTAATCAACACATATTTAATCTTTCAACAATTATTAATCATTTATAACTTGTCGTCTCAATTATTGATTTAATACTATAACATATTATACTGATGATCTTGTGTGACAATAATTGAATCAATAATATAAGAGATATGATCACGTGATTCAAGCAATAATTGAGCGTAAATTTGTGACTTCTCACATAAGCGTCAATAATCAATATCGTGTCTTCTTATCTACTACACGTATTCTTGTCACTTTTTTTCTACCGGGTAGTTCAACGGTTTTAACGGTAACACCTCTACCAGTTATTTTTATAGAAATATAATTTGTCGCTTTCTAACTACGACAATACTTCCGTTAATAAATTAATTAACGATTGGTAGTCGCCTGAAATATTCCCCGATAAAAGAATATTCCCCACCAAACCGCGAATATTTTATAACAACTTTTAACTACTTTGCAAAAATTTATAAATATTACCTACAACTATAACGTTATATCAAATTTATTCCATAATATTCAAAAATAATATTTATAGAAAAATTCATCTTTATTTATAAAAGTTGGAGTCTTACAGTATGAAAATCGATGCATTTATTATGTGGATTTCATATTTCCAATAAATAAAAAAGGGTAAATCGAAATCTAAAAGGAAAGAGTGACAAGGTGAAGGTTGGTGGCGTATATATAAGATGAGCTATTGAAAAGCCTCAGTATCTCCTCCTTCCTTGAAAAGCTGTTATAGTATTAGACCATAGTCATTCCATAACCTTCCAATGAATCGGCAAATTTAAGACCTAAACAAACAAACCCCTTCGGTTTTCTCTCCTCCTTTCTTCCATCCAAAACCCTAACCAAACAAACACTAAAGAAACCATTCGTTCCAATCAAATTCTATTTATTTTCACTCAAAGGTAATCCACGGATCTCTTCTTTATAATCCGTTTACTTCTTTGCTGTTCATATTCTTAATCACACCAATTTCTGAAACTTCACCCTCTAGATTACTCTTAAAAGTTCACCGGAGGAGGAGTGAGTTTCAGAGCTGAGTTTTATTAGGGTAAATTTAGTATTTACCAAGTAAAGGTTTTGCGGCTTTGCGCAATACTTTAATAGCAATGGATGATCTTGAAAAGGCAATACTTATAAGCTTTGATGAATCCAGGATAGTAAATTCGCTACTGAAATCACAAGCAGTTGCATTCTGTCAACAAATTAAGGATAACCCATCAATTTGTAGTATATGTATTGAAAGATTGTGTTTTTCTAAACTAGTTCAAGTCCAGTTCTGGTGTTTGCAGTGCTTACATGAAGTGCTTCGTGTAAGATATTCATCTATGGGCCTTGAGGAAAAGTCCTTTATACGAAAATCATTGTTTTCCATGGCGTGTTTTGAGGGTTTAGATAATAGAAACTCGGTTAGAGTGTTGGATGGTCCGGCATTTATTAAGAACAAGCTGGCTCAGGTTTTGGCCACTTTAATTTACTTTGAGTACCCGTTAATTTGGTCTTCTGTGTTCATTGATTTTATTCCAAACCTGAGCAAAGGTGCTGTCGTTATTGACATGTTTTGTCGAGTATTGAATTCACTGGATGATGAGTTAATTAGCTTGGATTACCCCCGGAGTGTGGAAGAGACTGCTGTTGCAGCACGAGTTAAGGATGCAATGAGGGAGCAGTGTATCGCCCAGATTGTTAGAGCGTGGTATGACATCTTATCCATGTACAGAAATTCTGATCCTGACCTATGTGCTAGTGTTTTAGACTCTATGAGGAGATATATATCTTGGATTGACATTAGATTAATTGCGAATGATGCATTTCTCCGGTTATTATTCGAGTTAGTGTTGGTTGAGGGTTTTCGGGATCAGGTCCGGGGTGCTGCTGCGATTTGTGTTCTTGCAGTAGTATCTAAACGTATGGAGCCACAATCAAAGCTTAACCTTATACAAAGCCTTCAGATGAGTAGGGTGTTTGGTTTGTTAACCGAAGATAATGACTCTGAGTTAGTTTCTAAAATAGCAGCTTTAGTTACTGGGTACGCTGCCGAGGTTCTGGATTGCTACAAGCTTTTGAATGATGAGGATGCGAATGGCATTTCATTGGAGCTCTTGAATGAGATTCTTCCCTCGTTGTTTTATGTAATGCGGAATTGTGAGACTGACACAACATTCAGAATTGTGCAGTTTCTCTCCAGTTATGTTGCCATGATGAAGAGCTTTACTCCATTGAGAGAGACACAGCTTCTTCACGTGGGTCAAATATTGGAAGTGATTCTTTTGCAGATTCAGTTTGATCCTATGTACTGTGAAAATCTTGATATGTTTGATAAAATTGGGAAAGAAGAGGAAGAAAGGATGATGGAGTTCCGAAAGGATTTAATAGTGTTGTTTCGTAGTGTAGGTCGTGTAGCACCTGATGTTACTCAGATTTTTGTACGGAATTCATTGGTTAGCTCCATCGGATCTTCTGCAGAGAGGAATGTTGAAAAGGTAGAAGCTGCACTTTTCCTCTTCCATGCACTTGGAGAGTCACTAAGCGACGGGGCATTGAGGACTGGTACTGGTCTCTTGAAGGAAATGGTGCCAATGCTTTTATCAACGAGGTTTCCTTGCCATTCTAATAGGCTTGTTGCACTTGTGTATTTGGATACAATAACACGATATGTGAAGTTTGTTCAGGAGAATACCCAGTATATACCTTTGGTTCTTACCGCTTTTCTTGATGAGAGAGGTATACACCATCCAAATGTAAATGTGAGTCGCAGGGCAAGTTATCTTTTCATGAGGGTTGTGAAATCTTTCAAAGCCAAGCTTGTTCCTTTCATAGAGACAATTTTGCAGGTAGTTAGTTACCATGTATATTAATATCATTCTTATATAGGTTTATTTATTAACTTGGCATCCTTTATATTTCTCTTTTTTACTGATTTAGTTTTTCCTTCAAATAATTTTAGAATCTGCAAGATACAATTGCTCAATTTACTAAAATGCATTGTGCTTCAAATGAGCTATCTGGGTCTGAAGATGGTAGTCACATTTTTGAGGTAAATGTTCAGTATTATCCATTACACTAGAGAATAAGACCAAAGTAAATTGTTGATATGCGGTAGGGGTCTAGCTTATTTCTGATATCGCTTCCTGTCAACACTTCACAGGCAATCGGCTTATTAATTGGAATGGAAGATGTACCAATGGAGAGGCAATCTGATTACCTTTCTTCACTGCTTACTCCTCTTTGTCAACATGTAAAAAAAATTTGAATTGCATTTATGACACTTGAAATTACCTAGGCTAATGTTTAGGAGGCCTTTTTTATTACTTGGTTTATAATAAACTTGTGCATTATTTATAGGATACTTGTATTAAAAACGTGATTAAAACAAACTGAAATTGTTTTGCTATAATCAGGTTGAGGCATTGCTTGCAAAATCCAAATTTCATAATCCAGAAGAGTCTCCCGCAAGTATTGCGCATATTCAGCAAATAATCATGGCTATTAATGCCCTCAGCAAGGTTCTTATTTATTATTTGAGATTTATGACACTATGGACTTCATGGTGCACATCTTAATTGGAACACTTTATTAACTTTGTTTCCTCAAGTTTGCAGAGCTCATTACATTTCTTTTTTATTTTTGAAAATTTTAGTTTTTGTTGGTCTTTTATCCAATTAGGTTGTCATTCTATTTTCTTTTAGCAGTTCTTAATTGATATTATATTTTATATCCAGGGATTTAGCGAGCGTCTTGTAACTGCTAGCCGCCCTGCAATCGGTCTCATGTTCAAGAAGGTTTGAGTCAATGTTCATTGGCTACTTTTTTATTTTGTTGATAAAACAAGTAGTAGGTAACTTTGAATCTTTTCTTTATTCGATGCTAGGATTCATATCAACTACCTCTGATTGGATTCATCATTCATACATTACTCAGCTAAATGTTTTGCTTTGTGACAAGTGATAAGCAAAATTCTGGATGAAAACTCAATGATGTGATGCACCAGTAAAATATTAGAACTTTTCATAGTTCCTGTTTATGCATAGATTTAGTTCTATAGTTTTGAGCCAGGTTCATTCTGATGGTTATATTCAATTTGCATTTACTTATTTTTGGCCTTTAGACAAGCTCTACTCACAAAATTCATATAGAAAGTTTCTGTAATATAGTTGCAAAGGATAATTAAGATGTTATATGTTTATTTCATATTTTATCTGAATCCCTGGAATAATTCAAATTAATTTTTCTCAACTTATTTCCATCAGCCACCCTTCCCTTCACTGATTACATGTGTTCTAGTTACGCATGCATATCAATTATTTTTCTTTCAGTAAATAGCAGTTTCTTGCTGCAGTAAGAAAGCTGAAAAAAAGGTGGATTAGATCTATAATTTTTATCTCATTCATAATTTGAACTTTGAAGTTGCGGAGCAAATTTAATATTGATTTTGGCCTATATGGCCCATTATTTCTTGATCACGCACTTATGTTTTTCTTAATTCTCTTTGATGTAGACATTGGATATTCTGTTACAAATACTTCTAATCTTTCCAAAGATAGAACCCTTGCGGTATAAGGTATGAGTTTGAATACTTCTTTGCAGGCTTTATCATGTACAACTCTACATAATACCAGCTCCACTGTTCAGGTGACATCATTTATTCATCGAATGGTGGAGACTTTAGGGGTATCTGTATTTCCTTACCTTCCGAAGGCATTGGAGCAATTGCTTGCAGAAAGTGAGGTATAAATTATAAAACAGTTCTACATGTTATATCGGATGGCAATTATTACCTGGCCTATGGCATGCTCTTTGATGAACAAAAACATGTTTATTTATTTATTTATTTATAATAATAATTTAGATAGCTAAAAATTGGACCTTCCCCTTTCAGACATTATATCCATAAGTAACTTTAAATAATGAATGTTTCCGCCAATTATGTTTTGAAACTTTTATAAAAACCTCAATTAACTTGTTCCATAATATCTCAAAGTACAGGTTTGTGGATTTGCCAACCTGCAATATCAGTTATTTTCTTTACAGAGAGTTAACTTATTGCATGAGGATTGGGGGTTGTTTGAAGAGGTAGGAAAGGGTCTTCTCCTAACATTAGTTTATCTGAGTTGTTTCCTTCTCCAGTGGTATTAGACTAAAGAAATTCTGAAGGTCTTATTCTATACTAAAGAAAGTCTAATGTCCTTTTTTCTCACTCGATAGAGTAGCTTAAAGCCTTGCCTTGAAATGAATTCTTAAGGGAATTTGGTACATCTTGAATTCTGCTTTCTAGGGTTTATTGTTTTTTTTTTCCTTTGTGATACTAATGTTTGATCCTGCCTCATGTTGTGGTTGCAGCCTAAAGAAATGGTGAACTTTCTCGTTCTAATAAATCAGCTAATCTGCAAATTCAATACTGCAGTGCGAGACATATTGGAGGAAGTTTACCCTGTCATTGCGGGTAGAATATTTAATATTCTTCCTAGGGATGGGTTTCCTTCAGGACCTGGTAGCAACAATGAGGTAAGTGAACTAGTTTAACAGAGAGGTTCACCTTCTTTTACTGTTTACATATTTAATTTAATTTTATGTAGGTTATATTGATTAAATTGATTAGGAATTACCTACTTGACTATTTTATTAAGGGGTCCAGGTTATAAAATTTTGCCCTCTCTGTTTATTTAATATCTAGAGATGTTTCTGAATCTTCCTTTCTTTTCCCTTTTGCGGGCTTCTTTTATGTGGAACAAAATAAATTGGGGAAAATTTGAAAGGACACCTTAACTTAGCTACAAAAAACTTGCCATCTAGTAAAAAATGGGAAAAATGAAAAATCACCCCATATTCTTTCATTTTCATGTAAAGATCATTTCCTTCACGAGTACGTTCACCTACTCCGCCAAATACGGATTCACCCCATGAGCTTTGGCAAGCCAAAGCCCGTGGACGGGGGTGTAAGCCATTGATCTATAATCGGTAAACCGGAAGGTGGGAAGCACTATCTTTTTATGGTAATGGGTATGAAATTGGCACCAAAAATTCCTTCTTAAGCTGCTGGTTGGGGTGCTCTTCGTAGAAAGGCACACGGCGAGAAAGACTACTAACGAGGTAGCATAGATCGGTAGGGCAAGGGGCAAGGGGCAAGAGGCAAGAGTGGAGTAGGGGACGAGCGTGTCTTAGCACTTAGACAAGATGTAGAAGATTCTCAAAGAATTTGTAGCACAATGAGAGTCAAAATGACTGATCGTGATCAGTGACCGGAAAGTCTAAAAAAATAAAATAAATTAAAAATCAACAAGTTTCCACAATAATATCCTGATGGGAATTTTTTCAGAAGGTTTTTCATTTAATAACAAGATTCTTATGCTTGGTAATGGTCGGACAACCATGGTTTGTCTTTTTAATTTTAATCTAAGAAAAGAGAAGATCTAGTCATCAGCACTCATAGCCATGAATAGTAGTGCCATATCTACTGATGTAAATTGACCATTATAGCAGTTATAGATAATATATTTGACCTGCTTTAGACTTTATTTTTTGCCTTTGAAATTTCAATGAACATTTACTTTTCAACATGTAGTATTGTGATTAACCTTGCATTACATTCATTATTTTATGTTTTCTATTGTAGGAAGTTCGTGAACTACAAGAGCTCCAGCGTACAGTTTATGCCTTTTTTCATGTCATAACTACACATGATCTGTCTTCGGTTTTCCTTTCCCCTAAAAGTAGGGGATACTTGGATCGGATGATGCAGGTGCTATTATACACGTCCTGTAATCACAAAGATACCCTCGTTAGGAAGGTCTGTGTGATACCATAAATTCTAAAATAATCATGCTATTTGTGGTTTTTAGCTCGACTCCCAATGCTTTTGGAAGCTTGGGCATATATACGTTGTTACTAACTGAAGCTAATCTCTGTTTTATTTTCGATTACTTAGGTATGTGTACAAATATTTATAAGACTAATTAAAGATTGGTGCTCCAGCCCATTTGCAGAAGAAAAGGTAATCCTCCTTTTAAGCTCTGTACAACATTAAAAATTACAGCAGTGTACTAAAGTTGGAAAATTTGCAGGTGCCTGGTTTCCAAAGTTTTGTAATTGAGGCTTTCGCAACGAACTGTTGTTTGTACAGTGTGCTTGACAAGTCTTTTGAGTTTCGTGATGCAAATACTGTAAGTCCATATTTAATAAGTATTGAAAGAACTGTATAGAGTGTTTTTTGTATTAGAATTGTAATGGATAAAAAGGAATTAGGAGTTCAGTCAGAATAAGGGTTATTCGAAGGTCAAATGGGGTTATTTGCATGCCTGATTTTTAGTTTAACTTGTCTGATATACTCAAGACCTTACTGTGTTTGGATTGCAAGAATGGAATGAAAAAGATCTGGTATGGCTCATTCCGGTAGAATGGAAGAGCGCATCTGGTAGTTCCATTTTTGTGGAATGAATCAGTCCCGTTCCTACCAAAACGACAATTTTACCCCTTCTCAACTAATGAATGAATTATGGCAATTTTAATATTTCTTATTTTTAGTTAAAATTTTATTTTGTATCACTTTAAGATTTTTCTTTTTAAATTTAGTCAAGCCTTTTGATTTTTAAATTTTATATTAATTTAAAATGGTTTTTATGTTTATGTTTACTTTTCAAATTTTCAAAATTTGAAACATTTATTTAAATATCTTTTAATTATTTTAAATTAATCTACTTTGGTGAGATTGGGAATGGAGAGAGGAGGTCTTGCCATGGTTTTATCATTTGTGATATTTATTGGCAGAATGATTTGTATCTCGCATTATATCTAGTTTATTAGTGTACTAAACTAGCTGGGTTTTTTTAGTGCTGAACTAATGTTCCACTTATTTTTTCTGGATGTTCGCGGCAGCTTGTTTTATTTGGAGAAATTGTATTGGCTCAGAAGCTAATGTATGAAAAATTTGGCAATGATTTTCTTCTTCATCTTGTATCAAAAGGTTTCCCAACTGCACATTGCCCTCGAGATTTGGCAGAACAATATTGTCAACAGATGCAGGTAACATATTAGCTTTAACCCTTTTTTGGGATCAAGCAATAATTATTATCAGCAAAATTATATGTAGATAAATATACAGATATAGTCGATATAATTATTACATGATATAATTCTTAAGAATTTACAGCAACTAAATTGCTTAACTTAAATTAGTTGTATATTTAATTAGGAAACATTAATTAATTAGTTTAGATTGCGTGGATGTAATTTTTTTATGTTGCTTCTTAACGAATTTGAGCCCAACCAACCTGTTAAAATAAATGGGCTGCAGTTGGATTAGGTGTGGGCTTTTCATGGCCCTTAGCCAGGGTTGGGTTTTCTTATAACTATTGGGGTTGGGCTTGGTGACTCTAAACCAGTCCAAAGCCTGGCCCATGGACAGCCCTACAGACAGCTGGTGCTCAGCTATGTTTTGGACCCCTAACTCCAAGGTCAGCTGGTAACTGAATCACCCAATGCCTGTTTTTTGCTGCTGCCCTTTCTGGTGCTATCTGATCCTGGTCGAGTTCAGCTTTAATTATTAGCTTGAGCTTGTTGGGTTGACCAGCATTTAGGACAGACTATGGATGATCTTTGTTATGTTGGCTGCTAAACTATGACTCTAACTATGTGTCTGATATTTTGTTGTCAGTATAATGATATCAAGGCACTGAAGTCATTCTACCAGTCACTCATAGAAAGCTTGAGACTCCAACAAAATGGAAGCCTTGTTATCAGATAGCATCGACAGCTGTGCTGATACAGTTTTGTTCAGCAATGGTGCGTATTGTAGCTAGCTTGTTCTGTGTATCTTATTCAAACTTCACCAATCCTGAATCTCTCTTACAGATTAACATATTCTCATGAACATTACAGGTTTCATATCTCTGTATATAGTGTTTCCATCCTATTCCATGGCAGTGAGGTAAAAATGAATATCTATCTGTAGTTAGCGTGCCTTGTATGCTCTTTTCCTTTTTGTTGGCTCTTTTGTTTATATTGTATTGTTTCAACAGGTGTAAATTTGCGATAGCAGTTTGGCGCAATACCCAATGGTTTTCTGGCTCTGAGCAAAGCATATATTAACTTTTTTCAGCAAGAGTGGTGGGGTGTCCATACCAATTTTTTTGATCTTCTCTCCCCACCTGTGTTTAAATGATTTCCAGCCTTCAATGGCAGTGAGGCTTGGTGATATTGTCAGTTTTTTCTTTTTCTTGTTTTGCTGGGTTGGGAGGGGAAGCTGTAATTCTTCTTTTATTTTAATTTTAATTTTTCAAGGTTATAATTACGTTACATGACCCTAATAAACGGTTTCCATCATTGAGTTTGGTGTGCATGGGATCGGTTGTCGATGAAAGTGGGTCTACATTTTTTGCTTGTTAATGCTATCGTCTACTTGCGATTTTCAATTTCATCTGCTGTTGTCTACTCAAGAATAGAATACTTCGCCTCTATATTAATAGAAGTGACTCGGTAGGTCAAGTGGGTATCAGTTTCTCATTCCATCAGAGTTTTATTTTTCTTTTTTCAAAAATTCTGAGAGCGAGATTTAGCAACCGGTGCATTTTTTCTTTATTGTAACTTAATTTTCTACAGACATTTAAGTGTAATTTGAATATATATAATTTGTATAGACTGTATAACTTTATTTTTTATACCCTAAATCACTTTTAGATTCAGAAAGAGATAGAAATGGGTGGGTTAGCTTGTCTGTGCGTTTGTAATTTTTTATTCATGGGTTTGCTCAAAATTGGATTGGGTCTGTAATTCGGAGGTTTTTTTTTTCATGAATTTGTTCAACAACGAAATGAGTACGGGATTTGTTGAGTTTTTCTTCATGAAAATGGCCAAAAACAAATTAGGTCTCTATAGTGGGTGTAGATTCTTGGTATCTAAAATTATAGATCTGAAATTTTGATGAGACTCTTGCTCTTGGTGTCTTGATCTGAAAAAGATGTCCGAAGAACAAACAGAATAGCAGAGAGAGAGCTTGTTAACTAGAAAGAGGAGAAAGAGCTTGTTAACTAGAAAGAGGAGAGAGAAGAAAAAAATGGGAAAAAGGAGAGAGAAAATGGTGGTCAAAGAAGGGAGAGGGTGGAAAATGGTGGTCAAAGAAGAGAAAGAGCATTTACGTGTCTTTTTTAAAAAAAAAAAATTCCACATCAGTAATTAGGCGTTTTGTTCTTTTTTATAATAGCCATGTAGGAAAATTGAACAAAATATTTGGTGTTCAGCCAAATTGGATGGAATGATCTAATTAAAAAATTTTAAAAAATTCAATGGGCTAATTCCTTTTTTTTATTTATTTTAGATTTAGTGGGATAAAGGTCATTTTTACCCTTTTTTTAGTTTTGTTCATCTTATTTTGGATACTAGAATGAATGATATGTTTTTTTTTCTTTTTTTTTTCAAAAAATAAAATAATTAATGCCAAATTCTTACTTGTTTGAATTTTGATCATAAAAATTGGATACGAGTGTATTTAAATTTTACAGAGTAATAATTTTAAAAAAATTGTGGCTAATTCTCCTAAATTATATAAAACGTTAAATAATTTGGAAAAAAATAAAATTATCTAAATAAATGTCGTAATATTATGAGAGGAAGAAGTATTATTATGGAAATTGAAGCTATTAGTTAACAAATAATGATGGATAAAATTTGATGAAGGAAAATGTAATATAAGGCATGTCTTAAATAAACTTAACTCAGGTTATTTAATAAAATGATATAATTTTATATACAAATTATAATTAATTAATTATATATATATGATTAAAAAATAATTTGTACTCCAAACTTTATACTCGTGTTGATTTTTGCATCTCAAATTGAAAAAAATATAAAAGACAACAAAAACTTCAATTATATATATATGACAAAACGCATTACTTTTCTTGATTAACCTATTCGAAAATGACCGGTTTAAAGCTGTAATGTCTGTTACACAGGGGTAAATTTGGTAATTTACATTTATTCCCACTGTTTCTCTCTATAAAAAATCACACAACTGATTCTATCCAAGTTGACTCTGCCTTGCGAAGAACACCATGAATGGCGTTCAAGCTCGTACGACTGACTCGTTCTTGCTTAACTACAACGCCGACGAACTCCGAATCGCATCGGAGTTCTATCGAATTGGCTACCTTTTCTATCAAGAGATCTTTGTCCACGTTGCACTCAGACCCTCTCCGATCGAGTTCGATCCCTCCACCCAGGTATACTTTAGGGAGAGAAAATCTAATAGGAGTACGTTTTCTTTGCACATATTACATTATGTGTTTGTATTTATATATTTAACTGCATGTATGCATTTGTACTTGATGGTTTCTTTTTTTATGTAAAGATCAGATTTTGGGGAATTTTATCCCTTTCTATCTTTGTTAAGATGAAGATGGTTCTACAATTCAATGAAATTTAGGGTTTTTTTTGGTTGCATATGTTATCTGATAGTAGTATTTGTTATTTCTGTTGTTGGGTAATTAATTGTGGAAGCAGACAATGGCGCTGAGCCCTTGAAGAAAGAAGACAATTAAGTGTTAGATTTGGATGGATATATTGATGGTCATGATAAAGATGACACCAATTCTATTGGGAGTTGGAAGGACCGTGTGAACGATACCGGAGATACAAATTCTTTAGGGAGTTGGAAATATGGGGCTAATGGATGGACAGAACCGACTGAGTCCTTGATGAGCGATAGGATTGGCATACAAATTTAAGTAAAACTACGCCGTTTTAAGTATTATGTATCGTTAAAAGTTCCAAGTATTGTTAAAATAAATATAAAAATATGGTTGAATACATTTTTGCACTTGCCTATTATATATATATATAGCCGAGTAAATGCCTTAACTCTTAATTAAGACCGTAAAATGAACAAACCGTTCGGGCTCGATTGGTACTAGGTCGACTAAAAGTTCGATTCGAGTTCAACTCGAAATATAAATGAGTCAAATATGAACAAATTTTAAAATTCGATAAATTACTCGAACCTCCTCAAAATTGATAAATTCGATTATCAATTTTCTATTGATAATCGGATTATATTCGTTCGAAAAATTCAAATTGTTCGGGCTCGATTCGAAATCATGCTAAACTCGGTAGCTAAATGAGCCAAAATCAAAATTTATTTTATACTTGATAAATTTTGTGAACCAAATTTAAACAACTCAATACTCGAATGGACTCGATTTGTTTACACCAAGCTCATCCAGTACCATATCCTTGACCGCATAATTAAGAATGAATTAACCCCCTCTTTCTCTCTCCTCGAATTATGCTCATCAAGCACATGCTCCAGAATGAGAAACCTATCAAACTTTTTGCTCACTATTTTCATCCTCTTCACATAACCCTGCAAGTCCAAAAAGTCAATCCACGGAATCGAATCCCCAATATTAAGCACGCCATTCAGCAAAAACAACTCGAAGATCCCATTTCCGTTGTCATCATCCGTTATTATATAGGAAAAGGGATATCCGTATTATACTTTAGGAGGGAAATATGGTTGGCACGCACGAGGTATGAGACATGGAGTACAACAATGATATAAAGAAGAATTTTGCTCACTTGGCATGGAATCCCTGTAATGTATACGACTGATTGACTTGACTGACTGACTGACTGACTTCAATACTTCATCATATTAAGTAGCTACTGAGTTGTGTAGAAATGCTGCTAACCCCACCCCAACCCACCCAACCCAACCCAACCCAACTACGTCTAAACAACAAAGGTGGTTGCTAAAAGCCCATACAAACACGCGCACACATGTATGTATATATATATATATATATATATATATATATATATATATATATCCCTCCCCTCTATACATGATATGGATCCCTTCTAGATTAAACTAGCACTTGTTTGGATGACATAACCTAAATACAGATATAACCAAGTGTTTATTGTTGACTAGCACTAATTAGAGAGAGTTCCACCAAATTTTAGTGGGCAGCTAAATTAGATTGGGGTCAAATCATATGGACACACTATTAGGAACACCTCTACATGTTACCCCAGGCTCAGAATTTGGTGCAAGAAGCTCGTAAGGTAAAACACCAGCACCACATCTATTCCTAAGTTTAGGATCACGGTTTCTTTCATCGATTTCTTTCTCTATCCGTCCAATTTCAGCTGAGAACCCATAAAATGCATCAACAATTTCTGCATCTCCAGTCCAAATCGAGGGTTGACTTCTCTCTCCAATATACTCCTCATCGGGTGAGTGAGTGGACAATGTGTCAACCACAGCCATGTACTTAGTTGATTGCAACAAACTTGGTATTGATGAGAGAAAATATTTCTGGGGATCCGAAAGGAAGTTGACATATTCAGGATCGTTTTCATCCGGAATTAATCGTCGCATGAGTGGTGGCCGGTTCGGCACATAACCACCATAAGGATACTGACCAAAGTTCAGTGCAGCATGTTGGGCAGATGCAAGCCAGATGATGGTGGTGAGAATTGAAGTGAGATCTTCACTGGTGGCTAATGTGGGCCACCAGCTTTCGTGGCGCAGGTCTGCATGGCCCAGGTTGATGGACTCCGTATACCAGGCTTGGAGCTCACTGTCATTGCTGATTAGCCTCGAGTCAGGGTAGTAACGATCCACGTATGTGCGGACCCAGTTTTCAATAGCAGACCAAATTAGAAGCCCGTCAGTGGCATATGGATAGTCCTCAATTAGGAGTTTCAAGCCGTGTGGCTGTGTTGGGTCCGGTACTGCCATACCCCTGCAAAGGAAGCTTTCCTTATTAGCTACCAAAATCTCAAAGAATTATTGTAAGATTTTTGTATTGAACATATAAACTTCTCCCAAAGTTGTTGAATGAGCTTTGTGCATCGACCATGTGTGAGAATGTACATTCAAAACTTGCAAAGCACGCCTCCTTGAGAGCAAAGGCATTATTATCTACTCTAATTCGAAACAAAAATCATAATTTCTTGTGATAGTTACCTTCGGATGAGATCAGCTGGAAGGCCCTCTAAATCAAAGCGCCAACTCTTATAGGAAGAAGCACTGATCTCCATACAATAGCGACCAGGAGTGAAGCAAGACTCAATAATGCCATCAGCGTTGATCAAAGTCTGGCGAGCTATAGCATTTATCTCAAGGGTGTATCTCATGTGCGGGTCTAGAAGCTTATATATGGGGTGCATCGCACTCAATTGCCTATGCGCGGCAAGAATAAATGGCTCCATGCACGCATGTGTACGTAACCTGTGTATGATGAAAGGCCAATTTAGTAAATCATTTCACATATGGCCCAAAAAAATAAAACATGACAACTTGGAAACTAGAATATTGCTTACCAGTGGTTGGCAAGTTGATGAATTCCGGCATCATTGGAGCATACATGGGTTTTGGCAAGCTGCCACATCCAATTGCCAGTGGCGTCAACCGGAGGTGTGACCACACGCTTTAACCTGGAACTAGGAACAGTCTCAGGGAGGCTAAGCTCAATGGCAATGGGTTTGAGAGTGCCTAATGAGGTCAAGAAAAAGATGGTGCGTGTTGCATATGCTTTGCGGCCATCAAGGGCATTAATTCGGTCAAGAAATGGTAAGTAAATATCATGGTAGTCAACGATAAAAAGTTTATTTTCCTCCAAAGCCTGTGTAAAATTACCATAATCTAATTAGAAATTGAGACCATAGCGGCTTAGGTTCTTTAACATGATTGGAATAAACTCAGGATCAAGAGAAAAAAACAATTGTAGTAAAATTCTGGATATATTTACGTTTGTATGTCATTAATAGTAAGGGAAGTGATGGTCGTAGTGATAGTTCATTACCTGTTGTATGGTCATTCCATTGAGATTGCCAGCAATGTGTTCTTCTTTAAGTGCCGACTCTTGTGGGCCATATATCTCCGGGTCAAGGTTACTCACTGGTGGGAAAACGTGAAGCTTTTCAATGCTAACCGGGTTAACTCCTGCTACTGCTTGTCGAGCAAACTCATCATCTCTTAACCAAGCAAACTTGTCCTCTGCATGTAAATATAATATGTTACTTACAATTACAATATTTTGCTGTTGTTCTTCTTATTAGTATTATTATTGTTATTACCATTACTGTTTTATTTTTGTCCTAATAAGTCAACCTTGACGAGTTATAAATGAAGGCAGTAAAAAATAAATGTATTCATGTAATTTTATTCACTTTAAGTGAACCTTTAAAATTACTAGATTTTTGGTAAACTTATGTAGAGAAGATTGTGTAATCCATCAAATTAATTGTCAAGAGAACTATGGTAACTTAGAAAAAGAATATAAGTTGAGTAATTCTTACTAGAAGCTATCTTGGGGGTGTCATATTTGAGAAGGTCACCCTGGCTAGATCCCTGAATCCTGCTGACCACATTGGGTAGAGGGAGCTTCTGCAAGAGTTCATCCTGCAACCCTAGCTTGAGGAGTAGACCTTCACTGTAGAGGCTGTCAATGTGTCCAAACCCCTTGAAATCATGGTTATTTGATGAGATGCTCGCCATTAATGATGGAACTAGATTATGGAGTACAGCTTTCAGTCTACTGGCCGAGAATGTATTCTGCTTACTCTCCTCAAATTGCTCATCTCGTGGAACATACATTGGCAATGGCTTTTCCACTCTGCTCTCTGCATGCATATCTGCAACGAAAAACAGAAACAAAAATTTAAGCTCAATGATGTAGTAACAAGAATTATGCCTCTAAAACCTAAACTGCTGCACCAAATAAACCTAGAATATATGTTTGTATCTTTAGTGGAAACTGCATCTTTTTCATAAATTTATAAGGTACCGCTAATAAGCACATTTACGCTGACCTGCAGGCTGTCTATCTATCAATATTTTGTTCAAAAATTATGGACAAAGAAGGCATATATTACCAGTATCAGTAGGAAGACGCCCAGTGCGACAGCGCCTTGGATATGGGCGTTTTTCACCTCCAAGTGTTGGCCTAACAAAATCAATACCCCTATCAGGTTTCCCCAAATCATTGTACACATCGTAATCGTATACCCGATCTGACAACTTCCTTATGCCTTTGCTGTCACCCCTCAAATCTTTCAGCTCTTTCTCTCTCAATGCTTTCAGCCCTGCTGGCGTCTCACTGGGTAGATATGGCTGTTCATATAAAGAAATGTAGTATAATATATTAATTGTCAGTCTTAAGAGAATAAGGCCTTTATTAGTGGCTTATTGGTAGACAGTTCTCGTGCATGTTCCGTTTTATTTGACTTTTTAGAATAATTCTTTTGTTTCTAAATATCTAAGGTTCTAAAATTTTTAGGATAATTGGTTATAATTTTAACCAAATTATCCTTAAAATAAACCATCTACAATTTTCAATGCCCCTTTCTCTTCTTTTTACATATATCCGTGCAGTCCATTTGCTATCCTCTCTCTTTTCTTTTTCTTCTCTCTCCATCCCTGTCTCCCTTTTCTTTTTCTTCTCTCCTTCCTATTTGACTCTATCATTCTTTTTAATAGTATAATCATGTATTCTCCACAAAAAATAGAAGTAATTTTGTGTGTTTTTAATTACAAAATATTTAAATTTATTTCTTTAATTAGCTATGTCTATGGTTCATATAGTTTAGTTTGTTATGTTTTATAAGAACATACTTAATCTAAATAATTTATGAAACAACTTTTTAATTATAAGGAAAAGGGTGGAAAACAAAAAAGAGAACAAAAATTTTAGGCAACAAGTAATAAAAAAATAAATAAAAAAAAAAAAAGAGTGAGATGATGTAAATAGAATGAGTGGGTGAGAAAAATTAGCTATATAAAAATTAAGTTTATGGAATAAATACATATTGGTTAAAGACGAGGAGAGAGAAAGTAGATAAATAAACAAATGAAAGGATGTTTTGGACATTTAGTAGTATATTTAATTAGTAGTAATTAGGTTTCTTAATATATGCTCTCAATAGTTCATTTATGTACAATACACATATTACAATAACAATAAGAAGGTTCAAAAATATGAAAGTTGCATATATGTGGGCATGATTAAAGTATACTCCAAGTGTTTACCTTTTACGGATTCAATCTGTACAAAATCTTGGTTGACTAATTGAATGGATTACTAACACTAGAGAAATAAATAAGATGATGAAATTTTGACTAGCAAAGTTTGAAAAAGTCTTCAAGGTTGAAAAGAAAAAAACAGGAAAACGGAAAGAAACAAATTATGTGATAAAAGCTAAGAGTTTTTGCTATATATTGCCAAATTACTACGTATATCAATCATATAAATAGTTAAAATATTACCGATTATAATTGTTCACATGCAACTAAAACGTCCACATATGAAGTGGCAAGTTAATTACCTTATTAGAGAAAAAGACTCTTTTGGAAGGATGATCTTTCTTATTAGATTGAACCCATGAGTTACAGGGGAAATGAACCGGACCACATGCAAATCCTTCGAGCGTGATATTCTCCAGGAACAACTCCTTCTGGTGCTTGTTGCTCACAGTGATCGCTCCTGGTACCCCAAAATTTGAGTCCACCATGAAATCCGTGGTGTAATTGACCCTCTCTGCTTTCACATTCGATTTCTGTGACCAATCCTTTAACACAGCCTCCTTGCTTTTCTTTGGAGTTTTAGTTTCTTCAACACTCAAATATAATGCCAAATCAATCACAATTTCAACTTTATATATATATATATATATATATATATATATATATAAAATTGATCATAACATAGTAAAAGTAGCATTTATCAAAACTGATAAGAGACCCATATAAGAAAACCCAAAAAATTGCCTAAAACAAATGCTTAAAAGCAAGATCAGCAACAATTAGTGAAAACCCAACCCAACCCAACCCAGAGAGAGAGAGAGAGAGAGAAATGGCATACTTGGATCAATTTCGGTGCTAATAAGTTGTAGAACAACATTCCTTCCAATTTTGTCGGTAAAAGCATCTAATTGCTTCACAATCGTCTCCTTGAAATCCTCCTTATTCTTGTTCCTAACAGTCACCACAGCTCTTACCTTGATTTTGACAGCCTCTTCGGGGACAAATCTAAAAAAATTATCGCTAATAGCTGCTACTGGAGTTGTTCTTACGACCTTCCTTACTTGAATTCTCCTTTTTTCGAGCGGAATCAGAACTGGGTTGACACTATTTCTCTGATTGAAATGATTAATCAAAGTAACAGATGACGATCTATCCAACACAGAGGAACCCATGATTTCCTTAACAAGTGACATCTTAATGAACCAACTCTATCCTCTCCCTTCAAAACTGGGTCTGCGTTTATGGTTGTGGAGGGAAGAAAGAATATGGAAACTGATACTCTCTAGCTATAAAAAAAAGTGGGCAGGTGGGGAGATTGATCTAGTTAGTACTCTCTCTATTCTATTTCTATACATATAGGAGAGAGAATGTTGTCGGTGACGATCTTAGCCGGTGGAGTCAGTAGTGGCCTCACGCTCACGTTTAAAATTTTCTTATTGCAATTCAATCTGCCAAAATTTTCATTTGCAACCTTTTCGAGTCAAACCCAGTTTCCGGTTTCCGGGTCACCACGCGGTAACGGAAAAGTCGGATAGAAAGTGAGAAATAATCGCCCGATGGACCTATATGTCCTTTTCTTCGACCAATATGTTAACCTCATCCCATCCCTGTGCTGACTGTTCTAACACTGTGTTAAATAACACGTAAAAAAAGCCGCGTAATCTTTACATATTATGAATCTCACATGTTAGGCGGATGCTCACAATATGCATGCATAATATGACTTTTTTTTACGGATACTCACAATATGCATGTGCGTATATGAGCATTATATAATTTTTTTTCATATGACAGTAACATTGTTAAACTGTGTTTTTTATAGTTTTTTTTGGAAAAGAAAAGAGAAATGAAGAAATATAAATTCTCTTTCTTTTCTTTAACTTTCTTCTCAAAAAATATACTCCTATATGCTAAAAAAAAATAAGCTTAATTTTCTTTTTCTGTTCCCTCCCAACATAAACTATAAACACACCTCCATGTTAGTTTCTCATTTTTTTTCCTACTAAAAAAACTCCAAGATATCCTTTCTTTCTACAATTTTTCCTCCTTTACCCTTCATGTAACTACTATCCCCTCGGTTCCTAATAAGTGTCCTTTAAAGTTTTTGCATATGAATTAAAAAAATTATTTAATACTATTATTTAATAATTAAAATATGTATAAAATTCAATAACTATCTCTTTATAGGAAGTTGAAAATTATTAATACTAAGTGTGAGAATTTCTTGGGACAATGAGAGAAGGTAGGGGTAATATAGAAAATTAAATAATTTATTCTCCTACAAAATTATAAACGACAAATAAATTGAAACAAATTTTTTCTTCTAAAACGTTACTTATTTAGGAATGGAGGGAGTATATTTCATATTCTAAAAGAAAAGATATTGTTGGTATTTTCAGGCCTTCGTGTGTGGTAGTAGAAGGCTGACATTAGAAGGGCTTTGGGAGTCATTTGGGGCAAAAGCCGAGGAGGAATGGAGGTGTTCAGTCGTCGTCCAGAAGTCCTTACAGGCCGGAGCCTCATCTCAATGGATGTATTTGGGTTCGGCATCCGAGCCCCTTGGGTCGGAACCTTACTTTGTTGTGGGGTGTTGGGGTGGACCTTGAGTCCTTTGACCAAGCCCCTGAACTGATGGCGGATTGTTTGGGCTGCGCAGATTGGGCTCTCTCTTGCGTTCGAGGATTCGAATGATCCTAATCATAATTGAATAAGGTAACTCAAGAAGGTAGTGGTTGGATTGAATTCCACTGCACCTTTTAAGGAGATTGTGTTGGACCCAAGTGTGGCGCCCAAAATAGGTATACATCACCCATTCCGAGTTGTCGATACGTAGTGCGAAACAACTACAACTTTATTATTACAACGATAAAGCGTGAGTTTAAATACAAATATTATCTTAGACGATATTATTTATCTCAAATAAATCCTCATCACATTTATTGATACATTATTTTACAAAAATGGTGAGGACTACTAAACAATCCTTTTCTAAAACCTTCATTCCATACCCCAGGCTCGTCTTTCGCTATATTCTCGCCTCCACGAGAAGAATGGAACAAAAAGGAAAAGGGTGAGCTCAACTAGCTCGATAAAGAATATTATGACTAAGATAATATCTGACAAATTATCGTTAGTCTTCACGAGGAAAAATTTAATAGAATCTGATAGGCAACAAGTTTGAGATCAATATTCATGGTGAAATAATAATTCATAGAAGAGTTACGTAGAGAATGAAATCTACTATAATCTATGAATTTAACGATCCATCATCAATATTTTATCCTGTAACATCAATCGATATTCATCTCAAATCAAACATTCATCTTTGCCTTTCTGAGCCCAAAGATATTCATCGATCGGTCGTGTTTCATCTCAACACTGTTCATCTTTGCACTACAGGCGAAAGATATTCATCGATTAGTCGTATTCATTTAAACACTGTTCATCTTTGCTTTCTGAGGCCAAAGATATTCTTGAAAATCATTCATCTTTGCCACTACTGGCCGAAGATATTCAATAATATCATCATTTAAGGCGAGGATGATGAAAATATTTTTAAAAAAACGAATCCGGTGAAACAAAATGACAGGATTAAGGATTAATGATTAGTACTTTGTTTTATCCATGTCCAACAATACCTCAAAATAATCATAGTGGTGTAAAATTCGAGAATGATCAAAACATGGATCTGATCAAAGCTAGTATCCGAATAGATATTTTGAGATGAAAAGAAAAATTTTATTTTTCGATTGAATAGTCTTGAGTATATCGTGAATAGTCTTAGTATCGTGAATAGTCTGATATCGTGAATAGTAACTCAGACACCAAAAGATAGAAATTCCACAAAAAAAACATTTTCACGCTTAATGAATAGTACTCGTGAATAGAACTTCGTGAATAATAACTTTCATGAATAATGCTAACTCATGAATAGTAACTTTCGTGAATAGTAACTCATGAATAAGTAACCCCGAGCATGAAAAAAGTTCCAAATTTGATAAAACTTCGGATCGACATTTGAGATAATGATATTGAAGAAATAATATCATTCTGAAAAAAATAATATCCACTTACCTCGAAAGAATCGATGCTTGGAAGGAAAGGTCGGGAAGTGATCTTTGAATGAAACTTATCTTGAACAATGACTCTCAAAGTATCTAAATACTCACAAAATCGCTCGATAATATAGAGAAAGAAAACTTTGTTTACGGTGTGATTTTCAATTCTAACTTAGCCCTCTGTTTATAGAAAAATGTTAGCCGTAGAAAGCGAGACTTGACACTGACTTTTACGATGGCTTTACCTTCTACTATTACCACCCACACATTTGAAATAAAATTCAGCACATTTCTTCACCAACCACAAGTGGGGCCCACTCAATTCTAGAATTTTCCACCAAAATCAATTATAAACCTAATTTAGAATCGAGACACCTCTTAAAATTCATAACAAATCATTAGTGAATTTTAACGGTTCAAAATTTGTGGACATATACTCAACTTATGTATGTATAACATACCCAAAAATTACCACAATCAACGGTCGGATTAAAAATTATAACCCCATGATATATCTCAAAACCCACGATTTAATTTTTAATACCTCCATCAGATAAAATCTTGATAAAACACCTCAACATAATTTCTTCATTTATAACCACATAAATAAATCCATCATTTATATCCACATAAAATAAATATTTCTTTATCATATGAATCGATAATTAATTATTCACAAATAATATTACGAGAATCACAATTATAATGACCAGTAGTTCCAGAGAAAGAGGGGCTTTCAGATAAGGATTTCTCCTTCTTGGCCTTGATTAGGTGACCAAACCTCTCCTTGTGAGAACTTTCTAGACATTGCCAATAATCTTATCTAATAATATTATTCAAATAATATGAATTATTGATCGATAATGGAGATAATGTGCGGTGACAATTATTGAGCAATGATAATATAAAATATCAACGCAGCAATTATTGAATCGATAAAATAAAATATTGAGCGATAACTCTTTGTGAAAATTATTGAGTAGTGCCTTACTACGTAAGGATCGATAATTCAACAATTACATGCAATCTGGTAATCTTCTTTATGCGACCGACCAGCGTATTCTTTGTATTTTAACCATTAGGGTATTCAACGATATTACTTGGTAACAACTCTGTAGTTATTTTTAACCAACTTATATTTGTCGTTTTCTTCATCCAATCGCTTTCCGTTATGGGGCCCAATTTACACGGTTATCGTACGAATATTCCCAAATCGTCTGAATATTCCACGACGACGAATATTCCCAACAAAAATGAATATTTTATAACCACTTGCTTATTTTGAAATATTTAACGTATTTAACCCTTAACTATCCACATTAATCAAATCAACCCTTACTATTTCAAAATAATAAATAAAGGAAATTCCTTTTTATTTAAAAAAATTTGAGTCTTCTGACCTCCCTCCTTATGAAATTTAAGTCCTCGAAATTGGCGTCGATACTGGTGTTTGAAAAGGTGAGGATACCTCGCTTTCATTTCCGTTTCCAATTCCCGGTCATTTCCTCTATAGCATGATTCCTCCACAAAACTTTAACTTGTGGTATGACCTTTCTTGGCGTGGGACGTGCTCCTTCTATCCAAGATCTTGATAGGTACCTCCTCATCATCGTTAAGTCTTGGTATCTCGTCCAGGTTCTAACTTCGATAACGTGGTTGGGTCTTTCACATATTTACTGAAATACGGATATATGAAACACATTATGAACACGAGACATACTTTCGAGGTAACTTGTGAAGTCTATAAAGCTACATTTCTACTTTCGGTCGAAGAATTTGAAATGGACGATAAATCGTGGATTGAGCTTTCCTCTCTTCCCAAATCTTGTAACTCCCTTCCATTGGAAGCGACTCGTAACAATCATGATCCCCTACATTAAATTCCACGTCCTTTCGATGAAGATCCGCATAACTCTTTTGTCGATCTTGTCTTGGTTTGTATCGTTGTCGAATCATTTGGATCTTTTCGGTGATAAATACGTCTTAACTTCGGGTCCCAACAATGTTGCTTCACCCACCTCATCCCAACATATTGGAGAACGACATTTTAAATCCATATAATGCTTGAATGGAGCCACACCTATACTTGCACGATAAGCTGTTGTTGTAGGAGAATTCCACCAATGGTAAATACTTATCCCAACTACCCTTGAAGTCTAGGACCTGAGTCTTAATAAATCTTGAGAGTTTGAATAGTCCTCTCGATTGTCCCAAGTGGTTTGGGGATGGTATCTTAGAACTAAATCGCAAATCCGTGCCCATAGCTTTTTGCAAGCTAACCCAAAATCTTGAAGTGAATCTTGGGTCACGATCAAAAAACTATGGATCTGAGCATGCCATACTGACCTCACAATCTCATTTACGTCACATACTAGCAAGGCGTTTAAGTGAATAAGTCTCCGTGTCGGCAAGAAATGAAAGCGAGACTTGGTTAATCTATCAACAATAACCCAAATAGCATTGATGCCTTGAGAAACCGTAGGAAGACCCGTAATGAAAATCCATGGTAATGTGTTCCCACTTCCATTCCTAATCTCAGTGGTTCAGACGGACCCTTAGGTACTAGATGCTCGCCTTTTACGTTAGCGAGTTAAACACATCGAGATAAACTTTGCAATCTCTCTCTTCGTATTATTCCACCAAAATGTATGTCGAAGATCACGATACATTTTAGTACTTCGAGGATGGATTGCAAATGGTGTATTGTGTGCCTCCATCGTAATCTTGTACTTCAAATCGAGTCGTTAGGAACACAAAGTCTAGAGTGGACTCGAAGTATTCCTTCTTCATCGATTCTCGCCTTAGGAATAGCTCCTTCTTGTACTTTCTTCTTAAATACGTATCGATCAAGATTGGTGGCTTGAAAGCAACCTTAACTTTTTCTATTAAAGTTGGCTCTGTCGTATACTTGACATCATCATCTTTTGTTCCGCGTATGATCTTCTACTTAATCGTCATTTACACGTTAAACTTTACCGGGATGGTATTGAATAGTGTAATCGTAGTCTTTCAATAGCTCGAGCCAGCGTCATTGCTTAGCGTGTTGAGTTCTTTTGAGAGTGAAGAAATATTTAAGGCTTTTATGGTGCGAATATATCTCCACTTTCTCCCCCATATAGATAGTGCCTCCATATTTTTAAGCGCTTGAAAAGCATTGCTTTACTGACTCTAGATCATGGTAGGATAATTCCTCTCATACTCTTTAAGTTGTCGCGAGGCGCAAAGGCTATGACTTTCCCGTTGCATGAGAACACATCCTAACCCTTTGCACGAAGCATCGGCGTGATAACAAATCCATCCGAACGGATGGTATTGTTAGAAACAGTCTTAGAAATAAGTCTCTCTTAAGCTCTTGGAAACTCTTCTCGCGTTCTTCATTCCAAGCGAATTTTGTATCCTTAGGAGTTAGAAGAGTTAATGGAGTAGCGATTAGAAAACCCTTCCACGAATCTCCGATAATAACCGGCTAAGCCCAAAAAGCTACGTCTTGATCACTGAAACTTGGTTGCTCGACTTTGTATTGCTTGATCTTGGCGGATCAGCGGATACTCCATGTTTTGACACCACATGCCCAAGAAAGGCTACTTCCTCGAAGCGAACTTCGCATTTCTTCAATTTGGCATATAGTTGGTTTTCACGAAGCCTTTGGAGTACCGACTTCGAATGGTGCTCATGATCTTTACGACTTTTGGAATATATAAGGATGTCATCAATAAAAACAACAACGAATGATCCAAATATTCCTTGAATACTCGGTTCATCATATCCATGAAAGCCGCGGGAGCATTAGTTAGTCCGAGAAAGACATGACTAAGAATTCATAATGCCCATCTGGGGATTACGAAGGCGGTCTTTGGAATATCCTCGATTCTAATTTTCGGTGATGATATCCGGAGCGAAGATCGATTTTTGAAAAGAATTGTGCCCTTGCATTTGGTCGAAACAAGTCATCAATACGAGGTGAGGATACCTATTCTTGATGGTGACATGGTTCGATTCCGATAGTCGATACAAATCGCATACTCCGTCTTTCTTTTTACAAATAAAGCAGGGCACCCCGAGGAGATGTCTTGGGGCCAATGAAGCAGATGTCCAACAATTCCTGTAGTTGGACCTTTAACTCCTGAAGTTCAATAGGAGCCATTCGATATGGGGTTTTAGAAATGGGCTTTGTGCGAGGTTCAAGATCGATAAAGAATTTGACTTCACGTTACGGGGTAGGCCAGGGAAGTTCTTGAAAATCGTCGGAAAGTCGATATGAACGGAATATTATTCAAATTTGGCGTGTCTTTATTCAAATCCATAACATGGGCTAAGAAAACGCTTGACATCCGTTTTTCAATAAGCGAATAGCTTTATGATTAGATATGATGAGTGATTGATTTTAATGGTTTAGTTGCTTGAATTAAATACAACGGGTTGGTTAGGAATATGAAAACTAACAACCTTACGAAAACAATCAATTTTGGCGTGATGAGTAGTTAACCAATCAATCCCAAAATCACATCAAAAGCAAGTATCTTTAAAGAGATAAGGTCAACGGTAAGGTAATGGTGCCAACTTGAATCAAACAAGATTTATAAGCGATGGATGTGATGAAAGTTTCTCTAACGGAGTTTCCACAGATAGGTCAAAGTCTAATTTCTCGGGAATCGAGTTTAAGCGTTGAGCACATGCGGGAGAGATAAATGAATGGGTAGCACCGGTATCGAGTAAAGGTATAAACTTATGAGAATTTATAAATAGCTTACCGTGATCACCTCGTTTGGGTTCTCGCATTATGACCAGATCCACAACAAACGCTCTTCCGGAATCGTTGACTTTGACTTTTACGGGATGATCTTTTGAGTCACCGTCCTCGCCGAACTAGGTTTATTCTGCGTCTGATCTCGGCGATATGTCCTTCCTTTCCTGAACTATAGCGTACCTTGAAGCTTTGTTGTGGGCGGTTTGGGCTGATATGTCCCTCTTTTCGCATTTGTAGCATATAATGGGTGGTGGTTCTCTCTCCTTAGAACCCGATTCTTTAAAGCCTTTATCGTCTTCACATAGTCGTTGTTAAATCTCCTCTTTTAAAATCTCCTCTGACTTCGCTTCTTACATTTTCATGACCATGATTACCACCAGGAGTGGTTACCATTTACTGTCCGTCTGTTTCTTTCTCATGAGTTATCATTATTACATTGACTGCTATCTACTGTGCGATCTGGTTATGGTCCTCGGTTGGTAGTACTCGTTATCTCGCTTCTAATAATTGAGCCTGTTTTGAACATCTCGAATAAAGAAAGTTTATGAAAATGAGATCTTGGCGTATCTTGGGTTTTGAACCTCTAAGAAACATCCGCGTCATCGTTCCTCATTCTCCACCAAATGAGGTCTGAACACGGATAACTCTATGCAAACTTTGCCTCGTCTTTGAGACAAATCGTCGTATTGTTTTGCTCTAATCGATGAACTCCACTTCCTTCGTATAATGAACACTTTCGGAAAGTATTTGTCATTAAATAGTCTCTGAAAGCGTCTCCCAGAGACATCTTTGAGTCTGCGTTTGGATGGAGTACGCTTCACGAGACTCCCACCGATGATCTGCCTCGCCATGCGGAACATAAAGGTGGCGAATGGAACCTTCTGTTCCTCCGTGCATCCCAGACATCGAATATCTTGGTAATTTGTTTGACCCGTGTTTCCGCCATGATCGGATCTGGCTTTCCCTTAAATTCAGGTGGTCCCGACTCTTTGAAGCTGCTTGCATTTATTACAACCCGTGAATTCTTATCATTTCCTCCTGTATTTTGAACACGAGTCTCCTCGTCGCGATTTTGCGTGAATTAACTGCAAAAGCTTCTAAACATCCCTCGTTCTTCATCGCTTTCGGTGGTGTTGTTCACGGGAGGAACATTGCCACGACTGTTTGCGTTCTCCTCGTTGGTAAATCTGAGCATCTCCACGGTCTCATTTACTCCTTTATTAATATTCTCGATCGACATTCTCAAATCATCGTAAAACAAGGGTTAATTAAGGAAATCGATATATCACATAATATCCATATCTTGACCACTATGAAATAAGCTTAGGTAGGACACCTTTAGCGAAGAAGGATTTACTCGTCTCTCCCTCTCCTAGTTCTATTCCCCGATCTCATGGAGATCATATCACTAAGCTACGATACCAAGCTGTGGCGCCCCCAAAATAGGTATACATCACCCATTACGAGTTGTCGATACATGATGCGAAGCAACTACAACTTTATTATTACAACATGAAAGCTGTGAGTTTAAATACAAATATTATCTTACAGACAATATTTATACTCAAATAAATCCTCATCACATTTATTGATACATTATTTTACAAAATGGTGAGGACTACTAAACAATCCTTTCTAAAACCTTCATTCCATTTTGGCTACGTACTTTCTTTATATTCTCTAGCCTCACGAGAAGAATGGAACAAAAAGGAAAAGGGTGAGCTCAACTAGCTCGATAAAGAATATTATGACTAAGATAATATCTGACAAATTATCGTTAGTCTTCACGAGGAAAAAATTTAATAGAATCTGATAGGCAACAAGTTTCGAATCAATATTATGGTGAAAATAATAATTCATAGAAGAGTTACGTAGAGAATGAAATCTACTATAATCTATGAATTTAACGATCCATCATCAATATTTTATCCACATAACATCAATCGATATTCATCTCAATCAAACATTCATCTTTGCACTACTGGCCAAAGATATTCATCGATCGGTCATATTCATCTCAACACACTGTTCATCTTTGCACTGACTGTTTCATCGATTAAAATTACATTTAAACACACTGTTCATCTTTGCACTACTGGGCCAAAGATATTCTTGAAATCATTCATCTTTTGCCTTCTGGGCCAAAGATATTCAATAATATCATCATTTAAGGCGAGGATGATGAAAATATTTTTTAAAGAAACGAATCCGGTGAAACAAAATGACAAGGATTAAGGATTAATGATTAGTACTTTGTTTTATCCATATCAACAATACCTCAAAAATAATCATAGTGGTGTAAAATTCGAGAATGATCAAAACATGGATCTGATCAAAGCTAGTATCCGAATAGATATTTTGGACGAAAAGAAGAAATTTTATTTTTCGTGAATAGTCAAGTATCGTGAATAGTCTTGATATCGTGAATAGTCTTAGTATCGTGAATAGTAACTCAAGACACCAAAAGATAGAAATTCCACAAAAAAAATTTTTCACGCTTCATGAATAGTACTAGTGAATAGTAACTTCGTGAATAGTAACTCATGAATAGTAACTCGTGAATAGTAACTTCGTGAATAGTAACTCATGAATAATAACCCAGGCATGAAAAAGTTCCAATTTGATAAAACTTGGATCAACATTTCGGTATAATGATATTGAAGAAATAATATCATTCTGAAAAAAATAATATCCACTTACCTCGAAGAATCGATTGCTTGGAAGGAAAGGTCGGAAGTGATCTTTGAATGAAACTTATCTTGAGCAATGAACTCTCAAAGTATCTAAATACTCACAAAATCGCTCGATAATATAGAGAAAGAGAAAACTTTGTTTTTACGGTGTGATTTTCAATTCTAACTTAGCCCTCTATTTATAGAAAATGTTAGCCGTAGAAGCGCGACTTGACACCGCTACTGATGGCTTTACTCTACTTCTATTACCACCCACCACATTTGAAATAAAATTCAGCACATTTCTTCACCAACCACAAGTGGGGCCCTCAATTCTAGAATTTTCCACCAAAATCAATTATAAACCTAATTTCAAGAATCGGACACCTCTTAAAATTCATAACAAATCATTAAATGAATTTTAACGGTTCAAAATTTGTGGACATATACTCAACTTATGTATGTATAACATACCCAAAAATTACCACAATCAATGTTCGGATTAAAAATTATAACCCCATGATATATCTCAAAACCCACGATTTAATTTTTAATACCTCCAATCAGATAAAATCTTGATAAAACACCTCAACATAATTTCTTCATTTATAACCACATAAATAAATCCATCATTTATATCCACATAAAATAAATATTTCTTTATCATATGAATCAATAATTAATTATTCACAAATAATATTACGAAATCCACAATTATAAATGACGGTAGTTCCTCGAGAAAGAGGGGCTTTCAGATAAGGATTTCTCCTTGGGGCGCATTAGGTGACCAAACCTCTCCTTGTGAAACTTTCTAGACATTGCCAATAATGCTTTATCTAATAATATTATTCAAATAATATGAATTATTGATCGATAATGGAGATAATAATGCGTGTGATTATTGAACAATGATAATATAAAATATCAACGCAATGAATTATTGAATCAATAAAATAAAATATTGAGCGATAACTCTTGTGAAAATTATTGAGTAGTGCCTTCTTACGTAAGGATCGATAATTCATAATTACATGCAATACTGGTGTCTTCTTTATGCGACCACAGCGTATTCATCGTATTTTAACCATAGGGTATTCAAACGATGATACTTGTAACAACTACGTAGTTATTTTTAACCAACTTATATTTGTCGTTTTCTTCATCCAATCGCTTTCAGTTATGGGGCCCACACATTGCATTTGTAGTCGTCTAAATATTCCGAATACGATCTGAATATTCCCCACCAAACGAATATTCCCAAAGCAAAAATGAATATTTTATAACCACTTGCTTATTTTGAAATATTTGCGTATTTAACCCTTAACTATCCACATTAATCAAATCAACCCTTCTTATTTCAAAATAATAAATAAAGGAAATTCCTTTTATTTAAAAAATTTGGGGTCTTACAAGTTATGGTAACTACTGTGACTAGGAGTCTTAATCAGACTGGGGAAGGACTCTAAAGGTGGTGAACACTTATAAATCTGAGGCCGAGGTCACAATTAAGAGGTAATACCTATTTTGAGCACTAAACACACGTAGCCTCCATTGTTAAACCTTGTAACGGCACTGTCTTTATTCTCTGCAAAATCGGGTTATCCCCGTGACACAATGTAAGTCGAACTTCAATGTGATCTGTTATTATCTCTTGAGTTCGATCGTGAATTACGTGATTGAATGGCCCGGTAAACTTCAAGCGTTAACAGATATCATATTCTAAAAGTTTGGAAAGGGAAGAGTACTTGATTAGAAGTTATACTATTTTATATTCTAAAAGAAAAGATACCACATTCGACATATAGGCCATTTATCTGACCAAAGCTAGTTTTATTGGTGTAAACGAGAGCTAAATCATGCAAATGATTTAATTTACGATTTTGTATGTCAATTTTTTTATTAGAACTTACCTAAATAACTATAGTTAATAATTGTTGGGCCATGATATATTAGGTATTGGGCCGAATGAATTGGGCCTATTTATTTGGTTAGTCTACTAGGCCATTATTAATGGATCCTAAGGTTATTGGACTTGGTCCTTGTATTATTTTTATTAAGTCCTTATAGTAGTATCGGGCCAGATCAGTGGGTTGACTCATCAAATGACTAAATATCTCCATCTTTGACTTGTAATGATGAAAAAGGATAGCTGTTGATCGAGAGGTCTGCAAGACATTAATGTGGATGGGATTATAGTAGGTAGGCGGTGAAAAAGTCTGCAAAAAGGTGGCGATCGCATGCAATTAATTTGAGATCACTAAGGAGTGGGGGTTTGTGCTCAGCGGTGATGGGGTGGCCAGATGGCAAAATTTGGAAGTATATCATAGCAATGAAGTTTTCTAAGTAAAACTAACTGATAATTTATCTCTCTCAATACACTAGATATTTTTATCCTTCATTGTTAACCTTGTGATACTTTGTCTTGACTCTCACGCTTTGAAAGTTTATCCCAAAGCGGTCGAAGCCGTCGAGCTTTTAGTGTTGATCGTGTTTATTATGCGGGATCGGGGCGTCTTTAAATGATTGGGGCGTGGCGAGAAGATCTTGGCGTTAACATTGGCGCTAGAAGGAGGGGTTGTGTTCTAGTTTCCTTGATATTTAAATCACTTTGTTTACCAGTTCTACGTCATAAAGTATGGTAAGGAGTAGAACTAGTACCGGAGGAGGAGACGGTAGATGGTACGTGAGTTCATCTTCTGGCGTATTTACATCGAGGGATCGTTTGGGTCCCTCGAAAGAGTGCCCGTGATAGTACGGCTTCCAAGCATGAATCAGGGGGTTCTCGTTCGAGAGCCCATCGTGAAGCCCGAAGAAGGCTGGTATTTGCTGCTGATAAAGGTCATGACCAGGACCGAAGGATGGTAGAAGGCTCACCGCCTAGAACCCATCATCGAAGTGGTCGGGATGATAAGGCTGCCAAGTTGGCAAAGATGGCAGACGAAGCAGATAAAGCCTTAGAGGTTCTTTTGAAGCAGAGGGAGGATATAGCCGTGCAGATACTTCAGATAGCCGATCTGAAGGATGAGGCGTCCACTTATATTCAATCCGAGAGGCATAGTAGGCCTAAGGATGCACAACAGCGAGAAAGGAGGGAGCTGGAGCATTCTGTTCATGTATCTAGGGGTCGACCTCAGGAAAGAAGGAGATCAAGAAGTAGAACTCCTGAGATATCAAAGAAAGCACTTCTCGTTATCGGTTCTCAAGGTTGTGATGGTGGCAGACAGAGAAGCCGGTCCAGGGAGTATGCACCGGAGAGTAGAAGGAAGGAGCATCGTCGTGAATACTCTCACCATGACGACAAGGCCACACGCCGAAGTAGATCCAGAAGTCCATCAAAGGTAGTGGGTTTCGATAGAGGAGGTCGGTCTATTCAGAAGAAGAAAGTATCTCCAAAGAAAGAAGTCTCCTCAAAACCGGAAGGTGTAGATTTTTTGGTGAATAAGTTGAAGGAGCTTTGGAAGCAGTTGGTCGAAGTTCAGCAGGTGAAAGATACTCCGGGAAAGAAGGCGTCTCCTTTTTCCTCGGATATTCTCAAGGAGAAGGAAGATACCACCAAGAAGTTGCCCCACATAGAGAGTTACGATGGATCTGGAGATTCTTATGACCATAGTCAGGCGTTTGATAGGCTGATGGACTATTATGACTTTACCGATGCGGCTAAGTTTCACACGTTTGTCTGGCGTTGAGAAAAGATCTGAAAGCGGTGGATGGGGACTTTCTTTGCAGATTAGTATCTTCGTAGGTCCGAAATTTGTGTGATAAATTTCATGTTCGTTTTGGGAGTAACCGAAGGAGGGGAAAGCTTACAGGTTCTTTGGCACAAGTCCGACAGTTTTAGAATGAATCCCTAGGTCAGTATGTGAAGCGATTCAGGGAAGTAGTTGGCCAGGTGTCAGACCTTAATGATCTTCAGGCTGTCAGTTTTTTTCAGAATGGTTTAGATCTGGTGAAGTCAGAGAAGTTGGTGAAGAAGCTGATGTTTCACCATCCGAAGAGTTTGGCCGAAGCTTTTGATAAAGCTGAGGGTTATATTGTGGTGGAGGAGGCTATGAATAGCCTGAAGTGTCCTTCTTCGGACAGGATGAAGGAAACAGACACTTCCAAGGCTGAAGGCGATCAGAAGAAGAGTGGAGGGAATAATGATCGGCCGGAGGGTAGTTTGAAGAAGTATAACAACAACTGGCGACAAGGAGGGAATCGCCCACCTACTCCTACCCAGAAGGTGAATAAGGTTTACACCACACTGAACACGGATAAGTCGGTGATATTGGATCAGATTAGGAATCAACCGTACTACGAACCACCTCGTGACAACATTAAACCTGGGCAGGGTAACACTCGAAAATTTTGTGGCTATCATCAAGCCACGGGTCATGATACCAATGAGTGTTGTAGTCTGAAGGACTTTGTAGAGAGGAAGGTTCAGAGTGGCGTGTTGGTTCAGTATGTGGCCGGAAGGGACCATCAGCAAGAACAACTGAATGTAGATCAGACTGTTTAAGTGATTCAACCGGTTTCACCCATATATCCTGCTCCAAATCAACCACCAAGGCACGTCGTTGATGTAATAACCGGTGGGACGGTAGGAAAATTGATAGGGAAGAAGAGGTGGGGGTATCTAGATTGATTCGTATACGTGGCGGTGTAGTCCGAAAGGTTAATGAGGCCGTTCGAGGATAGTTATATACTTCAACGTCTGATTATCCTTGAACCCATGAACCCCATGAAGGAGCATTGATGATAACTGCACAGGTGGGTTCGGTGGACATGAAGCGAATGATGATCGACAACGGGTCTTCTGTTAACATTCTGTATGCCCATGCTTATCAGAGGATGCATCTTGATGGGCGAAAGATGGAGGTTGGGCAGGAGGCTCCCTTATATGGCTTCAGTAATGATCCGATTAAAGTTGCAGGAACCATTGAGCTACCAGTAATCTTCGGTACTGCTACACAACAGGTAGAAATAACGTGTAAATTCTATGTTGTGCATTCTTGTGAGTATTTTGAGTATAATTTGAGTATTGCTATATCTGGTCTGAAGTTCAAGTCATGCTTTATATCAGGTTTTAAATTTAAAAATGCGATCTTTCGAGGTAAGAGATATTATTATTTTTCGTAATGATATTATTTCTTGATATCATTATCTTTGAAATATTGATCTGAAGTTTTATCAAATTTGGAACTTTTGGTATGAGTTCTTATTCACGTGTTATATCTGGACTATTCACGATATCACGGTCTTATTCACATAATCGACACTATTCATCGAAAATGAAAATTTTTCTTTTAAATCTAAAATATCTATTGTGGATACTAGCTTTGATTGTATCCATGTTTTGATCATTCTTGAATTTTACACCACTTTGTGATTATTTTTGAGGTATTTTTGGACATGGATAAAACAAAGTACTGAATCCTTAATCCTTAATCCTTGTCATTTTGTTTCACTTTGGATTCGTTTCTTTAAAATATTTTCATCATCCTCGGTCTTAAATGATGATATTATTGAATATCTTTGGCTTTTAGTGCAAAGATGAATGATTTCGATGAATATCTTTGGCCCGTAGTGCAAAGATGAGCAGTGTTTAGATGAACATGACTAATCGATGAATATATATTGGCACCTGTAGTGCAAAGATGAATATTTGATTCGGATGTATATTGATTGATGTTACTGAGGGATAAAAGATAGACGATGAACTTTTAAATTCATCATAGAAGATAGTAGTTTGCATTCTCTACTTAACTCTTCTAATGAATTATTATTTTCGGCTGCGAATATTGATTTAAAAACTTGTTGTCTATTGTATTCTATTAGATTTTTCCTGTTGAAGACTAATGATAATTTGTTGTATATTATCTTAGTCATAATATTCTTTATCGGGCTAGTTGAGCTCACCCTTTTCCTTTGTGTTCTATTTTTTCTTCTCGGGAGGCGAGAATATAGCGAGTGCAAGTGGGGTGGGAATGAAGGTTCTAGAGAGAGTTGTTTAGTAGTCCTCACCATTTTGTAAAATAATGTATCAATAAATGTGATGAGGATTTATTTGAGTATTGATATTGTCTAGAAGATAATATTTGTATTCAAACTCACAGCTTTCTTATCGTAATAATAAAGTTGTAGTTGTTTACGTACCATGTATTGACAACTCGGAATGGGTGATGTATACCTATTTTGGGGCGTCACGAGTTAATGTAGTCTTAGTCGAGGAGCGAGCAGGAAGTGGCGGTATCGTTGACTACGGACACTGAATAAAGCTTGCCCGAAGTATTTCATCCTCTGCCCCACATTGATCAACTTATTGATGCAACTTCGGGGTATGTACTACTAAGCTTTATGGATACTTTTTCAGGTTATCATCAAATCTCTATGTGCAAAGAGGACATTCTGAAGACATCATTCATTACACACCGTTTCGGTGTATGCCTACAAGAAGATGACATTTGGCTTAATTAATGCTGGGGCCACCTATCAGAGAATGATGAACTTCGTCTTCCAGAAGCAGCTAGGAAGGAATATGGAGGTGTATGTGGATGACATGATAGTGAAGAGCATGATCGTTCAGAAGCACCTGGATGATCTAGAAGAATGCTTTCAGACGGTCCGTCATCACAAGTTAAGACTTAATCCCACCAAATGTACCTTTGGGCTCGGTGCAGGGAAGTTCCTGGGTTATCTGGTCAGTCAGAGGGGCATTGAGGCCAATCCAGAGAACATCCAGTCTATTCTAAACATGAAGACTCCTCAGTCATTCAAAGATGTTCAACGTCTAACCGGGAGGATTGCAGCTTTGAGGAGATTCATGTCCAAATCGGCAGAGAGATGCTTGTCGTTCTTTGACACGTTGAAAGGACCAAAGAATGCAAAGACATTCCAATGGACTTCGGAGTATGAAGACGCCTTCCAGGGAATAAAGACGTACTTATCTTCAGCTCCGTTATTGGTGAAACCTGTTCCTACTGAGCTGTTATACCTTTATTTGGCAGTTAGCTCGTTGGCGGTAGGAGCAGTGGTGGTTCGAGAAGTGGGGCGATAAACATCCGATTTATTACGTCGGTCGTATCCTAAGAGATCTTTGAAATCAGTGCGAACATTGAAATTCGCATTTGCTTTGATGATTGCTAGTCGAAAGCTTAGGCAATATTTTCAAGGTCAATTCTTAATCGTTTACGAATCGACCCTTAAAAAGAAGGTGATGAACAAGCGAGAAGTGTCGCGGAGATTAGGCTGCATAGACAACGGAGTTGTCTAAATTTTATCAATATCATCCCCGAATCGCTATTATTAGGGGCAAGCCTTGGTTTGGTTTATGGTGGAGTGCTCGTTTTACGAAGTAGATCACGGAATTGTGGCCAAGAAGAATCGATTGAAAGCGATTCGCGAGTTCTTGACAGATAGTCAAAATTCATGGACGCTATATGCAGATGGGTCTTTTACTACGGACGTCAGTGGAGAAGGGATTATCTTGACAAGCTTGGAGGATTTCAAAGTCTGAATGAGCCATCGATTTGGGTTCGAGCGATAAACAACGAAAGTGAAGTATGAAGGCGTGTTGGCGAAGAAGTTCGATTTGGTGAAAAGTCTCGAAGTTCAGAAATTGATCATTTATAGTGACTCTCAATTAGTCGTCAAGCGTGTTTGAGAGGTATGAAGCTCGAGGTTCTAGAATGATCAAGTATTTGGCAGAATTGAAAGACTGGCTTCAGTATTTTCTCTCCTATGAGTTTCAGGGTGTTGAGCGTAGTGACTATTCTATTGCAGATGCATTGTCGAAGCTAGCCACTACAGATGTTAACAATTTTGATGGGTCAGTCTATTTAGAGGTTCTGCAGCAGCTGAGTATCCAGCATAAAGCAGTGATGTGTATTGAACGTTCTAACTGTTGGCTGACTCCATACATAGAATATCTGGTAGATTAAATCCTTCCTTGAATCGGATGTTGGCGAAGATCAAGTATAAAGTCTTAACTTTGTTCTTATTGATGGGGATCTTTATCGAAGGACATTTTAAATCTCTATTCTTTGAAGTGTTTGGTTCTATCCGAGTAGAATATGCTCTTGAGAAGTTCACGAGGGCATCTGTGGCGACCGTATAATTTCTTAAGTCATTAGCCTACAAAGTATTTCGGCGAGGTACTCTTCGCCTATAATCTTCAAGAAGCTACGGAGAATGTGAAGAAGTGCGAAAAAGTGCCATTTCAATGATTCGATCCCACATCACCACCGGAAGAGCTATACTCGATCTTCTCTCCTACCCTTTCTTTGTCTGGGGTAGATATCTTTGGGTCCATTCTTGAAAGCTAAAGGTCGGTCAGGTTTTGTTATAGTCGCCATTGATTATATGACCAAAATGGGTAGAAGCGAAGCCACTTAGGTTGATAACGAAACAAGAATGTTTGAAGTTCATGAAGAAGTCGATGAGTGTTTAGTTTTGGAATTCCTAAGGTGGTGATATCGGACAACGGACGCCATTAAATGGGATTGAAGTTTGAAGGATTTTTGAAGAGAGTGGGGGTTCAAAGATAGGAAGACTTGATGTAGCTCATCTGCAATCGAGCAGGCGGTCGAGGTGACCAACAGAACAACTTCTTGAATGGGATCAAGCGTGGAAATTTGGATGAAGCTAAAGGAAGATGGCGGAGGAGTCGCTTTCGATGTATTATGGGCTTCTTTGGACTGGGCAGAGGACTACTGACAGAGATTCACCTTTCGGACTAGCTTTCTGATGCGATGCCTTGGTCCCAGTTGAGATTGGATCTCCAAGTCTTTGGGTCAGTCAGTTTAAGGATATCTACAATGATGAAGGGCTGAAGATCAATATGGATCTGCTAGAAGAAGTCAGGGAAACGACTTTAATCAGATTGGCAGTTTATCAATGAAGAGTGGCTAAGCATTACAATAAGGGGGTAAAGCTTCGTAGGTTTGAAGTGGGAGATTTCGTCCTCGGGGAAGTCGAAGCATCTACGCCTCAGAACTTGGGAAAGTTGATGCCGAACTGGGAAGGACCGTATGAAGTTGTTGAGGTACCGACGAAGCCAGGAAGTTATCGGTTAAGAGCATTGGACGGATCAGAGATCAAGAACACTTGGCATGCCGGTAGACTTCGGAAATACTTTCAGTAGAGATCGAGTCAGTCTTCCGAAAGTCTGTAAATGTTTGGATCATCATCAATAAAAGATTCATTTTTCCTCAATTGATTCTCTTTATTTAGTCCAACAAATCATCGGAGTAAGGAGATTCGGGTGGACTCGCTAACCATTCGATGGTAGCCTTAATGGCAGGTGGTCCTTATAAATTTGTCAAGCCCTTCGTGGTAGGCAAACTTCATCGGTGTAAGGAGGTTCGGGTGGACTTGCTGACCATTCGATAGTAGCCTTTTCGGCAGGTGTGTCCTCATGGGTTTATTATATCCTGCGTGGTAAACAAATTCTATAGTCCTTTAACTGTTGTTATACCCTGTGTGGTAAAAAAAATCACTAGAGTAAGGAGGTTCGGGTGGACTTGCTGACCATTCGATGGTAGCCTTATCGGTAGGTGTGTCCTTATAAATTTGTTCTACCCCGTGTGGTAAACAAATGTCTTTATATACTTGTTCTACCCCGTGTGGTAAATAAGATCCCGATGATGCAAGGAGGATCGGCCAGATTCACCTTATTCATGATCCGTTTCACACTTCGGTAACAATAAGTATGCATTACTTTATTTTGTTTAAGTGTTGAGTTCGGTTCATTGAGTTCGGTTTATGTCATTTCTTAACTTAACTGTTATATGCCTTATCTGATTCACAATTTAACTTAAGTTCAAAAGAATCTTATACAGTTTTCAAGTTGATTGATACTGAATTATTGACAAGAAACGAATTGTACAGAAGTCATGAGGAATAAAGCTGAAATTTCATTAATATTTAACTGTTTACATAGAAAGTCAGATTTTTTTTTACAGAAATCCTAACACTAAGAAAGAGAAAGATCATCATCAAGCATTGTCTTCGCCTTCGGAAGAGTCCAAAAGAGATGGATTTAATTGGTATGCAGTTAACTTTTCCTTGCCTCGGCCTCTGCAAACTTCATAACCCTTAGAATATACCTTCAGAATTTCTGCATTCAGCTCATCGGACTTCCGGTATTCTTGTTGGATTTGTTTACGCAGTTCTTCGGTCAAAGGAGGGCCTAACTCCTCTAAGGCCTTCAGCTTATTTTTTCAAGCTTGCATGACGTCGCCCCAATGTCTCTCTTTGTCATCTCGGGCCTTTACCTGGAGTTCATCGACTTGTATCGCCAAACTCTGATTGGCTATGGCCAGCTCCTCATTATTAATCCTTAGAGCCTCATTCTTGGTCACGAGATCGACGTTCATGTCAGTCAGATCTCTCTGGCTAGCCTTAGTCGTCTTCAACTCTTCTGTGGACGATTTCAATTCTTCTTTGACCGATTTAAGCTCTTCTTTGGTGTGAGCTAGATCCTTCCGAAGGCATTCGTTATTGTTGTAAGACCCCAGCTTTTATAAATAAAGACGAATTTTTCTATAAATATTATTTTTGAATATTATGGAATAAATTTGATATAATGTTATAGTTGTGGGTAATATTTATAAATTTTGCAAAGTATGCAAGTTGTTATAAAATATTCGTTTGGTCGGGGAATATTCTTTTGTTAGGGAATATTCGTGATAACTACTCAATCATTGGTGGACCTGACATGTAATTATTAGCCGGATTAAGAAAACGACAAAAATATTTTATAAAAATAACTATGGAGGTGTTACCGAATTAAAAGCTGTTGAACTACCCAAAGGGTAAAAAATGCGATGTCTGCGTAGTTGCATAGTAGCACACGGTATTGATTATTGATCTTCGTGAGAAGTCACTTCGCTTATGCTTAATTATTGCTACGATAATTCTTTGCGATCATATCTCTTATATTATTGATTCAATTATTATCACAAAGATCATCCATATAATATGTTATAGTATTAAATCAATAATTGAGACGACATAAGCTATAAATGATTAATAATTGTTGAAAGATTAAATATGTGTTGATGAAAAAAAAATGATTTGTGGTAAGTTTGATTATTTTATGGGGGCTCATATGTCATCATCTAAGAGTCTCTTCAATCAATAAGTAATTACCTTCAAGTAATAGTAATTACCCTTGTGAATAGTATTTACCTTCAATCGATAGTAATTACCGCGTCGATAGTAATTACCCTTGTGAATAGTATTTACCTTCGTCGATAGTATTTACCTTCGTTAATAGTAATTACCTTTACCGACGATGAACCACTTGTCGTTTCACATTACAGCGTCCGAACCACTTGTCGTTTCACATTACAAAGCGCGAAACCGATTCGTCGAGCCACTTGCATTTTTTTTCGCGGCGGTCTTAAGCTAGAAATCTTCTATAAATAGAGGCCTAAGGCTTCATTATTTTCACGAATTCATTCAAGCTATAGAGAGAGAAAGTATAGAGAGAATAAGAGAAAGAAGAAGAGTATTTTGTTCTTACACCTTTCACGCGAGATTCAATCTCCTACCAAATGTAAGGGGTGTTATTCTTTCTTATTCATGAAGAGAATCTGTTGTTATTCCATTGCTTATTATTACATTGGAATAACTTTTGAGTCACGCTGGTTTACCTATACTTGGTGACATTCTTCTATTATTACATTGGAACATCCTGCTCAGTATGTTTTACACCCGACTGGTTCCGCTTTTTATTATTCTCATTGGAACATCCTCGTCATGCATGGTTTTACACCGACTGGTTCCGTCTTTATTATTCTGTTGGAACATCCTGCTCATGTGTTTTACACCGACCGGTTCCGTCTTTATTATTATTCTTGGAATATCCTATCTCGCAGTGTTTTACACCTGGGATCCGTTCCATCTTTATTATTACATTGGAACATCCTCGCTTGCGTGTGATTTCACACGACCTGGTTCCGTTTCTTTATTATTACATTGGAATAACTTTGTTTGTGCGGTTTATCGCATGCATGGTGATTTCTTTTGTTATTCCATTCTTTATTATATCCAAATGGTTAAAACTTTGACTTCTATACTCCATGAAATTAGTGGAATATCCTTGATATTTGCGTTTACATCCAAAGATCTTTTCATGAAAATATTCTTCCGATCATTCTTGAATTTTACTCTACAAAACAAAGATCATGTTGATAATTTGGGCGTTAATAATTCTGGATAAAATAATTCTTGAACTTGTTTTATTGAATTCTTATATCATTGTCATCATCCTCATGTTTATATTATGTTGAAAGTCATCCGTGGCACAGTAGTGCATAGATGGACTTGGTATGATTATGACCGAGACTATTCTGTTGTAATCATGGCCATCGTAATGTTACAAATGATGTGATAAAAATCCTCGATGGTAGTAGTGCATTGGTGAATGCCGATTGTTGGCATGATCATGACCATTAATGAATACACAAATATTCTTGGCCCGTAGTGCATGAATAATTGTGGTCGTGATACTAAAGAATATCCTCGTGGTAGTAGTGCGGGGGTGATTCGATGATGTGGAATATTTATTAAAGTGAGTCTCGGCTATAACAAAGGATGAAAAAAACCTTTTAAAACCTAAAAGATAGTAGACTTTATTTTCTACTTGACTCTTTTAATGGATTGCTTATTCCATTGCAGATTAAACCGGTTATCATTGTATTTTATCGGTTTAACATTGTTGAAGACTATTGATAATTTATTCTGCATTATCTTAGTCATAATATTTTTCTTCTTTGGGCTAGTTGAGCTCACCCTTTCTTTCACCGTTCTCTTCGAGAAATGAGAATATAAATTTGGAGACGAGTCGGAAACGAGTGATAGTCCTGAAGATAGCATTAGTAGTCCTCACTATTCTGTGAAATAGTGTGATAATAATTGTAATGAGGACCCCTTTTTGAGTTTGTATAATATCTAGTAGACGATATTTGTATTTAAACTCACAGTTTATGTATTAAGTTGTATTTAAATTTTGTACCATGTAAGTGGCGACCCAAGATGGGTGATGTATACCTAATTTTGGGGGCATCACAATTGTATATAGCGCCGTCATAATCGCTTCTTGCCTTTGCCAGAGCCGATTACAGTATAGCATTCTCTTTTCTAGCAGCTTCCTCTGCGGCTTCAGGTTCGATATATTTTGGGCGTAAACTCCCGAAAACAGCATTCGCCTGCACATGTCCAATGTTATTTAATCAATATTTAATATTTAAGCATGAAGAGAAATATAAACATTGGGAAAATTACTTACTTTTGCTTGATAGCTCATTCCTTCGTCGATTAAGTCCCGAATTAAGCTGTTACTGAACCTATGGTCATCAGTGTCCCGAACAAATGAATTGAACAATTGAAAGGGGAAGTTGGCATTGAACTGAGGCCATAAAGTTGGCGACGCCATGGCATCATTCTGAAATTTATAAAATGAAGGCCTTGAGGGGGATTACATGGGTCGTTCAGGAGAAGGTATAGATTGTTCACGAATTGGCGATGGATCTGTGAAGATATTTTCGGTGGATGGAGATCGAGAAGGAATGGGTTCATGTACTGGTGAGGGGATGGTTGTTGAGCTCGACTGACTATCAGAAGGTTGTTTCCTCTTAGGGATAATGTTAGGCGTCTTCGACTTGCTTTCTTCATCGTCGAAACCTCAGATCTCCATGGGGATTCTGAGGGGCGATCGATTGAAGATGAAGGCACTCGGAGCTCTTCGGTGATTAGAGGGGTAATCTTGGTCCTTAACTTCTTGACTCGAAAGAGTCTTTTTCGATCATCTACTGGCAGATCAAGCAGACTCCCTCGGACAGATGTTGGATTGGCGGTTGGTTCAAGTTCTGGGATGGGTTCAGGATCTGTTGGTGTGGGAATTTATCGGTGCTTCCGTACGGCTCTCTTTTTTCGGCGGGGTTGAAGTGATTCTTCTGGTGGTGGAAGTTCGTCAGCTTCTACGTCGTTGGTTTGAGGTTCAGCATTGGGTGTTTCAATGATTGGGTTGTCTTCGGATGGAGCTTCTAGCAATGGAGTTTCAGCAACTTCCGCTGACTTTCCAGCCAGAAAATCCTCCAACTCTCTTACCTCCGAAGATGATGGCTTAATCAAAATTACTACAGAGGATAAACAGTTATGTATCAACTTCTATATCACTTAAAATTTCAAATATTTGTACATACAAGACAGTTCAATATTTATATTTGTGGTTATATAACCACGCTTGCTTGGAAAGAAGTCCGTAGTTCCATTCCTCCTTCAGGAAGTTGTCAAAAAGCTCTATCAGTTCAGCAACGGGTTCTTCAGGAACATCCCTGAAATTAGCAGAGACTTTCTCATCAATGGCCCAGTTCGGCAGGGAGGCAATCTCTGGTCCTTTGATGAAGAACCACCCTTTATGCCATCCTTTGTTGCTGGATGGGGTGGATACCAATGAACGTCTTTCAAATTTTTCACCTGTCTTCGGTGATTGCTTGCTTATAGATTTAAATCCCTTCTCTCGGGATTGACCGATCTTATACACAGTGAAGAAGAAATCGAGAGTGGGCTCAACTCCCACTTCATGACAGAAAGCAATGAATGCTAAGATGTGGATATAGGAATTCGGTACCAACTGGGTGAACCCAACACCGATAAACCCTAAAAGGGTAATCAGGAAGACATGCAGAGGAAATCAGACTCCTTTCTCGAGAATCGTTACCGGAACTGTTGTCCACCCTTCAGGGCGTTGATACATTCTCTTCTCAGACCTAGGAGCTCTCACCAAATGGGTGTCTGGAATATGACAACGAGTCCGAATCCTCCTCAACTCAGTTTCGGTGATAGTCGATAGAGTGTTGGCATAAGAATAATGTTCCTTACTTCTAAAGAATTCAGAGGGAGTAGGGATGGATTTTGGAGGTGGGACCTTCTTACCAGGAGTGGCAGCCTTAGGGTTTGAACTCGAAGTCTCTTTGTTGGGGCTTGGATTCGGTGGAACAATGTTGATCGGAGTCACAAGGAAGGGGGAACCATTGTCAGAATCTTGAGAAGCCATTGTTGTTTAGATGCAAAGAATAAGAGAGTTCGAGAGAGAATAAGAGAGCTCAAGCGTCTGAATTTCAAATTGACAGGTAAAACTGTCAAATTTGGGGAAATTTGTCTTTTATACTGACGGTTACACGGTACTCGAGGGCGGCACATTAAATGTTGGTAATGATACAAATTTGAAAGGGTAATGTCTGATTTCAGTCTCTGGTGTCTATCGACTTGGACTTCTCAATTGGGCTTTCACTTTTATTCTATTCACTGTAGAATATTTATCGGATATGTCCCAATTGGCTTTCGTTTTGGGCCTCTTTCAATCCTATTTAGTTTTTCATATCATAGACTATTTGTAGTTTCTTATTAAACATCCTGTTTAATAAAAAACTAGGGTGCAATGTTGGGCCATGATATATTAGGTATTGGGTCGAATGAATTGGGCCTATTTATTTGGTTAGTCCACTGGGCCATCATTATTGGATCCTAAGAGCATTCACAACAGTTTCTTTATCTCTATCCCTACTCTACAGTTTATTGGGTCATTCTGCAAAATAGAGATCCAAAATTTTCACTATGTACCCAACAGGTTCCTTATATTGATTATTTAAATAATGAAATTTGAAATTTATAAGTTAAAATTTAAAAATTCCAACAAAACATCAAATTAATAATAATCTTATAATTTATAAAAGAGAGAGTATAATTTATCAATTGTATCTCACCGTAAAATAATTTTTATTTTATTTTAAATTTTAAATAATTTATGGAGTGAGTATTAAATGGATTGTATCTACAAATATACATAAGATTAATATTAACTCTTAAAAGTTAATTTGTGATTCTTTTAAATTTAAATTTAATATAATTCATTTAAATTTTGAAGATAATAAATTTTATAATTAATAGTACTTTTATAATATTTATAATTATATTGACATAAATTAAATAAATTTATATCAATTTTAATTTGAATATGTTTAAAAATAATTTTTTAAAATAAATCAATATTACTTTTATAATTTGAAAATGAAGTAGTAAAACAATGTCAAGATGTGTATTATTAATGAGTTATCCACTTAAATGAGGTGTGAAAAGGTCATTTTGTATATATAGAGAACGGTATTTTGACTCCCTCATACTAGGGAGTAAAATCATATATAGGGATTAAAATAGAGAGTTAAATAAGGATAATGAAATTATTGGATAATGATTTTTTGATATATTCTCTAAAATTAGGGATAGCGAGTTAATTAGGGAAACTGCTATGAATGCTCTAAGGTTATTGGACTTGGTCCTTGTATTATCTTTGTTAAGTCCTTATAGTATCGGGTCGGATCAGTGGGCTGACCCATCAAATGACTAAATATCTCCATCTTTGACTTGTAATAATGAAAAAGGATAGCTGTTGACCGAGAGGTCTGCAAGACATTAATGTGGATGAGATTATAGTCGGCCGGCGGTAGAAACAGTGCAAAAAAGTTGGCAGTCTGCATGCAGTTAGCTGAGATCACTAAGGAGTGGGGGGTTGTGCCTGACGTTAGTGGGTGGCATGGTAAACCGGACTGGAGAGTATATCATAGCAAGGAAGTCTTCCAAGTAAAATTAACTGATAATTTATCTCTCTCAATACACTAGATATTTTTATCCTCCATTGTTAATCTTGTGATTGCATGTACTGACTCTCACGCCTAAGCTATCCCCCAACAGTCGAAGTCGTCAAGCTTTTGGTGTTGATCGTATTTATTGTGCAGGATCAGGACGTCTTTCGTGATTGAGACGTGGCAGAAGATCTTGGCGTTAACAATAATAATTTAAATGATGTATTAGATATAATGGGTCAATCTTATAATTCTACTCAATCTCATTTATTAATATATGTCATAATCGTAATTCGATAATTAAAAAAATTATGCATAGCATGACTTACCTAAATTTAAATTTTTTAGAAGATTATTATTTTTACATGTGTTTTTTAATATTTGGGACACAATGTGAAAGATAATCATATATAAATGTTAAAAATACATATAAAAATATAATTTTTTTTTTATTGAAGGAAAGGATTAGTAAGCGTATTAATATGTTATGTACAATATTTTGGTACGTTAAGCTGATCTCATGGGTGACATTAGTTCATCATCCTCAATTCAAATCTGTAAATTTACGGGCCTTTTCTACTTTCATATTAAGAAAGTATTTATTATTAATATTATGTTTGAATTAAAGAAATAAATATAAGAATTAAACGATTAAAAATTGTATTTAATTATTTTATTACAATTAAATGAATCATTCTTATTTTTTTTCATATTTATAAATTTTATTACTTAAATGATTCAATTATAAATGTAATGAATCATTCAATTTTTCATTCTGTTTAATTCTCTATTCTATTTTATTTCTTTCATTCAATTCAATGTAGCATAAGGAATAAGAAAATGTTAAGCTCAGTAGAAAATTTACTGTCCACCTACATACGTACGTACGAAAGAGATGATTAATTAATTGTCATGCAATAAAAAATATTAATTAATAATAAAAGTTTTCCTAATTTATTTTTGCAAATTTTGTGACTATTATGGTTGTTAAGAAGAAGCTTTGTGAATTGTGAGTCGAACGGAACATGAAAAAAAGAGAGTAATGTTATGGGATATAAATTATACATAAAAGTTATGATAGTATAAAAAAAGAGAAAATAGAAAAAAAAACTTACAATTAAATATTTTATATATTTTATTGATAAATAATACATGTAAATAGTATCGATCTTGGGCTAAAGTCCAAGGTGTCCGAGCTTTAGGCCCAAAATTTTTTAGAACTCCCTTAAATATTCTCTTCCTTTTATTACTTAAATAGAATACTTAAATATTAAAGCAAATAATCTATCTGTAATATTCTACATATACTGATTATTGTAATATTTTACATATTTAAATCATATAATTTGTACAAAACAATTTAATTATTATGTGCCTAGGGATTCATCATCAGATTCAATTTTTTGGGTTTTTTTAATTGTTTGGGAGTAGTGTTAGACTCTTAATAAAGGAGACCCTATTCCGTAATTACATTTTGGACTTAGTGATAATGTGATATTTAAATTATGCTTTGGAAATATTGAAATAGTCGGTTATTATATTTGATATTCTTTCATATTGATGCTCTTTTGTTCAGAAAAAGTTTTTTCTTTTTTATATCTGCCTTAATAAAGATTTCATGGCGCCTATTTTTGTTTCTCGCTTTTAGGCCCTTCAAAACTTAGGTCGGCCTTGCATGTAAATAATTTTTTGTGTACAATTTATTATTCAAAAAGATAATTCCAATTGAGATCGGATCCCATTAGTTGAGTTGAGCTTTTACTATAAAGTTAATTTCATGATAATTTAATCAATTGATCAATACAGTGTTAACACGTAAAAAAAAATTATTTCCCAATTAATTTACGTATCACACTGTATTAATCAATTAATTAAAATTAAACTCATGTTAACCCAATGAATTGTTGGTGTTTGTCAGTCGTGTACTTTGACTAAATTCATTGTGCCCACAAACCCACCATGGCCTATGTGACAGCCGTGGCATGAAAATTGTACTCCTCTCCTCTCTTTTATCTTGTCGTGTTAATTTTAAAGAAACTTTTAAAAAGTTATTATATTTTAAATTTAAAAAATATATTTTGTATAAAAGGAATCATTAATGGTAAGAGATAAGTATTTTTTAAAAAAAAAAAAAAATTGGACAAAAACAACATAGTTTATTTCTGACTTGTCAAAAACCATAACTTAGAAAGGAAATTTTTTAAAATGCCCCACTTTTTTCTTAATCGCTCATTGAATCCCACAACTTCCGAGGGATGGGGTATCAATTAATGGAAGTGGTTAGCATGAAGTTTATTTTTGGATAAGTTGATTAATTAGCCAATAGAGTGCTGACACGCAAGCAAAGCTCTGTGTGTGTCAACATTTTATTGGTCAATTGACCAACTTACCCAAAAATAAACTTCATACTAACCGGATCCTCAATTAATAGTAGACTTAGATTAGGACAAGTAGAGGTTCTGTTAACGCCAAGATCTTCTGCCACGTCCCAATCACGTAAGATGTCCTGATCCTGCACAATAAACACGATCAACACCAAAAACTTGACGGCCCTTCAATCAGTGGGAGGATAAATTCAGCGTGAGAGTCGAAGACAACAGCGATCACAAGGTTAACAATGGAGGATAAAATATCTAGTGTATTGAGAGAGATAAAATTATCAGTTACCTTTACTTAGAAGACTTCCTTACTATGTTATACACTCCAAATTTTGCTTAATCGTGCACCCACTACTTTGTCGAACCACGGTTCCCCATCGCAGATGATTCCAAATGACTACATACAGATCGCCACCTTTTCTTTGCAGACTGCTTTCTCGCTTACCGACTAAGACTCCCATCCACATTAATGATCTGCAGACTTCTCGGTCAACTGCTCTCTTTTTCATCATTACAAGTCAAGGATGGAGATATTTAAATATCTACTGGGTCAGCCCACTGACCCAACCCAATATTGCAAGGATTTAACAAAGATAATAGAATGTCTGGGCCCAACAATCTTAGGATCCATTAGTGATGACCCAATGGACTAATCGAATAGATAGGCCCAATAAGTGAAATATCATGACCCAACATTGCCCCCTAGTTTTTTATTAAACAGAATGTTTAACAGAAAACTATAAATGGTCCATGATATGAAGAATCTAGTAGGATCGAAAGAGACCCAGAATAAAAACCCATCAAGGCCCAATCGGTAAGGAATTAAAATAATTAAGGCAAGCTAAAATCGGAAGCCCAAATGAAAGACCCAAACCGGTTAAATATCCAAACTTCTCATGGACGCTACCCTTCTAAATTCATGATTATGACTGCCAATTATATGTGCTGCCCTCGATTTTCGTGTAACTGTCAATATAAAAGGCAAATTTCAACCAAATTGACGATTTTACCTGCCAATTTGAATTTCAGACCTTTGAACTTTTCCTCTTCTCTTTCTAACTTTCTTCTTCTCTGCATCTTAACAACAATGAGTTCACAAGATTCTGACAATGGTTCACCCCTCCTTGTGACTCCGATCACCACCGTTCCACTAAATCCAAGCCCCACTAAAGAGGCTTCGAGTTCGAACCCCAAGGCTACAACTCCTGGTAAGAAGGTCCCACCTCCAAAACCTCTTCCCACTCCTTCTGCGTTCTTTAAGAGTAAGGAACACTATCCCCATGCCAACACTCCATCAACGGTCACTGAGATTGAGTTGAGGAAGATTTGAACTCGCTGTCATATTCCTAACACCCATTTGGTGAGAGCTCTTAGGCCCGAGGAGCGAATGTATCAACGTCCAGAAGGATGGACGACCGTTCTAGTGACTATTCTTGGTAAGGGGGTCCAATTCCCTCTTCACATTTTCTTGGTAACCCTCCTAGGGTTTATTGGTGTTGGTTTCGCCCAATTAGTTCCAAACTCCTACATTCATATCTTAGCCTTCATTGCCTTCTGCCACGAAGTGGGTGTAGAACCCACTCTCGACTTCTTCTTTACCGTCTACAAGGTCAGCCAAACTTGAGAAAAGGGATTTAAGGTCCTGGGTAAACAATCACCGAGGGTAGAAGAGAAATTTGAAAGGCGATCCCTGGTCTCTACCCCCTCCAGCAACAAGGGATGGCATAAGGGATGGTTCTACATCAAGGGGCCAGAAATTGCTTCTATGCCAGATTGGTCTATTCCAGATAAAGTTTCTACTGACTTTGGTGACATCCCTGAAGAACGTGTGGCTGAAATGATTGAACTCTTTGACAACTTCCCGAAGGATGAGTGGAACTATGGAATCCTCTCCAAACAAGCATGGTTGTACAATCACAAATGTAAGTTTTAAACTTTCTATTTGATTTCTTGGAGTTCTTGATGAAATTAATTTTGAATTGTGGCGATAAATGTTCTATTTGCAGTGTCTCTGATTAAGCCGAACGCTTCAGAAGAAAAGGATTTGGAAGATTTCCTATCTGGGAAGTCTTCAGAAGTAACTGTTAAGCCCCCACTACTGGAAGCCCCTCCTGAAGATGATATAATCACTGAGATACCCACTGCTAAACCTCAACCCAATGAACCAGAAGCCAATGAATCCATTCCGCCAGAAGAATCCCTTCAGCCTCGACAGAAAAAGAGAGCCATCCGAAAACCTAGATCCAAACCAACATCAACAGAACCTGAAACCATCCCTGAACCTGAACCAACCACCAACCTGACATCTACCCGAGGGAGTCTACTCGATCTGCCAGTAGATGATCGTAAAAGACTCCTTCGAGTCAAGAAATTAAAGACGAAGATCACTCCTCTGACAACCGAAGAGCTCCGAGTGCCTTCATCTTCAGCTGATCTGCCCCCGGTAGTCCCCGTGGATATACAGGCCTTTGATGATGAAGAGCCCATTCCCACACTTTCCCAAAAAAGAAAACAACCATATGATAGCCATCCGATCTCAGCAACTACCCCTTCACCTCCACACAATCCCATTCCAGTCCGATCTCCATCTCCAAAAAACATATATACGGACCCAATACCATCTCCTGAACGACCCATACCGTCTCCCGAACGATCAAGGCCATCTCCTTCTGGGCCTTCATCCTATGAATTTCATAATGAGGCTATGGCATCAGCAGCCTTATGGCCTCGGTTCAATGCCGATTTCCCCTTTTAACTTTTCAATGCTTTTGTCCGGGACACCGACAATCACCGATTTGGCAACAACTCAATCAGGGACTTGCTCGATGAAGGCATTAGCTATCTAGTGCAGGTAAAGAACTTTCCCAATCTTTGTATTTTTAGTTTTTATGCTTAGATTATATATCTGAAATTGATTGAATAATACTGAACATGTACAGGCCAATGCTGTTTTTGGGCGTTTACGCCTTAAACATCTTGAATCCGAAGTCGCGAGAAGAGGCCGGAAAAAGAGAATACAATATTGCGATGCACTTTAAATAAAGTGAGGTAGGACTGTGATATCGCTCTCTACAACAACGAACGTCTTCGAGAGGATCTAGCTCAAACCAAGGATGAATTGAAGACCTCCAAGGAAGAATTGAAGACGACCAAGGCTAGTCAACAAGATCTGACTAACATGAATGTCGATCTTGTTGAAAAGAACAAAGTTCTGAGGGCTAAAAATGAAGAACTTGCTATAGCCAATCAGAGCTTGGCAATACAAGTGAACGATCATCAGGTGAAGGCCCGTGAAGATAAAGAAAGGCACTTGGCCAGACGTCAGAAGCTCCAAGATAAGCTGAAGGCCTTGAAGGAGCTAGGTCCTCCTTTGACTGAAGAATTGCGTAAGCAGATACAGACTGAATACCGAGCATCCGATGAGTTGAATGCAGAAATCCTTCGGGTATATTCTAAAGGTTATGAAGTCTGTCGAAGTCAAGGGAAGGAAAAGTTAACCGCAACCCAACTAGACCCCACCCTTTTGGACTCTTCTGAAGGCGAAGATGATGCCTGAATAGGATCTTGCTGCTTTTTAGTGTTAGGATTTTGTGATAAATTTTTCTATCTTTTTATGTAAACATTTGAATATTAATGAAATATCAACTTTGTTCATCATGACTTCTGTTTAATTCATTTATTGTCAATAATTCAGTGTCAATCAACTTGAAAACTGTATAAGATTCTGTTGAACTTAACTTAAATTGTGAATTAGGTAAAACATATAACAATTAAGTTAAGAAATGATATAAACTGAACTTAAAGAACCGAACTCAATACTTGAAAAAAATAAATTAATGCATACTTATCGTTTCAGAAGTGTGAGACAGATCATGTATAAGGTGAATTCGGCTGATCCTCTTTGCACCATCAGGATTTTGTTTACCACTCGGGGTAAAACAAGTATATAAGGACATTTGTTTACCACTCGGGGTAGAACAAATTTATAAGGACCATGGAATTGTTTATCACACGGGGTAAAATAAATTCATAAGGACACACCTAACAATAAGGCTACCATCGAATAGTCAGCGAGTCCGACCGAACCTCCTTATTTCGGTGAATTTTTTTACCACTCGGGGTAAAACAAATGTTAAAAGGACTATGGAATTTGTTTACCACGCAGGGTACAACAAACCCATGAGGACACATATGCCGATAAGGCTACCATCGAATGGTCAGTGAGTCCGACCGAACCTCCTTACACCGATGAAGTTTGCCTACTACGAAGTGCCTGACAAATTCATAAGGACCACCTGCCAAAAAGGCTACCATCGAATGGTCAGCGAGTCCACCCGAACCTCCTTACTCCGGTGATTTATTGGACTAAATGAAGAAAAGATCAATTGTGAAAAAGTGAATCTTTTATTGATGATGATCTAAACATTTGACGACTTCCTAAGACCGACTCGATCTTTCTTCGAAAATACTTAGAAACTCGCCAAACATTCCAAGTGTTCTTGATCTCGGATCCGTCCCAATGCCTTCAACCGATAAGTTCTGCTTCTATGATTTCAATTACTTCATACGGTCCTTCCCGGCTTCGGCATCGCCTTTCCCAAGTTCTCGAGGCATAGATCTTTGTGACGCCCCAAAATAGGTATACATCACCCATTCTCGAGTTGTCAATACATGGTACGTAAACAACTACAACTTTATTATTACAACAAGAAAAAACTGTGAGTTTGAATACAAATATTATCTTCTGACAATATCTATACTCAAATAAATCCTCATCACATTTATTGATACATTATTTTACAAAAATGGTGAGGACTACTAAACAACTCTCTCTACAACCTTCATTCCATACCCTGACTTGCATCGCTATATATTCACCTCCCGAGAAGAAAAATGGAACAAAAAGGAAAAGGGTGAACTCAACTAGCCCAAGAAAAGAATATTATGACTAAGATAATATACAACAAATTATCATTAGTCTTCAACAGGGAAAAAATCTAATAGAATACAATAGATGACAAATTTTAAATCAATATTCATGAAGAAAATAATAATTCATTAGAAGAGTTAAGTAGAGAATGCAAACTACTATCTTCTATGTATGAATTTAAAAGTTCATCGTCATCTTTTATCCCTATAACATCAATCAATATATATACGGAATCAAATATTCATCTTTGCACTACAGCCAAAGATATTCATCGATTACCGTCATGTTCATCTAAACACTGTCCATCTTTTGCACTACGACGCCAAAGATATTCATCGAAAATCATTCATCTTTTGCACTATAGGCCAAAGATATTCAATAATATCATCATTTAAGACCGAGGATGATGAAAATATTTTTAAAGAAATGAATCCAAAGAAACAAAATGACAAGGATTAAGGATTAAGGATTCATACTTTGTTTTATCCATGTCCAAAAATACCTCAAAAAATAATCATAGTGGTGTAAAATTCAAGAATGATCAAAACATGGATACAATCAAAGCTAGTATCCACAATAGATATTTTAGACGAAAAGGAAAATTTTTCATTTTTCGATGAATAGAAATATTCGTGAATAAGATCAGATATCGTGAATAGTGCCAGATACGTGAATAAGAACTCAGACACCAAAAGTTCCAAATTTGATAAAAACTTCAGATCAATATTTCAAAGATAATGATATTGAAGAAATAATATCATTACGAAAAATAATAATATCCCTTACCTCGAAAGACAAGATTTCTAATTAAACACCTGGGATATAAAGCATGACTTGAACTTGCACCGTATAAAGAATACTCAAAGTATACTCAAAATACTCACAAGAATACGCCGATAATATAGAGAGAGAAAACTTGAGCTTACGGTGTGATTTTCAATTCTAACCCAAGCACCCTATTTATAGGAAAATGCTTAGAACACCAAAAAGAAAAATTTAATATAATAATATTATTATTATTTCTACAACTTCCTACGCACCAAGAATCTGAATTCAGCTATTAAAACATATGCAAGAACCACACTCAAATCACCAAAAACGTTTTTCATATTAAAAATATTTTAAACTTCAAAAATTAATTATTTCGGAGCTTCGGAACTTCAATAATTCTTAATAAATAGCCCTTTTATTAGAAAAATTCGAAACACGCGACTTTCCATAGGAAATTCTATTATCTACAATTTTGCAGAAGGAAGTTTTTCCAAATTCCAAAACGAAATTGATCAAATCCATAAGCAAGCGATTTTACAAGCTATAATCAAATTTCTCGATAATTGTGTCCACCAACACACAAAATATGTGTTAAACATTTAATGCCACAAAATACTCTTCATCCTCATATACTTTCATATATCCCACGCTCATTTAGAAACTATCACCGCTAATTAATATATTATTAAAATAATATATTTAAATGAATTATTTTATCGAGAAAAAGATAAAATATTAATTTTCAATAATTGTCACATTAAAATTTTTCCATCTATATCCACATAAAATCAATATTTTCCTCATCATATAAATCAATAATTAATTATTCATAAATAATATTACGAATCACAATCTTGGCAACCGCGCCGCTCCTAAGAAAGAGGGGCTTTCCAATAAGGATCTCTCCTTCTTTGGCAAGTGATTAGGTAAACCAAACCTCTCCCTGTATGTAACTTTCTAGACATTACCAATAATATTATCCAATAATATTATTCAGATAATATGAATTATTAACTGATAATGGAAAATACTGTGTAATGACAATTTATTGAAATAACAGTAATATAAAAAAAAATCAACGCAGCAATTATTGAATCAATAAAATAAAATACTGGACAGTAATTACTGTAATGAGATTTATTAGTATAAAAAATTAAAACTACTCATTATTATTATTAAAAGTACTGATTTGTTTTTTCATGAATGTATTATTATACTATGTGACTTGAATCGAGTCCCATGTGATTCACACCTATAGGCTATAGCTAAAAGTATGGAACAAATATACAATATTTTTGTCCCTTTCTTCTTGCCTTGGGAACAAATAATTAAGCAATGGCCCAAAAGAATAAAAGGGAAAAAGAAGACTTGATCTTTGTGAATGTTGCAGCATCTCATAATATATATGATGTTTTAAATATTTTTATTTTTATTAAATTATTTGAAATTTTATATAATTTAAAATAATTAATTATAATTTTTTTTAAATTATTTATTATAAAAAAAATATTAGAGAAGAGAGAGATTATGAAATAATGATATGACAACTCCAATTGATAAGTGTAAATCTGTCACTGGAGAAATAAGGGCAAAGTTGTCAAGAAAATAAAGATTGTCATGTGGTCCATCTTTATTGTCATGTTAATATCAATAGTCTGCATATATTTGATTATGTATCTACTTCATTTAGTACCGTTTATTACCAGTTTTTCATTTGTTATTTCTCAAAATAAAATTCGCTTGATATTAATCTCTGCACGGAGGAAAAAAAAATTCATATCTAATTATTATTATATATTTAATCTAAAATATATATATTATCCGTCGTTAAAAGTTAAGATATTTATTCGATCATATAATAGTGATTTATCGAATTGTCGTCCCATCCGTCATTAAAAGAAATTGCAAGCGAAGATGAAATTTAATAAGAGATAAAGCTTAAGATTCGTATAGATATATATATATATATATATATATATATATATATCGGTCAGAATCAAATCAATATCTTTTATCTACTCTTAGTCGTCTTTCTTTTTAATGATGGATTTCAATGATAGTTTGATTCATCTATACAATCGTAAATACTATACTTTTAGCGACCGACAACATATAACGTCATTAAAAGTATAGGCGACGGTTGTATGACCAAACCGCAATGCGCGAATCCGTCATTAAAAGTAGAGTGAAGATTTTGAATAGGATAAGAGGTATCTTGACGATCCTATATATATATATATATATATATATATATATATATATATAATACTCCTCATTCCGTTCTACAAAAAAAAATTATAAAACGACAATCTTTAAGTTTTAAAGATAATTTTATATTTTCAAATATAATTTTAGTATTTATTAGAGATTCGGTTGTGACAGTTTGATATTAAAAATAATAATAATAATAAATTAAGAATATCATATCATTTTAATACAATCTTAAAATTAAAATAATGTATATTTAATGACAAAAAAAAAAGCATCTTTAATCTCGCAAAATAAGGGATTATGTAAGAGAGAAATAAGGGAACTATATAACACAAATTAGGCTGAATTGGTTTAAATTCATACATTTTGATAAATAAATAAAAAACAGTGAAGGATCGAGATCATATTGAAATGTAAAATTAATTAAATTATGGGCGAGTGGGGAAAGTATTGAACGAAAGGCCCAGGACTGGAATTGCAAAAGAAGTCTCCATAAGAAGCCTTTGTTGGAAGGTCTCTATGCTATCCCTGCCTTCGATTACGTCTTTCACCAAACACTGATAGTAATCCTTTAGCTTCTTCAGTTTTAGTTTTAGCCATCGTAGCTTTACCCTCCGGAATATTCGGATCCAAAACAACTTTCGTCCCGTCTTCTTTCCTCCGAGCCGCACCGTCGGCAGTACTCTCCGCCGCCGACGTAGCGAGATTCTCGGCTGACTAGCCCGCCGGAAGACACCGCTCTTTTTCGGTTTAACGTCTTGCATGTTGGAAGTAATGGGATCGGTAGTGCTATCAGAAGAAGCCATCAGAGATATACAGAGAGAGAGATTGATGATTGATATAAGATACGAGAGATAAGGGAGAAGTGAAGTGAGTAGTGTTCTTTATTACAAGTAGTGTATATATATTTTCAAATTTTTTTAAAAAAAATTTGAGTTTATACATAAATATATATATATATATATATATATAGAGAGAGAGAGAGAGAGAGAGAGAGCGGTCACGAAGATGAGTTGGTTGACTAAATCAAGGGAGATGGAGATGTATAGGTCATATTTGATTTAAAAGCTCCACATGGTGCTTCTCTCTAGTGTATACATACAAATCTCTGATGTCATTTGCACTCTTAAACCAACTTTTTATTTATTTCTTGTGCCGTCTCATTGTATTACTCTTTACTATTATTAGCTAGGATGTTTATTTCCTATTCTTTTTCTCTTTAATTTATAATTCTAATTAAATACATAAATATAAAACAAAATAATATTCAACAAAAATTACTCGTATAATTTGAAACCAACAAGTACAAATCTTTAACAATTCATCACATCCATTACATAATTCGAATTCAAAGATGTCGTGATTACTATGAAGTTAACTCCTAATTTTATAATAAATTGATCAACGAATTAATAAAATTAATTTAAAACTAATCACTCCAAAAATTCACCTTTAAATGACAATACCTCCACCACCAAGAAGCATAAAAGTGTGTAATAATTACACCAATTGAGATTTTTTGCACAAGTAGAAGAAGTGGTGCAGTGCTACATGGTTGTGTTGGGTTGGGTTAATAGTAGTTGAGTTGAGTGGGGTAATACTTTATTGGGTTTGGTGATGGATGGATGAACGACGAGTAATGATAAAAATACAAATCATTTTGAGGCTGGGTTGGAGTCCGCGACTTAAAAGAGACAGATACGGGATGGGCTTTACCAGATTCCATGTCGACCACGACTGGCAGTGCCACGTTGCTAAGTGGGCCAATCTACCATGGCCCACATTGTCTCCTTTTCTTTCTTTCATTCTTTCTTTCTCATTATTTGATGATCTCACTCATTTGCTTCTCTATGCATAATTATATTTTTTAGATTTCACCTAATTATAACCGTAAACAAATCGAATTTTATCGAACTCAAACACTTTAAGTCGAATTCAAACATATTCATGTAATTTGATTGAACTAACTGCTATGTACGAGTTAAGATCGTTTAGTGTTCTCAAATTATTCGCAAACATGATCGAGTTCGCGAACAAGTCGAACATAAGTTTGTTCGCAAAGACACTATATTCACGAACACTAAACTTATTCACGGACTTGTTCCCGAACACAAACTTAGAACTCTGAAGCAAACAGTTAAATAAATATCAAAAATGACTTCTCTGAGAGTCTAAGTATTCAATTAAAATTAAACCAAATATTATAATTATCATTCATCCAAAAAGACCAAGATCAAAATCAAAAATAATTACTTAGAACTTAAAAGTTAACAAGTTCTTATAAATTCTTGATTTATAAATATCAACAATCAAATATTAATATCGAAAAGCCTTTCAACTTTTCAAGGTCTAATCACTTCAAACAGAGTCTTCAAACAAATAATTATCAAAAATTCACAATTTAATATTAGTAATGTATTTCTTTTGTTGTCATTTTTAATTAAGATTCAATTTTTACAATTTTTAAATTTAATATCTAGTTTTTATTTTTCGATTTTCAAATTTTTGTATAGTTTTTAAAGTTTCAAAATTATTATATAAATAATTTAATGATTATTACTCTATTACTAAAGTCTCGATACGCATATTGAAAACTTAATTTCTCTATCTCGATTTGACAATTTCAATGACTATGTATATTTAAGCAAATGTATTGTATCATTCTTTAATTAATGTCAAATTGTCATTGCATGATGATTAATGACTTTATTTATGTACTTTTATGATATGAGTAATAATTTATTAAATTATTAGGGATGTAAATTATAATAATCCAACAATTATTGTTCAAAATTTTATAAAAATATAAAAATTATTTTAATTAAATTAGAATTTAGAGGTGAAGAATTACACATTATTATTTAATAAAAAAAAATTTACTTATAATAAATTATTAAAAAAAACAAAAAAAATGTTTAGGTAATAAAAAAATAGCAACAAATTTAACAATTATTAATAAGACAGACTTTAGAATTTAATATGAAATAACCAATTATTTGTATTTAGAATTTTAAAAATAATTTCAATGTGTAATTAAGAAATCAAACTACTCGAACCAATCTCGAACTTATCGAACCGAGGTCGAACTTATCGAACCGAACCGAACTCGAACTGTTAGCAAATAAAGACAAACTGAACTACATAGTTTGCGAACATGTTCGATCCAACAATCGAACAAAGCACTATGTGTGAATTCGACTCGACTAGAACTACTCGAACCAATCTCGAATTTATCGAACCGAGCTCGAACTTATCGAACTGAACCGAACCGAACTCAATCGTTAAATAAATAAAGACAAATCAACTACATAGTTTGAATACGTATTCGATCGAACAATCGAACAGAACACTATGTGTGAATTCGACTCGACTAACTGAGCAAGTCGAATTCGAACCGAATCGCGAACAGTTTAGTTTGTTTGCAGCCCTACACCTAACTCAACTTTTTAAAAAATAAAACAAAGGAAGAGACGTGAATATCATTCAGTTTCGACTTTCCGTCTCATATGTAAATCATACCAAAATAAATCCATTAATACCAAAATATAACGAATACAGTACAAGATTAATTTGGTTAATTTTGAATCTACTCATAGTTGAACTTTAATAACTCGGTAGTTTAATGAAATATTAATAAAATTACGATGAAAAATTTAAAATCATTGTTCTCATTTATATTATTATTATTATTACAACTAAAGAAAATACTTTTCCTTTTTTTTTTGTTCAAATAGAAGTACTTTGTGGTACAAAATGAGTACATTGTTGAATAATTTTTTTAATAAAAAATATAGGATTTTTTTTTTCAAAAAATATAATTTAATTACTTCAATACCAATTAAATGGAGAAACCAAAATTAAATCGTATTAGCATAAATATCACGCCCAGCGACTCAGCGAGTCTAGTCAGTCCTGCTTCTCAGATAGTCGTTGTTTTTTACTCTGGAATCTGGATAATTACTTATCCTCTGGAGAAAATTTTCGATTAACAGCCAATGGACACCGACGTGCCGATGGTACCTGCCGGAGAAGGATCTAGTGTTGCCGGACCGTCATCATCCTCTGCTGGTGCTGCTTCTTCTTCAACCACGAAGAAACCTAAGCGCTTCGAAATCAAGAAGTGGAATGCCGTTGCTCTCTGGGCTTGGGGTCCGTAGTTCTAACCTTAACCCTAAATTTACGATTGAACGAGTCGTGATTATTTTCTTTAGTTATTGTGTTTGTAAAATGAATTTAATTATATTTGTTGGATCGATTCGTACAGACATCGTTGTTGACAACTGTGCGATTTGCAGGAATCATATTATGGATCTCTGTGAGTGCTTTGCTACTTTTCTTATTGCTATGTATTCTCCGCTATCATTGTTGTATTCTTACTTATCAAAAGGAAATTATTTTATTCTCAATTTGTGTATTTTTGGTTTAATTAGGCATTGAATGTCAAGCTAATCAGGCTAGTGCTACCAGCGAAGAGTGCACTGTTGCTTGGGGTATACACTTTTCCCTCAAACCCTAACCCGTCTTATGTTTAAGTAAGTCTTGTGTTATATTTTCATCATTGTCCGAATGATACCAATATTCTGTTGGGAAAAAGTAATGATGCGAGGAGTAGGGCCAAAACTTTATACATATATCAATTCTAATCTCAATTCCCTGTAATATCATTAATGAGACAAGAATTAATGAAGAATTCTTCAAGCTACCATTACATGTGCATATATTAGTTCAATAAAAAAGAAAAGAATGTGACATATTCCAAGAGTGGCTACTACTACTACTGGTTTATTTTTTTTGTAGGTTGTTATAGACCTCGATATCTACTTGTAATTTTCATAGCCACTTAATACTTCAAAATCGAATGTTTGCAGAGTAGGGGCATAGTCATGTTTCAGTAGTTATATTTGTTAATCTGGTTATGATTGTCCAACTATGGTTTACCAAGGAAGGCCTCAAATTGTAATTTTTTTTTTGTTTAAAGTACTTCTCCCAGGGCAATTGAATGTCTTTTCGCATGCTTTCTCCATATTATGACTGGTTTATGAATTTTCCATTTTGTTTGATCTAATAAGGTGGGTATTTACTGATTTTCTGCATATCTATATTGATACAATTTGATTTTTCGAGTATGTGTTATATTATGATTAACAATGTTTTAATAATCTCCTACTACCATTTTTTAAGTGATAACTGATTCATCGACAGAGAAGATGTAACACCCTCTTTTACGCACAAACACAACATAGCTGATTAAATAATAACAAGGCTATAAACCACATAAAAATAGTCTCATAATCAATAAACGTCACAAGACAAAACCATAATGATTGACAAACTAGTTAGAACAACCGTCTAAGATATTTATTACAACTCCAAATAACTAATGTATCATAGCCTAACAAAATATCTAAACCATTTGAATAAAAGAGAACTCTCGTCACTTGCCCTTGATCCTCCTGATTACCTACTGGAAAAAGAACACAACGTAAGCCAATTACCTAGTACGGATATAAAGATGTATAAATATAACACAATATATAATGTGACCAAAGAGGTGAATGAACGAACGAATGCAAACTATGAACGAATTACGAATATATCAAAATTAGAGAGAATAGATACAAATGATTAACACCATTGAACGAACAACTATAGTCAAAGGATCCCAAACAAAATAAGACAAAATCAAATGTTTATAAGGTAACAATTTCATAATGCGCTAACAAAATACATGGTACCATGATGTATGCAAATCAAATCGGATAGTACGCACGACACATACATTACTAATTCGCCAAACAAATCAAATCAAATACTGTGGTTTAATTTATAATGATCTTGACAAATATATCAAATGGCCAAAGCTCATACCCAGAGCATATAAAAGGATACGTCAGGATCGATCACATCGCCACGAAAGGTGTCATGTCCCATGTCAAGAAGACATGTTTGTGGTGTCCCCACAGGTGGTTAGCTCAAGTATACCTTAAGGATCAAACTACAAAATGTAAGTCAAAAATGGTTCAAATCACAAGGCTTACATGACCATTTCCAAATGACATCGAATTATTTCAAATACGAACATACTTAACTATCACAAGATACCAACAATCAAAATAACTTCCCGAATGTGAACGAAAATATTCGAAGAATGATACAAACAAATAAAGTTTTAAAAACATAATGACATAATTAACTAGTTCAAAGAGTACAAGTACGAGTTTTATGTATCAACGCCAACATGAAATTATCATATTAATTTCACACGGAACAATTATGTGAAATAATAGCCAAATTTGAAACGAGGAACAAAACAAATTATAATTAAATTTAACAAGAGTATCGTTGAAGAAGTACGGAATCCGTACTTGGATTAAGCAATGTAATACCAAAATATTTATATTCCAAATTTGACTCATTTAGACTTCCTCTGTTCGATCTAATTAAACAAAAATAATAATAAGTTTATAAATTACTTAACACTTATAATTTATAGTAATATAAGATTAATTCCCAATTGCATTAGATTTACAACATAAGCCTGAATAAATTCCAATTGATCTCGAATCACTTATAAAACCTGTTATTACTCTCCATTTTACAAATCAGTACCTTATTTATGCATATGAATATAATATACATTCCTTATACTGTTGTACATGATCATTATGGCAAATACATACAATATAAACTAATATATAAATATAAACTTCTAACAACTAACCTGAAGACATAAGTATTCACTAGTTAGAACAAAAATGATTTTTTTATTATTTTAATCAATATATTCATTTTGATGTTACCTGATTTACACCATATACTCGACATATTATTTTAGTATTCATTGTTATTCCTGTTGCTATCCACGTTACCCAATTCACATGGATACTCAGCAACAAGCCAATTAACATCAACCGTGCACATAACTTATACATACTACGCATTTTAATCTTCTCATTATTCAACGGACTTTTACATGATGCTTCTAACGATTTAAAAGTAATATTAATTTACTAACTTGATCTTACCATATACCCGAGTTTGATAAATTCTTCTTCCAGTTCTTATGCCGCCTCACTTTCTTTTCGTTTTCCTTTGTTCGTATCAGATGTAATGGGTGTAGTTAGGTTTTATTTATTAATTATTTTATTAATTCTCCTAATTATAATAGGATTAATATTACCCACGTAAATTAAATCCAATTAGTTTTAAGGCCCAATTTTACCAAATTAATAATATCTACTAATTACTATTAGCCCATGTAAATTAATAAATAATTTGATCCAAATAAAAGAAAAGCCCAAACAATATGTTTAAAAGAGAAAAAAATTGTTTATTTATTTAGTTATTTTACCGGGTATTACAAAAGATCTGGTCATGCTGACATTATATTAGTAATTTTATTAAGTTTTTTCTTTAATACTATGTATAGAGGACTTCTGTATAGGTTATAATGATTATAAATATGCATATAGTAACATAAAAGCACTAAAATCATAGTGATTTATGTTTGTAGCACATATAGGAAATTGATATATCCACAAGTAAGACCCACTACCCCACTTAATATTCATGTGAGGAGGAACTTGTGGAAGTGAGCCAAACTATTATTTTTACTTGTAGAAGTATCAATTCCCCACATATATTACCCGCCTTCATTCTTAAACATTTGTGTAGATGTCCAAAATTATTTATTTCTGCTTTATTTATCTTTTTGTTCTTCAAAATTGATAACAATGAACTCAATGAAGTAGTTGTTTTAGTATTACAATGCCATGGCCAATTGGATGTTCTCTTAAGAAACTATAGCATAATTAGCATTGTAATACTAAAATTGCTTAAATTACCTTTTAGTTCTGTTCTCTTACTTTAATTGTGATCCAGAAAATTCAGATAGTATATTTCGAAAAAAATAAAAAATTGTGCTTTTACATCATTAAGGCATTCCCCAACCATGGCAAATATTTAAGTCTTAGTTATTTCACCTTATTCAGGGTGCAGTGCATTATGGACCACACTAGTGCTCTTATTCTATGTAAAAAAGGTTTATGTTTTGGTATTATGCTTGCATATGTTTATTTTCTTAGGAAGCTTTAAAAATAAATTAGGCAAGCTATCCTAGTTTTTCTACTACGTTCATTTAGAATCTTATGACCAGCAGTATGATCGTGAACAGCAAAAACAATAGCATTGATACGTTCTTGTTTATTCTGACTTTTGTCACGTGTAGCATTATTGTATTTTAGCCAATTCAGAGTGCAATGCACCATATTCCTGCTCTTATCCATGTTACAAAGATTTATGATTTGATTATATCAATAAACATATTCTTTTCTAGGAAGTGCTATAAATAATTTGCCAATAAAAAAAGAATTCCTGTAATAATTGTCAACAGCTGTGTAGATTTACTGTTTATTGTTCCAAGTAATGCCCCTACCCCTCCCCTTTTTTAAAATTAAATTTAAAGAGAAGTATGTGAGCTTCTGTACCTCTCCCCCATTAAAGATCCCCTCTTACGCGAAAAATAAAATAGATTAGCAAATTTTCTGTCTAATCTTTATCTGACACTTTCTTTAGAAATGTGCATAATTTATTTTATGAATTGTAGAATTTTCTAAGAAGTTTGGACTATGTGTCCCAAGTGATGAATAATTATCCTATATTTTATTTCAAATTTTCGAGGTGTTGTGAAGTATCTGTATGTAATCCATGACTGAAATTTTCTAAGGTGCTGGTTTTTTGGTTATTAAATATTTCCTCGCACATCTTTTCTCCTAGCTCTCCTTCCATCCCTATTGTTTTCTCCCTCAACCTCTCTCTCTCTCTGCCCCCACTCCCTGGGGCCCGTGGGTTAAATGAGATGATTGTATGTTTTGTTCTTATGCACTTGATATTTTCGAATTAATCGTGTATATGCTGTTACATGCTTTATTCTTTCAGTGGTGATGTTTGGGATCGCAAAAACATGCAACTTGTGTGCATTTTGTTGGTATTTTAAAATGTTCATTTTCTTTTTCAAACCTTCTTTCTTTTTTACTTCGAGTAGTATCTGGATTCTATAGTGCATTTGTAGATTTTCGGGGATAGCTTTGCATACTGCTTGGGTCACCCTTTTTTGGAGCTTCTAGTGGATTTATTTACTTACCCTAAAAAATTGAATGAGTTTGAATCTTTGCTACACCGCCTTCATTCGTATCACTGATAAGATTCCTAGTCTTTGGCTCTTCTCTTCAACTTATATTTGGAGCAGTTTTTTTAATGAGATGTAGTTTGCTATGAATGAAAGCTCGGCGTTGTTTTATGGTGCAGTTTTTTGCAAGCCTCTACATTAACATCATCATGTGTATCCTCAGACAGATTTTATCACTTCGCATTTGTGCTTCCAACCCCCCCCTTTTTTTTTTCCTCTTTTCCCATTGTGTTTTTCAAGTCACTTTGACCACACTGAAAAGTTTTGAACAGTTTATCAACCTATTTTTCAAGTCCCTTTGGCCAAGTATTTTGGACAGTTTTCAAAGTTTAGGATCCTACGAAGGACAGGTTTTAGTTGCTTACACCTGTTTAGTGCAGTTACTGGGCAAGCGCTAAAATTAACATTGTAACTGTAGGGTGTTCAGCAACGAATTGTAAAAAAACAACAATTTCTTTAGCTCAAGACTTGCTCCCTTTAACCCTTTTGATTCACATGGGCTTTTTGTAATATGTTTTGAATTTTTTTTAATTGGATCTGTTCTCCCTCTAATTAACTCCTATATCTTTATGTCCTTTAGTAATCTTAATCTATGTTCCCACAGGTGTGTGCAATCATGCATTCCATTTCCACTGCATCAGCCGATGGCTCAAAACCCGCCAAGTGTGCCCACTTGGTATTTAGTTACACCTACTGTAATCTATCTATTTATGTTCATTGCTTCCAACGGCATGGCTAAATTCTGTTTTTATGTGTTCTGTCTTTTAAAGATAATAGCGAGTGGGAGTTTCAGAAGTATGGACACTAGAGAGTGCAATGGCAGGCAGTGGAACCATACCCCTTATTTCTGGAAGTTGGGAATCCTTAAACAAGAGACGTATCCTTGGTTGCCGTGCTATTGAAGTTTTTAGACTGTGTTTTTTATGGGACTGGTTTTAGGATTTTCGGGCAGCAATTTAAAACAAAATGTGCTCATAAACACAGTTTGTGGTATTTACTTAATTGCCAGGTGCTGATTGTTTGTTTGTTCATATCTGAACCTCATCATCAAAGCTGTGAAATTAGAATGTACTACATTCATCGATTCACGACTGTTGATAAATGCTTTATTTTTTTTTTTGGTATTTAAAAAAAATATAATTGCTGTTATTATAGATTGAGTATTGTTATTATGTATGGCGACAAATTTGTGTCAAATTACAATTGTGAAACGTATCAATACTTGGGATTGTATAGAATTATAAGGTCCTAAATAGATTTTTTTAGGATCAATACTTGGGATTGTATAGAATTATAAGGTCTTAATTATTTCATTTCTTCTTAAAAGGAGTATTACTAATATTTATCCACGTAATTGACAATTAAAAAGTTGACATAATTTTTTTTTAATATATTATTTTTGGTTTAGATTGCTAGTAGTTTATTGTTCGCTTCATGTGCTTTGAGACGTGAATATTTTCCTCGACCGTTGTTGGATTCAAGTAGTGTCAATAATTGACATTTGTTGGGTTCTTCTATTCTCTATTGTGCATTTTAACAAGGGAATCTGACGTGATGTAGACAAATTTATGTTAGGATTAGTGTACCTAAAGTAGCATCAAGTGTTAAGACTGCAAAGTATCTCATTTGAGTTATGATAAGAAATTGGGTAGCATTTATTTCAATGTAAATAGTTTACTCAGCCCATCAGGGTTAGTTGATGAATCTAGACGCTATAGAATACCCAATTAATACTACGTATTATTTTTTCGTGAAAAGATAATGACTTGCGTTGTTTCTTGAAAATGACTTTTTGAGTTTTATCTGAAAATAATAATAATTTTAATTGTAATATATTTTGGACTCTTTGACTTTAAAAATATTCAGAAGGCAATTAGTAAATTAAAAAAGATCGACGCCTGAGAGATTCGAACTCTCGCGGGGAAACCCCATGTACTTAGCAGGCACACGCCTTAACCACTCGGCCAAAGCGTCAATTTGATATGTGAAAGAGTCTAGCAGGAATACAGCCAAACATGCCCGCAATTCTTTTGGTGGGCATTTTTTTATGCACACAGAAGTATTCATTTTGTTAACAACTCCAACACCGAGAAATATGACTAGTATTTGATTCCGATCAAATACCAAAATATTTGATGACAACCACGTATCTATTTTTTTTTTAAAAAACTTTGATACAAGCCATCTGAAAGTATTCATGTGTTGGTACATACGGGGCAGGTACACTCACCGCCTTGTATGGGAAGGTATTATGTGACTAGAGTTCTTTTCCTACCTACTATAATTTTACAAATATTCCTTTTCTTCCCTTATTTTCATGTAGATTAGAGTATTAAGAAAAGTAAAACTAAGGTTACATAATAAAGGAAACAAATAAACAACCCACAGCAATATCTCCTTCCTATTGAATTATTCTATTTTGCCTTCTAACAAATAGAAGGCCTACAATCCATTCCATGAGCAGAAGGCTAAAAAGCCCATCAATACACACTATCAAAACAACAAGAAATTAAGCAGTATGAATATCTGCGGTCACCCTTAACCTAAGTTCCTCCATTTTGAAAACACAAACCAAGAGACAGTTCAGTTCCATTTTGAATACCCAAACCAAGAAGAGACAGTTAGTTCATCGACTCGACTCGACTCGACTCGACTCATGTTGAAGTTGCGGCAGAATTCTTGGACCAAGAAACAGCAATTGGGCTCCTCACATGGTGAATACCATCGGTCCACTCGATCGACCCAAATGCCGTCGCCTCCTCAGTACTGCCTCCAACCCTAGACTCCAATGCAGTGCTTGTGAATGTAACCTCATACGACATCGTTTCGATATCTGCAGCGAACACAAGCTTACTAGGCGACACACTGACCTCAACCGATGGAGGAGCCCTCACCTTCACCTCGTAAACTGCATCCACATTACTCCCAACATTTTTCACAACTCGCTTGTATTTCACCTCCCCAATATCACCTTTAAACACAACTGCCAAGGCTGGGTAATTCAAATTACCGGGACTACCCAACTTTTGTGCACTGCAATCTACCTTAACATCTCCCGTAACCACAGCTATTCTCTTGGGACTATATCCAACGGCGCATAGGAACGCCACGTAATCGCTCACATCAATGTCGTAAACCAACCCCGGATCAAGAGCTCTGTTAGGGTCCACGTGTCCTGCACCGCGAACGAACGGTGTCGATTGTATTCCGGTGGCAAGGTCCGTAATATTGCTACCGATGTTGTCTATATTGTAAGCGGTTGTCATGAGGGCTGATTTTATAGCTGCTGGGCTCCAGTTTGGGTAGGCCCCACGAAGCAAAGCAGCCAATCCGCTCACGTGAGGGCATGACATGGATGTGCCTGATATAATATTGAACATCACTCTTCTCGGGTCAATATCCAGACTCGTTGGGCTGGTGTATCCGGTCCAACCGGCTAAAATGTTGACACCCGGTCCAATCACATCTGGTTTGAGAATCTCCGCCGTGAGATGGTTTGGACCGCGGCTGGAGAACGACGCCACGCGAGGTGCTGATGGAGACCGTCCGATCACCGTTCCTTGGAAAGTAATCGTTGCAGTTGGTGATGAGTCCGAACTCGCGTATTCTCTGATCTTATCTCCGGCTTTCGCGTCAACCATAGTCGCCGGAATTAGATGCGAATCGGCGAGAAGCTCTTCGCCATTTTCATTCGTGTTTGCGTGGATCATTCCGACACCGCCAGCAATTTTAACGGCATTTCCTTTGTCCACCCTCGCATTGCCCCCGCGATCACAAATAACAATTTTACCGGTGACTTTGGAAGGATCGAGCCTTTGGGTGTAGCAATATCTGCTACCGCAGTCATCGGCATAAACTAATGGATACTTCGATCCTCCAAGAGAATCTCCAGAGTACAGCGACACGCCATCGAAGATCCTTCCGTCACCTAGAGTCACATCCGCAGGGAACTCCCTATCAATCGTTGAAGCACCAACAGTGATAATCCACGGTGCAATGTTCACAGCGGTGTACGGATCGGGACCGGAATTTCCAGCGGAACACGACACAACAACACCGTGCTGCGCAGCGCCAAAAGCACCTATGGCGATGGAATCGTGATCGTATTGAGGAGCGTAACCGCTGGCGCCGACGGAGAGAGATATTACGTGAACACCGTCGGCAACAGCTTGATCCATCGCAGCCAAAATATCGGAGTCGTAACAGCCTAAAGTCCAACAGATCTTATAAACAGCAATTCTCGCCTTGATCGCCATACCTCTAGCTTCACCTTTAGCATATTGAAAGAAGCTAGCGTTTGCAACGACAGATCCAGCGGCTGTAGAAGCCGTGTGAGTTCCATGACCTTCTGTATCTCTCGGTGAAAGCGATTCTATAGTTTCATCTATTTTGCTTCCTAATTTAGCTGTATAGCCACTGTAATAAGCTCTGGCACCGATTATTTTCTTATTACATGCGGATGAAGGAAAATCCGGTGTGGTTTCGCAAATACCTTTCCAACCGGATGGGACCGGAGAGAGATCATCGTCGGAGAAGCTCGGGCGTTCCGGCCAAATTCCTGTATCTAGAACTCCGACGATAACGTCATCGGCGTAATCAGAGTTGGGCCAAAGGCCGAAGGAGTCAGCAAGGCCGAGGAACTGAGGAGTATGAGTGGTGTGGAGGTGGCGAACGCGGTCGGGGAGGACGGCGAGTACTCCAGGAACGGCGCGGAGATGGGCAGCCTGAGCAGCGGTGATTACGGCGGAGAAGCCGGTGGCGGCGCGATTGTAAGTGTAGAGGATTTTGGAGGAGGAGGAGATGATAGAGGAGTACCAGTGGTGGTGGGTGGTGTATATGGATGGCTTATGAGATTTTGACACGTGGATGATAAAGGTTTGTGGATGTTCAGGTGCATCGGAGGAGAATACTGGAGAGAAGAGACAGAGGAAGAAGAGAAAGGAAGAGAATAGTGAAGGAATCATCATTTTTTAGGTCTTCCGGAGAAATTGGAGATGGTGAGTTGGGAGGAAGGTGGGTAAATTTTATTCATTCATTCTGCCTATTTGATAAGATACATAAATCTGCTTCTTTGGGCCTTGTTTAACCACGGAGACCAAATCTTTTGACTCCAATTTTGGTGTTTCTCTCCGCTTAAATTTTGATGTTTAATCTTTTATTTAACATTAATTAATTTTAAAATTAAATAAAAAATATGTATCAAAATTTAAGTAAAAGAACACGAATTTATGAACAGAAGATCTGCTTCTCCAACTACGTTGACCATCATAATTTTTAATTATTTTATTTAAAAAAATCTCCCATACTCCAATAATTTTCAAATTTTATTGTAGTAGTTACCAATAATTGCTCGTGGTGTTTTTGCAAAGGAGAATTTAGTACTACTACACAGGACATGGGTTAGTTTTTTTGTGCTACACACAATATATAGTAAAGGAATAATGATCATACACGATTTGTATATTTTTTATTTGTGAACAATTTATTAAAATTAATAAAATATACACAATTTTATATGATCATATTGCTCATATAGACAATTTCAAGTAGTTAGAAGATGGTAAAAGTACCGACACTGACACAGTGACACTCTTTTATATATTAAAGTTGTGTTTCATAAAACTGACTGTTAAAGATTTTAACCAATATCTGAATAATATAAAAATTGTATCTGAATGAAAAATGATGTTAAATAATTAATTTTTTTAAAATATCTGAATAACGGTATTTTATTATTTTAATCTTCAGAACAGTTTAAGCAAAAATATATTTGACAATCAAAAAGGTCTGAATAGTATTTTAAATACATATTTATAATATTTTAATCATAATGTAATAAAATAAAATATATCATGTCCAATGACCAATGTCCAATGAAAACATCAATATAATATAATAATTTAATCATACAAATTAAATTAACTCATATCCATGTCCCAACTCACAACCCGACCCAAGCTCCAACCCTTCTTTCATCATTAGCCATAGATCCACCTTACTGCTTCATAGTAAATCACGAAGAATCCTACCATCCTTGTATCTCGACATTGTCTTTACCCACTATGTCATACCATTATTTATCATCAATCCTACCAAATTTCAATCCAATAACATTGATCCAATCCACTTCGGGGTATGTGGCAACGATGCCCAATAAGTTGGGAATGCAGATTTAAGACTTGATTTTCGAAAAATTAGACGCACGAGAAGAACGACATCGAAGATATTATGGAATATAGGAGCAAGATAAAAGAAGAATATGTCAAAAACCTTTGATGGGTGGAGGTGGCAAATGGATTTATGTAAGACCAACTTATTATAAATAAAATTAAATTTTCTATTTATTATTTTGAAATAAGAATTGGTTGATTTAATTAATGTGGTTAGTTATGAGTAAAATCATGAATATTTCAAATAAGCAAGTGGTTATAAAATATTCATTTTATCGGAGAATATTCGTTTGAGTTGGAATATTCTTACTTGTCGGAGAATATTAAATGCTGACGACAGCGACCTTATTATGTAGGCCCAAACACGAAAAAGCGATTGGATGAAGAAAATAGCCAAATATAAGTTGTTTATAAATAACGGCGTAGTTATTCTGAGATTATCTTATTGGAATACTTTTAAATGGGTTAAAACACAATGTGCGCACGGTATTATTGCACCAATTATTGATTCTACGTAAAAAGACACTACTTCGATAATTGTTACGATAATTCTTGCTTAATATTTTATTTTATTGATTCAATAATTGCTACGTTGATATTTTATATTATTGTTATTTCAATAATTGTCGTTTCAATAATTGTCATTACACGATATTTTCCTTTATCGATTAATAATTCATATTATTTGAATAATATTATTAGATAACATTATTGGCGATGTCTAGAAAGTTACTGTACAGGAGAGGTTTGGTCACCTAATTGCTTGCCACCAAGATGAAGGAGAAATCCTTATTGAAAGCCCCTTCTTTCCTTTTTAACTACAGTTCTTGCCATGTTGTGATTCTGTAATATTATTTGTGAATAATTAATTATTGATTTATATGATAAGAAAAATATTCATTTTATGTGGATATAGATGGAGAAAATTTTAAAGTGACAATTGTTAAAAATTGATATTTTATCTTTTCCGATAAATAATTTATTTAAATATATTATTATATTTTAATAATATAATAATGATGATATTTTTACAATAAATGTGGAATATATGAGTATATGAGGAGGAGTATTTTGTTACTAAAATTGTGAGACCCTGATTTTTATCAATAAAGATTTAAATTTTGTAAAATAATTTTTAATATTATAGTGTGAATTTAAGATAATATTATAGTTGTGGGTAGTATTTATAAATTTTGCAAAAGTATGCAAGTTGTTATAAAATATTACGTTTGAATGGGGAATATTCTTTTTGTTAGGGGAATATTAAATACGACGGATCAATCATTAGTGGACCCTTATGGCGGAAGTATTATCGTAGTTAAAAACGACAAAATTATCTTTATAAAAATAACGGCAGAGAATTATTACCGTTAAAGCATTTGAACTACCCTAAGAGTAAAAGTATAAGATGTCGTGTGGCCTTCCCAAAATAGGTATACACACACCCGTTCCGAGTCGCCAAATACATGATGCGAAACAACTACAACTTTATTATTACAACAAGAAAAGCGCTGAGTTTGAATACAAATATTATCTTCTAGATAATATCTATACTCAAATAAATCCTCATCACATTTATTGATACATCATTTTGCAAAATGGTGAGGACTACTAAACAATCCTTTCTAAAACCTTCATTCCATACCCGAGGCTCATACTTCGCTATATTCTCGCCTCCGAGAAGAAAAATGGAACAACAAGGAAAGGGTGAGCTCAACTAGCCCGATAAAAGAATATTATGACTAAGATAATATCTGACAAATCGTTAGTCTTCAACGAGGAAAAATCGATAGAATCTGATGAGCAACAAGTTTGGATCAATATTATGAATGAAAATAATAATTAATAGAAGAGTTACGTAGAGAATGAAATCTACTATAATCTATGAATTTAACGATACCATCATCAATATTTTATCCTGTAACATCAATCAATATACATCCGGAATCAAATATTCATCTTTGCACTCTGAGCCAAAGATATTCATCGATTAGTCATGTATTCATTTAAACACTGTTCATCTTTTACACTACTGAGCCGAAGATATTAATCAATCAGTCACATGTATTCATCTCAACACTGTTCATCTTTTTCACTACTGGCCAAAGATATTCTTCAGAAATCATTCATCTTTGCACTACGGGCCAAAGATATTCAATAATATCATCATTTAAGACCGAGGATGATGAAAATATTTTTTTAAGAAAGCGAATCCATTGAAACAAAATGACAAGGATTAAGGATTAAGGATTCGTCTTGGTTTTTATCCACGTCCAAAAATACCTCAAAAATAATCATAGTGGTGTAAAATTCAAGAATGATTAAAACATTTATACAATCGAGCTAGTATCCGAATAGATATTTTGGACAAAAAGAAGAAATTTTATTTTTAAATTGAATAGTCTTAGTATATCATGAATAAAGGTCAGTATCGTGAATAAAGGTCATATCGTGAATAGTAACTCAAGCACCAAAAGATAGAAATTCCACAAAAAACATCTTCACGCTTCATGAATAGTACTTTCGTGAATAGTAACTCGTGAATAAGTAACTTCATGAATAATAACTTTCGTGAATAGTAACTCATGAATAGTAACCCATGAATAATAACCCAGAGCATGAAAAAGTTCCAAATTTGATAAAACTTCGGATCAACATTTCAAAGATAATGATATTGAAGAAATAATATCATTACAAAAAAAATAATATCCTTACCTCGAAGATCGATCTTACAAATTAGAATACAAGAATTATAGTCTTTGAAGGGAACTTGCAATCTAGCAATACTCAAAGTATACTCAAAATACTCACAAGAATACGCTCAAAATATCGAGAGAGAAATAGAGAAAACTTGAGTTTACTGTGTGATTTTCAATTCTAACCTAAGCACCCTATTTATAGGAAAATGCTTAGAACACCAAAAGCAAAAAATTTAATATAATATTAATATAATTATACAAATTTTCTTAGCCCACCTTTTGGTCAAAACACCAGCCACACATGTTAATGATGTCCAAAAAATACAAAAAACGTTTTTCTTAACAAAATAATTTAAACTCCCAAAAATCAATTATTTGAGACTTGAACTTCAATAATTCATAATAAATAGCCCTTTCATCAGAAAATTCGAATCTCGCGAGTTTTTATAGGAAATTCAATTCTCTACAACTTTGCAGAAGAAAGTTTTCCAAATTCCAAACAAAAATCGACCGAAATCCACAAGCGAAGCGATTTTACAAGTTATAATCAAATTTGATTGATAATTGTGTCCACCAACACACAAAACATGTGTTAAACATTTAATGCCACAAAATACTCTTCCTCCTCATATACTCATATATCCCACATTCATTGTAAAAAATATCACCGTTAATATATTATTAAAATAATATATTTAAATGAATTATTTTATCGAGAAAAGATAAAATATTAATTTTCAACAATTGTCATTTTAAAAATTTTCTCCATCTATATCCACATAAAATCAATATTTTCCTCATCATATAAATCAATAATTAATTATTCACAAATAATATTACAGAATCACAATATTGACAACCGTGCGGTTCAGGGAAAGAGGGCTTTCCAATAAAATTTCTTCTTCTTGGCCTTGATTAGATGACCAAACCTCTCCTGTAGGCGAACTTTCTAGACATTGCCAATAATGTTATCTAATAATATTATTCAGATAATATGAATTATTGCTTCGATAATGAAAGATCTTGTGTAATGACAATTATTGAAACAACAATGATATAAAATATCAACCGACAATTATTAACTCGATAAAATCTTTGAGCAATAATTATCGTAACCATTATTGAGTAGTGCCTTCTTACGTAAGAATCAATAATTGGTGCAATACAGGTGTCTTCTTGTTCAACAACGCGTGATTAGTGTGTTTTTAACCACCGGGTATTCCAACAAAGATATAATTGCAACAACTACTGCTGATTATTTAAAAAACAACTTATATTTGTCGTTTTTTTCATCCAATCGCTTTCAGTTATGGGGCCCACATTGGTCTTGGCGATCGTGCGAATATTCCCAAACATCTGAATATTCCACGACCAAACGAATATTCCCAAACAACAATGAATATTTTATAACCACTTGCTTATTTTGAAATATTTGCGTATTTAACCCTTAACTATCCACATTAATCAAATCAACCCTTACTATTTCAAAATAAAGGAAATTCCTTTTATTTAAAAATTTCGGGTCTTACAACCTCCCTCCTTATGAAATTTAGTCCTCTCGAAATTGGCGTCGATACGTACAGTGTTTTGAAAAGGTGAGATACCTCGCTTTCATTTTCGTTTTCAATTCCCGGTCATTTCCTCTATAGCATGATTCCTCCACAAAACTTTAACTTGTGGTATGACCTTTCTTGGCGTAGGACATGCTCCTTCCTATCCAAAATCTTGGCAGTACCTCCTCGTACGTTAAGTCTTGGCTATCTCGTCCGGTTCTAACTTCGATAACGTGGTTGGGTCTTTCACATATTTAATGAAATACGGATATGTGAACACATTATGAACACGAGACATACTTCGGAGGTAACGCAAGGCTATGAAGCTACATTTCCTACTCGGTCGAGAATTTGAAATGGACCAGATAAATCGTGGATTGAGCTTTCCTCTCTTGAAATCTTGTAACTCCCTTCCATGGACAACCTCATGACAATCGCTGATCCCCTACACTAAATTCCACGTCCTTTCGATGAAGATTCGCATAACTCTTTTGTCGATCTTGTCTTTTTTGTATATCGTTGTCGAATCATTAGTCATACGCACTAACTTTCGGGTCCCAACAATGTTGCTTCCCCACCTCATCCCAACATATTGGAGAACGACATTTTGTCCATATAATGCTTGAATGGAACCATACCTATATTTGTTTAATAACTATTGTTGTATGAGAATTCCACCAATGGCAAGTACTTATCCCAACTTCCTTTGAAATCTAGGACCACGAGTTTTAATATATCTTCAAGAGTTTGAGTAGTCCTTTACGATTGCCCATCCGTTTAAGGATGGTATGCCAAACCAGATAAATGAAATTCGTGCCCATAGCTTTCTACAAACTAACCCAAAACTATGGATCTTGGCATGCCATGCAATCTCACAATCTCACAATCTCATTTACGTCATCGAGAAAGGCGTTCAAGGGAATAAGTCTCTCGTGTCGATAAGAAATGAAGCGGACTTGGTTAATCTATCAACAATAACCCAAATAGCATTGATGCCTTGAGAAAGCGTAGGAAGACCCGTAACGAAATCCATAGTAATGTGTTCCCACTTCCATTCCGGAATCTCAAGTGGTTTAAACGGACCCTTAGGTACAAGATGCTCGCCTTTACTGCGTTAGCGAGTTAAACACATCGAGATAAACTTTGCAATCTCTCTTCATATTGCTCCACCAAAATGTATGTTGAAGATCATAATACATTTTGTTACTCCTGGATGGATTACAAACAATGTGTTGTGTGCCTCCATCATGATTCTATGCTTGAAATCAAAATCATTAGGAATCTGCAAAGTCAGAGTTGACTTCGAAGTATTCCTTCTTCATCAATTCCGCTTAAGAATAGCTCCTTCTTGTACTTTCTTACGCATCGATTTCAAGGGTTGGTGGCTTGAGCAACCTTAACTTTTTCTATTAAAGTTGGCTCTGTCGTATACTTGACATCATCGCTTTCGTTCCCGCATATGATCTTCTACTCATCGCGTCATTACCTACCACGTTCGCTTTTCGAGGATGGCATGGTTAGAATATGTCTTTGAAATGAGTCTCTCTTGAGTTCTTGGAAAATCTTCTCGCATTCCTCGCTCCATAAGAATTTTGTATCTTTTAGTCGGACTAAGTTAACGGAATAGCGATTCGAGAATATCCTTCAACGAATCTCCGATGATAACTTGACTAAGCCTGAAAGCTACGTATTTCGATTCTTGACTTAGGTTGCTCTCAATTGTGACTCATATCCCAATCTTGGATAGACGTCACAATGACACCTATCGATTTCTTATCGCGCGAATATGGCGTCCCTACGGAGAGTCGGCAAGCAGGTGAATTCCACAAGAAGTCACAAGATAAAGGCTCGGTACCAAATTCTATAGTTGAATTTTAACTCACGAAGTTCAATAGGAGCCATTCGATGTGAGATTTTAGAAATGAGTTTTGTCTGGGGTTCAAAATCGATACAAAATTTAATATCGAGCTTTGGGAGTAAGCCAAGAAATTCTTGAGAAAATACGTCGGGAAAAATCAATAACAACGAGAATATTATTCAAATCGGCGTGTCTTTATTCAAATCCATAACATGGACTAAGAAAATTTGACATCCGTAATAAGCGAATGACTTCATGGCTTGATATGAAAATGTTTGACTCTGAATGGTTTGATTGCTTGAATTGAATAACGGGTTTGCTTAGGAATATGAAAACTAACAACCTTAAGAAAATAATCAATTTCGGCATGATGAGTAGTTAACCTTAAAATCACATCAAAACAAATATCTCTATAGAAATAAGGTTAACGGGTAATGTGATAGTGCTGACTGAATCAAACAAGATTTATAAGCGATGGATGTGATGAAAGTTTCTCTAATGGAGTTTCCACAGAGATAGGTCAAAGTCTAATTTCTCCGGAGTTAAGTTTAAGCGTTGGCGCCAAGTAAGAGAGATAAAGAATGGGTAGAACTCAGATATCTAGTAAGGTATATACTTAAGAATTTATAATTGACTAACCCGTCTAAACCGTTCGGGTTCCTTGCATTTAATGAAGTCACGACAAAGCGCTCTCTTCCGAAATCGTTGACTTTGACTTTTACGGGATGATCTTTTGAGTCACCGCCCCCATGAACTAGGTTTATTCTGCGTCTGATCTCGGCGATATGTCCTTCCTTTCCACAACTATAGCGTACCTTAAAGCTGTTGTGGGCGATTTGAAATGATATGTCCTCTTTCCGCATTTATAACATGTCTGACCGGTGGTCGTTCTCCTCCATAAAACTAGTTGCTCTTGGCGAGCGTCTTCACATAGTGGTTGTTGAATCTCCTCTTTTAAAATCTCCTCCCAGGCTCGCTTCTTCTATTTTCATGGCCACGATTACCACCGGAGTGGTTCTGGCCTTTGTCATGTATTCTTCTTTCTCCGTTGGTTATCGTTATTACGATGATACTTTATCTTGGTATGATCCTGGTTTATGGTCCCTCGGTTGAGCGTACTCGTTATCTCGCTTTCTAACAATGAGCCTGTTTGACAACATCTGAATAGAGAAAATTTATGAGAAATGAGATCTTGGCGTATGTCGGTTTTCAAACCTCTCGAAAACATCCGCGTCATCGTTCCTCATTCTCCACCAAATGAGGTGCAAACACAGATAACTCATGAACTTACTTCGTCTTTGGGACAAATGTCGTATTATTACCTTTCTAGTCTAATAAACTCCACTTCCTTCCGTATAGAATACTTTCGAGGAAGTACTTGTCATTGAGCTGTTTCTGAAAGCGTCTCCACGCATCTTTGAGTGCGGTGGATAGATGCACTTCTTCACAATTCCCACCGATGTCTGCCTTCGCCACGGAACATAAAGGTGGCGAATGGAACTTTCTGTTCTCCGTGCATCCCAAGACATCGAATATCTTGGTAATTTGTTTGACCAGCGTCTCACTTTAATCGGATCCGGCTTTCCCCGAGTTACGTGGTCCCGACTCTTTGAAGCTGCTTGGTATGACCACTCGTGAATTCTATCATTTCCTCCAATATTTTGAACACGAGTCTCCCTCGTCGATTTTGCATGAGCTGAAAAAAGCTTCTAAACATCCCTCGTTCATCATCTCTTTCGATGGTGTTGTTCACGGAGGAACATTGCCGACTGTTGCGTTCTCCTCGTTGGTAGTCTGAGGCATCTCCACGGTCTCATTTACTCCCTTTGTTAATATTCTCCAATTCGACATTCTCGAATCATGTCATAAAATAAGGGTTAATTAAGAAATCGATATATCCATAATATCCACTATATCTTGACCAACTAACAAATAAGCTTAGGTAGGACACACTTAGCGAAGGATTTACGTCTCCTCCCCTCTGATTACATTCCCCGATCTCATGGGAGATCATATCCCTAAGCTACGATACCAAGCTGTGGCGCCCCAAAATAGGTATACACAACACCCATTCCGAGTCGCCAAATACATAGTGCGTAAACAACTACAACTTTATTATTACAACAATAAAGCGTGAGTTTGAATACAAATATTATCTTCAGATAATATCTATACTCAAATAAATCCTCATCACATTTATTGATACATCATTTTGCAAAATGGTGAGGACTACTAAACAATCCTTTCTAAAACCTTCATTCCATACCCCAGACTACGTCTGCTTATATTCTCGCCTCCACGAGGAAGAAAAATGGAACAACAAGGAAAGGGTGAAACTCAATCTAGCCCGATAAAAGAATATTATGACTAAGATAATATACAACAAATCGTTAGTCTTCAACGAGGAAAAATCGATAGAATCTGATAAACAACAAGTTTCGAGATCAATATTCATTGGAAATAATAATTCATAGAAGAGTTACGTAGAGAATGAAATCTACTATAATCTATGAATTTAATAAATCCATCATCAATATTTTATCCTGTAACATCAATCAATATACATCTCGAATCAAATATTCATCTTTGCACTACTGAGCCAAAGATATTCATCGAGTTAGTCATGTTCATTTAAACACTGTTCATCTTTGCACTCACTGTGCCAAAGATATTAATCAATCGGTCGTATTCATCTCAACACTGCTCATCTTTGCTACTGGCCAAAGATATTCTTCGAAATCATTCATCTTTTACTACTGGCCAAAGATATTCAATAATATCATCATTTAAGGCGAGGATGATGAAAAATATTTTTTTAAGAAACGAATCCAAAGGAAACAAAATGACAAGGATTAAGGATTAAGGATTAAGTACTTGGTTTTATCCACGTCCAAAATACCTCAAAAATAATCATAGTGGTGTAAAATTCAAGAATGATCAAAAACATTTATACAATCGAGCTAGTATCCGAATAGATATTTTGACAAAAAAAAGAAGAAATTTTATTTTTCTAATTGAATAGTCATGTCAGTATACATGAATAGTCAGATATCGTGAATAATTAATAGATATCGTGAATAGTAACTCCCACACCAAAAGATAGAAATTCCACAAAAACATCTTCACGCTTACATGAATAGTACTTTCGTGAATAATAAAACTCGTGAATAAGAACTCATGAATAGTAACTCGTGAATAGTAACTCATGAATAAGTAACCCATGAATAAGTAACCCCATGATGAAAAAGTTCCAAATTTGATAAAAACTTCGGATCAACATTTCAAAGATAATGATATTGAAGAAATAATATCATTACAAAAAAATAATATCCCTTACCTCGAAAGATCGATTACTTAAATGTAGAATCTAGGGTATAGTCTTTGAAGGGAACTTGCAATCCGCCTAGCAATACTCAAAGTATACTCAAAATACTCACAAGAATACGCTCAAAATATCGAGAGAGAAATAGAGAAAACTTCAGTTTATTGCGATTTTCAATTCTAACCCAAGACCCTATTTATAGGAAAATGCTAGAACACCAAAAGAAAAAATTTAATATAATATTAATATAATTATACAAATTTTCCTTAGCCCACCTTTTGGTCAAAACACCAGCCACACATGTTAATGATGTCCAAAAAATACAAAAAACGTTTTTCTTAACAAAATAATTTAAACTCCCAAAATCAATTATTTGAGCTTGAACTTCAATAATTCATAATAAATAGCCCTTTCATCAGAAAATTCGAATCTCATGAGGTTTTTATAGGAAATTCAATTCTCTACAACTTTGCAGAAGAAAGTTTTCCAAATTCCAAACAAAAATCGACCGAAATCCTCAAGCAGGCGATTTTACGTGCTATAATCAAATTTCTATCGATAATAATGTGTCCACCAACACACAAAACATGTGTTAAACATTTAATGCCACAAAATACTCTTCCTCCTCATATACTCATATATCCCACATTCATTGTAAAAATATCACCGTTAATATATTATTAAAATAATATATTTAAATGAATTATTTTATCGTAAAAGATAAAATATTAATTTTCAACAATTGTCATTTTAAAATTTTCTCCATCTATATCCACATAAAATCAATATTTTCCTCATCATATAAATCAATAATTAATTATTCACAAATAATATTACGAGAATCACAATATTGACAACCGTGCGGCTCCAGGAAGAGGGGCTTTCCAATAAGAATTTCTTCACTACTTGGCGCCAGCAATTATTAGACCAACCTCCTCCTGTAGACGAACTTTCTAGACATTGCCAATAATGTTATCTAATAATATTATTCAGATAATATGAATTATTGCTTCGATAATGAAAGATCTTGTAATGACAATTATTGAAACAACAAAGAATATAAAAATATCAACACAACAATTATTAACTCGATAAAATCTTCGAATAAAGAATTATCGTAACCATTATTGAGTAGTGCCTTCTTCGTAAGAATCAATAATTGGTGCAATACTGGTGCCTTCTTTCAACAACGCCAGACATTAGTGTGTTTTAACCATACGGGTATTCAACAAAGATAATAACGCAAACAACTACGCCTGCTATTTAAAAACAACTTATATTTGTCGTTTTTTTCATCCAATCGCTCAAGTTATGGGGCCCACACACGGTCGCTATTGTAGTCGATTTAATATTCCCCGAACGATTTAATATTCCACGACACCAAACGAATATTCCCAAACAACAATGAATATTTTATAACCACTTCGCTTATTTTGAAATATTTACGTATTTAACCCCTTAACTATCCACATTAATCAAATCAACCCTTACTATTTCAAAATAAAGGAAATTCCTTTTTATTTAAAAATTTCGGGGTCTTACAATACGCGTAGTTTTATAGTAGCACACGATATTGATTATTGATGCTTACGTGAGAAGTCACTTTCCTATCTTTCAATTATTACTACGATAATTCTTTGCATCATATCTCTTATATTATTGATTCAATTATTGTCACAAGATCATCTCAGATAATATGTTATAGTATTAAATCAATAATTGAGGCGACAAGTTATAAATAATTAATAATTGTTAAAAGATTAAATATGTGTTGATTAAAAATAAAATGATTTGTGGTAATATTTATTCAATCCTCATGTATATAAAGAGTACATTATGAGACATTTGTGGTAAGTTTGATTATTTTATGGGGGCCCATATGTCATCATCTAAGAGTCTCTTCAATAGTAATTACCTTTGTGAATAGTAATTATCTTCGCCAATTGTAATTACCTTCAATATAGTAATTACCTTTGTGAATAGTAATTACCTTCGAATAAAAGAATTACCTTTGTGAATAGTAATTATCTTCGTCAATAGTAATTATCTTCTTCAATAGTAATTATCTTTGTGAATAGTAATTACCTTCGTCAATAGTAATTGTAAGACCCCGAAATTTTTAAATAAAAAGGAATTTCCTTTATTTTGAAATAGTAAGGGATAGTAAGGGATTTTAAGGGTTATTATGTTTTTAGTTTCGAAATTTTTCCGAACCTTCAAAAATTCTGGAAAATTTGAAATGATATTTTGATGAGTTTTAGAGAGTGTGTCCAAAATGGCGATTTTGGATGTATAGATTAGAGTTATGGATTTTATGAGAAAAGACTATTTTAAAAGTAACCGCTTATAACTCCTTGTGATTAACTCCAAAATTGATGAAATTTTTATTGGGAGTACATCTATATAATATCAGTATACCGTGTAAATTTCAGAATTTTTGGATAAAAGTATAATTTATGATAAATGTTTAAATATTCGGTGGTTTTGGCCATATGAAAAATAGTAAATGAATTTTTTAAAATTTTGAGAAAAATATATGTTCAATATGGGACTATGTTATGCTAAATCCCAGAAAAGAAATATTTTGGAACTGATTTGGTATTTTTCATGAAAATATTCTAGTTATGAGTAAATGAATTAAATATGTTATGTGAAGTAAGAAAATTGAAAAATATGATTTTATGGCTTGAGAATCATATATGAGGTATATGCAGATTTTTGATGAGGGTTTTGGTTATTGGTGATGAAATCTTGTGAGTTTGGCATTTTATGATGATTAAATGCATTAATTAGTAAAGTGTAAACAATTTAATTAAATTGTTTATAAGTTTTAGAAATGATTAAAATATTATTATAATATTAATAATATTAGATTATGAGATTTCTAAGTGATTTATAACATTTGGATTAAGGTGTTATAAATATGGATATGAATTTTATTATGAAACTTTATCTTTTCGTGTCGAGGTTACTTATCGCATATATACTATCGATTACGTATACGAATCAAGTCTTATTCACGACAAATTGGTTTCTTCTACGACCAAATTATCGTTGATTTATGAATCTTACTCTTGAAATTAAAACCATGTTTTGATTATATTGTTTTTATATAACATTCTTATAACCCAATGATGATATTTCTCTTTGACTTGAGTGTAAAGATGGGTAGATTAGTGGTATGATCGTGACCATAGGTTCTCTTTGGCGATAGTGCAAAAGTTGAATTGTTGACCGGTATGATCATGACCATTGAATTTACAATTGAATATTTTTTAGCTTAAGTGCAAAGGTGAATTGATCAACATGGTTATAATTATTGTTATATAACTTCCGAGATGATTATGTATGAATATCTTAGCTTTAGATGCAAAGATGAATTATTGATGAATATCTCTTTGCAAAATGCAAAGATGAATTATTGTTGAATATCTTTCTTTTTTTGCTGAATTATTGATGAATATCTTTGGCAAAGACGACTGTTGTTGAATATCTTTGCTTTGTAGTGCAAAGATGAATTATTGATGAATATCTTTGGCTCGTGTCTGAATATCTTTAGCACATGTAGTGCAAAGATGAATTATTGATGAATATCTTTGGCTCGTGTGAAGATGACATTGTTGAATATCTTTTAGCACGTAGGGCAAGATGAATTATTGATGAATATCTTTGGCTCAGAATGCAAAAGATGACTTTGTTGTTGAATATCTTTGCCAGCAGTGTAGTGATGAATTATTGATGAATGATTTCTTAAGAATATCTTTGCTTTGTAGGGCAAAGATGAAGTGATGAATATCTTTGGCTCGTAATGAAAGATGAATGAATATCTTTGGCTTAAGTGCAGATGAATGATTTCTTAAGAATATCTTTGGCTCAAAAGATGAATGATTTCTGAATATCTCTTGGCACGTAGTGCAAAGATGAGCAAGTGTTGAGATGAACATGGCCGATTGATTAATATCTTTGGCACAGTAGTGCAAAGATGAACAGTGTTTAAATGAACATGACTTAATCGATGAATATCTTTGGCTGTAGTGCAAAGATGAATATTTGATTCCGGATGTATATTGATTGATGTTACAGGATAAAATATTGATGATGGACTTGTTAAATTCATAGATTATAGTAGATTTCATTCTCTACGTAACTCTTCTATGAATTATTATTTCATTATAATATTGATCCGAAACTTGTTGTCTATTGTATTCTATCGATTTTTCCCTGTTGAAGACTAACGATAATTTGTTGTATATTATCTTAGTCATAATATTCTTTACTTTGGGCTAGTTGAGCTCACCTTTTCCTTGTTGTTCCATTTTTCTTCTCGGAGGCGAGAATATAAGCGAGTACGGTGGGGTATGGAATGAAGGTTTTAGAAAGGATTGTTTAGTAGTCCTCACCATTTTGCAAAATGATGTATCAATAAATGTGATGAGGATTTATTTGAGTATAGATATTATCTGAAGATAATATTTGTATTCAAACTCACAGCTTTCTTGTTGTAATAATAAAGTTGTAGTTGTTTCTCGCATCATGTATTTGGCGACTTCGAGAATGGGTGTTGTGTATACCTATTTTGGGGGCGTCACAGCTTGGTATCGAGCTTAGGATATGATCTCTGGCGAGATCGGGGAATAGAACTAGAGGGAGAGACGAGTAAATCCTTCGCATTGAGTGTGTCTACCTAAGCTTATTTGTTAGTTAATGTCAAGATATAGGATATTATGTGATATATTGATTTCCTTAATTAACCCTTATTTTATGACGATGATTTGAGAATGTCGACTAAGAATATTAATGATGGAGTAAATGAGACCGTGGAGATGCTCGTCACTCACCAACGAGGAGAACGTCTACAGTCGTGGCAATGTTCCTCCCGCGAACAACACCAATGAAAGCGATGATGAACGAGGGATGTTTAGAAGCTTTTGCAGCTCATGCAAAATCGCATTTAGGAGACTCGTGTTCAAAATACGTGAGGAAATGATAGCAATTCACGAGTGGTCACAACAAGCAGCTTCAAAGAGTTGGGACCACGCACTGCGGGAAAGCCGGATCCGATTAAAGGCGAGACGTGGGTCAAACAAATTACCAAGATATTCGATGTCTTGGGATGCACGGAGGAACAGAAAGTTCCATTCGCCACCTTTATGTTCCGTGGATGGCGAAGACATCGGTGGGAATCATGTGAAGCGTACCATCCAAATTTTTCGGACGTCACGGGAGACGTTTGAAAGCAATTCAATGACAAGTACTTCCCCGAAAGTATTCGTCATATGAAGGAAGTGGAGTTTATTAGACTAGAGCGAGAATAACATGGCGGTCCCAAAGACGAGGCGAAGTTCGCGGAGTTATCTGTGTTTGCACCTCATTTGGTGGAGAATGAGGAACGTATGACGCGGATGTTTCGAGAGGTTTGAAACCCGACATACGCCGTCGATATCTCATTTCTCATAAATTTTCTCTCTATTCGATGTTGTCAATGTGGCTCGGTTGTTAGAAATGAGATAACGAGTACGCTCAACCGAGGGACCATAACCGAGGATCATACCAAGATAGCGACCATCGTAATAACGATAACCAAATGGAGAAAGAAGAATACGATTAAGGCCAGAACCACTCCGTGGTAATCGTGGCCATGAAAATAGAAGAAGAAGCGAGTGGGAGGAGATTTTAAAAAGAGGAGATTCAACAACGACCATGTGAAGACGTCAAAGTGAGAAGCAACTAGTTTTAAGGAGGAGAACGACCACCGGTCAGATGTTACAAATGCGGAAAGAGGGACATATCATTAAACCGCCTAATGCAGCTTTAAGGTATGCTATAGTTGTGGAAAGGAAGGACATATCGCTTCGAGATCATGCGCAGAGCGAAACCTAGTTCAATTGGGGGACGGTGACTCAAAAGATCGTCCCCGTAAAAGTCAAAGTCAACGATTTCGGAAGAGCGTTTGTCGTGACCGGTCAAAATGCAAGGAACCCGAATGAAGTTAGCAGACGGTTAGTCAATTATAAATTCTTGCAAGTATATACCTTACTAGATATCGGTTCTACCCATTCTTTTATCTCTCTTACTTGGCCAACGCTTAAACTTGACTCGAGAAATTAGACTTTGACCTATCTCGTGGAAACTCCGTTAGAGAAACTTTCATCACATCCAATCGCTTATAAATCTTGCTTGATTCAGTCAGCACTTTATCACATTACCTCGTTAACCTTATTTCTATAGAGATATTTGTTTTTTGATGTGATTTTAAGGTTAACTACTCATCACGCCGAAATTGATTATTTTCTTAAGGTTGTTAGTTTTCATATTCCTAAGCAACTCGTTATTCAATTCAAGCAATCAAACCATTGTAGTCAAACATTTTCATATCAAGCCATGAAGTCATTCGCTTATTACGGATGTCAAATTTTCTTAGTCCATGTTATGGATTTGAATAAAGACACGTCCGATTTGAATAATATTCTGTTGTTATTGATTTTTCCCGACGATTTTTTACGAAGAATTTCGCTTACTCCCAAAGCTCGATATTAAATTTTGTATCGACTTTGAACCCGCAGACAAAACTCATTTCTAAAATCTCATATCGAATGGCTCCTATTGAACTTCGTGAGTTAAAAATTCAACTATAGAATTTGGTACCGAGCCTTTATCTTGTGACTTCCTTTGTGGAATTCACCTAAGCCGACTCTCTGTAGGGGACGCTCATATTCGATGCGATAGTAAACCGATAGGTGTCATTGTGACGTCTTATCCAAGATCGGGATATGAGTCACAATTGAGAGCAACCTAAGTCGCTTATCGAAATACGTAGCTTTCAGGCTTAGTTGGTTATTATCGAGATTCGTTGAAGGATATTCTCGAATCGCTATTCCGTTAACTTAGTTGACTCGAAAAGATACAAAATTCTTATGGAGCGAGGAACGCGAGAAGATTTTCCAAGAACTCAAGAGGAGACTCATTTCAAAGACATATTCTAACCATGCCATCCTCGGAAAAGCTTAACGTGGTAGCCGACGCGATGAGTAGAAGATCATATCGCGGAACGAGTGCGATGATGTCAAGTATACGATAGAGCCAACTTTAATAGAAAAAGTTAAGGTTGCTCGCCCACCCCTTGAGTCGATGCGTAAGAAAGTACAAGAAGGAGCTATTCCTAAGCGGGAATTGATGAAGAAGGAATACTTCAGTCAACTCTGCACTTTCAGATTCCTAATGATTTTGATTTGAAGCATAGAATCATGATGGAGGCACACAACACATTGTTTGCAATCCATCCAGGAGTAACAAAATGTATTATGATCTTCAACATACATTTTGGTGGAAGCAATATGAAGAGAGAGAGATTGCAAAGTTTATCTCGATGTGTTTAACTTGCTAACGTGTAAAGGCGGAGCATCTTGTACCTAAGGGTCCGTTGCAACCACTTGAGATTCCTGAATGGAAGTGGGAACACATTACTATGGATTTCATTACGGTCTTCCTACGGTTTCTCAAGGCATCAATGCTATTTGGGTTATTGTTGATAGATTAACCAAGTCCGCTCATTTCTTATCGATACGAGACTTATTCCTCGAACGCCTTTTCTCGTGATGTATGCGTAAATGAGATTGTGAGATTGCATGGCATGCCAAAGATCCATAGTTTTGGGTTAGTTTGTAGAAAGCTATGGGCACGAATTTATTTATCTGGCTTTGGCATACCATCCTCAAACCCATGGGCAATCGTAAAGGACTACTCAAACTCTCAAGATATATTAAAACTCGTGTCCTAGATTTCAAAGCGAAGTTGATAAGTACTTGCCATCGGTGGAATTCTCATACACAACAATAGTTATTAAACAAATATAGGCATGGTTCCATTCAAGCATTATATGGACAAAATGTCGCTTCTCCAATATGTTGGGATGAGGTGGGGAAGCAACATTGTTGGGACCCGAAAGTTAGTGTATTATGACTAATGATTCGACAACGATACAAACCAAGCACAAGATCGACAAAAGAGTTATGCTAATCTTCATCGAAAGGACGTGGAATTTAGTGTAGGGGATCATGATTGTCATGAGTTTCTCCATGGAAGGGAGTTACAAGATTTGGGAAGAGAGGAAAGCTCAATCCACGATTTATCTATTCCATTTCAAATTCTTGACCGAGTAGAAATGTAGCCTATAGACTTGCGTTACCTCGAGTATGTCTCGTGTTCATAATGTGTTTCACATATCCATTTCAGAATATGTGAAAGACCCAACCACGTTATTGAGTTAGAACCGGACGAGATAGCCAAGACTTAACGTATGAGGAGGTACACCATCAAGATTTTGGATAGAAGGAGCATGTCCTACGCCAAGAAAGGTCATACCACAAGTTAAAGTTTTGTGGAGGAATCATGCTATAGAGGAAATGACCTGGGAATTGAAAACGAAAATGAAAGCGAGGTATCCTCACCTTTTCAAAACACCAGGTACGTACGTCAATTTCGAGGATGAAATTTCATAAGGAGGGGAGGTTGTAAGACCCCGAAATTTTTAAATAAAAAGGAATTTCCTTTATTTTGAAATAGTAAGGGATAGTAAGGGATTTTAAGGGTTATTATGTTTTTAGTTTCGAAATTTTTCCGAACCTTCAAAAATTCTGGAAAAATTTGAAATGATATTTTGATGAGTTTTGTAGAGTGTCCAAAATGGCGATTTTTGGATGTATAGATTAGGAGTTATGGATTTTATGAGAAAAGACTATTTTAAAAGTAACCGCTTATAACTCCAGGATTAACTCCAAAATTGATGAAATTTTTATTGGGAGTACATCTATATAATATCAGTATACCGTGTAAATTTCAAATTTTGGATAAAAGTATAATTTATGATAAATGTTTAAATATTCTATGGTTTTGGCCATATGAAAAAATAGTAAATGAATTTTTAAAATTTTGAGAAAATATATGTTCAATATGGGACTATGTTATGCTAAATCCCAGAAAAGAAATATTTTTGGAACTGATTTGGTATTTTTCATGAAAATATTCTAGTTATGAGTAAATGAATTAAATATGTTATGTGAAGTAAGAAAATTGAAAAATATGATTTTATGGCTTGAGAATCATATATGAGGTATATGCAGATTTTGATGAGGGTTTTGGTTATTGGTGATGAAATCTTATGAGTTTGGCATTTTATGATGATTAAATGCATTAATTAGTAAAGTGTAAACAATTTAATTAAATTGTTTATAAGTTTTAGAAATGATTAAAATATTATTATAATATTAATAATATTAGATTATGAGATTTCTAAGTGATTTATAACATTTGGATTAAGGTGTTATAAATATGGATATGAATTTTATTATGAAACTTTATCTTTTCGTTATGAGGTTACTACGCATATATACTCATTTCTATGCATTTAACACGGGTACTATTCATCACGACAAATCGGTTTTTCTCCTCACCAAATTATCGTTGATTTATGAATCTTACTCTTGAAATTAAAACCATGTTTTGATTATATTGTTTTATATAACATTCTTATAACCCTAATGATGATATTTCTCTTTGACTTGAGTGTAAAGATGGGTAGATTAGTTGGTATGATCGCGACCATATAGGTTCTCTTTGGCCAAGAGTGCAAAAGTTGAATTGTTGGATGGTATGATCATGACCATTGAATTTACAATTGAATATTTTTAGCTTAAGTGCAAAGGTGAATTGATCAACACGGTTATAATTATTGTTATATAACTTCCGAGATGATTATGTATGAATATCTTAAATTTGAAGTGCAAAAGATGAATTATCGATGAATATCTTTTGCTCAAATGCAAAGATGACCATTGTTGAATATCTTTAGCTTTAGGTGCAAGATGAATTATTGATGAATATCTTTGGCTCGTGAATGCAAAGATGACTGTTGTTGAATATCTTTAAATTTAGGCAAAGATGAATTATTGATGAATATCTTTGCCTCGCATCGCAAAGATGACTGTTGTTGAATATCTTTACCAGTAGTGCAAAGATGAATTATTGATGAATATCTTTGGCTCGTAATGCAAAGATGACTGTTGTTGAATATCTTTACCGTAGGGCAAAGATGAATTATTGATGAATATCTTTGCCTCAAATCGCAAAGACGACTGTTGTTGAATATCTTTACCATTGAGTGCAAAGATGAATTATTGATGAATATCTTTGGCTCGTAATGCAAAGATGACTGTTGTTGAATATCTTTAAATTGTAGGGGCAAGATGAATTATCGATGAATATCTTTGGCTCAGAATGCAAAGATGACTGTTGTTGAATATCTTTGGCCGTAGTGCAAAGATGAATGATTTCTTAAGAATATCTTTGGCTCAGTAGTGCAAAGATGAATGATTTCTCAAGAATATCTTTGGCCCAGAGTGCAAAGATGAACAGTGTCGAGATGAATACGACCGATTGATTAATATCTTTGGCCTGTAGTAAAAAGATGAACAGTGTTTAAATGAATACGACTAATCGATGAATATCTTTGGCTCAGAAGTGCAAAGATGAATATTTGATTCGTATGTATATTGATTGATGTTACAGTGGATAAAATATTGATGATGGATCGTTAAATTCATAGATTATAGTAGATTTCATTCTCTACGTAACTCTTCTATGAATTATTATTTCACCGCGAATATTGATCCAAAACTTGTTGTTTATTGTATTCTATCGATTTTTCCTGTTGAAGACTAACGATAATTTGTTGTATATTATCTTAGTCATAATATTCTTTACCGGGCTAGTTGAGCTCACCCTTTTCCTTGTTGTTCCATTTTTCTTCTCGTGAGGCGAGAATATAATGAGTACGCAGCCTGGGGTATGGAATGAAGGTTTTAGAAAGGATTGTTTAGTAGTCCTCACCATTTTGCAAAATGATGTATCAATAAATGTGATGAGGATTTATTTGAGTATAGATATTATCTAGAAGATAATATTTGTATTCAAACTCACAGCTTTACCGTTGTAATAATAAAGTTGTAGTTGCTTTACGCATTCATGTATTTGGCGACTTCGTAACGGGTGTTGTGGTATACCTATTTTGGGGCGTCCACAAATGGTATCGTAGCTAGGGATATGATCTCTGGCGGAGATCGGGAATGAACTAGGAGGGAGAGACGAGTAAATCCTTCGCTAAAGTGTCCTACCTAAGCTTATTTGTTAGTTGGTCAAGATATAGGGATATTATGTGATATATTGATTTCCTTAATTAACCCTTATTTTATGACAAGATTTGAGAATGTCGATCGAGAATATTAATGAAGGGAGTAAATGAGACCGTGGAGATGCCCTCAGACTCACCAACGAGGAGAACGTAACAGTGGGGCAATGTTCCTCCCGTGAACAACACCAATCGAAAGCAGATGATGAACGAGGGATGTTTAGAAGCTTTTGGCAGTTCATGCAAAATCGCATTTAGGAGACTCGTGTTCAAAATACAGAGGAAATGATAGCAATTCACGAGTGGTCACAAAATGCAAGCGATTCAAAGAGTCGGGACCACCGTGCATTGGGAAAGCCGGGATCCGATTAAAGCGAGACGTGGTCAAACAAATTACCAAGATATTCGATGTCTTGGGATGCACGGAGGAACAGAAAGTTCCATTCGCCACCTTTATGTTCCGTGGCGAGGCAGACATCGGTGGGAATCATGAAGCGTACTCCATCCAAATTGCACTCAAAGCATGTCATGGGAGACGTTTGAAATAGCTCAATGACAAGTACTTCCCGAAAGTATTCAATATATGAAGGAAGTGGAGTTTATTAGACTAGAGCGTAATAATAACATGATTGTCCCAAAGACGAGGCGAAGTTCATGAGTTATCCGTGTTCGCACCTCATTTGGTGGAGAATGAGGAACGTATGACGCGGATGTTTCGAGAGGTTTGAAACCACATACGCCAAGATCTCATTTCTCATAAATTTTCTCTATTCGATGTTGTCAACTGTGGCTCATTGTTAGAGCGAGATAACGAGTACGCTCAACCGAGGGACCATAACCGTGGATCATATCAAGATAAGCAAATATCGTAATAACGATAACCAAATGGAGAAAGAAGAATACGAATGAAGGCGGTAACCACTCCGTGGTAATCGTACCATGAAAATAGAAGAAGCGAGTCGGGAGGAGATTTTAAAAGAGGAGATTCAACAACGACCATGTGAAGACGCCGCCAAAAGAAGAACTAGTTTTATGGAGGAGAACGACCACCTATCGACAAGTTACAAATGCGGAAAGAGGGACATATCACCCCAAACCGCCCACAACAGCTTAAGGTATGCTATAGTTGTGGAAAGGAAGGACATATCGCCGAGATTGTACGCAGAATAAAACCTAGTTCAAGGGGGACGGTGACTCAAAGACCGTCCCCGTAAAAGTCAAAGTCAACGATTTCGGAAGAAAGCGTTTGTCGTGACTTCGGTCAAAATGCAAGGAACCCGAATGAAGTTAGCACGGTTAGTCAATTATAAATTCTTGCAAGTATATACCTTACTAGATATCGGCTTCTACCCATTCTTTTATCTCTCTTACTTGCGCTTCAACGCTTAAACTTGACTCGGAGAAATTAGACTTTGACCTATCTCGTGGAAACTCCGCTAGAGAAACTTTCATCACATCCAATCGCTTATAAATCTTGCTTGATTCAGTCAGCACTATCACATTACCTCGTTAACCTTATTTCTATAGAGATATTTGTTTTGATGTGATTTTAAGGTTAACTACTCATCACGCCGAAATTGATTATTTTCTTAAGGTTGTTAGTTTTCATATTCCTAAGCAACTCGTTATTCAATTCAAGCAATCAAACCATTGTAGTCAAACATTTTCATATCAAGCCATGAAGTCATTCGCTTATTACGGATGTCAAATTTTCTTAGTCCATGTTATGGATTTGAATAAAGACACGCCGATTTGAATAATATTCCCGTTGTTATTGATTTTTCCCCGACGTATTTTCTCGAAGAATTTCTTAATTACTCCCAAAGCTCGATATTAAATTTTGTATCGACTTTGAACCCTAAGATAAAAACTCATTTCTAAAATCTCATATCGAATGGCTCCTATTGAACTTCGTGAGTTAAAATTCAACTATAAATTTGGTACCGAGCCTTTATCTTGTGACTTCCTTTGTGGAATTCACCTGCTTTAACTCTCCGTAGGGGACGCCATATTCGATGCGATAAGAAAGCGATAGGTGTCATTGTGACGTCTATCCAAGATTGGGATATGAGTCACAATTGAGAGCAACCTAAGCCGATTATCGAAAATACATAGCTTTCAGGCTTAGTTGGTTATTATCGAGATTCGTTGAAGGATATTCTCGAATCGCTATTCCGTTAACTTAGCCGACTCAAAAAGATACAAAATTCTTATGGAGCGAGGAATGCGAAGATTTTCCAAGAACTCAAGAGAGACTCATTTCAAAGACATATTCTAACCATGCCATCCTCGAAAAGCGAACGTGGTAGTGGTACGCGATGAGTAGAAGATCATATCGCGGAACGAGTGCGATGATGTCAAGTATACGATAGAGCCAACTTTAATAGAAAAAGTTAAGGTTGCTCAAGCCACCGAATCCGGAAATGCGCGTAAGAAAGTACAAGAAGGAGCTATTCCTAAGCGGGAATTGATGAAGAAGGAATACTTGAGTCAACTCCGCACTTTGCATTCCTAATGATTTTGATTTGAAGCATAGAATCATGATGGAGGCACACAACACATTGTTTGCAATCCATCCAGGAGTAACAAAATGTATTATGATCTTCAACATACATTTTGGTGGAGCAATATGAAGAGAGAGATTGCAAAGTTTATCTCGATGTGTTTAACTTGCTAACGTAAAGGCGGAGCATCTTGTACCTAAGGGTCCGTTGCAACCACTCGAGATTCCTTGAATGGAAGTGGGAACACATTACTATGGATTTCGTTACGGGTCTTCCTACGGCTTCTCAAGGCATCAATGCTATTTGGGTTATTGTTGATAGATTAACTAAGTCTCGCTTTATTTCTTATCGATCGAGAGACTTATTCCTCGAACGCCTTTCTCGATGTACGTAAATGAGATTGTGAGATTGCATGGCATGCCAAAGATCCATAGTTTTGGGTTAGTTTGTAGAAAGCTATGGGCACGAATTTACGATTGGGCTTGGCATACCATCCTCAAACGGATGGGCAATCGAAAAAGACTACTCAAACTCTTGAAGATATATTAAAACTCGTGTCCTAGATTTCAAAGGAAGTTGGGATAAGTACTTGCCATCGTGGAATTCTCATACAACAATAGTTATTAAACAAATATAGGCATGGTTCCATTCAAGCATTATACGGACAAAATGTCGCTCTCCAATATGTTGGGATGAGGTGGGGGAAGCAACATTGTTGGGACCCGAAGTTAAGGCGTATGACTAATGATTCGACAACGATATAAAACCAGCACAAGATCGACAAAAGAGTTATGCGAATCTTCATCGAAAGGACGTGGAATTTAGTGTAGGGGATCATGATTGTTGCGAAGTTTCCCACGGAAGGGAGTTACAAGATTTGGGAAGAGAGGAAAGCTCAATCCACGATTTATCGGTCCATTTCAAATTCTTGACCGAGTAGGAAATGTAGCCTATGACTTGCGTTACCTCCGAGTATGTCTCGTGTTCATAATGTGTTTCACATATCTCATGCTTTCAGAAATATGTGAAAGACCCGAACCACGTTATTGAAAGTTAGAACCCATTTGAGATAAACAAGACTTAACGTATGAGGAGGTACCACAAGATTTTGGATAGGAAGGAGCATGTCCTACGCCAAGAAAGGTCATACCACAAGTTAAAGTTTTGTGGAGGAATCATGCTTTATAGAGGAAATGACCTGGAATTGAAAACGAAAATGAAAGCGAGGTATCCTCACCTTTTCAAAACACCAGTACGACGTCAATTTCGAGGATGAAATTTCATAAGGAGGGAGGTTGTAAGACCTCAAAATTTTTAAATAAAAAGGAATTTCCTTTATTTTGAAATAGTAAGTGGATAGTAAAGGATTTTAAGGGTTATTATGTTTTTAGTTTCGAAATTTTTCCGAACCTTCAAAAATTCTGGAAAAATTTGAAATGATATTTTGATGAGTTTTAGAGAGTGTGTCCAAAATGGCGATTTTGGATGTATAGATTAGGAGTTATGGATTTTATGAGAAAAGACTATTTTAAAAGTAACCGCTTATAACTCCTTGTGATTAACTCCAAAATTGATGAAATTTTTATTGGGAGTACATCTATATAATATCAGTATACCGTGTAAATTTCAGAATTTTTGGATAAAAGTATAATTTATGATAAATGTTTAAATATTCGGTGGTTTTGGCCATATGAAAAATAGTAAATGAATTTTTAAAATTTTGAGAAAATATATATTCAATATGGGACTATGTTATGCTAAATCCCAGAAAAGAAATATTTTTGGAACTGATTTGGTATTTTCATGAAAATATTCTAGTTATGAGTAAATGAATTAAATATGTTATGTGAAGTAAGAAAATTGAAAATATGATTTTATGGCTTGAGAATCATATATGAGGTATATGCAGATTTTTTGATGAGGGTTTTGGTTATTGGTGATGAAATCTTATGAGTTTGGCATTTTATGATGATTAAATGCATTAATTAGTAAAGTGTAAACAATTTAATTAAATTGTTTATAAGTTTTAGAAATGATTAAAATATTATTATAATATTAATAATATTAGATTATGAGATTTCTAAGTGATTTATAACATTTGGATTAAGGTGTTATAAATATGGATATGAATTTTATTATGAAACTTTATCTTTTCGTGTCGAGGTTACTATGCATATATACGGTACTATGTACGAATACGGGTACTATTCACGACAAATTGGTTTCTTCTCTGACCAAATTATCGTTGATTTATGAATCTTACTCTTGAAATTAAAACCATGTTTTGATTATATTGTTTTTATATAACATTCTTATAACCCTAATGATGATATTTCTCGACTTGAGTGTAAAGATGGGTAGATTAGTGGTATGATCGTGACCATAGGTTCTCTTTGGCCAGTAGTGCAAAAGTTGAATTGTTGACTGGTATGATCATGACCATTGAATTTACAATTGAATATTTTTAGCTTAAGTGCAAAGGTGAATTGATCAACATGGTTATAATTATTGTTATATAACTTCTGAGATGATTATGTATGAATATCTTAACCTGTAGTGCAAAGATGAATTATTGATGAATATCTTTTGCTCTCGAAATGCAAAGATGACTGTTGTTGAATATCTTTGCTTTGAGTGCAAAGATGAATTATTGATGAATATCTTTGGCTCGTGAATGCAAAGACGACTGTTGTTGAATATCTTTTTTTGTAGGGCAAAGATGAATTATTGATGAATATCTTTGGCTCGTCATCGCAAAGATGACTGCTGTTGAATATCTTTACCAGAAGGTGCAAAGATGAATTATTGATGAATATCTTTGGCTCGTGAATGCAAATGACGACTGTTGTTGAATATCTTTTAGCCCTTGTAGGGCAAAGATGAATTATCGATGAATATCTTTGGCTCGCATCTTGCAAAGATGACTTCGTTGTTGAATATCTTTGCTTTGTAGTGCAAAGATGAATTATTGATGAATATCTTTGGCTCGTAATGCAAAGATGACTGTTGTTGAATATCTTTAGCTTTGTAGGGCAAAGATGAATTATCGATGAATATCTTTGGCTCGTAATGCAAAGATGACTGTTGTTGAATATCTTTGGCCCAGTAGTGCAAAGATGAATGATTTCTTAAGAATATCTTTGGCCCGTGTAGTGCAAAGATGAATGATTTCAAGAATATCTTTGGCTCAGTAGTGCAGATGAACAGTGTTGAGATGAAACACGACCGATTGATTAATATCTTTGGCAGTAGTGCAAAGATGAACAGTGTTTAAATGAACATGACCAATCGATGAATATCTTTGGCTCAGTAGTGCAAAGATGAATATTTGATTCCGATGTATATTGATTGATGTTACGAGGATAAAATATTGATGATGGATCGTTAAATTCATAGATTATAGTAGATTTCATTCTCTACGTAACTCTTCTATGAATTATTATTTCAATATGAATATTGATCTCAAACTTGTTGTCATTGTATTCTATCGATTTTTCCTGTTGAAGACTAACGATAATTTGTTGTATATTATCTTAGTCATAATATTCTTCTATCGGGCTAGTTGAGCTCACCCTTTTCCTTGTTGTTCCATTTTTCTTCTCGGGAGGCGAGAATATAATGAGTGCGAGTAGGGGTATGGAATGAAGGTTTTAGAAAGGATTGTTTAGTAGTCCTCACCATTTTTGCAAAATGATGTATCAATAAATGTGATGAGGATTTATTTGAGTATAGATATTATCTAGAAGATAATATTTGTATTCAAACTCACAGTTTCTTGTTGTAATAATAAAGTTGTAGTTGTTTCGCACCATGTATTTGGCGACTCGTAATGGGTGTTGTGTATACCTATTTTGGGGCGCCACAAGAATTACCTTTAACAGCGTCGAACCACTTGTCGTTTCACATTACAAAAGGCCAAACCACTTTTCTTTTCACATCACCAAATCAAGCCACTTGCCTTTTCACATGGCGCGGTGTGACGCCCCAAAATAGGTATACATCACCCATTCTCGAGTTGTCAATATACGTACGTAAACAACTACAACTTTATTATTACAACAAGAAAAGCTGCGAGTTTAAATACAAATATTATCTTCTGTATAATATCTATACTCAAATAAATCCTCATCACATTTATTGATACATTATTTTACAAAATTGGTGAGGACTACTAAACAACTCTCTCTAGAACCTTCATTCCATACCCCGGACTGCATACTCTTATATTCTCGCCTCAGAAAAATAGAACAAAAGGAAAAGGGTGAGCTCAACTAGCTCAAGAAAGAATATTATGACTAAGATAATATACAACAAATTATCGCTAGTCTTCAATGAAGGAAAAAAATTTAATAGAATACAATAGACAACAAATTTTAAATCAATATTCGCAGTGAAATAATAATTCATTAAAGAGTTAAGTCGAGAATGCAAACTACTATCTTCCATGATGAATTTAAAAGTTCATCGCCTATCTTTTATCCCCCAACAACATCAATCAATATATATCTCGAATCACATAATCATCTTTGCACTACAGCCAAAGATATTCATCAATTATTCATGTTCATCTAAACACTTGTTCATCTTTACTACAGCCAAAGATATTCTTCAAATCATTCATCTTTGCACTACAGCCAAAGATATTCCATAATGTCATCATTTAAGATCAAGATGATGAAAATATTTTTTAAAACGAATCCAAAGTGAAACAAAATGATGAGGATTAAGGATTAAGGATTAAGTACTTTGTTTTATTCACGCCCAAAAATACCTCAAAAATAATTGCAGTGGTGTAAAATTCAAGAATGATCAAAACATGGATACAATCAAAGCTAGTATCCGAATAGATATTTTGGACGAAAAGAAAAATTTTCATTTTTGATGAATAGTCTTAGTATTCGTGAATAAAGGTCGATACGTGAATAAAGGCCAGTATCGTGAATAAGAACTCAGACACCAAAAGTTCCAAATTTGATAAAACTTCAGATCAATATTTCAACATAATGATATTGAAGAAATAATATCATTACTGAAAAAAAATAATATCCCTTACCTCGAAAGATCGATTTTAAATTTGAAACACCTGATATAAGCTATGACTTGAACTTGCACCTTAATAGCAATACTCAAATTATACTCAAAATACTCACAAGAATAAACTCGATAATATAGAGAGAAAACTTGATTTTTGGTGTGATTTTCAATTCTAACCTAAGCACCTATTTATAGAAATTGCTTAGAACACAAAGCAGAAAATTTAATATAATATTAATATATTATATATAAATTCCTACGCACACAATCTATGATCTGAATTCAGCCATGCTTGACAACAAATAAGTCTACCAAACAAATCAAAAACGTTTTTATTATTTAAAATAATTAAAACTTCCAAAAATTAATTATTCAGAATTTGAAACATCAATAATTCATAATAAATAGCCCTTTTATCGAAAATTCAATCTTACGAGTTTTTATAGGAAATTCAATTCTCTACAACTTTGCGTAAGAAAGTTTTTCCAAATTCCAAATGTAAATTGACCGAAATCCACAAACCAAGGCGATTTTACAAGTATAATCAAATTTCAATCAATAAATGGGGTCCAATTTACATGTTTAACATGTTTTAAACATTTATTGCAACAAAAATACTCTTCCTCCTCAGATACTCATATATCCCACATTCGTTGTAAAATATCACCATTATTATATTATTAAAATATAATAATACATTATCTTATCGAAAAAAGATAAAATTTCAATTTTCAACAATTGTCTCATTAAAATTTCTCTCCATCTATATCCACATAAAATCAATATTTTCCTCATCATATGAATCAATAATTAATTAATCACAAATAATATTACGTAATCACAATATTGACAACCGTGCGGTTCCGAAAGAGGGGCTTTTCAATAAGAATTTCTCCTTACTGGCGCCAAGCAATTAGGTGACCAAACCTCTCCTTGAGCGTAACTTTCTAGACATTGCCAATAATGTTATCTAATAATATTATTCAGATAATATGAATTATTGCTTCGATAATGAAAAATATTGTGTAATGACAATTATCAAAAACAAAGATATATAAAATATCAACGCAAAGAATTATTGAATCAATAAAATCTTGAGCGGTAATTATTGTAACCATTATTGAGTAGTGCCTTCTTACGTAAGAATCAATAATTGGTGCAATACCGCAGTGTAACTCGTGTGTTTTAACCACCGAGTATTTTAACAGTATTAATGGTAACAACTACGCCGTTATTTTTAACCAACTTATATTTGTCGTTTTCTTCATCCAATCGCTTTCCGTTATGGAGCCCACACATGGTTGCGTCGTCGTACGAATATTCCTCGACAGTACGAATATTCTACGACCAAACGAATATTCCCCGACAACAATGAATATTTTATAACCACTTGCTTATTTTGAAATATTTGCGTATTTTACCCCTAACTATCCACATTAATCACATCAACCCTTACTATTTCAAAATAACAAATAGAGAAAATTAAATTTTATTAATAATAAGTTGGGGTCTTACAGCAGGTGCTAAGCTAGAAATCTTCTATAAATAGAGGCCTAGTGCTTCATTATTTTTCACGAATTCACTGAAACTCTAGAGAGAGAAACTATAGAGAAAAGAAGAAAAGTATTCTCGCTACTTCACCTTGCCAATATTCAGCCTCTTCTAAGGTAGGGAATATTATTTGTTGTACCAGATAGGGGGTGTTATTCTTTCTTATTCATGAAGAGAACTGTTGTTATTCCATCGCTTATTATTCTGTTGAAATAACTTTGATATCGCTGCGGTTTACCCTATACTTGGTGACATTCTTCTATTATTCATTGGAACATCCTGCTCATGTGTTTTTACACCGCACTGGTTCCGCCTTTATTATTATTCTGCTGGAACATCCTCGTGCATGTGTTTTACACCCACCGTTCGTTCCGCTTTATCATTACATTTGAATATCCTATCTGTGTGTTTTTACACCGGATCCGTTCCATCTTTATTATTCATTGGAACATCCCGATTGTGAATTTCACCCCACTCGTTCCGTTATTATTATTCTGCTGAATAACCTGCATACATCAAGTACCGCATGCACGGTGATTTCTTTTGTTATTCCATTCTTTATTATACCCAAATGGTTAAAACTTTGACTTCTATACTCCATGAAATTAGTAGAATATCCTTGATATTTGCGTTTCATCCAATATCTTTTCATGGAAATATTCTTCTGATCATTCTTGAATTTTACTCTACAAAACAGTATCATTTTGACAATTTGGACGTTAAAAATTCCTGGATAAAATAAATCTTGAACTTGTTTTATTGAATTATTATGTCATTGTCATCATCCCTCATGTTATATTATGTTATCTTTGGCTTACGTGCATAGATGAACTTAGTATGATTATGACCGAGGATCATTCTTGTATAATCACGACTTGATATAAATGATGTGACAAAAGTCCTCGAATGGCTGTAATGCGATGGATAGTTTTTGGTATGATTATGACCGTGGGTGATTCGGTATAGTCATGACCATTGATAATTTGATGAAAATCCTTGACCGTGGTACAGGGGATGATTAGATGTGGTGGTTTATTTATTGTCGAGTCTCAAATGATAAAATTGATGAAAACTTTTAAAACCTAAAAGATGAAGACTTTATTCTCTACTTGACTCTTTTAATGGATTGCTTATTCCGTTGCGCTTAAACTTGTTGTCTATTGTATTTTATCGCTTTAACACTTTGTTGAAGGCTAATGATAAATTATTCTCGCATTATCTTAGTCATAATATTTCTTCTTTGGGCTAGTTGAGCTCACCCTTTCTTTCACTTTATTCTCTTGAGAAATGAGAACATAAATTTGGGAGACGAAGTCTGGGAGCGAGAGTAATGGTCCAGAGGATAGCATTAGTAGTCCTCACTATTACGTGAAATTGTATGATAATAGTAGTAATGAGGACTACTTTTGAGTTTGTATAATATCTAGTAGACAATATTTGTATTCAAACTCATGCTTTATGTCGTATTGTATACCTACGCTTATATTAAGTAAGTTGTATTTGAATTTATGTACCATGTAAGTGGCGACCCAAGATGGGTGACGTATACCTAATTTTGGGGGCGTCACAAAAATTGTTTAAAACATGTTAAACATGTTCATGGACCCCATTTCTTGACTGAAATTTGATTATAGCCTGTAAAATCGCCCGTTTGTGGATTTTGGTCAATTTCTGTTTGGAATTTGAAAAAACTTCCTTCTGCAAAGTTATGGAGAATGGAATTTCATATTGAAAGGACATGAGGTTTGAATTTTTCTGATAAAAGGGTTATTTATTATGAATTATTGAAGTTCTGAAGTTCCGGAATAATTAATTTTTGAAGTTTTAAATATTTTTTTTACAAAAAACGTTTTTCTTATTTATTGTGGGTGGGTGGCTGATGTTGTGGGCAGGTAGGTGTGCGTAGGAAGTTAAGAAAATTATATTAATATTATATTAAATTTTCTGCTTTGGTGTTATAAGCATTTTCCTATAAATAGGGTGCTTAGGTTAAAATTAAAAATCACACCAGAAACTGAAGTTTTCTCTCTCTATATTATCGAGTATATTCTTGTGAGTATTTTGATATTTTGAGTGTTGCTATACGGTGCAAGTTCCTTCAACGTTATATTTGATATTCCAGCCAGAAATACTATTCTTTTTCGAGGTAAGGGATGTTATTTTTTTAAAATGATATTATTTCTTCTAATATCATTATACCAGAATATTGGTAATATTTTTCTTGTGAAATTCTTGTCTTTTAGTGTCGGGGTTACTATTCACGTATACGACACTATTCACGAATACGACACTATTCACAGAAAAATTAAATTTTTGTTTTTTTTTAAAATATCGATTATGGATACTAGCTTTGATTGTATCCATGTTTTGATCAATCATGAATTTTACTTCACTATGATTATTTATAAAGTATTTTTGAACTCGGATTGTTTAAAGTACGAATCCATAATATTTATTTTTTTGTTTCACTGGATTCGTTTTCTTTAAAATATTTTTCATCATCATCAGTCCTAAATGATGATATTACTGAATATCTTTGGCCTGTAGTGCAAAGATTAATGATTTTTTGATGAATATCTTTGGCCCGTAGTGCAAAGATGAACAGGTGTTGAGATGAACATGACCAACTGATGAATATCTTTGGCCTATAGTGCAAAGATGAATATTTAATTCAAGATGAATATTGATTGATGTTACAGGAATAAAATAATGATGATGAACTTTTAAATTCATAAATTATAGTAGATTTCATTCTCTACGTAACTCATCTATGAATTATTATTTTATCTGCGAATATTGATCTGAAACTTGTTGTCTATTGTATTTTATCAGATTTTTCCCTGTTGAAGACTAACGATAATTTGTTCTATATTATCTTAGTCATAATATTCTTTACTGGGCTAGTTGAGCTCACCCTTTTCCTTTTTGTTCCATTTTTCTTCTCAGGAGACGAGAATGTAGCGAGTTCTAGTCGGGGTATGGAATGATGGTTCTAGAGAGTTATTTTAGTAGTCCTCACCATTTTTGTAAAATAATGTATCAATAATTATAATGAGGACTTATTTGAGTGTGGATATTGTCTAGATGACAATATTTGTATTTAAACTCACAGTTTATGTGTTGTATTAATAAAGTTGTAGTTGTTTCTGTTCTATGTTATTGACGACTCAAAATGGGTGATGTATACCTATTTTGGGGGCGTTACAGTTGGTATCAGAGTTTAGGGATATGATCTCTGGCGGAGATCGGGGAATAGAACTAGGAGGGGAGAGTAAAACATTCGTTAGTGTGTCTTACCTAAGCTTATTTGTTGGTTGGTCAGTATATAGGGATATTATGTGATATGTTAATTTCTTTAATTAACCCTTGTTTTATTGCAGTATTTGAGAATGTTAACAGTGGAGTAAATGAGACCGTGGAGACACCTTTACCCACCAACGAGGAGAACGTGTAACAGGCTGGCAATGTTCCTCCAGTGAACAACAACACCAATCGAAAGCGATGATGAACAATGGATGTTTAGAAGCTTTTTGCAGTTCATGCAAAATCAGACAAGGGAGACTCGTGCACAAAATATCGGTGAAAATGATAACAACGCACGGTTTGTCATAGCCAAACAGTTCAAAGAGTTGGGACCACCAGAATTCTAGGAAAAGCCAGATCCGATTAAGGCAGAAATGTGGGTCAAACAAATCACCAAGATATTCGATGTCTTAGGATGCATGGAGGAATGAAGGTTCCATTCGCCACCTTTATGTTCAGTAATGAGGTAGATTATTGGTGGGAATCAGGAAGCGTACCCATCCAAACCCTCAAAGATGATGTCTTGGGAGACGTTTCAAAAACTGTTCAATGACAAGTACTTTCCTGAAAGTATTCTTCATATGAAGGAAGTGGAGTTTATTAGATTGGAACAAAACAACATGACGGTGTCCCAAAGACGAGCGAAGTTTGCGAGTTATCTAGGTTTTACCTCATTTGGTGGAGAATGAGGAATGTATGACGCGATGTTTACGAGAGGTTTGAAACCCAAGATACGTCGAATATCTCATTTCTCATAAATTTTCTCGAGGGAATACAACCAGAGATCATATCTGCGGATGTTAGCCATCGAAACAACGATAACCAGCGGAGAAAGAAAAATACGGACAAAAGCGGCAACCACTCTGGTGGTAATCATGGCCATGAGCAACTGGCGAGTCGGGAGGAGATTTTAAAAAGAGGAGATTCAACAACGACTATGTGAAGACGTCAAATACCAAAGAAGAAGAATCGGTTCTAAGGGAGAAGAACGACCACCGATCGTATGCTATAAATATGGAAAAGAGGGACATATCAGCCCAAACTGCCCACAACAGTTCAAGGTATGCTATAATTGTGGAAAAGAAGGACATATCGCTCGATCCGATTTCTGGGGAAAGCCCGATCCGATTAAGACGGAAACATGGGTCAAGCAAATCACCAAGATATTCGATGTCTTGGGATGCACAGAGGAACAGAAGGTTCCATTTACCACCTTTATGTTCCGTGGTGAAGCGGATTACTGGTGAGAATCTGTGAAGCGTACCCAGCCAGCTACACTCAACATGTCTTGGGAAAGATTTCAGAAACTTTTTAATGACAAGTACTTTCCTGAAAGTATTCGTCATATGATGGAGGTAGAGTTTATTAGACTGGAACAGAACAACATGACGGTGTCTCAGTACGAAGCAAAGTTCGCAGAGTTTGTAAGACCCCGAAATTTTTAAATAAAAAGGAATTTCCTTTATTTTGAAATAGTAAGGGTTGATTTGATTAATGTGGATAGTTAAGGGTTAAATACGCAAATATTTCAAAATAAGCAAGTGGTTATAAAATATTCATTGTTGTTTGGGAATATTCGTTTGGTCGTGGAATATTCAGATTGCTTGGGAATATTCGTATGCACGGCCAAGCACCATGTGTGGGCCCCATAACGGAAAGCGATTGGATGAAAAAAAAATGACAAATATAAGTTGTTTTTAAATAACTACAGTAGTTGTTGCCAGAGCATTATCTTTGTTGGAATACCGGTGGTTAAAACACACTAATACGCTGTTGTTGAACAAGAAGACACCAGTATTGCACCAATTATTGATTCTTACGTAGAAGAAGGCACTACTCAATAATGGTTACGATAATTACTGCTCAAAGATTTTATTGAGTTAATAATTGTTTGAGTTGATATTTTATATTCTTTGTTTTTGATAATTGTCATTACACAAGATCTTTCATTATCGGCAATAATTCATATTATCTGAATAATATTATTAGATAACATTATTGGCAATGTCTAGAAAGTTCTGTCTAAGGAGAGGTTTGGTCATCTAATTGTGCGCAAGTAAGAAGAAATTCTTATTGGAAAGCCCCTCTTCCTCGAACCCGCCTCAGTTGTCAATATTGTGATTACGTAATATTATTTGTGAATAATTAATTATTGATTTATATGATGAGGAAAATATTGATTTTATGTGGATATAGATGGAGAAAATTTTTAAAATGACAATTGTTGAAAATTAATATTTTATCTTTTTCTGATAAAATAATTCATTTAAATATATTATTTTAATAATATATTAACGGTGATATTTTTACAATGAATGTGGGATATATGAGTATATGAGGAGGAAGAGTATTTTTGTGGCATTAAATGTTTAACACATGTTTTGTGTGTTGGTGGACACAATTATCGAATCAAATTTGATTATAACACGTAAAATCGCCCGCTTTGTGGATTTCGGTCGATTTTTGTTTGGAATTTGGAAAACTTTCTTCTGCAAAGTTGTAGAGAATTGAATTTCCTATAAAAACTCAAGAGAGATTCGAATTTTCTGATGAAAGGGCTATTTATTATGAATTATTGAAGTTCAAGAAGCTTCAAATAATTGATTTTTGGGAGTTTAAATTATTTTTGTTAAGAAAAACGTTTTTGTATTTTTTTTGGACATCATTAACATGTGTGGCTGGTGTTTTGACCAAAAGGTGGGCTAAGGAAAATTTGTATAATTATATTAATATTATATTAAATTTTACGCTTTTGGTGTTCTAAGCATTTTCCTATAAATAGGGTGCTTGGGTTAGAATTGAAAATCACAATGACTAAACCAAGTTTTCTCTATTTCTCTCTCGATATTTTGAGCGTATTCTTGTGAGTATTTTGAGTATACTTTGAGTATTGCTAGATTCGGTGCAAGTTCCTTCAAAGACTATACCCTTTATTCTAGTAGAAAGTCTTGATCTTTCGAGGTAAGGGATATTATTTTTTGTAATGATATTATTTCTTCAATATCATTATAATTGAAATGTTGATCTGAAGTTTTATCAAATTTGGAACTTTTTCATGTCGGGGTTACTATTCATGGGTTACTATTCATGAGTTACTATTCACGAGTTACTATTCACGAGTTACTATTCACGAAGTTACTATTCACGATTCTTATTCACGAGTACTATTCATGAAGCGTGAAGATGTTTTTGTGGAATTTCTATCTTTTGGTGTCTGAGTTTACTATTCACGATATCGACCTTATTCACGATATCTGACTATTCATTCATACTCATGACTATTCACCTCAAAAAATAAAATTTCTTCTTTTGTCCAAAATATCTATTCGGATACTAGCTTTCGATTGTATAAATGTTTTGATCATTCTTGAATTTTACACCACTATGATTATTTTTGAGGTATTTTTGGACGTGGATAAAACCAAGTACTTAATCCTTAATCCTTAATCCTTGTCATTTTGTTTCACCGGATTCGCTTTTTAAAAATATTTTTTCATCATCCTCGCCTTAAATGATGATATTATGGAATATCTTTGGCCCGTAGTGCAAAGATGAATGATTTCTTAAGAATATCTTTGGCTGTAGTGCAAAAGATGAATGATTTCTGAAGAATATCTTTGGCACAGTAGTGCAAAAGATGAATGGTGTTGAGATGAATATGATGGATTGATTAATATCTTTGGCTCAGTAGTGCAAAGATGAACAGTGTTTAAATGAACATGACCAATCGATGAATATCTTTGGCTTCAGAGTGCAAAAGATGAATATTTGATTCCGTATGTATATTGATTGATGTTACAGGGATAAAATATTGATGATGGATCGTTAAATTCATAGATTATAGTAGATTTCATTCTCTACGTAACTCTTCTATGAATTATTATTTTCATTGCGAATATTGATCTCAAAACTTGTTGTCTATTGTATTCTATCGATTTTTCCTGTTGAAGACTAACGATAATTTGTTGTATATTATCTTAGTCATAATATTCTTTCTTTTGGGCTAGTTGAGCTCACCCTTTTCCTTGTTGTTCCATTTTTCTTCTCGGGAGGCGAGAATATAAGCGAGTACGAGCCTGGGGTATGGAATGAAGGTTTTAGAAAGGATTGTTTAGTAGTCCTCACCATTTTTGCAAAATGATGTATCAATAAATGTGATGAGGATTTATTTGAGTATAGATATTATCTAGAAGATAATATTTGTATTCAAACTCACGCTTTCTTGTTGTAATAATAAAGTTGTAGTTGTTTACATCCATGTATTTGGCGACTCGTAAATGGGTGTTGTGTATACCTATTTTGGGGGCGTCCACAGTTGGTATCGAGCTTAGGATATGATCTCCAAGCGAGATCGGGAATAGAACTAGGAGGGAGAGACGAGTAAATCCTTCGCTAGTGTGTCCTACCTAAGCTTATTTGTTAGTTGGTCAAGATATAGGATATTATGTGATATATTGATTTCCTTAATTAACCCTTATTTTATGACATGATTTTGAGAATGTCGATTGAGAATATTAACATGGAGTAAATGAGACCGTGGAGATGTCTCAGACTCACCAACGAGGAGAACGTAAACAGTGGCAATGTTCCTCCCGTGAACAACACCAACCGAAAAGCGAGATAATGAACGAGGGATGTTTAGAAGCTTTTTGCGCTTCATGCAAAATCGATTTAGGAGACTCGTGTTCAAAATACGGGAGGAAATGATAGCAATTCACGAGTGGTCACAACAAGCGATTCAAAGAGTTGGGACCACCGTAATTCAGGGAAAGCCGGATCCGATTAAGGCGAGACGTGGGTCAAACAAATTACCAAGATATTCGATGTCTTGGGATGCACGGAGAACAGAAAGTTCCATTCGCCACCTTTATGTTCCGTGGCGGCAGACATTCTTGGTGGGAATCATGAAGCGTACTCCATCCAATTGCACTCAAAGATGTCGTGGGAGACGTTTGAAGAAATAGTTCAATGACAAGTACTTCCCGAAAGTATTCGTCATATGAAGGAAGTGGAGTTTATTAGACTAGAAGCGTAATAACATGGCGGTGTCCCAAAGACGAGGCGAAGTTCGCGGAGTTATCCGTGTTCGCACCTCATTTGGTGGAGAATGAGGAACATATGACGCGGATGTTTACGAGAGGTTTGAAACCCGACATACGCCGATATCTCATTTCTCATAAATTTTCTCTCTATTCAGATGTTGTCAATGTGGCTCAATTGTTAGAAATGAGATAACGAGTAACGCTTCAACCGAGGGATCATAACCAGGATCATACCAAGATAGCGATCATCGAATAACGATAACCAAATGGAGAAAGAAGAATACTGATAAAGGCGGTAACCACTCTGGTGGTAATCGTGGCCATGAAAATAGAAGAAGCGAGTGGGAGGAGATTTTTTAAAAGGAGATTCAACAACGACCATGTGAAGACGCCGGTAAGAGTGACTAGTTTTAAGGAGGAGAACGACCACCCACGTCGTATGTTACAAATGCGGAAAGAGGGACATATCATTGAAACCGCCCACAACAGCTTAAGGTATGCTATAGTTGTGGAAAGGAAGGACATATCGCCGAGATTAGACATGAGCGAAACCTAGTTCGATGGGGACGGTGACTCAAAAGACCGTCCCGAAAAAGTCAAAGTCAACGATTTCGGAAGAGCGTTTGTCGTGACCGGTCAAAATGCAAGGAACCCGAACGGTTAGCACGGGTTAGTCAATTATAAATTCTTGCGAAAGTATATACCTTACTAGATATCGGTTCTACCCATTCTTTTATCTCTCTTACTTTACGCTCAACGCTTAAACTTGACTCGGAGAAATTAGACTTTGACCTATCTGTGGAAACTCCGTTAGAGAAACTTTCATCACATCCATCAATCGTTTATAAATCTTGCTTGATTCAGTTGGCACTATCACATTACCGTTAACCTTATTTCTATAGAGATATTTGTTTTGATGTGATTTTAAGGTTAACTACTCATCATGCCGAATTGATTATTTTCTTAAGGTTGTTAGTTTTCATATTCCTAAGCAACTTTGTTATTCAATTCAAGCAATCAAACCATTGTAGTCAAACATTTTCATATCAAGCCATAAAGTCATTCGTTTATTACGGATGTCAAATTTTCTTAGTCCATGTTATGGATTTGAATAAAGACACGCCGATTTGAATAATATTCTCGTTGTTATTGATTTTCCCCGACGTATTTTCTCAAGAATTTCTTAGCTTACTCCCAAAGCTCGATATTAAATTTTGTATCGACTTTGAACCCAGACAAAACTCATTTCTAAAATCTCATATCGAATGGCTCTATTGAACTTCGAGTTAAAAATTCAACTATAGAATTTGGTACCGAGCCTTTATCTTGTGACTTCCTTTGTGGAATTCACCTAAGCGGAACTCTCGTAGGGGCGCCATATTCGATGCGATAGTAAACTGATAGGTGTCATTGTGACGTGCTATCCAAGATTGGGATATGAGTCACAGTTGAGAGCAACCTAAGTCAGTTATCGAAATACGTAGCTTTCTAGGCTTAGTTGGTTATTATCGGAGATTCGTTGAAGGATATTCTCGAATCGCTATTCCGTTAACTTAGCTGACTCGAAAAGATACAAAATTCTTATGGAGCGAGGAATGCGAGAAGATTTTCCAAGAACTCAAGAGGAGACTCATTTCAGCACATATTCTAACCATGCCATCCTGGAAAAGCGAACGTGGTAGCTGACGCGATGAGTAGAAGATCATATCGCGGAACGAAAAGTGCGATGATGTCAAGTATACGCATAGAGCCAACTTTAATAGAAAAAGTTAAGGTTGCTCAAGCCACCGACCCGGAGCTGATGCAGAAGAAAGTACAAGAAGGAGCTATTCCGGAAGCGGGAATTGATGAAGAAGGAATACTTCGAGTCAACTCCAGACTTTGCATTCCTAATGATTTTGATTTGAAGCATAGAATCATGATGGAGGCACACAACACATTGTTTGCAATCCATCCAGGGAGTAACAAAATGTATTATGATCTTCAACATACATTTTGGTGGAGCAATATGAAGAGAGAGATTGCAAAGTTTATCTCGATGTGTTTAACTTGCTAACGTGTAAAGCGGAGCATCTTGTACCTAAGGGTCCGCTGCAACCACTTGAGATTCCTGGAATGGAAGTGGGAACACATTACTATGGATTTCATTACGGGTCTTCCTACGGTTTCTCAAGGCATCAATGCTATTTGGGTTATTGTTGATAGATTAACCAAGTCTCGCTCATTTCTTATCGATCAGAGAGACTTATTCCTTGAACGCCTTTCTCGTATGTACGTAAATGAGATTGTGAGATTGCATGGCATGCCAAGATCCATAGTTTTGGGTTAGTTTGTAGAAAGCTATGGGCACGAATTTACGATTCAGTTTGGCATACCATCCTCAAACGGATGGGCAATCAGAAAGGACTACTCAAACTCTTGAAGATATATTAAAACTCTGTGTCCTAGATTTCAAAGGAAGTTGGGATAAGTACTTGCCATTGGTGGAATTCTCATACAACAATAGTTATTAAACAAATATAGGCATGGTTCCATTCGAAGCATTATATGGACAAAATGTCGTTTCCAATATGTTGGGATGAGGTGGGGAAGCAACATTGTTGGGACCCGAGTTAGTGCGTATGACTAATGATTCGACAACGTATACAAACGGCACAAGATCGACAAAAGAGTTATGCGAATCTTCATCGAAAGGACGTGGAATTTAGTGTAGGGGATCATGTATTGTTGCGAGTTGCTCCATGGAAGGGAGTTACAAGATTTGGGAAGAGAGAAAGCTCAATCCACGATTTATCGGTCCATTTCAAATTCTTGACCGAGTAGGAAATGTAGCCTATAGCCTTGCGTTACCTCAAGTATGTCTCGTGTTCATAATGTGTTTCACATATCCGTATTTCAGTAAATATGTGAAAGACCCGAACCACGTTATTGAGTTAGAACCTTGACGAGATAAATGTAAGACTTAACGTGATGAAGAGGTACTGTCAAGATTTTGGATAGGAAGGAGCATGTCCCACGCTAAAAAGGTCATACCACAAGTTAAAGTTTTGTGGAGGAATCATGCTATAGAGGAAATGACACGGGAATTGAAAACGAAAATGAAAGCGAGGTATCCTCACCTTTTCAAAACACACAGTATCGTCGTCAATTTCGAGGACGAAAATTTCATAAGGAGGGAGGTTGTAAGACCCCAAAATTTTAAATAAAAAGAATTTCCTTTATTTTGAAATAGTAAGGGTTGATTTGATTAATGTGGATAGTTAAGGGTTAAATACGCAAATATTTCAAAATAAGCAAGTGGTTATAAAATATTCATTGTTGTGGGGAATATTCGTTTGGTTGGTCGTGGAATATTCAGACTGTCGGGAATATTCGTATGACGACAAGCAGACCATGTGTGGGCCCCATAACTGAAAGCGATTGGATGAAAAAAAGCGACAAATATAAGTTGTTTTTAAATAATGGCGTAGTTGTTTAGAAGTATCTTTGTTGGAATACCGGTGGTTAAAACACACTAATACGCGTTGTTGAACAAGAAGACACCAGTATTGCACCAATTATTGATTCTTACGTAAGAAGGCACTACTCAATAATGGTTACGATAATTACTTTATTCGAAGATTTTATTGAGTTAATAATTGCTTGTGTTGATATTTTATATTCTTTGTTGTTTCAATAATTGTCATTACACAAGATCTTTCATTATCGAAGCAATAATTCATATTATCTGAATAATATTATTAGATAACATTATTGGCAATGTCTAGAAAGTTACGTCTAAGGAGAGGTTTGATCATCTAATTGCGCTACCAAGAAGAAGAAATTCTTATTGAAAGCCCCTCTTCCTGAATCGCCTCGGTTGTCAATATTGTGATTCTCGTAATATTATTTGTGAATAATTAATTATTGATTTATATGATGAGGAAAATATTGATTTTATGTGGATATAGATGGAGAAAATTTTAAAATGACAATTGTTGAAAATTAATATTTTATCTTTTTCTCGATAAAATAATTCATTTAAATATATTATTTTAATAATATATTAACGGTGATATTTTTACAATGAATGTGGGATATATGAGTATATGAGGAGGAAGAGTATTTTTGTGGCATTAAATGTTTAACACATGTTTTGTGTGTTGGTGGACACAATTATTAATATCAAATTTGATTATAGCACAGAAAATCGCCCGCTTTGTGGATTTCGGTCGATTTTTGTTTGGAATTTGGAAAAACTTTCTTCTGCAAAGTTGTAGAGAATTGAATTTCCTATAAAAACTCATGAGATTCGAATTTTCTGATGAAAGGGCTATTTATTATGAATTATTGAAGTTTCAAGCTCAAAATAATTGATTTTGGGAGTTTAAATTATTTTTGTTAAGAAAAACGTTTTTGTATTTTTTTTGGACATCATTAACATGTGTGGCTGGTGTTTTGACCAAAAGGTGGGCTAAGGAAAATTTGTATAATTATATTAATATTATATTAAATTTTACGCTTTGGTGTTCTAAGCATTTTCCTATAAATAGGGTCTTAGGTTAGAATTGAAAATCACAATGAACTCAAGTTTTCTCTATTTCTCTCTCGATATTTTGAGCGTATTCTTGTGAGTATTTTGAGTATACTTTGAGTATTGCTAGACGGTGCAAGTTCCTTCAAAGACTATACCCGGTATTCTAATTTAGAAGTCTTGATCTTTCGAGGTAAGGGATATTATTTTTTGTAATGATATTATTTCTTCAATATCATTATAATTTGAAATGTTGATCTGAAGTTTTATCAAATTTGGAACTTTTTCATGTCGGGGTTACTATTCATGGGTTACTATTCATGAGTTACTATTCACGAGTTCTATTCACGAGTTCTTATTCATGAGTTACTATTCACTTATTCACTATTACTATTCATGAAGCGTGAAGATGTTTTTTTGTGGAATTTCTATCTTTTGGTGTCGGAGTTACTATTCACGTATACGACACTTATTCACGATACTCTGACACTATTCATGTATACTGCACTATTCAATTTAAAAATAAAATTTCTTCTTTTTGTCCAAAATATCTATTCGGATACTAGCTACGATTGTATAAATGTTTTGATCATTCTTGAATTTTACACCACTATGATTATTTTTGAGGTATTTTTTGACGTGGATAAAACCAAGTACGAATCCTTAATCCTTAATCCTTGTCATTTTGTTTCACCGGATTCGCTTCTTTAAAAAATATTTTCATCATCCTCGGTCTTAAATGATGATATTATGGAATATCTTTGGCACATAGTGCAAAAGATGAATGATTTCTTAAGAATATCTTTGGCTGTAGAAGCAAAGATGAATGATTTCAAAGAATATCTTTGGCTTTGTAGTGCAAAAGATGAGCAGTGTTGAGATGAACATGGCCGATTGATTAATATCTTTGGCACAGTAGTGCAAAGATGAACAGTGTTTAAATGAACATGACCAATCGATGAATATCTTTGGCTGTGAGTGCAAAGATGAATATTTGATTCGAGATGTATATTGATTGATGTTACAGGATAAAATATTGATGATGGATCGTTAAATTCATAGATTATAGTAGATTTCATTCTCTACGTAACTCTTACATGAATTATTATTTCATTAGCGAATATTGATCTCAAACTTGTTGTCTATTGTATTCTATCGATTTTTCCCTGTTGAAGACTAACGATAATTTGTTGTATATTATCTTAGTCATAATATTCTTTACTTGGGCTAGTTGAGCTCACCCTTTTCCTTGTTGTTCCATTTTTCTTCTCGGGAGGCGAGAATATAAGCGAGTACGAGTCTGGGTATGGAATGAAGGTTTTAGAAAGGATTGTTTAGTAGTCCTCACCATTTTACAAAATGATGTATCAATAAATGTGATGAGGATTTATTTGAGTATAGATATTATCTAGAAGATAATATTTGTATTCAAACTCACGCTTTCTTGTTGTAATAATAAAGTTGTAGTTGTTTACGTACCATGTATTTGGCGACTCGTAATGGGTGTTGTGTATACCTATTTTGGGGGCGCCACAGAGTTATCGAGTTTGCACCTCATTTGGTAGAGAATGAGGAACGATGATGCCGGATGTTTCTAAAGAGGTCTAAAACCCGAGATTCGCCAATACCTTATCTCTCATAAATTTTCTCCATTCGGATGTTGTCAATGTGGCTCAATTATTAGAGCGAGATAATGAGTACACTTAACCGAGGGATCACAACCGTGGTCATCTGGGTGATTGCACGATCATCGAAGCAATGATAACCAAATGAGGAGGGAAGAATACGGATAAAAGCGGTAACCACTCGGGTGGTAATCGTGGCCATGATAATAGAAAAGGTGAGTCTAGTGGAAATTTCAAAAAGAGAAAATTCAATAATGACGGGAAGACATCAGCAGCAACACCAACATCAACTGTTGTTGGGGGAGGAGAACGACCACCGGTCGTGTAAGTAATGTTACAAATGCGGAAAGAGGGACATATCACCTCAAGCGCCCACAACAATCCAAGGTATGTTATAATCATGGAAAGGAGGTCATATATAGCCCGAGAGTGTTCATGCAAAACCAAGTTCAATGGGATGGTGGTAATTCCAAAAGCTATCCCAGATAAGTCGAAATCAACGGTTCCTGGAAGAGCGTTTGTCGTGACTGGCCAAAATGTGAGGAACCCAAACGAGGTGATCACGGGTAAGCTAATCTTGAATTCTTGTGAAGTTTATACCTTACTAGATACCGGTTCTACCCATTCTTTTATCTCTCCTGCTTGTGCTCAACGTTTAAACTTGACTCCGGAGAAATTGGATTTTAACTTATCTGTTGAAACTCCGTTGGGTGAAACCTTCGTTACATCTATAGTTTATAAATCTTGCTTGATCCAAGTTGGCACTATCACATTACATGTTGATCTTATCTCTTTAAAGATACTTGCTTTTGATGTGATTTTAGGAATTGATTGGTTAACCACTCATCATGCTAAAATTGATTGTTTTCGTAAGGTTGTTAGTTTTCATATTCCTAACCAACCCATCATACGAATTCAAACAACTAAACCACTAAAATCGATCATCGCTTATCATCAAGCCACAAAGCTATTCGTTTATTGAAAAACGGATGCCAAGCTTTCTTAGCCCATGTTATGGATTTGAATAAAGACAAGTCAGATTTGGATAATATTTCTGTGGTTAGAGAATTTCCTGATGTATTTCCTGAAGAAATTCCCGGTCTACCCCCAGAACGTGATGTTGAATTCTTTATTGACCTTGAACCGGGTAAAACCCATTTCTAAAACCCCATATCGAATTGAAAGGAGTTAAAAGTCCAACTACAGGAGTTATTAGACATCGGTTTCATTCATCCTAGTACATCTCCTTGGGGTGCTCCTGTTTTATTCAGAAAGAAGAAAGAGACGGAGTATGCGACTTTGTATTGACTACTGAGAATTGAACCATGTCACCATCAAGAATAGGTATCGGCTACCTCCATTGTTGACTGTTTCGACCCGATTCTAAAGAGCACAATTCTTTTCAAAGATCGATCTTAGCTCGGATATCATCAATCAAGATTAAAACGAGGATATTCCAAAGACGCCTTGAAACTCGATGACGGGCATTATGAATTCTTAGTCATGTATTTTGGACTAACTAATGCTCCTGTTGCTTTCATGGATATGATGAACCGTGTATTCAAGGAATATTTGGATCAGTTCGTTGTTGTCTTTATTGATAACATCCTCATCTATTCCAAAAGCCGTGAAGATCATGAGCACCATTTGAAGCTGATACTTGAAAGGCTTCGTGAAAATAAGCTTTATGCCAAGCTGAAGAAATGCGAGTTCTGGCTTGAGGAAGTAGCATTTCTTGGGCACGTGGTGTCAAAACATGGAGTATCTATTGACCCGACGAAGATTAAAGCAATACAAAGTTGGGAGCAACCGAAGTTGTGACGCCCCCAAAATAGGTATACATCACCCATTTTGAGTCGTCAATAACATGGTACAGAAACAACTACAACTTTATTAATACAACATAAAAATTGTGAGTTTAAATACAAATATTGCCATCTAGATAATATTCACACCCAAATAAGTCCTCATTACAATTATTGGTACATTATTTTACAAAAATGGTGAGGACTACTAAACAATTTTCTAGAACCTTCATTCCATACCCCGACTAGTATTCGCTACATTCTCGCCTCCTGAGAAGAAAAATGGAACAAAAAGGAAAAGGGTGAGCTCAACTAGTCCAGTAAAGAATATTATGACTAAGATAATATAAAACAAATTATCGTTAATCTTCAACATGAAAAAATATGATAAAATACAATAGACAATAAGTTTTAGATCAATATTCGCAGTGAAAATAATAATTCATAGAAGAGTTACGTAGAGAATGAAATCTACTTATATTTATGAATTTAAAAGTCCATCATCAATATTTTATCCTTGTAACATCAATCAATAAACATCTTGAATCAAATATTCATCTTTGCACTACAGGCCAAAGATATTCATCAGTTGGTCATGTTCATCTCAACACCTGTACATCTTTGCACTACGGGCCAAAGATATTCATAAGAAATTCAACCATCTTTGCACTACAGGCCAAAGATATTCAGTAATATCATCATTTAGGGTGAAGATGATGAAAATATATTTTAAAAAAGCGAATCCGGTTAAACAAAAGAACAAATATTAAGGATTCAGTACTTTAAACAATCCGAGTTCAAAAATACTTCATAAATAACCATAGTGAAGTAAAATTCAAGAATGATCAAAACATGGATACAATCAAAGCTAGTATCCATAATAGATATTATCGAAAATTTAGTTTTTCCGTGAATAATTAGTCGTTGATAAGTGAATAAGATCGTTATCGTGAATAGTCTTAGTATACGTGAATAGTAATCCAGACACTAAAAGACAAGAATTTCACAAGAAAAATCTTACCAATATTTCGGATAATGATATTGAAAGAAATAATATCATTTTTAAAAAATAATATCCCTTACCTCGAAAAAAACGGTGCTTCATTAGAATCTTTGGATATAGTCTTTGAAGGAACTTATATCAGATATAGCAACACTCAAAGTCTCAAAATACTCACAAGAATACGCTCGATAATATAGAGAGAGAAAACTTCAGCTTAAATTGTGATTTTCAATTCTAACCTAAGCACCCTATTTATAGGAAAATGCTTAGAACACCAAAGCAGAAAATTTAATAAAATAATGTTATTAATAATAAAATTTCATACGCCTTCTTAGAAATTAGATCTTAGCATTTCCCACATGCCCACCTTCTAGAAAAAGTAAGAAAAACGTTTTTCATAAATAAAATAATTAAAACTTCCAAAAATCAATTATTTCGGAACTTCGAAACTTCAATAATTCATAATAAATAGCCCTTTTATCAGAAAAATTCGAACCTTATGACTTTTTTATAGGAAATTTCATTCTCTACAACTTTGCAGAAGAAAGTTTTTCTAAATTCCAAATGTAAACCCAATCAAATCCACAAACGAATATTTTACAAAACTATAATCAAATTACAATTCGAGAATGAGCCCACGTACATGTTTAACATGTTTTAAAACAACTTTACAACAAAAATACTCTTCCTCCTCATATATTTATGTCTCCCACATTCATTGTAAAATATCACCATTATTATATTATTAAAATATAATAATATATTTAAATGAATTGTTTTATCGAAAAAGATAAAATATCAATTTTTCAACAATTGTCACTTTAAAATTTTTTCCATCTATATCCACATAAAATGAATATTTTCAGATCATATAAATCAATAATTAATTATTCACAAATAATATTACGTAATCACAATATTGACAATCGGTAGTTCCTGGAAAGAGGGGCTTTCGAATAAGAATTTCTCTTTCTTTGGCTGCCAATTAGGTGACCAAACCTCTCATTGTATGTAACTTTCTAGACATTTCCAATAAAGTTATCTAATAATATTATTCAAATAATATGAATTATTGCTCACGATAAAGGAAAATATCTTGTGTAGTGACAATTATTGAAACAACAATAATATAAAATATCAACGTAGCAATTATTGAATCAATAAAATAAAATATTGAATAAAGAATTACTTTGTAACAATTATTAAGTAGTGCCTTCTTACGTAAGAATCAATAATTGGTGCAATACCGTGTGCTATTGTGTTTTAATCACCGGGTATTCCAACAGTATTAACGGTAATAACTAAGCCGTTATTTATAAACAACTTATACTTGTCGTTTTCTTCATCCAATCACTTTTCGTTATGGGATCCACACAAGGTTGCGCCGTCGTACGAATATTCTCCGACAGTAAGAATATTCCACGATCAAACGAATATTCTCCGACAACAATGAATATTTTATAAGCACTTGCTTATTTAAAATATTTGCACATTTTACCCATAACTAACCACATTAATCAAATTAACCCTTACTATTTCAAAATAATAAATAGAGAAAATTTAATTTCATTTATAATAAGTTGGGGTCTTACAAGTAATGTATACCTATTTTAGGGGCGTCACAATTTAGACAGTGCTTGAGGACAAGAGCTGTAATGAGGGAGAAAAGCAACATCGAATTAGGAGCGGTGGAGTGAAGAGCAGCAATGAGGTTAGTTTTGTCTAAAAAAAACTCGCTCAGACCTGTCTCTGGATGGTTTAAAATTAATCCGAATCAAAGACCAAGTCATTCAGAGCTATACAAAAACAGCCTAATACTCTTCCCCTCCTAAAAATTAGTTTAATTTGATATTTTTTATTAATATAAATAGAAAAACTATAAACATAACAAATTCCTTCACTTTTCATAAGTTTAAAAATATAAATAAATATGCTTTAATTTTTAAATTTAAAATTAATTAATTTAATAAAAAATAAATAAAACTAAACTCATTTTCCATCAAATTGTCTACTTAGAATGTTCCTAATACATTCAAATTTAAATTTAAATTCGACATAAAATTAGTATACATATAAATACTCGAGCCTCCAACATACTTTTACGTAAGAAAAAAGGACTAACTTTTCTTTTTCATTTACTGCCAGTGGAACCATGATATGCAAATTGCACTTTTCACTAAATCTCTAGAAAAAAGTTTTAGTCCCTAGTTTAATTATACATTTGTTGAAACGGATGGCCAACCAAATTATAGCAAGAAGCTCTGGCACAGTTGGAACATAGCTTCACCTCTGTAGACCCAAATTTGGTGCCAATATCCACAAAAGCAGGCAGCACCAAATCCATGAACCTTTCACTCCAAACTCGCCCCTGTTTACCACAAGTTACATATGAATTTCATGAAATTCAAAATAGGCTCACGTCTAAATAAATTTATCATATATAGTAAAAGCAAGCAATTTAAGACGTTTTTAGAAGAAACAAGAATGTGCTATGTTCTTTCATGGTCCATACTTGAATAGGCTATATATAACCTTGTTATCAGTAAAATAGACGAGGGATTTCTGGCTGGCTAAACGGCAAGTGTTCTGCAGATTTAAAGTCAAGTAAGCTGCTACTGTGCCGCCTACACAGGTAAGTGTATAGTGTATATACATAAAACAATGGCTAACGGCTAGTATGTTAAGCTCTCTCTCTCACTCATAACAATTTGTTTACTTGTGTCAATTGTCTAACATAACAACTCTGAAAAGTACATGCATTACCATGACATGTTCTATTTCTATATATAGTGGTGGGTACGGCAAACTCTTGATTGATCATAAAACTAAATGAACTTCCTATGGACTGCCTTTGAAGCATCCAGAAAGTTCAGGTCTCAAATCTACAAGTTCATTTCAAAGACTTTTAGCTCATACATAAACTTAACAAAAAACGTGGAAAATAAGAACTGGAGGAAACCAGATATATTATATTTAACATTGTTACTGTTATTCACTAAGAATAAACTCCAGGACAAATGTAAAACTGATCAAGTATTTTAAAAGTTATTCTAGGTATGCATTTTAAATCACAAGAATTACCTAAACTGAAAAAAAAAAAAAGAGTAAAAGATGTAAGCTATTAACAAGAAGAGACGACATAGAAAAAGTACCATAGCCGCCGCTTCCAAAAGTAATTTGATCCACTGACTTTCTGATTTCCGGTCACAAAACAATTAAAATAAGTAAAAGAAAAGACAGGATAGTGTGACTATGTGATGAGCTCATGATTACTACTACTATTACAGAATTACAAGGGTCCATACATAGTGTTATAAAAGGATCTTGTCCAGTCTCTATAAAGTCATCGTGCCTGTAACGATACAAATGGAAAATCACATTAGTACTAAGACTTGCAAATATGCTTCACAAGTATAAATATATCATTTTGGCTTGACCAAACAACACCTACGTAAGGAGGTAACTGATAAATGAAGTACCACATACTCTTTGCAACAACTAGAAGCAAGTTGAAGATCTTCAAGTGATTTTAAGTCATCCTGCTCAAACCATGATAATAAGCATATGTTAGTGATCTTTGGAAGTTATTGAATATAGTACCAAATTAAACATCATTACTCTATAAAAAACTTGTTCACAAGAAAGGAATTGTGGGGATTAGTTGGACCTGATTCATGAAATGACACCTAGCATAAAGCAATAGGTAATGAATCATAGAAATAGTGAACGAATACATACTAGGAAGAAAATGACAATCATCATAGGAAGGATACTCAAGTAATTTGTTCAATGTAACACCTGCAGATCCAGGAGTGAGGAAAACATGTTTCCGTCATCAACCTGATCGGTTATCATGTATGTATTTTATATGTGCCTTCTTTTCTCAATTTTTCTGATTTGAAGCGATCAACTTTTGTAGGATTTACCCTTTCATAAAGCCATAACTAGCATGAGATTGGGTGATTGAGTACTAACGTATAATTGAAAAGTGTTGAAGAAATATGCTTGGTGGATTTGTGTGGGATCCATGACGGGGGTTCCATTCTGATTAAGCTTGTTAATTTATATATGAATTGTACATACGTAGTAGTCCTTTAAACACAACAACCACCTTTATTATAGATCTCCACATATTCTTCAACATTTGAAATTACTATCTCCAAGAACTGTATCATGCATAACAGCATTTCATTATTATAGAATATGAGGCACATAGATGTTAAGGACTTGGAGCATGTAGTTGTATATTAATTTTCCTTGTATACAATTGAGCTCATGAGAGGAAGTGAACCATTTTCCCCATTTCCAGAAATCAGAAGAATTTTCAGAAAAAAGTACTCACCTCCCTTTCTCAATTCCACAGAAGTTGCAAGACAGATCAAATGTAGCAATAAGAAATAAAAAGGAAGGAGTGGGGGGTGGAGGAGGGAACTAATGAACCACTATATATAAATAGTGGTCGAAAAATTCCTGCCTAGGCACTAGGCGGTCCTCTACCGCCTCGATTTGGCTGGGAACCTAGGCCCCGCGTAGGCAAAATCAAACATCTACTTTACACTTCAAATGATTTTGTTATGCCTACAAAGAATTTTTCTTGGTAATGTTTCATGTAAGATTTGCTTAGTATAGTATAAGATAAAGGCACGGTAAGAAAAATAAATAAATGAGACCGCTTAAGGAAAACTTAGTCCGCCTAGGCGCCCCTTCCGCTGCCTAGGTTCGCCTAACGATTTTTAGAACACTGTATATAAACCACAATCAACGTTACAAAAGACTTCTGAGTGCATTAGCTAAATAAATCGAGTAGTCATATATTACGCAAATTTGCACTATCAAATGTGATTGCCTTCTTCAATTAAAGAAATTGATATTTACCAACTGGTCTTGGCTCAGTTGGTACCCCAGACCTTTAACAAAGTAAGAAGTCTTGGGTTCAACCTCAACCCCTGAATTAGCAAAAAAATAAAAGAAATTGATATTTTCACAACACTTTTTTATATTTTCACATGAAAAGTATCGTTTTAGATGTATAGCGACGGTGAAACCCGTCGCTATAGGATCTATACTGACGTTTTCATGTGAAAATATTATTTTCTATTGTGGATTTATCAGTTTCCTTAAAAAATTAAAGAGACAATAAGAAAGCTTTCATAGAATTATTGGTATGAAGAATACAGAAGAGGAGGAAATAAATAACTAAAACAATAGTTGAGTATATTAATAAAGTAAATCCAAAGAAAGAAAGAAAGCTGACCTCCAGAATGCTAACTACCTCGCCAGAACCTGAAGCTTGGCCAGTTGTCACAGCTTTCCATAGAAATCAGAGGAGTACCCTGTGGGAATTTTATGGAGGGCAATGAAATGTCCATTAAAATAATCAGCCAGCATCTAAACTCCTACACTCCTTTATTCAAATAAATATAGTGTGACTATACAGATGAGATGAGACTTTGAGAGAGGGAGAGGAAGGAGAGAAACTACATTGTTAACAAGGACAAACTAACTATACCATTCTACAATCAGGATCTGAAATAAATAATTGTAACAATACCAACAATAATAATAGTAGTAGTAATAATAATAATAAATAAATAAAAAACCATGTATATGAGAAGGGGAGAGTATAAATTATTAGTATGTCTCCTGATCCACTGAACTGATTCAATTAAGCAGAAGAGTGAGCGCGAGTGTCAGAGAGAAAGATATATATATATATATATATATATATATATATATATATATATATATAAGGAAGGAAAAAGAGATGCTTGGGGAGGGGAAGGGAGTACACCAAAATATTTATAGAGGACCCGCAAAATCATTGAAGCCTTTGTAGGAACAGAGAGAGAGGATGAGAGAAGCCACGTGAATAAATATCTTGTTAGAACAGAGAATATATAACCCGTGGCAGGCAGCTAAGCTACCCTTTCCTCCTCTTCCTCCCTCATATAACTCAATAAATTGTTCATTTTACCCAATATCACCCTGATTTCACTTTACTTTCATTAGACAAAGCCAAGGGTCAAGGGTGTAGTAAGAGATACCAGCAACTCAACCAGCAAAGGACAACTGATTAATAATGGATTCATTCCACAAACTCACTAGTAAAAACTGACCAACATTTTTATGTATGTAGTAGCATATATCCCAAATTATAACATCACTTGACTTTTAAAAGTTAATCTGAGACTTTTTAATTTTCAGAATTCAGAGAATTTATTAAAAATTATGAAACAATAAATTTTACAACGAATATTTCACCAATGAAGTGATAAATTCTACAAATCATGCAACTTGTGAACATGAAACAAGAATTCTACAAATTATGCAAAATTCCAATGAAATTTAAGAATCATTAGCTGACAATAATATGGTCGTATTAGAATTATCAGAAACATAGGGCTAAGCCAGTGAGATGTGAAAAGACAATTACATTTTGCTCCGCTCTCTAAAAGGTTTGGTTTGAACTTCCTCTGCTGTAAGGGATTATTGTAAAATTAATAAGATCTTATCAACCATCAACGTAAATAAACAATTAATGAAGTGCAAAACTCAATGATTAGTCAAAATGTAATAGTTCACTTAGTTACACAAAGAGTAGCCCTTTTCGATTCTCCCAAGAATATATTCTCCATTGATGCTAAGGCAGCTTTGCATGTTGGAGTTGGTATTAAGTATTAACAAGAGAAAGAAACAAAGGATAAATTCGACAAAAGTTTGAAGGGTATATTCAAACTTAACACAAGTAATTAGATACAAAGCAATGGAAAAGTAATTAATATTGTAAACTTTGAGATGCTTTATCCATTTTGTCATGGGAGGTCTCAAATTGGTGTAGTTGATATGCATACAAATGCAGCACGTGAATTGTCTCTACAAGCATTGCATGAGTTATGTAAAAAAGAGAAATTAATATGAGCACAATTATAACCTTAAGAGGAACATACTTGTAAACCTACTACAAGTAAAAACATATAAGCAAAAAATAAATTCAAAGTCTTGCTAGCTTGTACAAGGAAAAGTGAAACAAACATATACCAATATATCAGCTTAAAAAAAGGATTCATGCACAACCAATTATAACAAGCCTGCAGTAATCTTATGCAAAGACTAGCTAGAACCTAGAATGATAAAAATATAGTAAATTCTACAAACAGCAAGCTCATTTAACATAACAGAAGGGCGAAGATGAAGGTAAATACAAATAAAATCTTCATAAAGTGCAAAAAATCTTGAAACATAAAACAACAGAAGTTTTCAGAAAAAAAAAATCAGCAAAAAGAAATCTATAGATGAATTAGTCCTTAATAAATATGTGCAATCATTATGAGCTTGACATACATGTCACAAGGTTATGCCTTGATGATATGCATGTCCATGTGTTGTGTCCAGATATGTGAGATTAAAGGAGCTAACTTAACCTTCTATTATCAGTAAAACTGAAACTTTACACTCTCTTCCTAAATATGAACAATACACAGTGTCAACTTAAGCCAGCCAATGATATGATTCCCATTGCACTGCTCACTCTAACTGAAAGAAAAACCAAGTAAATGGTAATCAGTCCTACTCCAAGCATCCTGCTAGGCCTCATGTCATTCCTTGGTAGGACAAGAAGAGCCCATATAAGTCCTGACATGAGAAATCCCATAGTGTACAATAGGCTTCGATCTAGTGGGACTATGAATGAACCAGGTTTTTGTGCCCATGCTTTAAGCAACATTGATATCCCCAAACCAACAAGTATGTTGAACATCGGACCTGTGTAGCATCCAGATAACGCAATCTGCACGCCATCCCCACCATTCATCGCCAAGGCAACATTGGACACCAAATCACCCATTGAGTTTCCCCACGCCAATACGGTTAACCCGAGGATTGATGGATTAACGCTCAGAATTACACCTACTGCCACCAACAGAGCAACAAGCTCATTTGCAATCATGTAGAACCAAACAATACTCATCAAAAATCCCCCCAAAAAAACCCACAAAATTAGAAACTTCTGAGGTGGACAATCTGACCTGGTGTTCCAATACGCGAGGAAACCAAGTGTAAAACCAACTGAAACACCAATAACATATGCAATCATTTTACTTTGGAAACCCACAGTATCTTGAGTATTCCACAGAAATGAAAGCAGCACTGGAGCCAGTGAAGCACTGCTGATGGCATAAAACTTTGACCAGGTTTCCTCCTCAACTAGTGGAATTGTTAACCGTCTTGGCAGTATTAATGGATAACATAGTTTAGAACAGGATAACGGCGGGTTATCCCTTTCCAGACTCTCATCAGTCCAGCCCCACAAAGGCCTCTCACCACCTGCCACCTTAAGTGCCTGATTTGAATATATTGCTACATTTGAAGCCCACATCCACTGGGACAAGGAACTATGCGACTGGTTTCCATCACTTTCATTGTCAATATCTAACAACGAACTGGATATATAATCATCCTCATGGCTTCCTTGAGAAAATATACTTCCTCTGACCGGAAGCAATGGTCTGACTACATCCAATTTCAATCTCTGAAAATGCTTCTTTAAAATCTCATTAGCAGCAACAGCAACTGCATAAACCAAATAAATTGACAGAAATGCAATGGCAGCCCAAACACTCACCTCACCAACGATTAAAATCAACAAAAGGGACATAAGTGTAACCATCAAAAAAATAACATCCCTAATAAAGCATTTTTGATCAATGTCAACTCCCTGATCAGTTACACAAAGAGATACTACCCCAACAACAACACAAGTAACAAACACTGCCCCACCCAAGACACTATTGAGACCCACATGGACTGCATCAGTCCCAACAAAAGCGGCAATACTTGTAAACACATCAGGAGCTCCATTTCCAAGTGGAAGTAAGGCAACCCCCGCAACTGTTGGAGATAATTTCAACAGGCTTGAAAGCTTCTCCAGAGAACAACAGAAGTAATCAGCTGCGGTGTTGCCCAAAAGATAGAACAATGCAGCAAGCCAAATACCCAAAATTGCAAAAGCAAACGGACTTCCTCCGCAATCACAATAATAGAACTTTATGTAATCAAAGAATCCGGCAGACGAGCAATGTGGGTGAGCTTTCAAGAAGTCGCAACTGGTATGGTAATCTTTATGAGAGTATAAGCCGGTGCAAATTACAGCATTTATGACATCTGAATTGTTTGGATCAGACCCAATGAGTGAATCGGATGAATTAACACTTGTTACTTGAGCAATCTGACGGCGAATTACTGACGTTTGACTCCACCCACTAGTTTAGCTCCATCTAAGGCCTGGAATTGGGTTCGATTGCCTAAGCAATGGGTTCCTCAATACATCTGCTCGGTTATAAAACAAGAAAACTACGACTAGGGTACATAATCCGTTGAAAATTCCAGAAATTATGGGACTTTTTCTGCTGTTAAGACCATTGAACTGCCTCATGTCTTTAATTTACAGCCCTAGACGCTCATAAATTAAAGACAGAGCTGATTATTGAACCGTGGTAGAATAAATGTTAGGGTCTAGGGTTTCGATTCATGAAAACAAACCCTAAATTTGTTGGAATAAAATCAGATAAGAAGATGAACCCTTACCAATTAATAATATTATGGTGCATCATTGAGAAGTTTCTTGGTTGGCAATCTTTTCTTCGAATGTCTTGCTTTTCTTGTCCTAAACGGAATTAACCAAAAACATCCCATCCCATCCCATCCCATCCCATCCCATCCCAAGCAGATTGATTTTTCCAATTGTAATAATTTGGTCATCCAAATAAATAAAAACTATAAAACATATTTTTCGTATAATAGTTTAGCCAACTTTTTAGAGACAAATTTTTTTTGTACTTCAAAAATATTTATCGGACGAAAAGAGTACATTTGCATTTTTTAAATCAATATTTAACGCCAACCTTTTTTTTAATAATTCTAATTTTTTTTGCATATTTTGTCACATCATTGTGACATTTTTACGGATATATATAAATTGTTAAATAACAAAAAATATTTGCTAACAAGATTAAGAAATATTAAAAAGAAGACTGATAGAGTAGTAGCACCTCTAATAATTTCTGTTAACGCCAAGATCTTTTAACACGTCCCAATCACGTAAGACACGTTCGATTCTGCACAATAAATACGATAACACTAAAAGTTTGACGGCTTCGACCGTCGGGGGATAGCTCCGGCGTGAGAATCAGTATAGGCGATCACAAGGTTAACAATGGAGGATAAAAAATATCTAGTGTATTGAGAGAGATAAAATATCAGTTACCTTAACTTGTGTGATGCCCTTGCTATCATATACTCTCATTCTCGGTTTCTTATCGTACACCAACTCTCATCTTCACCACGATCCCTACTTCGGATCTCTCGGATCATTGCAAAGACCGCCACATCCCATCATCGTTTGCCACCGGTACCGTGAATTTCATCCACATTAATGCCTTGCAGACATATCGGTCAACTGTTCTCCTTTTTCATCATTACCGGTTAAAGCTAAATATTTATTCATCTGATGGGTTAGCTGAGACGCCCCCAAAATAGGTATACATCACCTATTCTGAGTCGTCAAATACATGGTACAGAATACAAATACAATCTTTAATATACAACAAGAAAGCTGTGAGTTTTAATACAAATATTGTCTTATAGATAATATCTACTCTCAGAATAAGTTCTCATTATATTTATTGTCACACTATATAACAGAATAGTGAGGACTACTAATACTATCATCTGGACCACACCCGCTCCCCGATTAGTCCCTTGCCACGTTCTCATTTCACTCAAGAGAACAGTGAAAGAAAGGGTGAGCTCAACTAGCCCAAGAAGAAATATTATGACTAAGATAATGCGAGAATAAATTATCATTTGTCTCAACAATGTTAAACCGATAAAATACAATAGACATCGGGTTTAACTGCGGTGAACATCTGATCTATTAAAAGAGTCAAGTAGAGAATAAAATCTACTATCTTTTATGATTTAAAAGTTTTTTCATCACTTTTATCATTTGGGACACATTAAAAAATAATAATCCACATCATCCTTTACTTCTGACCAGGATATTCATTAAGATTACAACCACAAATTATCCATGCACTACGGCCAAGAATATTCGTGTATTCATCAATGGTCATGATCATGCCAACAACTCGTCCATCAATGCACTATGGGCGAACGAGGACTTTTACCACATCATTTGTAACATTACGATTAAATGATTACAATCGAATAATCCTCGGTCATAATCATACCAAGTCCATCTATGCACTACTGAGCCACATACGACTTTTCAACAAAATATAAATATGAGGATGATGACAATGATATAAAAATTGAATAAAACAAGTTCAAGAATTAATTTATTCAGAACTAATAACGTCCAAAATTGTCAACACGATACTTCTTTGTAGAGTAAAATTCAAGAATGCTCGGAAGAATATTTTCATGAAAAGATCTTTGGATGAAGCGCAAATATCGAGGATATTCCACTAATTTCATGGAGTATAAAGTCAAAACTTTAACCAATTGAGTATAATAAAGAATGGAATAACAAAAGAAATCACCATGCATGCGGTTGCTTGTATGACGAGGTTGTTCCAATAAAATAATAAATAACGGAACCAGTCAAAGGTAATACGACCGGCGTGATATTCCAATGTAATAATAAAGAATGGATTAACAATGTAAATCATCATGCATGCGGTACTTGATGTGACGGAGTTATTCCAACGGACTAATAAATAACGGAACCAGTCCGGCGTAAAATGCACAAACAAGATGTTCCAATGTAATAATAAAGATTTAACCAGTGCAGCGTAAACGCATGTATGAGAATATTCTAACAGAATAATAAAGAATGGAATAACAACAGAAATCACCAAGTATATGGTAGACCACGTATACAGGTTGTGAGACCCAAGATTTTATGAATAAAGATTTAAATTTCTCGAAATATTTTTTTTTTAAATATTATGGTGTGGATTTGATATAATGTTATAGTTGTGGGTAATATTTATAAATTTTGCAAAGTATGCAAGTTGTTATAAAATATTCGATTGGTCGGAGAATATTCTTTTTATCGGGGAATATTCGTACGACGGCACAATCATTGGTGGACCCCACGACAGAAGTATTGTCGTATTTAGAAAACGACAGAATTATCTTTTATAAAATAACGGTAGGAAGTATTCTGAATTAAAACCGTTGAACTACCCTAGTAAAAGTACGATGTCGCTTGGTTGCATAGTAGCACACGGTATTGGTTATTGATCTTTACGTAAGAAGTCACTCGGTTATACTCAATTATTGCTACTGATAATTCTTTGCGTCATATATCTCGTATTATTGATTCGATTATTGTCACAAAGATCATCATGCATTATATGTTATATTATGAAATCAATAATTGAGATGACAAAGTTATTCATATTATTAAATTGCAATACTTACAATGTCTAGAAGTTCTGTCAAGGAGAGATTTGGTCATCTAATTGCGCGCCAATAAGGAGAAATCCTTATCGGAAAGCCACCTCTTTTCTGGGAACAACCTGGTTGCTAAATATTGTGAGTTATAATATTAATGATGAATAAGTTCGTGTTGATTAAAGATGAATTTGATAGTTTCATTGTGTTGGGATTATTTGTGTTAGTAGAAATCAACATCTATTCCGATGATAATTGATGTACGGAGGTTATATTGTTCAATCGAATTGATCGGGAACTTTTAGGTGTTTTGAGTACTATTCACGAAAGTTACTATTCATGAATTCTTGTTGATCGATTTACTTGATCAATGAATACGTGCAAGTATACACGGTCAACAAGTAATAAAGTGAAAGTAGAGTATCGTTCCCACGAGAAATTATTTAATAAAAATTACCAATTACTAACTCTTAACCAAATCAATTTTATTTAAACAATCGCAAATTGTGATTTTTCTAATTAAGAAAATTAAATTAATCAATTAAAACTAAGACTTTAACGAATGAATTCAGATAAATAAAGATTAAGACTCCAATATCCCCAATTATGAACTATAAACCAATTATCCAATTATCCCAATTATTATGTCTCATTGAATTGTTAATGAGAATTCTCAAATGTCAAAAGCCCTTTCTCAAGTGATCATTTTCCTTCTATTTAACTTGATTAATTTTGATATATCTCTATGCAAAACAATTGAATTAAACTCGCTATAATCCCAATTCCTTATGTGTTACATACTAAGCGAATAGATATTCTCATTCTATTCACAAACCTAATTATTCATCATGCAAATAACTAAGTCACATGTCACCATGCCCGCTTCTAACTCTAGAATTCCTTTCTCAATTCCTTCTACAGTAACAAGGTAATTATTGATCAAATAATTAAGCAATAAGCACAAGGCAAGATGAACAATTCACTTCAACATAAATAATTGGAATATAATGAATAACTAATTCATAGCCATAAAAAGTTAAATTGAAATCTTAATAAAAGAGTTAGTTCATAATTAATGAATTAAAACCAAGAATCCATAATTGAATAGACATTAAAAGATAAAAGTATGATAAGAGAAGAGAATAGAATCATTGTCAAAGAAATCGATGCTCCCTCTCTTTTCGCTTCTTGATCTTCAATGGTCTTCAATTTGCTTCAATCTTCAATGGCTAATTAAGAACTAGGGTTTGAATTCTAATCTAATGGAGTGTTTAATCTAGTTTAATCTATGTAAAATCCCTTTATTTTATGCCTTACATCATGTATTTATAGGTTACAAGTCCAATTTTTAGCTTAGAACAAACCCAATCCAATTTGAGTCAAAAGGTGTCAAAATTACCCCAAAACGCGTCCGTGCCACACCAAGCTCTTCCCCAAATAATTGGGCACGATGCTCGGATCATCGCTTGCCCCAAGCGCCCAAGACTTTGGCATAGGCTATTTTAGGCGCCCGGCCACGCCCCCATGTTCGACATTTTCTGCTCCGACGTCCTCTGGTAAAACGGCCATAACTTTTGATCCGGGAGGAGTTACGGGGCCTGCCACCTATCAAATCAAAGATATCGACAAGATCTACAACTTTCACTCTTTGAGAATTGAGAAATTCTGGACGGATGAAGGCTAAAATTTAGCTGGAAGTGACTGCTATGCAAATGACCACCCAAAACCATGACGTTCGACGTCCGTTGGTACAACGATCATAACTCTTGCATCCGAACTCCGATTGGAATGATTCAAAATATTCCAGAAAGCTAAGACGATACTCTTCAATGTAAGCTAAGTTCCAAACCAAGAACATAAAGTAAACATGAAAGCCCAAATGATGTCCGGTTTGCTTTTCTTTGCGTTTTCTTTGTTTTTCCTTACCAATAGTCGCTCACACCGCTCCCAAACGTATAACCTACAAAATGAACACAAAATGCATGAAAAGTAACTAAGACATATAAATATAAGCAACTAATTCAAGTAAAAGATACCGGAGAAGTGTATATAAAATCCACTTATCAATTACTATTCACGAGTTACTATTCACGAGTTACTATTCACGAGTTACTATTCACTCTAGTATTGTGCATTCGGGTATTTTGGTACAATATTATTCCATGAGGAGATGTGCTAATTTTTCAGACCGTTGGTTGAAGTTATAATAGTGAATCAATATGGACCACTGTGGAAAGTTATAATAGTGAATCAATATGGATCGCTGGTTTAAAAGTTTTAATAGTAAATCAGTATGGACCGTTGCTTTAAGTTTTAATACTAAATCAATCTGGATCGCCCGTTTAAAAGTAAATTAATCTGGACCGTTCAGGAATTAGTTACTATTCAATCCATTCTTCTATAAATAGAAGCTCATTCCTTCATTATTTCCTACGAATTCACTGAAACTCTAGAGAGAAAAATTATAGAGAGAAAGAAGAGTATTACCGCTACTTCACTACTTGATATCCAATTGTCTTTTTGATGTGGGGTGTTATTCTTTCTTATTCATGAAGAGAACTTCTATTATTCCATTCTTTATTATTACATTGGAATAACTTTGATACGCTGTGGCGTACCTATACTTGGTGAAATCATTCATTATTCCATTCTTTATTATTCATTGAATAACTTTGTGTCTGTGCCATGTACCCTATACATGACCTATATCGCGGCATACCCTATACTTGGTGAAATCCTCTCATTATTCCATTCATATTATTATGTTGGAATAACTTTGTTTATCTGAAATCACCGCATATCGTGGTAAAATTCTTCTATTATTCCGTTCTTTATTATTACGTTTAATATCCTCGCTTGCAAGTCTTGTAATTTTGCGACTTGGTTCCATTATTTATTATTCTCGCATTTATTATTACGCGGAATATCACGTACATGCGTTTTACTGTGGGACTTGATTCCATATTATTATTACTCGTTGGAATAACTTTTTTTGTCTTATCTATCACATATACGGTGATTTTTTTGTTATTCCATTATTTATTATACTCGGTTGGTTAAAGTTTTAACTTCTATACTTCATGAAATTAGTGAAATATCCTTGATATTTGTGCTTCATCCAGTATCTTTTCAATGGAGCACAGGAGACCGTTGAGTCTTTACAGATCAATAACCAGGACAATGTGCATCAGGAAGGCGACAATCCTCATGCAAATAACAACACTGACCAAATGATGAACGATGGAATGTTCCGAGGCTTCATGCAATTCATGCAACATCAGGCGAGAGCGACTCCTGTCCAAAATACAGGTGGAAATACTGGCAACTCTCGGACGGTCACTGCCAAACAGTTCAAGGAGTTGGGACCACCGGAGTTTTTTGGAGAGCCAAAACCACTTAAGGAGGAGACGTGGATAAAACAGATAAACAAGATATTTGATGTCTTGGGTTGCTACGAGGAGTAAAAGGTTCCCTTTGCCACCTTCATGTTGCGGGCAGAGGTAGATTACTGGTGGGAATCTGTAAAGCGTACTCAACCTGCCGCACTGAAAATGTCTTGGGAAAAGTTCCAAGAACTGTTCAACGACAAGTACTTTCCCGAAAGTATTCGTCATATGAAAGAGATAGAGTTCATCAAACTGGAACAAAACAACATGACCGTATCGCAGTATGAAGCCAAGTTTGTCGAGTTGTCCTGGTTTGCGTCCCATTTGGTTGATAATGAGGAAAGAATGACGCGAATGTTTCTAAGAAGTTTGAAACCTGAGATACGTCAATACCTCATTTCTTATAAACTTTCTTTGTATTCAGATGTTGTTAATAGGGCTCAGTTATTGGAGCGCGATAGTGAGTCAACCCAACCAAAAGAGAGCAGCCGGCAAAATGATAATACCAGTGATAGCAGTCATCGAAGCGGTGACAATAAGCGTGAAGGGAATCAACATGCTAGAAATGGTAACCATTTCGGTGGTAATCATGGCCAAGACAATAAGAATGGACATTTTAAGAAGAGGAAATTCAACAATGATGGAAAGACGTTAGCACCAGCACCCGTTGTTAAGGAAGGAGAACGACCACCTATCATATGTTTCAAATGCGGAGAGGATGGACATATCAGTCCAAACTGCACAATGCTGTGAGACCCCAGATTTTATCAATAAAGATTTAAATTTTGTCGAAATAATTTTTTAATATTATGGTGTGAATTTTAGATAATATTATAGTTGTGGGTAGTATTTATAAATTTTGCAAAGTATGCAAGTTGTTATAAAATATTCATTTGGTCTCTGGAATATTCTTTTTGTCGGGGAATATTCGATGCGACTACTCAATCATTAATGGACCCTACAACGGATGTATTGTCGTAGTTAGAAAACGACAAAATTATCTTTCTATAAAAATAACGTGACAGAGGTGTTACTGTTAAAACCGTTGAACTACCCGGTAGTAAAAGTACGATGAATACGCATAGTTGTATAAGTAGACACGATATTGATTATTGATCTTTACGTGAGAAGTCACTCACTTACGGTATGCTCAATTATTACTACAAAGAATTGTTGCATCATATCTCTTATATTATTGATTCAATTATTGTCACGATATCATCGTATAATATGTTATAGTATTAAATCAATAATTGAGACGACAAGTTATAAATGATTAATAATTGTTGAAAGATTAAATATGTGTTGATTAAAAATAAAATGATTTGTGGTAATATTTATTCAATCCTTGATGTATATAAAGAGTCCATTATGAGACATTTGTGGTAAGTTTGATTATTTTATGGGGGCCCATATGTCATCATCTAAGAGTCTCTTCATCGATATAATAATTACTTTCGTCAATAGTAATTACCTTAGTGAATAAGTAATTATCTTCGCCATCACTAGTAATTACCTTCGTCAATAGTAATTACCTTTGTGAATAGTAATTATCTTCGTCGATAGTAATTACCTTCGTCAATAGTAATTACCTTTGTGAATAGTAATTACCTTCGTCGATAGTAATTACCTTTACCAAAGGCCGAACCACTTGTCGTTTCACATTACAAAGTGCCGAACCACTTGTCGCTTCACATTACAGAGCGTCCGAACCACTTGTCGTTTCACATTACAAAAGGCCGAACCACTTGTCGCTTTCACATTACAAAAGGCCAAACCACTTGTCGTTTCACATTACAAAGGCCGAAACCACTTTTCTTTTCACATTACCATTAGTCTGCCACTTGCCTTTTCACATGGAAGGTCTAAGCTAGAAATCTTCTATAAATAGAGGCCTAGTGCTTCATTATTTTTCACGAATTCAATTGAAACTCTAAAGAGAGAAACTATAGAGAGAAAGAAGAAAAGTATTCTGCTACTTCACCTCGCCAATATTCAGCTTCTTCTAAGGTAGGAATATTATTTGTTGTACCCGTAAGGGTATTATTCTTTCTTATTTATGAAGAGAATGTTGTTATTCCATTGCTTATTATTACATTGGAATAACTTAGATACGCTGGCTTTACCCTATACTTGGTGACATTCTTCTATTATTCATTGGAACATCCCATGCATGCGTTTACTGCCGGACCGGTTCCATTCTTTATTATTATTCAGTTGGAACATCCTGTCTGTGTGTTTTACACCGGACCTGGTTCCGTCTTATTATTATTCTGTTGGAACATCCTGTCTGTGTGTTTTACGCCGGACCTGGTTCCGTTATTTATTATTCTGTTGGAATAACTTGCGTATGTAAGATTATCGCGTGCATGGTGATTTCTTTTGTTATTCCATTCTTCATTATACTCAATTGGTTAAAACTTTAACTTCTATACTCCATGAAATTAGTGAAACATCCTTGATATTTAAGCTTTCATCCAAAGATCTTTTCATGGAAATATTCTCCCCGATCATTCTTGAATTTTACTCTACAAAACAAAGATCTTGTTGACAATTTGGGCGTTAATAATTCCTAGATAAATTAATTCTTGAACTTGTTTTATTGAATTCTTATATCATTGTCATCATCCTCATGTTTATATTATGTTAAAAGTTATCTTTGGCTTACGTGTATAGATGAACTTAGTATGATTATGACTGTGGTTCATTCGGTATAATCACGGCTTGATATAAATGATGTGACAAAAGTCCTCGGTGGCTTTGTGAATGCAATGGTGGATAGTTTTTGTATGATATTATGACCGGGGTGATGCGGTATAGTCATGACCATTGATAATTTGATGAATATCCTCGGCCGTAGTGCGTGGGGGTGATTCGATGATGTGGATTAATTATTAAAGTCGAGTCTCAAATATATATGATGATGAAAAACCTTTTAAAACCTAAAAGATAGTAGACTTTATTCTCTACTTGACTCTTTTAATGGATTGCTTATTCCTACCTATGCTTAAACTTGTTGTCTATTGTATTTTATCGGTTTAACACTCGTTGAAGGCTAATGATAATTTATTCGCATTATCTTAGTCATAATATTTCTTCTTTGGGCTAGTTGAGCTCACCCTTTCTTTTTCACCGTTTCTTCGTGAAATGAGAACATATAGGCGAGACGAGCCTCGGGGAACGGAGTAATGGTTCGAGAGGATAAGATTAGTAGTCCTCACTATTCCGTGAAATAGTGTGATAATAGTTGTAATGAGGACTCCTTTTGAATTTGTATAATATCTAGTAGATAATATTTGTATTCAAACTCACGCTTTATGTCGTATTGTACACTGACAGCTTATGTTAGTAAGTTGTTTTTGAATTTATGTACCATGTAAGTGGCGACCCAAGATGGGTGACGATACCTAATTTTGGGGCGTCCACAATTGGTACCAGAGCTTAGGATATGATCCTGCTAAGATATGAGAATAGTACTAGGAGGGAGAGACGAGAATTACTTGTTTAGTATGACCTACCTAAATTTATTTGGTATTTAATTGGTCACGAGAGTATAGGATAATATTTGATATATTAATTAACCCTTTTGCTTCACAGCTTCTTCTAAGGTAATAAGAGTGTAGCTAGGTTGAGCGGGGGAATATGAATGGAATAGAACTAGTGGTCATCATTTAGTAGTTATATTTGGTAAATCAACTAGGGTGAGCTAACCCAACGTTGGAAGAGTGTTTTGCCACTATCATACAAGATGTCTAATGACATACAACCTCGTGTCATCATAAGACGCGGTCAGTGCTCATCCACTTCTTTGAGTATATTTACGAGCACTACCTATATGATCTTGGTGTTTGTTTGAAGTATAATTCTCAATTTGAGACAATGGAGATAATGATAAATCAAGAGAAGACTCACCATTGGGAAGAATATGATAGTAATCTTCTCATTTTTCTTTGGGGGGTCTATTGGGTAAACCAAGGATAATTCTGTGGCCATATGATATCTATCATAACCTAGAAGCATGGCCTCCCATGTACGAAGGTTTCCTTGAGCACTTCCCAAAGATTCTAATTTCTAAAACAGTTTTTGACTATACATTTATGTAAGGTGTCATTGTGACGTCTTATCCAAAGTTGGGATGAAAGTCACAGTTGGTATCAATGTAACGTACTATCCAAGTCTTGGATAAGAGTAGTAGTTTTGAATGATATTTCTATCATTAATAAATTTCTTGACGTATTCTTGAAAATTTCCTAGCCTACCCTAGAGCGTGAAATCGAATTTTGTATTGACCCCAGTACAAAACCCATTCTTTAAACCCTCAAATATTTCTTCAACTAAAATGAACAGTTTACGTGGTTTATGATGAAAGTCATAATAAAAGCATAGAACTGATGAAAATCATGGGTATATAAAGTATTAGTAAGTTTTAAGATGAGTTATGTTGATTAGTATGTGAAAACATGAAAGTTTCTTAGAAATCACAAAGAGTTGAAAATCAGATTTTGGTGAAAAACGTAACATGAAATTCAATTGACCATATCTCCTATTATATTTTGAATTTTTGAGTGTGGTCAAGTCCTAGAGTTAGATCTATGAGTTACCTAACTAATCCAAGTGGAATTACTGGAAAAGATGTTGTAGATTTTTGTGTGGACTGATTTTAGCAAAGGAGTGCAAAGCTGCAAAAACCAAAAAAGCTGCTGCCATGATTTTAGACGGGCTGTTTCGGCCACTTAAATTATGAGAAAAATTCTGGCCTTTTTGGGACATGAAGGTATATGGTATAAAAAAGTACCTCCTGTCCAAAAATGAGCTCATTCTCGATTTAAAATGAGCAAGTTATGACTATTTCAATATTTAGGTTTTTCCGATTTAAAACGCTATAACCGGAGTTCTATAAACTCCGATGACCATGAAATTTAAACTGGAAGCTCACGTTAACATGTGTAAGGTCCTGCCAAGATTTGGGAATTTTTGGAGTTAAACTTGAGGTAGCTAATTTCTTAAGGAATTAATTAGAAATTGATTTTGAAAAATAGTAAATGAATTTTAAAAATTCGAGAAAATATATTTTCATGATGGGACTATATTATGCTAAAACCCAGAAAAGAAATATTTTTGGGACTGATTTGGTATTTTTCATGAAAATAGTTTAGTTACGAACATATGAGTTAAATATGTTATGTGAAGTAACAAAGTTGATAATAGGATTTTATGGCTAGAGAATCCTATATAGAATATATGCATATTTTTTTTTGATGAGGATTTGATAATTGGTGATGATATCTTATGAGTATGGCATTTTTGAATGATTAAATGCATTATATGGTAAAGCGTAAACAATTGAGATAAATTGTTTATAAATTTAAGAAGTGATTAAAATATTGTTATAATATTAATGATATTAGATTATGAGATTATTAAGTGATTGATAACATGGGGATATTCTTGAATCTGGATAAATTATATTATAAAGGTTTAATATTTATCCTTTATCTCATTTGATTGATTCTTTATATCATTATCCTCATGTTTATATTATGTTGAAAGTCATCTCCGTGGCTTCAGAAGTGCATAGATGGAATTGGTATGATTATGACCAGGATTGTTCGGTATAATCATAACCAGTAATTGAATACACAATTATCTTTGGCCGTAGTGCATGGATAATTTGTGGTCGTGATACTAATGAATACACGATTATCTTTGGTAGTAGTCATGGATAATTTGTGGTCGTGATACTAATGAATACACGATTATCTTTGGTAGTAGTGTATGGATAATTTGTGGTCGTGATACTAATGAATACACGATTATCTTTGGCCGTAGTTCATGGATAATTTGTGGTCGTGATACTAATAAATACACGATTATCTTTGGTAGTAGTGTATGGATAATTCGTGGTCGTGATACTAATGAATATCCTCGGCACAGTAGTGCGGGATGATTCGATGATATGGATTAATTATTGAAATGAGTCTCAAAGAATGAAATATTAATTCATGGATGTGGTAAAAGTCATCTTTGGTAGTAGTGCATTGATAGACTTGGTATGATTATGACCAAGGATTATTCGGTATAATCACGATCAGAATGAAAACACGAATATCCTCGCCGATGGTGCATGAATAATTCGTGGTCGTGATACTATTAAGTCGCTGCGTCCAAAGATTATTGGTTTTATATAGCTTGTATATCTTTGGCTGTAGTGCAAAGATGAATTGTGAATAAATATCTTTGCCTAGGATTGCAAAGATGAATTTAATGTTTTCAACGATAAAGGTATTCAAGGTATCCTCACCTCTTTATCATACTGTGTATCGCACCCTAATTTCGAGGGCGAAATTCCATAAGGAGGGAGATTGTGAGACCCCAGATTTTATCAATAAAGATTTAAATTTTGTCGAAATAATTTTTTAATATTATGGTGTGAATTTAAGATAATATTATAGTTGTGGGTAGTATTTATAAATTTTGCAAAGTATGCAAGTTGTTATAAAATATTCGTTTGTTCGGGGAATATTCTTTTTGCCGGGGAATATTCGTATGACGGCTCAATCATTGGTGGACCCCACAACGGAATTATTGTCGTAGTTAGAAAACGACAAAATTATCTTTCTATAAAAATAACGGCAGAGGTGTTACCGTTAAAACTGTTGAACTACTCTTTAGTAAAAGTACAATGCGAATACTGCCGTAGTTGTATAGTAGCACACGATATTGATTATTGATGCTTACGTGAGAAGTCACTCACCATGCTCAATTATTACTACGATAATTGCGCGTCATATCTCTTATATTATTGATTCAATTATTGTCATAGTATCATCCGTATAATATGTTATAGTATTAAATCAATAATTGAGACGACAAGTTATACATGATTAATAATTGTTGAAAGATTAAATATGTGTTGATTAAAATAAAATGATTTGTGGTAATATTTATTCAATCCTTGATGTATATAAAGAGTCATTATGAGACATTTGTGGTAAGTTTGATTATTTTATGGGGGCCCATATGTCATCATCTAAGAGTCTCTTCACAATTGTAATTACTTTCGTCGATAGTAATTACCTTTGTGAATAATAATAATTATCTTCGTCGATAGTAATTACCTTCGCCAATAGTAATTACCTTTGTGAATAGTAATTATCTTCGTCGATAGTAATTACATTCGTCAATAGTAGTAATTACCTTTGTGAATAGTAATTACCTTCGCCAATAATAATTACCTTTACCAAAGGCCGAACCACTTGTCGTTTCACATTACTGAGCGTCGAACCACTTGTTTTTCACATTACAAAAGGCCGAACCACTTGTCGTTTCACATTACAAAAGCGTTAAACCACTTTTCTTTTCACATTACCAAATCGAAGCCACTTGCCTTTTCACATGGCGGTCTTAAGCTAGAAATCTTCTATAAATAGAGGCCTAGTGCTTCATTATTTTCACGAATTCAATCAAAACTCTAAAGAGAGAAACTATAGAGAGAGAAAGAAGAAAAGTATTCTCGCTACTTCACCTCGCCAATATTCATTCTTCTAAGGTAGGGAATATTATTTGTTGTATTGCCGTAAGGGGTGTTATTCTTTCTTATTCATGAAGAGAACTTTTGTTATTCCATTGCTTATTATTACTCGCTGGAATAACTCGTATAATGCTGGTTTACCCTATACTTGGTGACATTCTTCTATTATTCTCACTTGGAACATCCCATCGGTATGCGTTTCTGTGGGACCGTTCCATTCTTTATTATTATTCAAATGGAACATCCTGTGCGTGTGTTTTTACACCTTTACACGGTTCCGCTTTATTATTATTCTCGCTTGGAACATCCCATGCATGTGTTTTTTTCGGGACTGGTTCCGTTATTTATTATTCTCATTGAATAACTCCCTTTGCAAGGCTCTATCGCATACATGGTGATTTCTTTTGTTATTCCATTCTTCATTATACTTAGTTGGTTAAAACTTTAACTTCTATACTCCATGAAATTAGTGAAACATCCTTGATATTTGCGCTTCATCCAGTATCTTTTCATGGAAATATTCTTCTGATCATTCTTGAATTTTACTCTACAAAACAGTATCTTGTTGACAATTTGGACGTTAATAATTCCTAGATAAATTAATTCTTGAACTTGTTTTATTGAATTCTTATATCATTGTCATCATCCTCATGTTTATATTATGTTAAAAGTTATCTTTGGCTTACGTGCATAGATGAACTTAGTATGATTATGACCAGGGTTCATTCGGTATAATCATGGCTTGATATAAATGATGTGACAAAAAGTCCTCGATGGCTCTGTAATGCGATGGTGGATAGTTTTGGTATGATTATGACCGTGGGTGATGCGGTATAGTCATGACCATTGATAATTTGATGAATATCCTTGGCAGTAGTGTGGGGGGTGATTCAATGATGTGGATTAATTATTAAAGTCGAGTCTCAAATTTATAACAAAGATGAAAACCTTTTAAAACCTAAAAGATAGTAGACTTTATTCTCTACTGACTCTTTTAATGGATTGCTTATTCCACTGCAGCTTAAACTTGTTGTCTATTGTATTTTATCGCTTTAACACTTTGTTGAAGGCTAATGATAAATTATTCGCATTATCTTAGTCATAATATTTCTTCTTGGGCTAGTTGAGCTCACCCTTTTCTTTCACTTTTTCTCTTGTGAAATGAGAACATAGTTGGGACGAGTCTGGGAACGAGTAATGGTTCGAGGATAGCATTAGTAGTCCTCACTATTCTCGTGAAATAAAGTGATAATAGTTGTAATGAGGACTCCTTTTGAGTTTGTATAATATCTAGTAGACAATATTTGTATTCAAACTCACGCTTTATGTCGATTGTATACGGCGCTTATGTTAAGTAAGTTGTTTTTGAATTTATGTACCATGTAAGTGGCGACCCAAGATGGGTGACGTATACCTAATTTTGGGGGCGTCACAAATGTCGTCCAAAGCATGTTATAATTGTGGAAAAGAAGGTCACCTAGCCCGATTTTGTCGTTCACCAAAGACAAGTTCAGCTAGGATGGAGGCACCAAAGGCCGTCTCAGAAAAGTCAAATCCGGTAATGCAAGAGAGAGCATTTTTCGTGACTTCTCAAAAAGTGAGTAACCCGAACGAAGTTAGCACGGGTTAGTTAATTATATATTCTTACGAAGTCTATGCCTTATAAGATACCGGTTCTACCCATTATTTTATCTCTCTTGCTTGCGTTCAACGTTTAAATTTGACTTCGGAGAAGTTAGACTTTGACTTATTGGTTGAAACTTCGTTAGTAGGAGTCTTCGTTACCTCCACTGTTTATAAATCTTGTTGATTCAAATCGACATTTTCACGTTACCTGTCGATCTTATCTCTTTGAAAATACTTGCCTTTGATGTGATTTTAAGAATCAATTGGTTAACTACTCATCATGTTTTCGTAAGGTTGTTAGCTTTTATATTCCTAACCAACCTGTTATGCGAATTCAAGCAACCAAACCACTAAAGTCAATCACTGTTATATCAAGCCATAAGTAAAAGAGCCCCGATCTTTTTGTTGTTGACTTCCTTGTGTGGAATGCACCGAAGCCAGACTTTCTGTAGGCGACGTCGTGAATGACGATGGCAAGTTGATATGAATCAATGTGACGTGCTATCCAAGTCTTGGATGAGGGTCACAGTTTTGAATGATATTTTTTATTATTAATAAATTTCCTGACGTATTCTTGAAGACTTCTTAGCCTACCCCAGAGCGTGAAATCAAATTTTGTACTGACCCCAGTACAAATCCCCATTTCTAAAACCTTAAATATTTCTTCAACTAAAACGAACGTAACATGCGCCAAAGACGTTGGCTCGAGCTGTTGAAGATTACGATCGTACCATTCAATACCATCGTGGAAAAGCGAACGTGGTAGCTGACGTGTTGAGTAGAAGATCGTATGCGTTTACGAGTTCGAATATACGAACCTACGTGAAGATAACGAATATATGAGTAGAATTGACTTTAATCGATAAAGTTAAAGCCGCTCAAGCTACATACTTTCGGAATGAATGTGAAGAAGAAGGTTCAAGAGGCGTTATTCTAGAAGCAAGAGTCGATAAAGAGAAATCTCAACCCTCGATTTTATTGGCCCATTTGAAATCCTCGATCGAGTAGGAACCGTAGCCTATAGACTCGTTTCTGCTTGAATATGTTGCGTGTTCATAACGTTTATCACGTCATCGATTTTACGTAAATATGTGGATGACCCAACCACATTATTGATTTAGAACCGGAACGAGATAGCGAAGATTTAACGTATGAGGAGATACGTGTTAAAATCTTAGATAAGAAGGATCGTATTCAACACTCAAAGGTTATACCTCAAGAGTTAGAATCTGAAATGAAGTCAAGATATCCTCATCTCTTCGGCATACCAAGTACGTACGTAAATTTCGAGGGCAAAATTTCATAAGGAGGGGAGATTGTGAGACCCCAGATTTTATGAATAAAGATTTAAATTTCTCGAAATATTTTTTTTTAAAATATTATGGTGTGGATTTGATATAATGTTATAGTTGTGGATAATATTTATAAATTTTACAAAGTATGCAAGTTGTTATAAAATATTCGATTGGTCGGGGAATATTCTTTTTGTCGGGAATATTCGCATACAATGACAATTATTGGTGGACCCCACGATGTAAGTATTGTCATATTTAGAAAATGATGTAATTATCTTTTATAAAATAACGTGAAGTGTTACCGTTAAAACCGTTGAACTACCCATTAGTAAAAAGTACAAAGATGTCTGGCGTGGTTGCGTAAGAAGCACCTGTGTATTGGTTATTGATGCTTTACGTAAGTCAGTCACCCGGTTATACTCAATTATTATTACGATAATTGGCTTGCATCATATCTCTCATATTATTGATTCGATTATTGTCACGATGATCATCCGCATTATATGTTATATTATGAAATCAATAATTGAGACGACAAAGTTATTCATATTATTAAATTGCAATATTTACAATGTCTAGAAGTTACATCGAGGAGAGGTTTGGTCATCTAATTATGGCGCCAATAAGGGGAAATCCTTATCGAAAGCCCCTCTTCCTCGGGAACAACCTCGGTTGCTAAATATTGTGAGTTATAATATTAATGATGAATAAGTTCGTGTTGATTAAAGATGAATTTGATAGTTTCATTGTGTTGGGATTATTTGTGTTAGTAGAAATCGACATCTATTCCGATGATAATTGATGTCTGGAGGTTATATTGTTCAATCGGGTATTCGGGGAACTTTTCGTGTCGGAGTACTATTCACGAGTTACTATTCATGAGTTACTATTTACGAGTTACTATTCATGAGTTACTATTTATGAGTTACTATTCATGAATTACTATTCACGAGTTACTATTCACGAGTTACTATTCACCTGGTTACTATTCACTCTAGTATTGTGCATTCGGGTATTTGGGTACAATATTATTCCATGAGGAGATGTGCTAATTTTTCAGACCGTTGGTTGAAGTTATAATAGTGAATCAATATGGACCGCTGGTGGAAAGTTATAATAGTGAATCAATATGGATCGCTGGTTTAAAAGTTTTAATAATAAATCAGTATGGACCGTTGCTTTAAGTTTGAATAGTAAATCAATCTGATCGTCTGGTTAAAAGTAAATCAATCTGACCGTTCAGAATTTGTTACTTATTCAATCCATTCTTCTATAAATAGAAGCTCATTCCTTCATTATTTCTTACGAATTCATTTGAAACTCTAGAAAGAAAAATTATAGAGAAAGAAGAAGAGTATTCTACTACTTCACTACTTGATATCCAAAGTGTCTTTTATAGTAAGGGGTGTTATTCTTTCTTATTCATGAAGAGAACTTCATTATTTTATTCTTTATTATTCATTGGAATAACTCGTATACGCTGTGACATACCTATACTTGGTGAAATCCTTCATTATTCCATTCTTTATTATTCATTGAATAACTTTTGTATCGTGGATACCCTATACTTGGTGAAATCCTCTGTTTATTCCATTCTATATTATTATGTTGGAATAACCTGTTTATGCGAAGTACCGCATACGTGGTAAAATTCTTCTATTATTCCGTTCTTTATTATTCTCATTTAATATCCTGTAGGTGCGAATTTACTTTGACACGGTTCCATTATTTATTATTCGCATTTATTATTCTCGTTTAATATCCTCGTACGTAAGTTCTTCACGCCGACACAGTTCCATATTTATTATTCTCATTGGAATAACTCGCCTGCGTCTTATCTATCATCGTATCCGGTGATTTCTTTTGTTATTCTATTATTTATTATACTCACTTGGTTAAAGTTTTAACTTCATACTCCATGAAATTAGTGAAATATCCTTGATATTTAAGCGCTTCATCCAAAGATATCTTTTCATAGAAATATTCTTCCGAGCATTCTTGAATTTTACTCTACAAAAAGTATCATGTGGCGCCCCCAAAATTAGGTATACGTCACCCATCTTGGGTCGCCACTTACATGGTACATAAATTCAAATACAACTTACTAATATAACTGCTGGGTATGCAATACGACATAAAATCGTGAGTTTGAATACAAATTTTGTCTACTAGATATTATACAAACTCAAAAGGAGTCCTCATTACATGACTATTATCACACTATTTCACGTAATAGTGAGGACTACTAATGCTATCCTCCGGACCATTACTTACGTTCCCGACTAAGTCCAAACTATGTTCTCATTTCACGAGAAAACGGTGAAAGAAAAAGGCGAGCTCAACTAGCCCAAGAAATAAATATTACTACTAAGATAATGCGAATAAATTATCATTAGCCTTCAACGATGTTAAAACCGATAAAATACAATAGACAACCAGGTTTAAGCTGCAATGAATAAGCAATCCATTAACAGAGTCAAGTAGAGAATAAAGTCTACTATCTTTTAGGTTTTAAAAGATTTTTATCAATTTTATCATTGAGACTCGACAAATAAATAACCCACCACATCTAATCATCCTTGTACCACGATCAAGGATTTTCATCAAGTTATCAATGGTCACGACTATCTTAGAATCACCCCTGGTCATAATCATACCAAAAACAATCCATCATTTGCATTACAGTGCCACTTTGAGGACTTTTGTCACATCATTTATATCAAGTCATGATTATATCGATTGATCCTCAGTCATAATCATACTAAGTTCATCTACATGCACGTAAGCCAAAAGATAACATAATATAACATGAGGATGATGACAATGACATAATAATTCAATAAAACAAATTCAAGAATTATTTAATCCATGAATTATTAACGTCCAAATTGTCAACATAATCTTTGTTTAAATAGAGTAAAAATTCAAGAATGATCGGAAGAATATTTCCGTGAAAAGATCTTTGGATGAGACGCAAAATATCGAGGATATTCTACTAATTTCATGGAGTATAGAAGTCAAAGTTTTAACCAACCGGGTATAATAAAGAATGGAATAACAAAAGAAATCACCATGCATGCGGTATTGCACATGATGTGTTATTCCAATGTAATAATAATAACGGAACGGTCGGTGAAATTCACAATCGAGCGGATGATCCAACGTAATAATAAATGTTTGAATAATAAACAATGGAACCAGAATCCCGTAAAACACACGATACATGTATTCCAATGAATAATAAAGATTTTAACCGTGTCCTGTGTAAAACACACGCATGTGGATGTTCCAACAGAATAATAAAGAGGCGGAACTAGGTCCTGTAAAACACACGCATGGATGTTCCAACGAATAATAGAAGAATGTCACCAAGTATAGGGTAAATCAGCATTATACTGAGTTATTCCAATGAAATAAATAAAAATGGAATAACATAAGGATTTCACCAAGTATAGGATATCTGCGTATATGGGTTATGTATAGGGTATACCACTTTTACGAGTTATTCCAATGTAATAATAGTGAATGGAATAATGAAGTTCTCTTCAAGAAGAAGAATAACACCCTTACCGTAAAAGAACCTAATATAGAAGTAGTGAAGTAGCGAATACTCTTCTTCTTTCTATAATTTTCTCTCTATAGCTTCTCTCTATAATTTCTCTCTAGAGTTTCAATGAATTAAATAAAGAAAATAATGAAGGAATGAGCTTATTTATAGGAAAATGGAATGCGTAAGAATTAATCCATGAACGGTCCGGATTGATTTACTTTAATCGACGGTCCATATTTAAAGAAAATCTTTTAAATAAAATATAATATATTCTATTTATATAAAAACATTTTACTATGCAAACACTATGCAATACTATCTGAAAACACTATGCAAAACTATGCATAATAAAATATAATATATTCTATTTATAGAATAACTTTAATAAAGTATTCTATTTTATATAAAAAGATGTTTCGCTTTATTACGTTAATAATACTGAATAAAACAAAACGCGTCATTATCGCTATAATAATTCATATTATTAATCGATGATAATGGAATCAAACCGGTGACTTCTCACATAAGCATCGATAATCAATACCGTGTCTTTCTTATGCAACCACACACGACATCGCATTTACTTTTACTACTGAAGTAGTTCAACAAGAACTACCACGGTAAAACTTCCGCCGTTATTTCAATAAAATATTTTTGTCGTTTTCAATCCGATGATAATTACATTATTAGGGTCCACCAATGATTGAGTAGTTGTACAAATATTCCCTCGCTAAACCGAATATTCCCCAGCCAATCGAATATAATATAACCACTTGCATACTTTGCAAAATTTATAAATACTACCCACAACTATAATATTATCTCAAATTCACACTATAATATTAAAAATTATTTCGACTAAATTTAAATCTTTATTGATAAAATCGGGGTCTCACAATCTCCCTCCTTATGGAATTTCGCCCTCGAAATTAGAATGCGATACTGGTATGATAAAGAGGTGAGGATACCTTGAATACCTTTATCGTTGAAAACATTAAATTCATCTTTGCAATCCGGCGAAGATATTCATTAACAATTCATCTTTGCACTACGGGCCAAAGATATTTATTAACAATTCATCTTTGCACTACGGGCCAAAGATATATAATCTGTAAAACCAATAATCTTTGAGACTCGACAATAGTATCACAACCATGAATTATCCATACCTTCTTGGGCTAAGGATATTCGTGTTTTCAATTACTGATCATGATTATACCAATAATCCGTGGTCATAATCATACCAAGTCTATCAATGCACTACTACGAAAGATGACTTTTACCACATCCATGAATTAATATTTCATTCTTTGAGACTCATTTCGATAATTAATCCATATCATCGAATCATCCCCGCATTCTACGGGCCGAGGATATTCATTAGTATCACGACCACGAATTATCCATACACTACTACCAAAATAATCGTGTATTCATTAAGTATCACGACCACAAATTATCCATGACTACTACGGCCCAAAGATAATCGTGTATTCATTAGTATCACGACCACAAATTATCCATGCACTACTGACCAAAGATAATCGTGTATTCATTAGTATCACGACCACAAATTATCCATGCACTACTACTACAAAGATAATCGTGTATTCATTAGTATCACGACCACAAATTATCCATACTACTACCGAAGATAATTGTGTATTCATTAAGATCACGACCACAAATTATCCATGCACTACTGCCAAAGATAATTGTGTATTCATTAATATCACGACCACAAATTATCCATGCACTACTACCAAAGATAATTGTGTATTCATTAAGATCACGACCACAAATTATCCATGCACTACTACCAAAGATAATTGTGTATTCATTAATATCACGACCATAAATTATCCATGCACTACTACGAAAGATAATTGTGTATTCAATTACTGTTATGATTATACCTTAATAATCCGTAATCATAATCATACCAAGTCCATCTATGCACTACAGAATACGTATGACTTTCAACATAATATAAACATGAGGATAATGATATAAAGAATCAATCAAATGAGATAAAGGATAAATATTAAATATTTATAATATAATTTATCCAGGATTCAAGAATATCCCCATGTTATCAATCACTTAATAATCTCATAATCTAATAACATTAATATTATAATAATATTTTAATCACTTCTTAAATTTATAAACAATTTATCTCAATTGTTTACGCTTTTACCATATAATACATTTAATCATTCAAAATGCCATACTCATAAAATATCATCACCAATTATCAAATCCTCATCAAAAAATATGCATATACTCTATATAGGATTCTCTAGCCATAAAATCCTATTTTCAACTTTTATTCTTCACATAACATATTTAACTCATATGTTAAGTAACTAAACTATTTTCATGAAAAATACCAAATTAGTCCCAAAAATATTTCTTTTACTGGGATTTAGCATAATATAGTCCCATAATGAAAATATATTTTTCTCGAATTTTTAAAATTCATTTACTATTTTTCAAAAATCAATTTCTAATTAATTCCTTAAGAAATTAGCTACCTCAAGTTTAACTCCAAAAATTCCCAAATCTTGGCAGGATCTTACACATGTTAACGTGAGCTTCTAGTTTAAATTTCATGGTCATCGGAGTTATAGAACTCGGTTATAGCGTTTTAAATCGGAAAAACCTAAATATTGAAATAGTCATAACTTGCTCATTTTAAGTCAGAATGAGCTCATTTTTGGACAGGAGGTACTTTATACCATATACCTTCATGTCCCAAAAGGCCTGAATTTTTCTCATAATTTAAGTGGCCAAAACAGTCCCTTAAAGTTTCTGGGCAGTAGCATTTTCGAAATTTACAGTTTTGGCCTCCTTTGCTAAAATCAGTCCACACAAAAATCTACAACACCTTTTTCAGTAATTCCACTTGTATTAGTTAGGTAACTCATAGATCTAACTCTAGGACTTGACCACACTCAAAAATTCAAAATATAATAGGAGATATGGTCAATTGAATTTCATGTTACGTTTTTCACCAAAAATCGATTTTCAACCCTTTGTGATTTCTAAGAAACTTTCATGTTTTCACATAATAACCACATAACTCATCATAACACTTACTAATACTTCATATACCCATGATTTTCATTAGTCCAATGCTTTTATTATGACTTTCATCATAAACCACGTAAACCTGCTCATTTTAGTTGAAGAAATATTTGAGGGTTTAAGAAATGGGTTTTTTATCTTTGGGGTCAATACAAAATTTGATTTTACGTTCTAGGGTAGGCTAGGAAGTCTTCAAGAATACGCCAAGAAATTTATTAATGATAGAAATATCATTCAAAATCTATTCTCTCGTCGAGACTTGGATAAGACGTCACATTGATACCAACCGTGACTTCTATCCCTTAACCTAGATAAAGCATCTCACAATGATACCTATAAACTTGCCATCTTCATTCACGACGTCGCCTCTGAAAAGTCCGGCTTTGGTGCATTCTACACAAGGAAGTCAACAACGAAAGGATCGGGGCTCTTTACTTATGGCTTGATATGACAATGATTGACTTTAGTGGTTTGGTTGCTTTGAATTAGATATAACGGGTTGGTTAGGAATATGAAAGCTAACAACCTTACAAAAAGAATAATGAGTAGTTAACCAATTGATTCCTAAAATCACATCAAAGGCAAGTATTTTCAAAGAGATAATATCGACAAGTAGTAACGTGAAAGTGTTTATTTGAAACAACAAGATTAATAAGCAATTGGAGGTAACGAAGGTTCCTACTAACGAAGTTTCAACCAATAAGTCAAAGTTTAACTTCTTGAATCAAATTTAAACGTTGAACACAACTAGGTGAAATAAAAGAGTGGGTAGAACGGTATCTAACACGGTATATAGACTTCGCAAGAGCTTATGATTAACTTACCTGTGATAATTTTATTCGGGTTCCTCGTCACGAGAAAAAAAAACGCTTCTCTTAAACTACTAGAAGCTTTGGTTTGTGCAGGGACGACCTTTGGTGCCTCCATCCTAGTTGAATTTGTCTTGATGGCAACAAAAAATCGAGCTAAGTGACCTTCTTTCCACAATTATAACATGCTTTGAATGGCGTGGCGCATTGATTCGGATGATGTGTCCCTCTCCTCCGCATTTGAAGCATATAATAGGTGGTCCTTCTCCTTCCTTAACAACAGTCTTTGGTCTTGACGTCTTTCCATCATTGTTGAATCTTCTTTTCTTGAAATGTCCATTCTTATTATTTTGGCCTCGACACCACCGGTGGTTACCATATCTCGGCCAACTGTTGATTCCTCCATGCTTGTTGTCACCGCTTGATGACTACTCTCCACCGGTATTATAATTTTTGGCTACTTTCTTTTTTTAGTTGGGTTGACTCGTTATCGCTACTCCACTAATTGAGCCCAATTTACAACATCCGAATAAAAACACGGTTTATGAGAAATAAGATGTTGACGTATCTCCGCTTCAAACCTCTTAAAAACATTCGCGCCATTCTCTCTTCATTATCTACCAAGTGGGGCCGTTGAAACCGTGATAACTCCATGAAACTTTGCCTCGTGTTGCGACGACACGGTCATATTGTTTTGTTCCAACTTGATAAACTCCACCTCTTCTTCATGTATGGCGAATACTTTCGGGAAAGTATTTGTCGTTGAATGCGACTCCTGAACTTCTCCCAAGATATCTTGATCGCAAGAAGTTGAGTACGTTTTTACCGATTCCCACCATGAATCTGCTCTCCGCCAACATAAAAGGCGTGAAAAGGAACCTTTTGCTCCTCGAAGCATCCCAAGACATCAAATATCTTGGTAATCTGCTTTATCCATGCTTCCGAAGTGGTGGTTTTGGCTCTCCCTTAAACTCCGGTGGTCCCAGCTCCTTTAATTGTTTAGCGGTGACCGCCCGAGAGTTTTCCGTGTTTCCACCTACGTTTTGGGCGAGAGTCGCTTTACTTTGATGTTGCATGAATTCTAAAACCTCTTAAACGTCTGTTAGTCGTTAGTCGATTGATCGGTGTTGTTGTTTACGGAGGATTATCGCCATCCCGTTGTACATTATCCTCGATTATTGATCCGTGGAGAATCAATAGTCTCCTGTGGCTCCATTCTTATTCTCAACATTCTCGGATGCCATTTTCAAACACCGCCACAAAATAAGGGTTAATTAACATATCACATATTATCCCTATACTCGTGAGCCAATTAAATACCAAATAAATTTAGGTAGGTCATACTAACGAAGGAATTCTCCGTCTCTCCCTCCTAGTTCTTATCTCGCATCTTAGCCAGGGATCATATCCTAAGCTCGATATACAACCAGTGACGCCCCAAAATTAGGTATCGTCACCCATCTTGGGTCGCCACTTACATGGTACATAAATTCAAATACAACTTACTAATATAACTGTAGTGTACAATACGACATAAACCGTGAGTTTGAATACAAATTTTGTCTACTAGATATTATACAAACTCAAAAGGAATCCTCATTATGACTATTATCACACTATTTCACGTAATAGTGAGGACTACTAATCTATCCTCTGGACCATTACTTACGTTCCCAGACTCGTCCCCAATTATGTTCTCATTTCACGAAGAAACGGTGAAAGAAAAGGTGAGCTCAACTAGCCCAAAGAAGAAATATTATGACTAAGATAATGCGAGGTAAATTATCATTAGCCTTCAACAAAGTTAAAACCGATAAAATACAATAGACAACCGGTTTAATCTGCAATGAATAAGCAATCCATTAACAGAGTCAGTAGAGAATAAAGTCTACTATCTTTTAGGTTTTAAAAGGTTTTATCAATTTTATCATTTGAGACTCGACAATAAATAACCCACCACATCTAATCATCCTTGTACCACGATCAAGGATTTTCATCAAGTTATCAATGGTCATGACTATCTACCGAATCACCCCCAGTCATAATCATACCAAAAACTATCCATCATTTGCATTACAGTGCCATTTGAGGACTTTTGTCACATAATTTATATCAAGTCGTGATTATCTGATTGATCCCTCGGTCATAATCATACTAAGTTCATCTATGCACGTAAGCGAAAGATAACATAATATAACATGAGGATGATGACAATGACATAATAATTCAATAAAACAAGTTCAAGAATTATTTAATCCATGAATTATTAACGTCCAAATTGTCAATATAATCTTTGTTTAAGAGTAAAATTCAAGAATGATCGGAAGAATATTTCCGTGAAAAGATCTTTGGATGAGACCTTGAATATCGAGGATATTCTACTAATTTCATGGAGTATAGAAGTCAAAGTTTTAACCAACCGGGTATAATAAAGAATGGAATAACAAAAGAAATCACCACGCATGCGGTGCTTGGCATGAGCAGGTTATTCCAATGTAATAATAATAACGGAACCGGTCGGTGAAATTCACACAAGCAGGATGATCCAACGAATAATAAATGCTTTGAATAATAAACAATGGAACCCGTGTCCTGTAAAACACACACAGATAGGATATTCAGCGAATAATAATAAAGATTTTAACCGAGTCCTGTAAAACACACACAGCAGGATGTTCCAACCGAGAATAATAAAGATTTTAACTAGGTCCTTGTAAAACACATGATGGATGTTCCAACGTAATAATAGAAGAATGTCACCAAGTATAGGGTAAAATCACATATACAAGTTTATTCCAATGAATAAATAAGAATGGAATAACATAAGGATTTCACCAAGTATAGGATATCTGCATATACAAAGGTTATGTATAGGGTATACCACTTTTACAAAGTTATTCCAATGAATAATAGTGAATGGAATAATGAAGTTCTCTTCGAAGAAAGAATAACACCCACTACCGTAAAAGAACCGAATATAGAAGTAGTGAAGTAGCGAGAATCTCTTCTTCTTTACTATAATTTTCTCTCTATAAACCTTCTCTCTATAATTTCTCTCTCTAGAGTTTCAATGAATTAAGTAAGAAAATAATGAAGGAATGAGCTTATTTATAGGAAAATGGAATGCATAAGAACTAATCCATGAGCGGTCCAGATTGATTTACTTTAATCGACGGTCCATATTTAAAGAAAAATCTTTTAAATAAAATATAATATATTCTATTTATATAAAAACATTTTACTATGCAAACACTATGCAATACTTATGCAAAACACTATCTGAAAACACTACGCGAACACTATGCATAATAAAATATAATATATTCTATTTATAGAATAACTTTAATAAAGTATTATATTTTATATAAAAGATGTTTCGCTTTTATTACGTTAATAATACGAATAAAACAAAACGTCATTATCGCTATAATAATTCATATTATTAATCGACAATAATGGAATCAAACCGAGTGACTTCTCACATAAAGATCGATCAATCAATCAATACCGTCTTACTTATCTATGCGACCACACGTATTCTTGTACTTTTTACTACTGAAAGTAGTTCAACAAGTAACCACGGTAAAACTTCCGGCCGTTATTTCAATAAAATATTTTTGTCGTTTTCTCCGATCCGATGATAATTACATTATGGGGTCCACCAATGATTGAGCCGTTGTGCGAATATTCCTCGCTAAACCCAATATTCCCACCAATCGAATATAATATAACCACTTGCATACTTTGCAAAATTTATAAATACTACCCACAACTATAATATTATCTCAAATTCACACTATAATATTAAAAATTATTTCACTAAATTTAAATCTTTATTGATAAAATCTGGGGTCTCACATATCATGTTGATAATTTGGACGTTATTAGTTCCTAGATAAATTAATTCGTGAACTTATTTTATTGAATTCTTATATCATTGTCATCATCCTCGTGTTTATATTTTTGAAAGTCATCTGTGGCTGTAGTGGTATAGATGGACTTGGTATGATTATGACCGAGGATTATTCCGGATAATCATGGCCGTATAGTAATATTACAAATGATGTGATAAAAGTCCTCATTGGTCCGTAGTGCATTGATGGACGAGTTGTTGGCATGATCATGACCATTAATGAATACACGAATATCCTTGGCCGTGGTGCGTGGATAATTTGTGGTCGTGACCACAATGAATATCCTCGGCCGTAGTAGTGCGGGGATGATGTGGATTATTTATTAAGTCGAGTCTCGTGATAAAAGTGATGAAAAACTTTTTAAATCATAAAAGATAGTAGATTTTATTCTCTACTTGACTCTTTTAATGGATTGTTTATTCCGCTACAGTTAAACTTGTTGTCTATTGTATTTTATCAGTTTAACATTGTTGAAGGCTAATGATAATTTATCCTACATTATCTTAGTCATAATATTTCTTATTGGGCTAGTTGAGCTCACCCTTTCTTTCACCGTTCTCTTGAGAAATGAAAACGTAATGAGAGGACTAGTTGGGGACGAAGTGATGGTCCGATGATAAGCGATAGTAGTCCTCACTATTCTATGAAATAGTGTAATAATAATTGTAATGAGGACTTATTACGAGAGTGGATATTGTCTAGAGACAATATTTGTATTAAAACTCACGACTTTTGTTGTATATTTAAGATTGTATTACATGCCATGTATCTGGCGACCCAAGATGGTGATGTATACCTATTTTGGGGGCGTCACACAAGTTATTCAACGTAATAATAAAGAATGGAATAATGTAAGTTCTCTTTATGAATATGAAAAAATAATACCCCTTACCTTATAAAGAAGAGTACTCAAGCGGTGAGGCGGGATATACTTGAAGAAACTTTTACTACGCTTAAAAAAGCTTCCTAAACGCTAAAGAAATACGCCAAGATTATAGAAGAGAATTTTTACGAATTTACGGTGTGATTTCAATTCTAACTAAGCATCATATTTATAGGAGAATTGAAGGGTCATTGTTTAGAAATTAATCACGAATTTAAACAGAAAAGAAATCGACGAATCACTCATGGTTGAATTCATACATGCCAAGTTATCAACTAAAAACAAAATTTTAACATATTATATATATAAAACACATGCTATATTAGACATCTTCCACCCGTAAATCAATTCCACCCAAATCCACTATCATATATATATATATATATAATAATAATAATAATAATAATAATAATAATAATAATAATGCTTGTACTCCTCCACGTGAATACCAAATCCCCCCCAATAATACACATATATATATATATATATAAATATAATACTTATATATATATAAAACAAAAGCGAGATAACTTTCCAATTCGATGAATTTTGAAAAATGGGTAAGTGGAGGTTTAAATAACACGCCAAACTTACAACAAATACTTCATAAAAACTCCTCAATATTCTTAACAACACTTATCATCATTATTATAATTCACAATATTAATCGACCAGGTCGTTCCCAGGAAAGAGGGGGCTTTCTAATAATGATTTCTCCCTATTGGCGCGCAATTAGGTGACCAAACTTCTCCTTGGCAGAACTTCTAGACATCGTTAATAATGCAAATTATAATATTAACAACTTTGTTATCTCAATTATTGATTTAATAATATAAAATATTGACAATAATTGAATCAAATAACGTGAGATACTATGCAGCAATTACTGAAGCAATAATTGAACAAAACTAAGTGACTTCGCACGTAAGCATCAATAATCAATACCGTGTGCTACTATGCAACCACACGTATTACTGTACTTTTAAAATCGAGTGTTTCAACAGTTAACGGTAAAACTTCTGCCGTTATTTTTATAAAAAATATTTTTGTCGTTTTTGTAATCCGACAATAATTTCATTGTGGGGTCCACCAATGATTACGCCGTTGTACAAATATTTCCTACTAAAATGAATATTCCTCAACCAATCGAATATAATATAACAACTTGCATACTTTGCAGAATTTATAAATACTACCCACAACTATAACATTATATCAAATTTATTTCATAATATTCAAAAATGATAATTATAGAAAATTCATCTTTATCATAAAAGTTGGGGTCTTACATCAGTCCACTGATCCGGCCCAATACTTTAAAGACCCAACAAAGTTGACCCAATGACTTGGCCTAACTTACCAAGCCCAATAGAAATAACCTAATGGATTCGTTGAAGGATTCGGTCCGAATAATTCAGCCCACTACATGAAATATCATGGCCCAACAATTTCAATACAAACTTACAAACAAAATGGCACATCGAAAACAAACTATCTAACCAATAAAGATGTAAAATAAATCATTTTAATTTGTATTTGTTCAATTCGAACTTGACTCGTAATATAAACGATTTAAATATAAATAAATTTTAAAAATCGATAAAATAATTTAAACTTCTTTAAATTATAATTTTCTGTTGATACTCGTTTAAACAACTCGAACTTATTTTAACTCAATACTCTTAATCAAATTTTATTTCATATTTAATAATTTTTATTAACCAAATTTAAGCATCTTAATACTATTAGTTCCACTCGATTTATTTACTACTGCATCCGTCTCTTAATATATGACGTTTTAGAATGTCGCACAAGAATTAAGATAATAATTGAAAAATATTAAATATAATATTAATTGTCTATAAGTATCATAGACATAGTTATCTCATACTCCCTCACACATTTTTCTATAATTTTCTCCTTAAAAAAACTCATCAGTTTCATTTACTCTTTGGTTTCTCTCCATCCCCATAAAATAACATCAAAAAAATTAAGTAGAATAATAAGGAGTAATTTAAAAAAAAATTATAAATAATTCTCTTATATTTTAATAAAAATCAAATAATTAAAAATAATTGAGAAACGTTCTGGATTAAGTGATGGAGGGGAGTAGTATGTGGGAAACTCTATCATTATATTTTTTGCTGAATCATCCCTCGATGTGGGGTCAGTTTCATCTAATGATTTTTGGAAAAAGGACAATATTTCCAATTAACTCCCCGCACGTCTCTCGTTTCCATCTTAAAATATTCGTCCTCACTCCTCAGCTATAGCAATCTTTCTTTCTCTCTCTCTCTCTCTCTCTCTCTCTCTCTCTTCCGTCCTTACTTACAGTTTGAGGTTCGTATATTCGATCTCATATGCAGTACTACTACTTATGAAATTTACACGGTCACACCCGTCCGATTTGTATGAATAGTAACCACCTCATCATCTGATCTTATGCAGATATGGATTTTGTTAATAAAGAGTACGGATTTTTGACGGAGATTGGCCTTGGTCCTAGTAATCCCGGTTGTTTTGCGAACGGAGTGTGGAAAGGAAGCGGTCCCGTAGTTTCCTCTGTTAATCCTGCTACCAATCAGGTTTTAACTCCTTTCCTTACTCTACCTCCTATGAATATATGATTCTGTTGGCTTATTCTGTTATTTTGATCTCACTGCATCTAAAAATTAAAGCTCCCTGTAGTTTTGTCCGTGTGAATCTTACTGAAACTGACCTAATTTTATTTGCTTCATTTCGTCAAAGAGATTTCTTTTAATGATCGACTATGAAGTTGTTTTTGTTACGGATACAATTGAGTCTTTGCTATTTATGACATTCATATTTCTAATTCTAATTAGGAATGAGTCATTACATTCTCACCCTAATGATTCCTTCAATCCAAACATAACATTAGCAGTACCCATAAATGTGGTAGTATGTCAGGCTGAGATATTGTGCATTGTTTTTGTGTGTGTGTGTGTGCGGGGGGTGTTTATAAATCAGCTGTTCACTGAGCTGCCCAATCTTAATTGACTGGCATTTATTTGTAATCGAGTCAGACCTAGTGACCACATTCTTAATGCTGTTCTTAAATCTGGTTGATAAATTTGAATTTGATAATTCTGGTTCACAATTTTTAATATTTGGTTGCAACAGTTATACTTTAACACATATTAGTGGTGACCGGTGAATCATGTATCAGCTCTACAATCTTCATTTGAAATTTCATGGTCTTATTAGAAAACGTACAATACATTATAGTTTTTATGATTTTTCTTGGTTCAGTATCCATTTAATTTCCTTTTGAAATAAGAAATATATGAAATGTAATATTGGTTCAATGTGTTTTTCTATTTATTTAAATTTTGTATATATGGGGTAGTAAATATTTTCCAAACATGTTGAATTTTCTTTCACAAGAACAAGGAGTACATTTCACATTAGTAAAGGAGTCAAACAGTGCCATCTGCAGATTCTGCACAAGCTTATCAAAATTCTATCCCGTGTGATCTGCAGAAGCTTATAAAAGTTTCAAAGAATTAACATTCATCTCTCTTTTATTGAATCAGACAATCGCTGAAGTTTCAGAAGCTTCTGTTCAAGATTATGAGGAAGGCATGCAGGCTTGCTCTGAAGCTGCAAAAGTATGGATGGAAGTGAGTCACAACTTGCCTTGATCAGATGTAGAGTAAACTGGTTGAAACCTTTCTCTGTTTGTCTGTCTGTCTATCTGTGTATCATATATCTTGCAATTACTTCTTAAGAGCATTTATATTGTTCTTCAGTTTCAAATGAAAAAACACAGGAACATGGTTTAGTATTATTAATATTTTTTTGAAAAACGCTTCACCTCGTCTCAGATTCCTGCACCAAAGAGGGGTGAAATTGTTAGACAGATTGGTGATGCATTGAGAGCCAAACTACAGCAACTTGGTCAACTTGTTTCACTTGAGATGGGGAAGATACTTCCCGAGGGAATAGGGGAGGTTCAAGTAAGTAATCTTACTTATATGTAGAGCTAATTTGTTTAGAATATGATATGATGCCCATAGAGCATGCTTCCGTTACATACTCTTAACTACAGAAGAGTCGCATTGCAGGAAATTATTGATATGTGCGACTTTGCTGTGGGGTTAAGCCGGCAATTAAATGGATCAATCATACCTTCAGAACGTAAGTTAAAGAGCTCAACCTTTGTGGTTATATAATATATATAGTTCATTTTATGTTTTACTTTCTACAAGTATGATTGGTCAGGCAAATTCTGGAATGAAAAACAGCTGTTGTTTTTTCTGAAAGTACAACTTAAATTGCAAAAATACATCACCATGATTTTTTTTCTTTAGTCCTATCTATCAAAATAAAAACAAAAACTTTTCTTTCCTAGTCTTAGAGAAAGCTTTTGCCCTTAATAACTATGGTTACTTTGTTGACAGGTCCAAATCATATGATGTTGGAGGTGTGCTGAATGTTTTGCTGTTAAATTTGGAATAATCATTACATGCCGATCTCTATTGTTGATTTTCTTTTCCCCAAATTATTTTGTACACAGATGTGGAATCCTCTTGGAATAGTTGGTGTAATCACGGCTTTCAATTTCCCATGTGCTGTTCTCGGTGAGCACTTGCTATTTGTAAAATGACATATTTTAGATCTGGGAAGCTTCATTATATGCAGGGTGGTTCTGCAGGGATAGTTTGTTTTCCTTTTCTAATTTGTTAATACAACACACTTGAAAAACAATATTTAATTGTAAAAATCCCTATCATAAGTTGTTGTCTTGGAATTCTTTAGCAATCAAAGTTCCTCTTTCATGGCATTAATTTTGTGTAATGTTGTTTTTCAGGGTGGAATGCATGCATTGCACTAGTCTGTGGGAATTGTGTTGTATGGTAAGTTCTTCTGACGAAAACAAGTAACTTTGAACTTTTCTTGCTGTTAAAATCTTTATTTTGAGTTGATTTAAAAGTTGTACAGCTATACATAGGGCACAATTAATAATTATCCTACCTTTTAATCTGGCGACTAGTTTTTTTTTTTTTGGCGAAAACCTTTAGCGGTGCAGCTTCTTAAGTAGGTAGTTGTATCATAACATGCTATGGCCACAAGCTTGAGATACTATTTTCAAGTATAACTACTCAAATTTTTTTCTTTCTTAGAACCACCTCAGGAGAAAAAATATAGCAATTCTCATAGCGAAGATATGATTTTTCATGTTCATGAATCAGAAGTTGAATGATTATTTCTATCATGTTCACAGGAAAGGTGCTCCAACAACACCGTTGATCACTATCGCCATGACCAAGCTAGTGGCTGGGGTTCTGGAGAAGAACAATTTACCAAGTGCAATTTTTACCTCCTTCTGTGGTGGTGCCGAAATTGGTCAAGCTATATCGAAAGATACACGCATACCTCTGGTTTCATTCACAGGAAGTTCAAAGGTACTTTTTTTATGGGTAAAATGCAAATGTGACCACTGAACTTTAGGTGTTTTTGGGTATTGAGCTCCTTTCTTTTGGTCAACACACATGTGGCACCTGAGGCTTAATATCCAAATTTTCGAATAGAAAGGGGCTCAATTTGCGTTGACCAAAAGAAAGGGGCTCATTACCCAAAAACACCTAAAGTTCAGTGGTCGCATTTGCATTTTACCCCTTTTTCTATATGCTATTTACGTCTCTATTTCTGATAAATAAACATAATCATATGATACCACAATTTTTTAAACTTATGTATGTTTTATGATAATATGTTTGGTGATTCATGAGTTTCAAATACAAAAATCTTCTTTTATTTTCTTATGTTATAATATGGTGTAGGTTATATTAGCAAAATATTTAGGTCTCTTTTTCTTTATTTTTCCTTTTTATTTTCTTATAGCGGAGGGACTTGATGGTAACATCTGTCATTTCTCTTTATTTGTGTCTCCGAAAAGCGTGTTTTAATCTTACTGTCACATCGCTCTTTTAGCTCTACTGTACTCATTAAAAGTTATGTTCTTCAGAATAAGTTACCTAAATATGCCTTTCTCTGCTTCAATTAAGAGGCACACTGATGATTTTTGCATAACAGTCCTGTTGGGAAAGTTGTTGATGCAAGTTTTGTGTGAGATGCTATTGGCCAAAATTGGATCCACTTAATATTCTGCCAGTTGTCCATTTCTCTGTTTAGGCACATAGTTTAGCCTTTCGCAAACTTAACGACCATTTCTGTTTTAGGTTTGTTCGAGTTTCCTGTTACTTAAAAAAATTAAGATTTAGGACATTTTTTAATTGATCTCTGAGGCATTGAATAGGGGTTAACAAATTATCCTACTTTTACCTGAAGTGTCCTTACATGAACTATTTGGTTTTGTATGGTTAGCTTTTTCTGCATCTATAACTCTTACTTTGTAGTTATTTCTATAGAAATTTAATGTTTACTCACATGTCTAACTGTAGGTGGGTCTTATGGTTCAACAAACAGTGAATCAGAGGTATGGTAAATGTCTGCTTGAATTGAGTGGGAACAATGCTATAATAGTCATGGATGATGCCAATATTCAACTTGCTGTTCGCTCTATTTTGTTTGCTGCTGTTGGTACAGCTGGTCAGCGCTGCACAACATGTCGTAGATTGGTATAATTCATTAATCATTTCTACTGCCATATTCTTTTTTTCTTGAAGCCTAAGCTTGAAAATATAAAATTTTATCTTGGTTTTCTTTCTCCCTTGGAATGTAGATTCTTCATGAAAGTATATACCAGAGAGTTCTCGAACAATTACTTGAGCTATACAAACAAGTGAAAATAGGGGATCCCTTAGAGAATGGTACCTTGCTCGGGCCACTGCATACTCGTGCTTCAAGGGAGGCTTTCAAGAAGGGAATGGATATCATCAAGTCACAGGCACGTACTCTTGCACCTAAGAATTTCTTTTTACTCTCTAGATTGTTGCCAATTGGCCAAAATCTAAGGCACAAGATGTTAATTTTATTTTCAAAATAATCTTTTTTGGGATTGTTCAGTGCATGAGAAGGAAAGGTAAATTTTCAAAACAAGGGAAGAAGGATAATACTTCCTTCTAAGTCAGAGCAAAAGGATAATATGTTTACGAGGAATTTTACTATCTTTAGTAATTTCTCTCGGTACTACCACCACAGTTAGATGCACCAATATTATACAAAAGGTTTACATAAATTTAACTAAAACAATGTTTCTACTATATTACTATATTATTCTATACCTAATGAAATGTGCAGAATCTTGAAAAGCAGGAAATTCATTTTTCTTTTTATTTGCCAAAAGTACTTCACTGTGCCCAATCATCTAGCAGATATAGCTTACAAAGTATAACCGGGATTCACAATTATTTTTGGTGTTGGATCAATTTAAGGTTTTTATTTAACATTTCTAAGAAATGCTCGATATAAATTAGTCACTAAAGTTCTTGAATCTTTTCAATATCATTAGGTAAACATCAACATATTTGACATCGTCCTTGGTGTTGGCCTTATAACTTGAAGTTCAACTATGTTTATATTAGTCTTCAACTTCTCGAAACCTTAATCTTGAAGCATATTTTAAATAAGATTTAAGATTTTCTTTTAGTCAAACCAAGCAAAATGTATTTGCTCTTGCTTGTTGGTTTAGTCTTCTTGATCTTTATTCACGTAAAGATTGGCTTCAAAACCATATATTTTGCAGGGAGGGAAGATCCTTGCTGGTGGTTCGGTTTTGGAGTCTGAAGGAAACTTTGTGCAGCCCACAATAGTTGAAATTTCTCCAAATGCTGATGTTGCAAGAGAAGAATTATTTGGTCCCGTTCTTTATGTAATGAAATTTCAGGTAGTCCTGTTGAAAAGAAGTTTATACTTGGAACAGTAGAATTGAAAGAAGTTTATTTTCTTACATTTGAATACCTATTTGGACAGACTCTAAAGGAAGCTATTGACATAAACAACTCCGTACCTCAAGGGTTGAGTAGTTCTATATTCACCTGTAAACCTGAAACTATTTTCAAATGGATTGGGTGAGTGGTTCTAAACTCGCATGTTTTAATTTCTTTTTGTTTTTCTCCCGTTTCTGTTTTGCTTTCAAAAAGGACTACAGATGAAAGTTTCTCTAATTATGACTTATGGATCAATATGTTTTTATTGGTGTCTCTTACTTTAGGATTTCAAATATTGTCAATTTAAAAATTACATTTCAAATTTTTTATCCGAAATCTTTTTTAACTATGTTTGTAGAGAATAATTGTTCAAGATGGTTCGTTGTTTCGAGAAGTATTACTGCTATCATTGTTATTGTTCTCAATTTTCACATGGTCAGATTTGATGCAGGCCTCATGGAAGTGACTGCGGTATTGTTAACGTAAACATACCAACAAATGGTGCTGAAATTGGTGGTGAAAAGGCTACAGGGGGAGGACGTGAAGCTGGAAGTGACTCTTGGAAACAGTACATGAGACGTTCAACTTGGTATCTTAATTTTAGCTCCTTAAATGCTGTTTGTGATTCTTAAATAATATTTTGGATACTAACTTATCTAGGACAATTGAAAACTTGTCATAATAGTTTGAATTTTAAACGATTCTGGCCAGGCTTGGCCTTTTTTTGGGGTAGTTTGGGTTTTATTTTTTCCTATTCCTTTTTCTTTGGTGTGGAGTGAGGTTCAATTGGTTACCCATTTTCCTTTATTTAATTATCATTTAGTCTAGCGTAAGACTTAACAAAGTATCTCATTTTTCTCGCAGTACAATAAATTATGGGAATGAATTACCACTGGCTCAAGGGATCAACTTCGGCTAGTAGATTTTCCTTTTGTTGAGGTATTTTAGTGTTTGTCAGCAACACATACTTGCTTAAGCTGCTTTCTTCTGATGTATACCTTGTCGCCTCATGTGCAGGGATGTGCTGAAATCAAAATTCATACTAACTTTGTGGGCGGAGTTTGTACTGATGATGTTTGTTCCCAAAAAAATTGAAATAACAAGTTCCATAGTTACTCCCACCCAAGAATAATTTGTTCTTTATTGTCTTTTATGGGTTGCAGTTTAATTTATTGAAAGATTCAGTCTATTCCTGTAACTCTCGTGTTGTGTCAATGAAGTTAACTCTGGAACATAGAGGACTTGTTCTGCTGCTACTGAATTGGGAAGGAAATCACACTTTCAGGGCCATTACCTTTTTTTACTTGTTAACTAGTATGTTATTTTCTTCTAATCCTTCGCCATATATCTCCGTTGTTGGGAGCCAAAATATACTAGAAAGCTGCAGAGTTGCAATTATGAACATGTCTTCTTTCTAGCAGGTAATATGCATATGATAAACTGCAAAATGAAGGCTCCAAAATAGATTTTACTTTGTTTTTCTTTCTGAGTATGCTATTCTTGTCCTAGTGTTTGTTGCCTTCTACCACTTGTTCTTGGGTGTTTGTTTAGAGACTGAATGGTTAAATCAGCTGAATCGATAAGATTTTTAGGCTGAATATTAATTATTATTATATTAAGTAATATTTAAATAAATTTACAGTAATTTTGAATTTTTTTAGAGGGGTAAAATAATAAAAATTTGTTATTCAGATGTTTCATGTATGTTAATTATAAAATAATTTTTTTTATTCAGTATTCAGAATTATGTTCCATTCAGCTCATTTATTCAGATTACTTAAACATTCGGTCATTCATTCAGATTATTTAAACATTTAGAATTATTTCATTTAGTTTTATTGTTCAAGTCTTTTAACTATTAAAAAATATAAATCTTTTTTATTTTTTTGGTTCTAACAAACCGTGTAGAATCGTCCAAGCACAATTATTTTGGTTATGTTTTTTCCATGTCTAATCTAGTTGTTTACCTAACACCGCTAACAACCCTTTCACATTTATGGTTCCATATTTTGTCCTCTTAGTTTTCTAGAGTCGATGATTGCATTGAGTCACGTTCCTAATAATGCGGGCAAACATGATGTAATTCAACAATATGCAGGGCGTCACTTCTAGAAGATTTAGAGTACGATAATTTCCATTTTTCTCACTATAGCCCATATGTTCTGAAAATAATAATAAATCCAAATATATTTCAATTTTATATTTTCTGACCCCATTTTCACTTCAATATAGTTACACAAATAAAATGGACAACAGTGTGATCGAATAGCTTGGATAAATAAAAATTATTCTATTATCTAACAAAGTATATATGTGTAGATCACAATATTATACCATAACAAATCAAGTTCAAGATAAAAATAATATATATATATATATATATATATATATATATATATATATATATATATATATATATATATATACACACTAAATTAAACATAGAAGAGACTAAGGGTCATATATCTGTTTATATTCCAAGAATATTAGAAATAGAAAAGGAATAAGACAGAATATTTTGGAGGGCAAGTGCATTAAAGAATCTATTCTTATTGTTATGCCCCTGGTTTCATCGAAATATCATTACTTATCCCAAAGGAAAATATAAAACCCCATAATCTTTAGCACCGACCAGTTCATACTCCTCCTGTTTAAGCCAAAATTGCAAAAGATAGAAGAAAATATTATTACTATGAAAAGGCCACCCAATATTTAATAGATGCACATAATTAATTAACTGTAATTATAGTAGATGATGATGATGTGGGGCCATGCATCCAAAGTCTTGCCAGTAGCAAATTAGTGGGCGAAGCATAAGTGAAGGTCCACCTTGGTACATGTCATGATTTCATGGCCCATGAGGTTCCATGTACCTAGAGACCCACTCGCTTCACCTTCATACTTCATCGGGAGTGATTATTTTGAAATTAACTTTGGTCAAATTGATTAATTAACAATGTTATTATTACATAAAAAAGGTTACATAATCTTTCGTATATATATCATATGCATCTTGTGAACTTACATCTATCGACGTGTAGGGCCGCAGATATACGTGTGTGTGTGTAAGCGTTATATATTTTTTATGTGATAAGAACGATTATTTTTTTTATTAATATATGATTGACACGTAGGTGGGAAGTAATTTCTCCCTCTATATCAATACTGTATTAATCAATTAATTAACTTATCATAAAATTAACTTCATGATAACCGGATCTATTTCATCCACCCCTCCACTTTTCTTTCACAAAAGCTAGCGATAGTGTCAGCTACTCTCCTAACTCTATATTTTAAAGTACTTCCAGACCTAGCAGACTTTCTAAAAAAGTGACATCTTTCAATCTTTTTTAGTTATCGGGAATTAAAGGAAAATAAATAACAACATTTAAGAAAAAAAAAATATAATATTTAACCTGATTTTATTTTTAATAACTTAATTCACAAAATCAACTTCAATATATTAATTTTCACAGTACAATTTTTTACACGGAATAAAAGTTGAAAAAAATACCACTCAAATAACAATCTAAGAGTCAATTACACCTTCTCTCAACTCTTTAGGATGTAATTATCTCTTGGTTGTGTTATACCTTTCTTCTCTAAACATAAATCTCTATTTATAAAGTACTCACAACTCCATTTTTCTAATCTAATTAGGACCCTCTCACATAATAAATATAACTACTACAAATAGAACTACTTCCAAAATAATATTTCTACTAAAAATAAGATTTCTTCTTATAATAGAACACTTGTTAAAAACAGGACTTCATTTCCACAATAATAATTCTTTTCTGAATAGGATTCAATAAGTTATCTAATAATTCATTCTTCATTCCTCAACTCGAATCCCTAAACACTTCAACTTCATCTTTGAACTTCACTCGATGGTTGCCGTAAGATCCCAAATTTTATGAAATGAAAATATTCAATTTTTTTATAGCAAGTTGATATAAAATATTCGTTGTGTCGGGGAATATTCCTTTGGTCGGGGAATATTCTTTTTGTTAGGAAATATTCGTTTGATGACACAATCATTGGTGGACCCCACAACAAAAGTATTGTCGTAGTTAGAAAACAACAGAAATATCTTTTTATAAAAATAACGGCGAAAGTTTCTGATTAAACATTGAACTACCCGGTGGTAAAAGTACTGATGTCTAATGTGGTTGCGTAGTAGCACACGATATTGATTATTGATGCTTACGTAAGAAGCCACTCGCTTATACTTAATTATTACTTTCACGATAATTCTTTGCGTAGTATCTCGCGTTATTTGATTCAATTATTGTCACAATATTAATATTTTATATTATTAAATCAATAATTGAGGCGACAAAGTTATTCATATTATTATTTGCAATATTATCGACGATGTACAGAAAGTTACATCGAGGAGAGGTTTGGTCACCTAATTGCTTGGCATGATAGGGAGAAATCCTTATTGGAAAGCCCTTCTTTCCCTGGAATGACACAGTTGTTAAATATTGTGAGTTATAATATTAATGATGAATAATTGTTGAAGTATTAAGAATGTGTTTATTGAAGATAAGTGAATTACAAAAGTTAGAGGGAATAATGTAAACTTGGAAAACTTTAGGGTACTTAGAGTGTAATAAGTTAAATCAATCTGGACCATTGGTGGTGGTTTTAATAGTAAATCAATCTGGACCATTGATGGTGGTTTTAATAGTAAATCAATCTGGACCATTGATGGTGGTTTTAATAAGTAAATCAATCTGGACCATGAATGGTGGTTTTAAAAGTAAATCAATCTGAATGAAAGTCGGTGGTAATTTTAAAAGTAAATCAATCTGATGCCGTCGGTGGTGGTTTTAAAAAATGCGTCAATATGGACCGTTGGGTTGTGGTTTTAATAATAATCATATATGAACCGTCCGCTTTTAATAGTAAATTAATATGGACCGTTCAATGAATTAGTTCTTATTTAGTCAATTCTCTATAAATAGAAGCTTAATTCTTCTTTCATTCTCACCACTTCACCGAGATTCACAAGAGAAATCGTAAGACCAAAAATTTTTTTAAATAAAAAGGAATTTCCTTTATTTATTATTTTGAAATAGTAAGGGTTGATTTGATTAATGTGGATAGTTAAGGGTTAAATCATGAATATTTCAAAATAAGCAAGTGGTTATAAAATATTCATTTTTGTCGGGGAATATTCGTTTGGTCGTGGAATATTAAATGTCTTGTCGGAATATATTAAATGCTGACGAAGCAGTAGCGACCGTGTGTGGGCCCCATAACTTGAAGCGATTGGATGAGGAAAATAGCAAAGTTTGGGTGGTTATAAATAACTTGCGTAGTTATTCTGAATTAAGGCATTGGAATACCCGGTGGTTAAAATCTGATGTCTGGCGTGGTTTGCCGCGATGCACACGGTATTGCGATATTATTGAATTATTGATTAAATACGTGAAAGGCACTACTTTCGATAATTGTTCACGATGAATTCTTTATTCGATATTTTATTTTATTGATTCAATAATTCTTTGCGTTGGTATTTTATATTATTGTTGTTTCAATAATTGTCCTTTGCATGATATTTCCCATTATCGGATCAATAATTCATATTATTTGAATAATATTATTAGATAACATTATTGGCAATGTCTAGAAAGTTACATCAAGGAGAGGTTTGGTCACTTAATTGCGGCGCCCGATGAGAGAGATCCTTATTGAAAGCCCCTCTTCTGAGGAACAACTGGTTTGTCATAAATGTGATTACGTAATATTATTTGTGAATAATTAATTATTGATTCATATGATAAGGAAATATTTATTTTATATGAATATAAATGATGGATTTATTTATGTGGTTATTAATGAAGGAATTAATTTTGAGATGTTTTATTTGTATTTTGTCGGATTGGAGGTATTAAAAGATCAAATCGATTGTATTATAGCTTTATTATGTGAGTTATAATATTTAATCCGACCGTTGGATCGTTGTAATTTTTGGATATGTTATACATATATAAGTTGAGTATATGTCCACAAATTTTGAGCAGTTAAAAATGAGCGAATGATTTGTTATAAATTTTAAGAGGTGTTTGATTAGGAAAGTAGGGTTATAATTGATTTTGGTGGAAAATTCTAGAATTGAGTGGGCCCCACTTGTGGTTGGTGAAAAAATGTCTTTGAATTTTATTTCAAATGTGGTGGGTGGCAATAGTAGCGAGTAAAGCCATCGGTGGCTTGAGTCGAAATGCCTTGGTAGGGCTAACATTTTCTATAAATAGAAATTAAGTTAGAATTGAAAATCACACGAAACAAAGTTTTCTCTCTTTCTCTCTATATTATTGGCGTATTTTGTGAGTATTTAGATACTTTGAGAGTTCTTTGTTCGATCTGAAGTTTCATTCGACATCACTTGAGCCTTTCCTTAGAAATCTTGATTCTTTGAGGTAAAGGATATTATTTTTTTTTTCAAGTAATGATATTATTTCTTGATATCATTATCTTTGAAATATTAGTTGGAACTTTTATCAAATTTGGAACTTTTTCATGTATGGGTTACTATTCATGAGTTCTTATTCACGAGTTACTATTCATGAGTTCTTATTCACGAGTTCTTATTCACGAGTACTATTAAGTGAAGCGTGAAAATGTTTTTTGTGGAATTTCTATCTTTTGGTGTCGAGATTCTTATTCACGTGTCGGCCTTATTCACGTATCTGACCTTTATTCACGTATCTGACACTATTCATCGAAAAATAAAATTTCTTCTTTTAGTCCAAAATATCTATTACGGATACTAGCTTTGATTGTATCCATGTTTTGATCATTCTTGAATTTTACACCACTGTGATTATTTTTGAGTTATTTTTGGGCGTGGATAAAATAAAGTACGAATCCTTAATCCTTAATCCTTGTCATTTTGTTTCACCGGATTAGTTTCTTTAAAAATATTTTTCATCATCCTCGGTCTTAAATGATGATATTATTGAATATCTTTGGCACATGTGCAAAGATGAATGATTTTTGAAGAATATCTTTGGCACATAGTGCAAAGATGAGCGGTGTTTAAATGAACATGGCCAATGATGAATATCTTTGGCCTTTAGTGCAAAGATGAGCAGTGTTGAGATGAACATGGCCAGATTGATGAATATCTTTGGCACATAGTGCAAAGATGAATATTTGATTTGAGATGAATATTGATTGATGTTCTGAGGATAAAATATTGATGATGGATTTACATTAAATTCATAGATTATAGTAGATTTCATTCTCTCGTAACTCTTACATGAATTATTATTTCATTGCTATGAATATTGATCTGAAACTTGTTGTCTATTGTATTCTATCAGTTTTCCTGTTGGAGACTAACGATAATTTGTTGTATATTATCTTAGTCATAGTATTCTTCTTTGGGCTAGTTGAGCTCACCCTTTTCCTTGTTGTTCCATTTTTCTTCTCGGGAGGCGAGAATGTAGCGCGAGTCTTAGTCGGGGTATGGAATGAAGGTTCTAGAGAGAGTTGTTTAGTAGTCCTCACCATTTTTGTAAAATAATGTATCAATAAATGTGATGAGGATTTATTTGAGTATAGATATTGTCTAGAAGATAATATTTGTATTTAAACTCACAGTTTTACTGTTGTAATAATAAAGTTGTAGTTGTTTCTGTACCATGTATTTGGCGACTCAGAATGGGTGTGGTGTATACCTATTTTGGGCGTCGTCACGGTTAATATCGAGCTTAGGGATATGATCTCTGGCGGAGATCGGGGAATAAAACTAGGAGGGAGAGGCGAGTAAATCCTTGTTAGTGTGTCTACCTAAGCTTATTTGTTGGTTGGTCGTATTATAGGGGTATTATGTGATTTGTTAATTTATTTAATTAACCCTTGTTTTATGATAGTTTTTTTTAGAATGGTCTTTGAGAGCGTTAACAATGGAGTGAATGAGATCGTGGAGACACCTCTAATCGCCAACCGGGATAATGTGATGTCGGTGAAGAAGGAATTAGAGATATCCATGTGGTGAGTGAAGAATTGATAGTTGCACCGAGATAATCGCAGAGGTAACGGTGAGAGTGAGGAAGAAGAGGAAGAAGAGGTACACGAAGAGAGTTTATTAGAGGTATTTTATGATCGAAATATAGAATTGCAAAATCGTATTCATGAGTTAGAAGAAGAAATAAAGAATTGCGAGGCGATCGTGGAGCAAAAGGATCTGCGATTCAAGCTTGTGTTACCCGATCGTGATGCTTGAGCGAAGCACTCTTTGGTAGAGTATAAGATGATAAAAGTGGAATCTGAAATGAAAGAAGAAATAAGCGAGCAGTGAGAATGAGTGATGCGTGGGTAAAAAGCCGCACTACGCGTTGATATTATGGAAAGAGATGTCGATCTAAAAGAAGATTTAACGATGACGGGAAGGCGTCGTGCAATGACATCGGCACCATCAACAAATTCTAGGGAAGAGAACGATCGCCGATTAGATCTTCTGAGATGTGGAGAGGAGGGACATATAAGGTCAAACTGTTCAAAGCCTTCAAGGTATGCTATAATTGTGGAAAAGAAGGACATATCGCTTTCGAGATTATGCGATATCGAAACCAGTCCGGCGTGAATGGTGACTCAAAAGGATGTCCCGAAAAAGTCAAAGTCAGCGGTTCTTGGAAGAAGCGTTTGTCGTGGCCGGTCAAAATCGAGGAACGACGAAGTTAGCACGCAGGTTAGTTAATTATAAATTCTTGCGAAGTTTATACCTTACTAGATCTGGGGTTCTACCCATTCTTTTATCTCTCTTGCTTGCGCTCAGCGTTTGAACTTGACTACGGAGAAATTAGACTTTGACCTGTTTTATGGAGAATCCGTTAGGAGAAACTTTCATTACATCTGTTGTTTAGAAATCTTGTTTGATTCGGTTGGCACTATCACATTACACATTAACCTTATTTCTATAGAGATATTTGCTTTTGATGTGATTTTAAGGTTAACTACTCATCATACCAAATTGATTGCTTTTGTAAGGTTGTTAGTTTTCATATTCCTAAGCAACTTTGTTATTGAATTCAAGCAATCAAACCATTGTAGTCAAACATTTTCATATCAAGCCATGAAGTCATTCGTTTATTACGGATGTCAAGTTTTCTTAGTCTATGTTATGGATTTGAATAAAGACACGTCGATTTGAATAATATTCTGTTGTTATTGATTTTTCTGACGTATTTTACGAAGAATTTCTTGGCTTACTCCCAAAGCTTTGATATTAAATTTTATATCGAATTTGAACCCGGTACAAAACTCATTTCTAAAATCTCATATCGAATGGCTCCTATTGAACTTCAGGAGTTAAAAATTCAACTATAAAATTTGGTACATGAGCCTTTATCTTGTGACTTCCTTTGTGGAATTCACCTAAGCCGACTCTCTGTAGGGGCGTCGTATTAGATGTGATAGTAAAGCGATAGGTGTCATTGTGACGTCTTATCCAAGGTTGGGATATGAGTCACGATTGAGAAGCAACCTAAGTCGATGTCGAAATCGTAGCTTTCTAAAGCAGTTGGTTATTATTATCGGAGATATTCTCAAATCACTATCGCGGTGACTCGTAGAGATACAAAATTGAATGGAAGCGAGGAATGTGGGAAGAGATTGAAGAACTCAAGAGGAGACTCATTTAAAGACATGTTACGACCATGCCATCCTGGAAAAGCGAGCGTGGTAGGCGGCGTGTTGAGTAGAAGATCGTATACAAATCAGAGTGCGATATTGTCAAAGACTAATTTCATATAATTTACAAATAATAGAGATGGAGATGAAAACTCTAGGTACCCACGTGATGATATCTGAGTATAATCGACTTTAATCGATAAAGTTAAAATCGCTCGAGCCACCCAGGCCGGAGTGATGCGTATGAAGAAGAAAAAGTACAAGAAGGAGCTATTTGGGCGAGAATTGATGAAGAAGGAATACTTGAGTCCACTCTAGACTTTGTGTTCCTAACGACTCGATTTGAAGTATAAGATTATGATGGAGGCACACAAAACACCATTTGCAATCCATCTGGAAGTACTAAAATGTATCGTGATCTTGACATACATTTTGGTGGAATAATATGAAGAGAGATTGCAAAGTTTATCTCGATGTGTTTAACTTGCCAACGTGTAAAGGCGGAGCATCTAGTACCTAAGGGTCCGTTGCAACCACTTGAGATTCCGGAATGGAAGTGGGAACACATTACCATGGATTTAGATTACGGGTCTTCCTACGGTTTCTCAAGGCATCAATGCTATTTGGGTTATTGTTGATAGATTAACCAAGTCTGCTCATTTCTTGCCGTCACGGAGACTTATTCACTTGAGCGTCTTGCTAGTATATGCGTGAATGAGATTGTGAGGTTGCTTGGCATGCTGTATCCATAGTTTGGATCGTGACCCAAGATTCACTTCAAGATTTTGGGTTAGCTTGCAAAAAAGCTATAAACGCAGTTTGCGATTTAGTTGGCATACCATCCCCAAAGCGGATGGGACAATCGAGAGGACTATTCAAACTCTTGAAGATATATTAAGACTACGTGTCCTAGATTTCAAGGGCGCTTGGGATAAGTATTTACCATTGGTAGAATTCTCTACACAACAACAAGTTATCGAACAAGTATAGGTGTGGCTCCATTAGAAGCATTATATGGACGAAAATGTCGTTCTCGATATGTTGGGATGAGGTGGGTGAAGCAACATTGTTTGGGACCCAAGTTAAATACGTATGACTACCAAAAAGATCGAAATGATTCGACAACGTATATAAAGCGGCACAAGATCGACAAAAGAGTTATGCGGATCTTCATCGAAAGGGCGTGGAATTTAGTGTAGGGGATCATGTATTGTTGCGAGTTTGCTCCATGGAAGGGAGTTACAAGATTTGGGAAGAGAGAAAGCTCGATCCACGATTTATTGGTCCATTTCAAATTCTTGACCGAGTAGGAAATGTAGCCTATAGACTTGCGTTACCTCAAGTATGTCTCGTGTTCATAATGTGTTTCACATATCTCATGCTTAAATAAATATGTGAAAGACTTGAACCACGTTATAGAGTTAGAAAGGACGAGATAGCAGAAGACTTAACGTATGAGGAGGTACTGTCGAGATCTTGGATAGGAAGGAGCATGTCCCTACGTATGAAAATCGCATACCACAAGTTAAAGTTTTGTGGAGGAATCATGCTATATAGGAAATGACACAGGGAATTGGAAAGCGGAAATGAAAGCGAGGTATCCTCACCTTTTGAAACACAGTACGTCGTCGATTTCGAGGCGAAATTTCATAAGGAGGGAGGTTGTAAGACCAAAAATTTTTTAAATAAAAAGGAATTTCCTTTATTTATTATTTTGAAATAGTAAGGGTTGATTTGATTAATGTGGATAGTTAAGGGTTAAATCATAAATATTTCAAAATAAGCAAGTGGTTATAAAATATTCATTTTTGTGGGGAATATTCGTTTGGTGGTGGAATATTAAATCTTTGTCGGGGAATATTAAATGCGGCCAGTAGCGACCATGTGTGGAGCCCCATAACGGAAAGCGATTGGATGAGGAAAATGACAAAGTTTGGGTGGTTATAAATAACTTGGCGTAGTTATTCTGAGTTAAAGGCTGTTGGAATACGGTGGTTAAAATCTGATGTCTGGCGTGGTTGCCGCGATGGCACCACGGTATTGCGCAGTATTATTGAATTATTGATTAAATACGTGAAGAAGGCCTTTACTTTCGATAATTATTCACATGAATTCTTGTTCGATATTTTATTTTATTGATTCAATAATTCTTTGCGTTGGTATTTTATATTATTCTTGTTTTGATAATTGTCAACTTTGCGATATTTCCCATTATCGGATCAATAATTCATATTATTTGAATAATATTATTAGATAACATTATTGGCAATGTCTAGAAAGTTACATCTAAGGAGAGGTTTGGTCACCTAATTGCGCGCAAGATGAGAGATCCTTATTGAAAGCCCCTCTTTCTGGGGAGCGGCTGGGTTGTCATAAATGTGATTACGTAATATTATTTGTGAATAATTAATTATTGATTCATATGATAAGGAAATATTTATTTTATATGAATATAAATGATGGATTTATTTATGTGGTTATTAATGAAGAAATTAATTTGAGATGTTTTATTTGTATTTTGTCCGGATTGGAGGTATTAAAAGATCAAATCGGTGTTATTATAGCTTTATTGTGTGAGTTATAATATTTAATCCGATAGTTGGATCGTTGTAATTTTTGGATATGTTATACATATATAAGTTGAGTATATGTCCACAAATTTTGAGCAGATTAAAAATGAGCGAATGATTTGTTATAAATTTTAAGAGGTGTTTGATTAGGAAAGTAGGGTTATAATTGATTTTGGTGGAAAATTCTAGAATTGAGTGGGCCCCACTTGTGGTTGGTGAAAAAATGTGCTGAATTTTATTTCAAATGTGGTGGGTGGCAATAGTAGCGAGTAAAAGCCATCGGTGGCAGTCGAGTCTACTTGGTGGGCTAACATTTTCTATAAATAGAGGGCTAAGTTAGAATTGAAAATCACACGAAAAACAAAGTTTTCTCTCTTTCTCTCTCTATATTATTGGCGTATTTTGTGAGTATTTAGATACTTTGAGAGTTCTTTATTCGAAAGTACAAGTTTCATTCGACATCACTTGAGCCTTTCCTTAGAAATCTTGATTCTTTGAGGTAAAGGATATTATTTTTTTTTAATGTAATGATATTATTTCTTGATATCATTATCTTTGAAATATTGATTGGAACTTTTTATCAAATTTGGAACTTTTTCATGTCGGGGTTACTATTCATGAGTTCTTATTCACGAGTTACTATTCATGAGTTACTATTTACGAGTTTCTTATTCACGAGTACTTATTAAATGAAGCGTGAAAATGTTTTTTGTGGAATTTCTATCTTTTGGTGTCGAGAGTTCTTATTCACGTATCGACCTTTATTCACGTATCTGACACTATTCACGATACTCTGGCACTATTCATCGAAAAATAAAATTTCTTCTTTTAAGTCCAAAATATCTATTACGGATACTAGCTTTGATTGTATCCATGTTTTAATCATTCTTGAATTTTACACCACTATGATTATTTTTGAGTTATTTTTGGGCGTGGATAAAATAAAATCTGAATCCTTAATCCTTAATCCTTGTCATTTTGTTTCCTTTGGATTCTTCTTTAAAAATATTTTCATCATCCTCGATCTTAAATGATGATATTATTGAATATCTTTGGCACATAGTGCAAAGATGAATGATTTCTGAAGAATATCTTTGGCTTTGTAGTGCAAAGATGAGCGGTGTTTAAATGAACATGACCGATGATGAATATCTTTGGCCTTTAGTGCAAAGATGAGCAGTGTTGAGATGAACATGATGGATTGATGAATATCTTTGGCTGTAGTGCAAAGATGAATATTTGATTTGAGATGAATATTGATTGATGTTACGAGGATAAAATATTGATGATGGTTTATTAAATTCATAGATTATAGTAGATTTCATTCTCTACGTAACTCTTACATGAATTATTATTTCATTGCGAATATTGATCTGAAACTTGTTGTCTATTGTATTCTATCGATTTTTCCTGTTGGAGACTAACGATAATTTGTTGTATATTATCTTAGTCATAATATTCTTCTTCTTTGGGCTAGTTGAGCTCACCCTTTTCCTTGTTGTTCCATTTTTCTTCTCGGAGGCGAGAATGTAGCGAGTACTTAGTCGGGGTATGGAATGAAGGTTCTAGAGAGAGTTGTTTAGTAGTCCTCACCATTTTGTAAAATAATGTATCAATAAATGTGATGAGGATTTATTTGAGTATAGATATTGTCTAGAAGATAATATTTGTATTTAAACTCACAGTTTCTTTGTTGTAATAATAAAGTTGTAGTTGTTTACGTACCATGTATTTGATTTTTTCGGAATGGGTGTGGTGTATACCTATTTTGGGGGCGTCACGAAAACTATAGAGAGAAACTATAGAGAGAAAGAAGAAGAGTATTCTGCTACTTCACTAATGCAAGATCCAAATTTCTACTACTAAGGTAAGGATATTATTATTTGTTGTATTAAGTAATGGATGTTATTTTACGTTTGGTAAGGGTATTATTTCTTTCAGATTCATAAGGAATACTATTTTCGTATTCATCCTTCAATATAGAATAACTTTGTCTACGCGGATTATGTCTTAGTATGACGGTGAAAATCCATTCTTGATTTAGTATGTTATTTCTTTTCATATTCTTAAATCTAAACTTACTACGGTAAGTATTGCTTCTATAATCCTTGAAATTAGTGGAATATCCTTGAGTTTTGCGCTTCATCCAGTATCGTTTCATTGAAATATTGATCTGAACTTTCTTATTAAATATCAATATTTTCACCCTGGGTACTATTCATGGGTTACTATTCACTCGGGTATTCGGACACTTTTCATGTCGGGGTACTATTCACGAGTTACTATTCACGGGTTACTATTCACTCGATTACTATTCACTTAAATATTGTCCACTCGGATATTCGAGAAACTTTTCATGTTAGGGTACTATTCACGGGGTACTATTCTCGAAGTACTATTCACCAAAAAATTTATTTCTTTTCTGTCCAAATTAATTTTAATACACAGATATTATTCTTGAATTTTACTCCACAAAGTAGTATCATGTTGACAATTTGAATATTTTTAAACTCTGAATAAATTTAAAGTCTTTAATAATTATCCTTGATTTCGTTTGATTAATGCTTATATCATTGTCATCATCTTCATGCTTATATTGTGATGAAAGTCATTTTTGGCTTACGTGCATAGATGGACTGTTGATTGGTATGATTATGACCAGGGATCATTTGGTATAATCATGACCCGTGTGACGCCCCCAAAATAGGTATACACAACACCCATTCTGAGTCGCCAAATACATGGTACAGAAACAACTACAACTTTATTATTACAACAAGAAAAGCGTGAGTTTGAATACAAATATTATCTTCAGATAATATCTATACTCAAATAAATCCTCATCACATTTATTGATACATCATTTTGCAAAATGGTGAGGACTACTAAACAATCCTTTCAAAAACCTTCATTCCATACCCCAGCTAGTACTTTCGCTATATTCTCGCCCCCGAGAAGAAAAATGGAACAACAAGGAAAAGGGTGAGCTCAACTAGCCCAAAAGAATATTATGACTAAGATAATATACAACAAATTATCGTTAGTCTTCAACGAGGAAAAAAATCGATAGAATACAATAGACAACAAGTTTCGAGATCAATATTACGCAGCGAAATAATAATTCATAGAAGAGTTACGTAGAGAATGAAATCTACTATAATCTATGAATTTAATGATCCATCATCAATATTTTATCCTGTAACATCAATCAATATACATCTGAATCAAATATTCATCTTTGCACTACTGGGCCAAAGATATTCATCGATTAGTCATGTTCATTTAAACACTGCTCATCTTTTACTACTGCCAAAGATATTAATCAATCGGTCATGTTCATCTCAACACTGCTTCATCTTTGCACTACTGAGCCAAAGATATTCTTCAAAATCATTCATCTTTGCACTACTGAGCCAAAGATATTCAATAATATCATCATTTAAGGCCGAGGATGATGAAAAATATTTTTTTAGAAGCGAATCCGATTGAAACAAAATGACAAGGATTAAGGATTAAGGATTAGTACTTGGTTTTATCCACACCCAAAAATACCTCAAAAATAATCATAGTGGTGTAAAATTCAAGAATGATCAAAACATGGATCTGAATCGGAGCTAGTATCCGAATAGATATTTTGGACAAAAGAAGAAATTTTATTTTTCTATGAATAATCACGTATACATGAATAGTCTTGATATCGTGAATAATGTCGATATCGTGAATAGTAACTCAAACACCAAAAGATAGAAATTCCACAAAAACATCTTCACGCTTCATGAATAGTACTTTCGTGAATAGTAACTTTCGTGAATAGTAACTCATGAATAGTAACTCGTGAATAGTAACTCATGAATAAGTAACCCATGAATAGTAACCCAGACATGAAAAAGTTCCAAATTTGATAAAACTTGAGATCAACATTTCAAAGATAATGATATTGAAGAAATAATATCATTACAAAAAAAATAATATCCACTTACTCGAAAGATCGATACTTACAATTTAGAATCTAGGGTATAGTCTTTGAAGGAACTTGCAATGCTCTAGCAATACTCAAAGTATACTCAAAATACTCACAAGAATACGCTCAAAATATCGAGAGAAAATAGAGAAAACTTGAGTTTACTGTGATTTTCAATTCTAACCTAAGCACCTATTTATAGGAAAATGCTTAGAACACCAAAAGCGAAAATTTAATATAATATTAATATAATTATACAAATTTTCCTTAGCCCACCTTTTGGTCAAAACACCAGCCACACATGTTAATGATGTCAAAAAAAAAAAAACAAAAAACGTTTTTCTTAACAAAAATAATTTAAACTCCCAAAAATCAATTATTTGAACTTGAACTTCAATAATTCATAATAAATAGCCCTTTCATCAGAAAATTCGAATCTCGCTAGTTTTTTATAGGAAATTCAATTCTCTACAACTTTGCAGAAGAAAGTTTTCCAAATTCCAAACAAAAATCGACCAAATCCACAAGCAGAAGCGATTTTACAAAGCTATAATCAAATTTCGATCGATAATTGTGTCCACCAACACACAAAACATGTGTTAAATATTTAATGCCACAAAAATACTCTTCCTCCTCATATACTCATATATCCCACATTCATTGTAAAAATATCACCAGTTAATATATTATTAAAATAATATATTTAAATGAATTATTTTATCGAGAAAAAGATAAAATATTAATTTTCAACAATTGTCATTTTAAAAATTTTCTCCATCTATATCCACATAAAATCAATATTTTCCTCATCATATAAATCAATAATTAATTATTCACAAATAATATTACGAATCACAATATTGATGACCAGTGCGTTCCAGGAAAGAGGGGCTTTCGAATAAGAATTTCTTCTTCTTGGCATGATTAGATGACCAAACCTCTCCTTAGGCGAAACTTTCTAGACATTGCCAATAATGTTATCTAATAATATTATTCGGATAATATGAATTATTGCTTCGATAATGAAAGATCTTGTGTAATGACAATTATTGAAACAACAATGATATAAAATATCAACACAACAATTATTAACTCGATAAAATCTTTGAGCGATAATTACTATAACCATTATTGAGTAGTGCCTTCTTACGTAAGAATCAATAATTGGTGCAATCTGGTATCTTCTCTGTTCAACAACGCGTATTAGTGTGTTTTAACCACCGGGTATTCAAACAGTATAATCAGGCAATAACTACTGTAGTTATTTAAAAACAACTTATATTTGTCGTTTTTTCATCCAATCGCTTTCAGTTATGGGGCCACACATGGTCTTTGCTTGCGTCGTGCGAATATTCCCCAGAAAGATCTAAATATTCCACGACCAAACGAATATTCCGACAACAATGAATATTTTATAACCACTTGCTTATTTTGAAATATTTGCGTATTTAACCCTTAACTATCCACATTAATCAAATCAACCCTTACTATTTCAAAATAAAGGAAATTCCTTTTTATTTAAAAATTTAGGGGTCTTACAACCTCCCTCCTTATGAAATTTCGTCCTCGAAATTGGCGTCGTATACACAGTGTTTTGAAAAGGTGAGGATACCTCGCTTTCATTTTCGTTTTCAATTCCCGGTCATTTCCTCTATAAGCATGATTCCTCCACAAAACTTTAACTTGTGGTATGACCTTTCTTGGCGTAGGACATGCTCCTTTCCTATCCAAAATCTTGGCAGTACCTCCTCATACGTTAAGTCTTGGCTATCTCGTCCGGTTCTAACTTCAATAACGTGGTTGGGTCTTTCACATATTCTGAAATACGGATATGTGAAACACATTATGAACACGAGACATACTCGAGAGGTAACGCAAGAAAATATATAGGCTACATTTCCTACTCGGTCAAGAATTTGAAATGGACCGATAAATCGTGGATTGAGCTTTCCTCTCTTCCCAAATCTTGTAACTCCTTCCATGGAGCAACTCGCAACAATACAATGATCCCCCTACACTAAATTCCACGTCCTTTCGATGAAGATTCGCATAACTCTTTTATCGATCTTGTGCCGCTTTGTATCGTTGTCGAATCATTAGTCATACATCACTAACTTCGGGTCCCAACAATGTTGCTTCCCCACCTCATCCCAACATATTGGAGAACGACATTTTTGTCCATATAATGCTTGAATGAAACCATGCCTATATTTGTTTAATAACTATTGTTGTATGAGAATTCCACCAATGGCAAGTACTTATCCCAACTTCCTTTGAAATCTAGGACCACGAGTTTTAATATATCTTCAAGAGTTTGAGTAGTCCTTTCGATTGCCCATCCGTTTGAGGATGGTATGCCAAACCAATAAATGAAATTCGTGCCCATAGCTTTCTACAAACTAACCCAAAACTATGGATCTTGGCATGCCATGCAATCTCACAATCTCATTTACGTTACATCTGAGAAAAGACGTTCAAGGAATAAGTCTCTCGTGTCGATAAGAAATGAGCGGAGACTTGGTTAATCTATCAACAATAACCCAAATAGCATTGATGCCTTGAGAAACCGTAGGAAGACCCGTAACGAAATCCATAGTAATGTGTTCCCACTTCCATTCAGGAATCTCAAGTGGTTGCAATGGACCCTTAGGTACAAGATGCTCGCCTTTACACGTTAGCAAGTTAAACACATCGAGATAAACTTTGCAATCTCTCTCTTCATATTGCTCCACCAAAATGTATGTTGAAGATCATAATACATTTTGTTACTCCCCGGATGGATTGCAAACAATGTGTTGTGTGCCTCCATCATGATTCTATGCTTCAAATCAAAATCATTAGGAATGCAAAGTCCGGAGTTGACTTCAAGTATTCCTTCTTCATCAATTCCCGCTTAGGAATAGCTCCTTCTTGTACTTTCTTACGCATCGTCGCTCCGATTGGGTGGCTTGAGCAACCTTAACTTTTTCTATTAAAGTTGGCTCTGTCGTATACTTGACATCATCGCACTCGTTCGCGCGTATGATCTTCTACTCATCGCGTCATTACCACGTTCGCTTTTCGAGGATGGCATGGTTAGAATATGTCTTTGAAATGAGTCTCTCTTGAGTTCTTGGAAAATCTTCTCGCATTCCTCGCTCCATAAGAATTTTGTATCTTTTCAAGTCGGCTAAGTTAATGGAATAGAGATTCGAGAATATCCTTGAAGCGAATCTCCGATAATAACCAACTAAGCCTGAAAAGCTACGTATTTCGATAATCGACTTAGGTTGCTCTCAATCGTGACTCATATCCCAATCTTGGATAGCGTCACAATGACACCTATCGATTTACTATCGCATCGAATATGACGTCCCCTACAGAGAGTGCGGCTTAGGTGAATTCCACAAAGGAAGTCACAAGATAAAGGCTCGGTACCAAATTCTATAGTTGAATTTTTAACTCCACGAAGTTCAATAGGAGCCATTCGATATGAGATTTTAGAAATGAGTTTTGTATCGGGTTCAAAGTCGATACAAAATTTAATATCGAGCTTTGGGAGTAAGCCAAGAAATTCTTCGAAAAATACGTCGGGAAAAATCAATAACAACAGAATATTATTCAAATCGACGTGTCTTTATTCAAATCCATAACATGGACTAAGAAAATTTGACATCCGTAATAAGCGAATGACTTCATGGCTTGATATGAAAATGTTTGACTACAATGGTTTGATTGCTTGAATTGAATAACGAGTTGCTTAGGAATATGAAAACTAACACCCTTAAGAAAATAATCAATTTTGGCATGATGAGTAGTTAACCTTAAAATCACATCAAAACAAATATCTCTATAGAAATAAGGTTAACGGTAATGTGATAGTGCCAACTTTGAATCAAGCAAGATTTATAAACAATGGATGTGATGAAAGTTTCTCCTAACGGAGTTTCCACGAGATAGGTCAAAGTCTAATTTCTCCAGTCAAGTTTAAACGTTGAGTATAAGTAGAGATAAAAGAATGGGTAGAACCGATATCTAGTAAGGTATATACTTGCAAGAATTTATAATTAACTAACCCGTATAACCGTTCGGGTTCCTTGCATTTTGAATGGTCACGACAAACGCTCTTCCCAAATCGTTGACTTTGACTTTTACGGGGATGATCTTTTGAGTCACCGTCCCCATCGAACTAGGTTTCGCCATCTGCATAATCTCGAAGCGATATGTCCTTCCTTTCCACAACTATAGCATACCTTAAACTGTTGTGGGCGGTTTGATGATATATCCCTCTTTCCGCATTTGTAACATCTGACCGGTGGTCGTTCTCCTCCCTTAAAACTAGTTCTTCTTCAAGGCGCGACGTCTTCACATGGTCGTTGTTGAATCTCCTCTTTTAAAATCTCCTCCCGACTCGCTTCTTCTATTTTCATGGCCACGATTACCACCGGAGTGGTTACCGCTTTAATCTGTATTCTTCTTTCTCCGCCGTTATCGTTATTTTGATGATTGCTATCTTGAGATGATCCTCGTTATGATCCCTCGGTTGAGCGTACTCGTTATCTCGCTTCTAACAATCGAGCCACATTGACAACATCTCTGAATAGAGAGAAAATTTATGAGAAATGAGATCTTGGCGTATGTCGGGTTTCAAACCTCTCGAAACATCCGCGTCATCGTTCCTCATTCTCCACCAAATGAGGTGCAAACTGGATAACTCCGCATGAACTTAGCCTCGTCTTTGGGACACCGGTCCATGTTATTACGCTTTCTAGTCTAATAAACTCCACTTCCTTCATATGACGAATACTTTCGGGGAAGTACTTGTCATTGAACTGCTTCAAACGCGTCTCCCACGACATCTTTGAGTGCAAATGGATGGAGTACGCTTCATGATTCCCACCGATGTCTGCTTCGCCACGGAACATAAAGGTGGCGAATGGAACTTTCTGTTCTCCGTGCATCCCAAGACATCGAATATCTTGGTAATTTGTTTGACCCACGTCTCGCTTTAATCGGATCCGGCTTTCCCAGCACTCGTGGTCCCAACTCTTTGAACCTTGGGTGTGACCACCCGTGAATTGCTATCATTTCCTCCTTTATTTTGAACACGAGTCTCCTCGCGATTTTGCATGAACTGCAAAAGCTTCTAAACATCCCTCGTTCATCATCTCGCTCAGTGGTGTTGTTCACGGGAGGAACATTGCCACGACTGTTGCGTTCTCCTCGTTGGTGAGTCTGAGGCATCTCCACGGTCTCATTTACTCCATTGTTAATATTCTCGATCGACATTCTCAAATCATGTCATAAAATAAGGGTTAATTAAGGAAATCAATATATCACATAATATCCCTATATCTTGACCAACTAACAAATAAGCTTAGGTAGGACACACTAGCTAGCGAAGGATTTACTCGTCTCTCCCCTCCTAGTTCTATTCCCGATCTCCGCCAGAGATCATATCCCTAAGCTACGATACCAATTGTGACGCCCCCAAAATAGGTATACACAACACCCATTCTCGAGTCGCCAAATACATGAGTACGAAAACAACTACAACTTTATTATTACAACAAGAAAGCTGTGAGTTTGAATACAAATATTATCTTCTAGATAATATCTATACTCAAATAAATCCTCATCACATTTATTGATACATCATTTTGCAAAAATGGTGAGGACTACTAAACAATCCTTTCTAAAACCTTCATTCCATACCCAGGCTAAATTGCTGCATCGCTATATTCTCGCCTCCCGAGAAGAAAAATGGAACAACAAGGAAAAGGGTGAGCTCAACTAGCCCGAGAAAGAATATTATGACTAAGATAATATACAACAAATTATCGTTAGTCTTCAACGAGGAAAAATCGATAGAATACAATAGACAACAAGTTTCGAGATCAATATTACGCGGCGGAAATAATAATTCATAGAAGAGTTACGTAGAGAATGAAATCTACTATAATCTATGAATTTAACGATCCATCATCAATATTTTATCCTCGTAACATCAATCAATATACATCCGGAATCAAATATTCATCTTTGCACTACAGGAGCCAAAGATATTCATCATTAATCATGTTCATTTAAACACTGCTCATCTTTGCACTACGAGCCAAAGATATTAATTAATCGGTCATGTTCATCTCAACACTGCTCATCTTTGCACTCCGAGCCAAAGATATTCTTCAGAAATCATTCATCTTTGCACTACAGGCCAAAGATATTCAATAATATCATCATTTAAGACTGAGGATGATGAAAAATATTTTTTTAAGAAACGAATCCAGTGAAACAAAATGACAAGGATTAAGGATTAAGGATTCGTACTTGGTTTTATCCACGCCCAAAAATACCTCAAAAATAATCATAGTGGTGTAAAATTCAAGAATGATCAAAACATGGATACAATCGAAGCTAGTATCCGAATAGATATTTTGACAAAAAGAAGAAATTTTATTTTTTAAATTGAATAGTCAGATACATGAATAGTCTTGAGATATCGTGAATAATGTCGATACGTGAATAGTAACTCAACACCAAAAGATAGAAATTCCACAAAAACATCTTCACGCTTCATGAATAGTACTCGTGAATAGTAACTCGTGAATAAGAACTCGTGAATAGTAACTCGTGAATAAGAACTCATGAATAGTAACCCATGAATAGTAACCCCACATGAAAAAGTTCCAAATTTGATAAAACTTCAGATCAACATTTCAAAGATAATGATATTGAAGAAATAATATCATTACAAAAAAATAATATCCACTTACCTCGAAAAGATCAAGATTTCTAGAATCTTAGATGTATAGTCTTTGAAGGAACTTGCACTGCCTAGCAATACTCAAAGTATACTCAAAATACTCACAAGAATACGCTAAAAATATCGAGAGAAATAGAGAAAACTTGAGTTTACATTTGTGATTTTCAATTCTAACCCAAGACCCTATTTATAGGAAAATGCTTAGAACACAAAGCGAAAAATTTAATATAATATTAATATAATTATACAAATTTTCCTTAGCCCACCTTTTGGTCAAAACACCAGCCACACATGTTAATGATGTCAAAAAAAAAAAAATACAAAAACGTTTTTCTTAACAAAAATAATTTAAACTCCCAAAAATCAATTATTTTGAGACTTGAACTTCAATAATTCATAATAAATAGCCCTTTCATCAGAAAATTCGAATCTCATGAGTTTTTATAGGAAATTCAATTCTCTACAACTTTGCAGAAGAAAGTTTTTCCAAATTCCAAACAAAAATCGACCGAAAATCCACAAACGAAGCGATTTTACACAGCTATAATCAAATTTCGGTTAATAATTGTGTCCACCAACACACAAAACATGTGTTAAACATTTAATGCCACAAAATACTCTTCCTCCTCATATACTCATATATCCCACATTCATTGTAAAAATATCACCGCTTAATATATTATTAAAATAATATATTTAAATGAATTATTTTATCGTAAAAAGATAAAATATTAATTTTCAACAATTGTCATTTTAAAAATTTTCTCCATCTATATCCACATAAAATCAATATTTTCCTCATCATATAAATCAATAATTAATTATTCACAAATAATATTACGTAATCACAATATTGACAACCGCGCAGTTCCTGTGAAAGAGGGGCTTTCCAATAAGAATTTCTTCTTCTTGTAGCATGATTAGATGACCAAACCTCTCCTTATGTAACTTTCTAGACATTGCCAATAATGTTATCTAATAATATTATTCGGATAATATGAATTATTGCTTCGATAATGAAAGATCTTTGTGTAATGACAATTATCAAACAACAAAGAATATAAAATATCAACACAACAATTATTAACTCAATAAAATCTTTGATAAATAATTATCAGAACCATTATTGAGTAGTGCCTTCTTCACGTAAGAATCAATAATTGGTGCAATACCGGTATCTTCTTGTTCAACAACGCATTATTAGTGTGTTTTAACCAACGGGTATTCCAACAAAGATAATTGGCATAACTACGCCAGTTATTTAAAAACAACTTATATTTGTCGTTTTTTCATCCAATCGCTTTCCAGTTATGGGGCCCACACATGGTCGCTGCCGCGTCAGTCGCGAATATTCCCCGACAGCATCGTAATATTCCACGACCAAACGAATATTCCCAACAACAATGAATATTTTATAACCACTTGCTTATTTTGAAATATTTGCGTATTTAACCCTTAACTATCCACATTAATCAAATCAACCCTTACTATTTCAAAATAAAGGAAATTCCTTTTTATTTAAAAATTTCGGGGTCTTACAACCCGTAATGTTATAAATGATGTGGTAAAAATCCTCATTGGCCTGTAGTGCATTGATGGACAATTGTTGGTATGATTATGACCAGGGATTATTCGGTATAATCATGACCATTGATGATTACATGAATATCCTTGGCCCGTAGTGCAGGGATGATTCGATGATGTGGTTTATTTATTGTCGTTGAGTCTCAAATGATAAAGTTGATGAAAAACTTTTTAAATCATAGAAGATAGTAGATATCATGCTCTACTTGACTCTTCTAATGGATTGCTTGTTCCACTGTAGTTAAACTTGTTGTCTATTATATTCTATCAGTTTAACATTGTTAAAGGCTAACGATAACTTATACTGTATTATCTTAATCAAAATATTTCTTATTGGGCTAGTTGAGTTCACCCTTTTACTTTTATTGTTCTCTTTAGGAAATGAGAACATAGCCGGGACTAGTCGGGGAACAGAGTGATGGTCCGAGATGGTGCATTAGTAGTCCTCACTATTCTGTGAAATAGTGTGATAATAATTGTAATAAGGATTCCATTGAGTGTGAATATTGTCTAGAAGACAATATTCGTTTTAAAACTCTCAGCTTATGTTTTGTTGTATGTTACACGACAGTTGTATAATTAAGTTGTATTTGAATTTTGTATCATGTATTTGGCGACCCAAGATGGGTGATGTATACCTATTTTGGGGGCGTCACAGTTGCCCTTCTTGGTTTTCTTTCCACGTAGAGACTTCCCGTCTAATTAATTTGTCTTTTTTGAACACTTTACACGAATTTCCTTTACCCACATGTGTATATCCACGTGAGGATAATTCACCAAAAAAAAATTATATTCTCACTACAACCAGGGACATAACATATCTTCTCAAGAATCTTTGTAGAACCATCATGAAGTTTGAAACGAACAATTTCAATGCCTTCAATCTCCACTCTCTATTTATTCATCGCATTAACGTAATCAAATTCTCCATCTTCCTACAAACTCTTAAAGCAATCTCTCTCCTTGCAAATATGCATAGAAGCCGCAGAATCCAATACTCATCCATCTTCATTATAATCACTCTTAACCATCAGAACAACTTCTTTTTCAACTTCACTAAACAAATTAACATCTTCAACTATCTCTTTGTCCTTTAATTTTTCTTTATATATACTTCCTTAAACTTTTCATGTTGTCCTTTAATGTCCTGCATTGGTATTGGATGTGACCATTCTCTCCACAATAGTAACACTCTCTATCACTGTTGTAAGACCCCAACTTTTTAATAAAGATGATTTTTTCTATAAATATCATTTTTAAATATTATGGAATAAATTTGATATAATGTTATAGTTGTGAGTAATATTTATAAATTTTGCAAAGTACGCAAGTTGTTATATAATATTCGATTGGTCGGGGAATATTCGTTTTAACAGAAATATTAAATACTCAAGATAAATCATTAATGGACCCCACAACGGAATTATTGTCGGATTGAGAAAATGACAAAAATATTTTTATAAAAATAACGGCAAAAGTTTTTACAATTAAAACTGTTGAGCTACTCGGTAGTAAAAGTACAGTAATACGTGTGGTTGCATAGTAGCACACGGTATTGATTATTGATGCTTACGTGAGAAGTCACTCAGTTGTATTCAATTATTGTCGATATTTTTATATATTATTAAATCAATAATTGAGATAACAAAGTTATTAATATTATTATTTGCAATAGTAACGATGTCTAGAAGTTCTGCTAAGGAGAGGTTTGGTCACCTAATTGCGCGCCAATAGAGAGAAATCCTTATTGGAAAGCCACCTCTTTCCTGGGAACGACCTGGTCGATTAATAATGTGAATTATAATAATGATGATAAGTGTTGTTAAAAATATTGAGAGAATTATATGAAGTATTTGATGTAACTTTTGGACCCCAATTTACCCATTTTTCAAAATAATCGGTAGAAAGTTATTTTTATAATAAAGGTGGGGCCCATATGTGGGGGCCACATGTGGGGCCCATATGTGTTGAAATATGAAATGTTAGGAAATGGGGGGGGAAGGCTTTGGCATAAGATGGAGGGAATTAGTATTATATTTTTATATATATATGTTATAACATGTGTTATATATATATATATATATATATATATATATATATATATTTTTGTTTTTTTGTTTTGTTGTTATTTGAATTTAGTTGATTTCAATTGCCTGCAACGTTGGTTAACATCTGTGAAGGAAATAATGCATCAGTCAAGCATCCGTGAATGAAAAATATGTTGCGTCCGTGATTTTTTTTCTTACACAATGCCCCTTCCATTCTCCTATAAATAGGATGCTTAGTTAGAATTGAAATCACACCAGAAATTTCAAAGAATTCTCTTCTATAATCTTGAGCGTATTCTTTAGAGTTTTCAGAAGCTTTGAGCGTAGAAAAATATTATAAGTTTTCTTCAAGAATATCCTCGCCCTACCAGTCGGAATACTCTTTTTTTACGGTAAGGGGTATTATATCTTTTGTATTCATGAAGAGAACTTCTGTTATTCCATTATTTATTATTCTGTTGGAATAACTTGTATACGCGGGCTACCCTATACTTGGTGAAATTCTTTTGTTATTCCATTCTTTATTATTCTGTTGGAATATCCTCGTGCATGCGTTTACGGGACTGGTTCCGTCTTTATTATTCTCATTGGAATATCCTGCATTGGCATGTAAATTTCACCGACACGGTTCCGCTTATTTATTATTACGTTGAATAACTCATCTATCTGCGGGTACCGCATGCATGGTGATTTCTTTTGTTATCCCATTCTTTATTATATTCAGTTGGTTAAAGTTTTGACTTCTATACTCCATGAAATTAGTGGAATATCCTTGATATTTGCGCTTCATCCAGTATCTTTTCATAGAAATATTCTTCTGAGCATTCTTGAATTTTACTCTACAAAGAAGTATCATGTTGACAATTTGGACTTATTAGTTCCTGAATAAATTAATTCTTGAACTTGTTTTATTGAATTCTTATATCATTGTCATCATCCTCATGTTTATATTTTTTTTAAAAGTTATCTGTGGCATGTAGTGTATGGATGGACTTGGTATGATTATGACTAGGGATTATTCGGTGTAATCATGACCGTAATGTTACAAATAATATGGTAAAAGTCCTCATTGGCCCGTAGTGCATTGATGGACAGTTGTTGGCATGATCATGACCATTTATGAATATATAAATATCCTTGGCCCGTAGTGCATGGATAATTTGTGGTTGTTATACTAATGAATATCCTTGGCCGTAGTGCATGGATGATGTGGATTATTTATTAAAATTTGAGTCTCAAATGATAAAAGTGATGAAAAACCTTTTAAATCATAAAAGATAGTAGATTTTATTCTCTACTTGACTCTTTTAATGAATTGCTTGTTCCGCTGCAGTTAAACTTGATGTCTATTGTATTTTATCAATTTAACATTGTTAAAGACTAATGATAATTTATTCTGCATTATCTTAGTCATAATATTTCTTACTGGGATAATTGAGCTCACCCTTTCTTTCACCGCTCTTCGTGAAATGAGAACGTTCTTAGGGACTAGTCGGGGGCGGAGTGACCATTCCGATGATAGTATTAGTAGTCCTCACTATTACATTAAATAGTGTGACAATAAATGTAATGAGGACTTATTCTAAGAGTGGATATTGTCTATAGTACAATATTTGTATTAAAACTCACACTCTCTTGTGTGTATATATTTAAGATTGTATTTGTATTACATACCATGTATTTGGCGACTCGTAATAGGTGATGTATACCTATTTTGGGGCGCCACAGATTGGTATCAAAGCTTAGGATATGATCCCCGCCCCGAGATGTGAGATAAGAACTAGGAGGGGAGAGACGAGGAATTCCTTCGCTAGTATGACCTACCTAAGTTTATTTGATATTTAATTGGTTGGTCAGAGTATATGGATTATATGTGATATGTTAATTAACCCTTGTTTTGTGGCAGTATTTGAAAATGGCATCTGAGAATGTTGAGAACATCAATGGAGCACAGGAGACCATTGTGAACATCAATGGAGCACAGAAGACCGTTGAGTCTCCACAGATCAATAATCAGGATAATGTGCATCAAGAAGGCGATAATCCTAATGTAAACAACAACACTGACCAAATGATGAACGATGGAATGTTCTGAGGCTTCATGCAATTCATGCAACATTCGGCGAGAGCGACTCCTGTCCAAAATGCAGGTGGAAACACTGGCAACTCTCAAACGGTCACCGCCAAACAGTTCAAGGAGCTGGAACCACCAGAGTTTTTTGGAGAGCCAAAACCACTTAAGGCGAAGACGTGGATAAAGCAGATCAACAAGATATTTGATGTCTTGGGATGCTCGAGGAGCAAAAGGTTCCCTTTGCCACCTTCATATTGCGCAGCGGAGGCATTGGTGGGGGAATCAGAAAGCGTACTCAACCTGCCGCACTAAAGATGTCTTGGGAGAAGTTTTAAGAACTGTTCAACGACAAGTACTTTTCTGAAAGTATTTGTGACGCCCCCAAAATAGGTATACATCACCCATCTTGAGTCGCCAAATACATGGTACAAAAAATAAATACAAACTTAATTATACAACCGTCATGTAATATACGACAATATATAAACTGAGAGTTTAAACAAGAATATTACCTTCTAGACAATATCCACTCTCAATGGAGTCCTCATAGACAATATAAAACTCAAATTCAGTCCTCATTACATTTATTGTCATACTATTTAACAGAATAATGAGGACTACTAATGCTATCATCTGGACCGTCACTCCGTTCCCCGACTCGTCCCAGCTATATTCTCATTTCCTGAAGAGAACATTGAAGGAAAGGGTGAGCTCAACTAGCCCAGTAAGAAATATTATGACTAAGATAATGCAGAATAAATTATCATTAGTCTTCAACAATATTAAACTGATAAAATACAATAGACATCAAGTTTAATTGCAGCGGAACAAACAATCTATTAAAAGAGTCAAGTAGAGAATAAAATCTACTATCTTTTATGATTTAAAAAGTTTTTCATCACTTTTATCACGAGACTCAAACAATAAATAATCCACATCATCAAATCATCCTTTCACTACAGGCCAAGGATATTATTTAGTATCACGATCACGAATTATCCATGCACTCGGGCCAAAAGATAATCGTGTTTTCATCAACAGTCCCTAATCATGCCATAAAACAATTCATCTTTGCACCTCTTGGCGAAGAGAATCCATAGCCATAATCATACCAAAAATCGTCCCATCAATGCACTACTACCAATGAGGATTTTTTCCAAATCATTTGTAATATTACTTACCATGATTATACCGAATAATCCTCGGTCATAATCATGCCAAGTCCATCTATGCACTACAAAGCTGCTGATTGACTTTCAACATAATATATACATGAGAATGATGACAATGATATAAATATTAATCAACGAAAACAAGGATAAATATTAAAGACTTTAAATTTATCCAAATATTATCAATCACTTAATAAACTCATAATCAAATATTATTAATATTATAATAATATTTTAATTACTTCTTAAACTTATAAATAATTTATTTCAATTGTTTTCACTATACTAAATAATGCATTTAATCATTCAAAAATGCCATACTCATAAGATTTCATCACCAATGATTAAATTCTCATCAAAATCTGCATATACCTTATATAGGATTTCCAAGCCATAAAATTCTATTTTTCAACTTCATATTTCACATAACATATTTAACTCATATATGTTCAGAATTAAACCATTTTTATAAAAAATACCAAATCAGTCCCAAAAATATTTCTTTTTTGGAATTTAGCAGAATATAGTCCAATAATGAACATATATTTTTCTCGGAATTTTTAAAATTCATTTACTATTTTTCAAAAATCAATTTCTAATTAATTCCTTAAGAAATTAGCTACCTCAAGCTTAACTCTAGAAATTCCCAAATCTTGGCAGGGTCTTACACATGTTAACATGAGCTTCCAGTTTAAATTTCATGGTGATCGGAGTTATAGAACTCCGATTATAGTATTTTTCGTCGGAAAAACCTAAATATTGAAATGGTCATAACTTGCTCATTTTAAGTCGGAATGAGCTCATTTTTGGACAGGAGGTACCTTATACTATATAATTTCATGTCCCAAAAGTCCGGAACTTTTCTCACAAATGAAGTGGCCGAAACAGCCCTTCTAATAATCTGGACAGTAGCATTTTGGTAATTTCCAGCTTTTGAATTCTTTGCTAAAATCAGTCCACACGAAAATCTACAACACCTTTTTCAGTGATTCCACTTGGAGATGCTACAAAACTCATAGATCTAACTCTAGAACTTGACCACACTCAAAAATTCTAAATATAATAGGAGATATGGTCAATTGAATTTCATGTTCCATTTTCACCAAAATCTGATTTTCAACCCTTTGTGATTTCTAAGAAACTTTCATGTTTTCACATAATAATTAACATAACTCATCATAACACTTACTAATACTTCATATACCCATGATTTTCATTAGTCCAATGCTTTTGTTATGACTCTCATCATAATCAACGTAACCAGATCATTTCCACAATTTAATAAGGAATGAATATAAAGGATCATTCACCATGCGTGTGGTAATCCACATGTAGGCGAGTTATTCCAATGTAATAATAAAGAATAGAATAACGTAGGATTCACCATGCATGCGATAAAGACCGCATGCACAAGTAATTCCCAATGTAATAATAAATAATGGAACCAGTCCCAAGCGTAACGCATGCACGTGATATTCCGAGCGAATAATAAATGGAATAACAACAGAAATCACCACGCATGCGATAGAATCGCATGCATGTGTTATCCCAAAAGAATAATAAATAATGGAACCAGTCCGGCGTAACGTCTGCATACATATATTAAACGAGAATAATAAAAAACGGAATAATAGAAGAATTTCACCATGTATGCGGTGCCTTGGATAAACAAAGTTATTCCAATGTAATAACAAAGAATGGAATAATAGAAGAATTTCACCATGTATGCGGTACTTCGCATAAACAGGTTATTCCAATATAATAATAAAGAATGGAATAACAACTCTTACGAGTATTGAAAGAAACAATTCTCTTCATGAATACGAAAGAATAATACCCCTTACTTTAGAATAAAGCTGGATACTGGAATAGAGAGGTAACAGACTTCTCTTCTTCTTCCTCTCTATAATTTTTCTCTATAATAAATGCTCTATAGCTTTGGTGAATTGGTGAGAAATGAAGGAAGAATGAGCTTCTATTTATAGAAAAACACAGTTTCGATAATAATTGCGTTTTGGGGCTCGAAAAATTACAATCTGAATACCTCTAACTTTTCTTTCATTTTTAATTTAGTCCTGTAAGTATTATCAAACTTGCACCACCTCCCCTAATAGTAAATCATGTGAATCAATAGTAAAATCATGTGAATCAATAGTAAATCATGTGACTCAATAGTTCTAGACATGTGAAAATACGAATTACAGTATAGTACCTCCATCTATACCTCCTTTTTTAACTTAGTCATGCAAGTATTATCAATCTTGCACCAACTCCCCTAATAGTAAGTGAATATGACTCAATAGTACACACATGTGAATAAATAATTATATAAGCATGTGAATTAGTAGCAATTAATTGCTTATTTATCCGATAAATTACCCAATTTATCAATATAACCCCCAGACATCAATTATCATCGGAATAGATGTCGATTTCAACTAACACCAATAATCCCAACACAATAGAACTATCAAATTCATCTTTAATCAACACGAACTTATTCATCATTAATATCATAACTCACAATATTTAACAACCAAAGTTGTTCCCAGAAAGAGGGGCTTTCCAATAAGGATTTCTCCCTATCATGGCATGATTAGGTGACCAAACCTCTCATCGATGTAACTTCTAGACATTGTAAATATTGCAATTTAATAATATGAATAACTTTGTCGTCTCAATTATTGATTTAATAATATATAAAATATTATGCGGATGATCTTTGTGACAATAATCGAATCAATAATATGAGAGATATGATGCGTTAAATCTTGTAGTGAATAATTGAGTATAAGCGAGTGACTTATCACGTAAGCATCAATAACCAATCTCAAAGCCACTATGCAACCACGCGTATTACTATACTTTTACTACCGAGTAGTTCAACAATATAATTAAAACTTAAAATCGTTATTTTTAATAAAATACTTTTGTCGCTTTCTCAATCCGATAATAATTTCGTTAGGTTCACACCAAATTATCAGTATCGTCGTGCATTTGGATATTCCCCGACACAAAGAATATTCCCCGACCAATCGAATATAATATAACAACTTGCATACTTTGCAAAATTTATAAATATTACCCACAACTATAACATTATATTTAATCCACACCATAATATTCAAAATTTTTTTTTCGAGAAATTTAAATCTTTAGTCGTAAAATTTGGGATTTTACAGTATTCGTCACATGAAAGAGGTAGAGTTCAATAAACTGAAACAAAATAACATGATCGTGTCGCAGTACGAAGCCAAGTTTGCCGAGTTGTCCCGGTTTGCGTCCCATTTGGTTGATAATGAGGAGAGAATGACGCGAATGTTTCTAAGAGGTTTGAAGCCCGAGATACGCCAATATATTATCTCTCATAAACTGTGTTTGTATTCAGATGTTGTTAATAGGGCTCAGTTATTAGAGCACAATAATGAGTCAACCCAACCAAAAGAGAGTAGCCGGCAAAATGATAATACCAGTGATAACAGTCATCGAAGCGGTGCCAATAAGTGTGGAGGGAATCAACATGCCAGAAATGGTAACCACTTCGGTGGTAATCATGGCCAAAACAATAAGAATGAACATTTCAAGAAGAGAAGATTCAACAATGATGGAAAGACGTCAGCACCAGCATCCGTGGTTAAGGAAGGAGAACGATTACCTATCATATGCTTCAAATGCGGAGGGGAAGGACACATTAGTCCAAACTGCGCGATGCCTTCCAAAATATGTTATAATTGTGGAAGAGAAGGTCATCTAGCCCGATTTTGTCGTTCACCGAAGACAAGTTCAGCTAGGATGGAGGCACCAAAGGACGTCCCCGAAAAGTCAAAGCTAGTAGTGCAAGGGAAAGCGTTTGTTGTGACCTCCCAAAAAATAAGGAACCCGAACGAGGTCATCACGGGTAAGCTTATCATAAACTCTAGTGAAGTATATACCTTATTTGATACTGGGTCTACCCATTCTTTTATTTCTCCTACTTGCGCTCAACGTTTAAATTTAACTCCGGAGAAATTAGACTTTGACTTATCTGTTGAAACTTCGTTGGGAGAAACCTTTATTACATCCTCTGTTTATAAGTCTTATTTGGTTCAAATTGGTACCCTCACATTTCCTGTCGATCTTATTTCATTAAAAATACTTATATTTGACGTAATTCTAGGGATTGATTGGTTAACCACTCATCATGCAAAAATTGTTTGTTTTCGTAAGGTTGTTAACTTTTATATTCCTAATCAACCTATTATGCGAATTCAAGCAACCAAACCATTAAAATCAATCACTGTCATCTCAAGCCATAAAGCTATTCGTTTATTAAAAAATGGATGTCAAGCTTTTTTAGCTCATGTCACGGATCTAAACAAAAATACGCCAGTTTTGAATGATATTTCTATTGTTAATGAATTTCCGACGTATTCCCTAAAGAACTTCCCGCCTACCCCTTAACGTGAAATTAAATTTTGTATCGACCTTGAACCCTAAGACAAAACCTATTTCCAAAGCCCCATATCGAATGGCTCTATTGAACTTCGTGAGTTAAAGACCCAACCGCAGGAATTGTTAGACATTGGCTTTATTCGCCTTAGTACTTCTCCTTGGGGTGCTCTGTTGTATTCGTGAAGAAGAAAAAAGATGGGAGTATGCGACTTTGTATTGATTATCGGAAGTTGAATCATGTCACCATCAAAAATAGGTACCCGCAGTAGTAAGACCCTCAAATTTTTAAATAAAAAGGAATTTCCTTTATTTTGAAATAGTAAGGGTTGATTTGATTAATGTGGATAGTTAAGGGTTAAATACGCAAATATTTCAAAATAAGCAAGTGGTTATAAAATATTCATTGTTGTTTGGAATATTCGTTTGGTCGTGGAATATTCGTATCGCTTGGGAATATTCGTATTTACCGGCGCGCCAATGTATGTGGGGCCCCATAACTGAAAGCGATTGGATGAAAAAAAGCGACAAATATAAGTTGTTTTAAATAACTAGGCGTAGTTGTTTGCAAGTATCTCGTTGAATACCCGTGGTTAAAACACACTAATACGCGTTGTTGAACAAGAAGATACCAGTATTGCACCAATTATTGATTCTTACGTGAAGAAGGCACTACTCAATAATGGTTACGTAATTACTCGCTCAAAGATTTTATTGAGTTAATAATTGTTGTGTTGATATTTTATATTCACGTTGTTTCAATAATTGTCATTACACAAAGATCTTTCATTATCGAAGCAATAATTCATATTATCCTGAATAATATTATTAGATAACATTATTGGCAATGTCTAGAAAGTTCGCCTAAGGAGAGGTTTGGTCATCTAATCATGCTACCAAGAAGAAGAAATTCTTATCGAAAGCCCCTCTTCCTCTGGAACCGCACGTTGTCAATATTGTGATTCTCGTAATATTATTTGTGAATAATTAATTATTGATTTATATGATGAGGAAAATATTGATTTTATGTGGATATAGATGGAGAAAATTTTTAAAATGACAATTGTTGAAAATTAATATTTTATCTTTTTCCTCGATAAAATAATTCATTTAAATATATTATTTTAATAATATATTAACTGGTGATATTTTTACAATGAATGTGGGATATATGAGTATATGAGGAGGAAGAGTATTTTGTGGCATTAAATGTTTAACACATGTTTTGTGTGTTGGTGGACACAATTATCGATCAAAATTTGATTATAAATTTTGTAAAATCGCCTGCTTGTGGATTTCGGTCGATTTTGTTTGGAATTTGGAAAAACTTTCTTCTGCAAAGTTGTAGAGAATTGAATTTCCTATAAAAACTCATGAGATTCGAATTTTCTGATGAAAGGGCTATTTATTATGAATTATTGAAGTTCAAAGTCTGAAATAATTGATTTTTGGGAGTTTAAATTATTTTTGTTAAGAAAAACGTTTTTGTATTTTTTTTTTTTTTTTGACATCATTAACATGTGTGGCTGGTGTTTTGACCAAAAGGTGGGCTAAGGAAAATTTGTATAATTATATTAATATTATATTAAATTTTACGCTTTGTGTCTAAGCATTTTCCTATAAATAGGTGCTTAGGTTAGAATTGAAAATCACAGTGAAATCAAGTTTTCTCTCTATTTCTCTCTCTCGATATTTTGAGCGTATTCTTGTGAGTATTTTGAGTATACTTTGAGTATTGCTAGATTTGCAAGTTCCTTCAAAGACTATACCCTTAGATTCTAGCTAAAGTCTTGATCTTTCGAGGTAAGGGATATTATTTTTTTGTAATGATATTATTTCTTCAATATCATTATCTTTGAAATGTTGATCTCAAGTTTTTATCAAATTTGGAACTTTTTCATGTCGGGTTAAGGGTTACTATTCATGGGTTACTATTCATGCAGTTACTATTCACGAAGTTACTATTCACGAAGTTACTATTCACGAGTACTATTCATGAAGCGTGAAGATGTTTTTTGTGGAATTTCTATCTTTTGGTGTCTTGAGTTACTATTCACGTATACGACACTATTCACGATATCTGAGACTATTCATGTATACTGACACTATTCAATTTAAAAAATAAAATTTCTTCTTTTTGTCCAAAATATCTATTCGGATACTAGCTCTCGATCAGATAAATGTTTTGATCATTCTTGAATTTTACACCACTATGATTATTTTTGAGGTATTTTTGGGCGTGGATAAAACCAAGTACTAATCCTTAATCCTTAATCCTTGTCATTTTGTTTCAATCGGATTCGCTTTCTTAAAAAAATATTTTCATCATCCTCGGTCTTAAATGATGATATTATTGAATATCTTTGGCCCAGTAGTGCAAAGATGAATGATTTCTGAAGAATATCTTTGGCCTCAGTAGTGCAAAGATGAACAGTGTTGAGATGAACACGACCGATTGATTAATATCTTTGGCAGTAGTGCAAAGATGAACAGTGTTTAAATGAATATGACTAATCGATGAATATCTTTGGCTCAGAGTGCAAAGATGAATATTTGATTCCGTATGTATATTGATTGATGTTACAGGGATAAAATATTGATGATGGACCGTTAAATTCATAGATTATAGTAGATTTCATTCTCTACGTAACTCTTCTATGAATTATTATTTCCGCCATGAATATTGATCCGAAACTTGTTGCCATTGTATTCTATCGATTTTTCCTCGTGAAGACTAACGATAATTTGTTGTATATTATCTTAGTCATAATATTCTTTACCGGGCTAGTTGAGCTCACCCTTTTCCTTGTTGTTCCATTTTTCTTCTCGTGAGGCGAGAATATAAATGCGAAACTGAGTCGGGTATGGAATGAAGGTTTTAGAAAGGATTGTTTAGTAGTCCTCACCATTTTTGCAAAATGATGTATCAATAAATGTGATGAGGATTTATTTGAGTATAGATATTATCTGAAGATAATATTTGTATTCAAACTCACAGCTTTCTCGTTGTAATAATAAAGTTGTAGTTGTTTCGCACTACCGTGTATTTGGCGACTCGTAATGGGTGTCAGTATACCTATTTTGGGGGCGTCACAGCTTGGTATCGAGCTTAGGATATGATCTCGTGAGATCGGGAATAGAACTAGGAGGGAGAGACGAGTAAATCCTTCGCTAGTGTGTCCTACCCAAGCTTATTTGTTAGTTAGTGTAAGATATAGGGATATTATGTGATATATTGATTTCTTAATTAACCCTTATTTTATGACATTTTGAGAATGTCGAATCGAGAATATTAACAAAGGGAGTAAATGAGACCGTGGAGATGCCCAGACTCACCAACGAGGAGAACGTGGCAACAGTGGCAATGTTCCTCTTGTGAACAACACCACCGAAAGCAGATGATGAACGAGGGATGTTTAGAAGCTTTTTGCGCTTCATGCAAAATCGACGAGGAGACTCGTGTTCAAAATACAGAGAGGAAATGATAGCAATTCACGGGTGGTCACAAACAAGCAGCTCAAAGAGTCAGGACCACCGTGCACTGGGGAAAGCCGGATCCGATTAAGGCGCGAGACGTGGGTCAAACAAATTACCAAGATATTCGATGTCTTGGGATGCACGGAGGAACAAAAGTTCCATTCGCCACCTTTATGTTCCGTGGCGGCAGCAGACATCGGTGGGAATCAGTGAAGCGTACCCATCCACCGCACTCAAATGCGTCGGAGACGTTTGAAATAAGCTCAATGACAAGTACTTCCCCGAAAGTATTCAATATATGAAGGAAGTGGAGTTTATTAGACTAGAAAGCGTAATAACACGACGGTGTCCCAAAGACGAGGCGAAGTTCATGGAGTTATCCAGTTTGCACCTCATTTGGTGGAGAATGAGGAACGATGACGCGATGTTTCGAGAGGTTTGAAACCCGACATACGCCAAGATCTCATTTCTCATAAATTTTCTCTCTATTCAGATGTTGTCAATGGGGCTCAGATTGTTAGAAAGAGAGATAACGAAAGACGCTCAACCGAGGGATCATAACCAGATCATATCAAGATAGCATCATCGAATAACGATAACCAAATGAGAAAGAAGAATACGACAAAAGCGGAACCACTCTGGTGGTAATCGTGGCCATGAAAATAGAAGAAGCGAGTCGGGAGGAGATTTTAAAAGAGGAGATTCAACAACGACCATGTGAAGACGCTACACGCCAAGAAGAACTAGTTTTAAGGGAGGAGAACGACCACCTATCAGATGTTACAAATGCGGGAAAGAGGGACATATCACCAAACCGCCCACAACAGCTTTAAGGTATGCTATAGTTGTGGAAAGGAAGGACATATCGCCGAGATTGTACGCAGAATAAAACCTAGTTCGATGGGGACGGTGACTCAAAAGACCGTCCCGTAAAAGTCAAAGTCAATAATTTGGAAGAAGCGTTTGTCGTGATTTCTATTAAAATGCAAGGAACCCGAACGGGTTAGCACGCAAGTTAGTCAATTATAAATTCTTGCAAGTATATACCTTACTAGATATCGGTTCTACCCATTCTTTTATCTCTCTACTTACTTGCGCTCCAACGCTTAAACTCGACTCACGAGAAATTAGACTTCTGACTATCTCTGTGGAAACTCCGTTAGAGAAACTTTCATCACATCCACTCGCTTATAAATCTTGCTTGATTCAAGTCAACACTATCACATTACCTCGTTAACCTTATTTCTATAGAGATATTTGTTTTTGATGTGATTTTAAGGTTAACTACTCATCATGCCAAATTGATTATTTTCTTAAGGTTGTTAGTTTTCATATTCCTAAGCAACTCAAGTTATTCAATTCAAGCAATCAAACCATTGTAGTCAAACATTTTCATATCAAGCCATGAAGTCATTCGTTTATTACGGATGTCAAATTTTCTTAGTCCATGTTATGGATTTGAATAAAGACACGCCGATTTGAATAATATTCCCATTGTTATTGATTTTTCCCGACGTATTTTCAAGAATTTCTCGCTTACTCCCAAAGCTCCGATATTAAATTTTGTATCGACTTTGAACCCAAGACAAAACTCATTTCTAAAATCTCATATCGAATGGCTCCTATCGAACTTTAGGAGTTAAAAATTCAACTATAAAATTTGGTACCGAGCCTTTATCTTGTGACTTCCTTTGTGGAATTCACCTGCCGCACTCTCTCGTAGGGGACGCCATATTCGCGCGATAAGAAATCGATAGGTGTCATTGTGACGTCATATCCTAGATTGGGATATGAGTCACAATTGAGAGCAACCTAAGTCGCTTATCGAAATACGTAGCTTTCAGGCTTAGTTGGTTATTATCGGAGATTCGTTGAAGGATATTCTCGAATCGCTATTCCGCTAACTTAGTGACTCGAAAAGATACAAAATTCTTATGGAGCGAGGAATGCGAGAAGATTTTCCAAGAACTCAAGAGGAGACTCATTTCAGCACATATTCTAACCATGCCATCCTGGAAAAGCGAACGTGGTAGCTGACGCGATGAGTAGAAGATCATATGCGGAACGAAAAGCGATGATGTCAAGTATACGACAGAGCCAACTTTAATAGAAAAAGTTAAGGTTGCTCAAGCCACCGACCCGAGTCGATGCGTAAGAAAGAAAGTACAAGAAGGAGCTATTCCTAAGCGGGAATTGATGAAGAAGGAATACTTCGAGTCAACTCCAGACTTTGCATTCCTAATGATTTTGATTTGAAGCATAGAATCATGATGGAGGCACACAACACATTGTTTGCAATCCATCCAGGGAGTAACAAAATGTATTATGATCTTCAACATACATTTTGGTGGAGCAATATGAAGAGAGAGATTGCAAAGTTTATCTCGATGTGTTTAACTTGCCAACGTGTAAAGGCGGAGCATCTTGTACCTAAGGGTCCGTTGCAACCACTTGAGATTCCTAATGGAAGTGGGAACACATTACTATGGATTTCACATTACGGGTCTTCCTACGGTTTCTCAAGGCATCAATGCTATTTGGGTTATTGTTGATAGATTAACCAAGTCTCGCTTCATTTCTTATCGATACGAGAGACTTATTCCTTGAACGCCTTTCTCGATGATGCGTAAATGAGATTGTGAGATTGCATGGCATGCCAAGATCCATAGTTTTGGGTTAGTTTGTAGAAAGCTATGGGCACGAATTTACGATCTGGGTTTGGCATACCATCCTCAAACGGATGGGCAATCGAAAAAGGACTACTCAAACTCTTGAAGATATATTAAAACTCGTGTCCTAGATTTTAAAGGAAGTTGATAAGTACTTGCCATCGGTGGAATTCTCATACAACAATAGTTATTAAACAAATATAGGCATGGTTCCATTCAAGCATTATATGGACAAAAATGTCGCTTCTCCAATATGTTGGGATGAGGTGGGGAAGCAACATTGTTGGGACCCGAAAAGAAATGTCACGTATGACTAATGATTCGACAAACGATACAAACGCGGCACAAGATCGACAAAAGAGTTATGCGAATCTTCATCGAAAGGACGTGGAATTTAGTGTAGGGGATCATGTATTGTTGCGAGTTGCTCCATGGAAGGGAGTTACAAGATTTGGGAAGAGAGGAAAGCTCAATCCACGATTTATCGGTCCATTTCAAATTCTTGACCGAGTAGGAAATGTAGCCTATAGCCTTACATTACCTCCGAGTATGTCTCGTGTTCATAATGTGTTTCACATATCCGTATTTCAGAATATGTGAAAGACCCAACCACGTTATTGAAGTTAGAACCTGACGAGATAGCCAAGACTTAACGTATGAGGAGGTACCACAAGATTTTGGATAGGAAGGAGCATGTCCCACGCTAAGAAAGGTCATACCACAAGTTAAAGTTTTGTGGAGGAATCATGCTATAGAGGAAATGACCGGGAATTGAAAACGAAAATGAAAGCGAGGTATCCTCACCTTTTCAAAACACTGTATCGTCACGTCAATTTCGAGGACGAAATTTCATAAGGAGGGAGGTCAGAAGACCTCAAATTTTTAAATAAAAAGGAATTTCCTTTATTTTGAAATAGTAAGGGTTGATTTGATTAATGTGGATAGTTAAGGGTTAAATACGCAAATATTTCAAAATAAACAAGTGGTTATAAAATATTCATTGTTGTTTGGGAATATTCGTTTGGTCGTGGAATATTCAGATCGTCGGGAATATTCGTATGCGACGCCAAGCGCACCATGTGTGGGCCCCATAACGAAAAGCGATTGATGAAAAAAACGACAAATATAAGTTGTTTTTAAATAACTAGGCAGTAGTTGTTGCCATAATCATCGCTGAATACCCTTGTATGGTTAAAACACACTAATACGCTGTTGTCGAACAAGAAGACACCAGTATTGCACCAATTATTGATTCTTACGTAAGAAGGCACTACTCAATAATGGTTACGTGAATTATTGCTCAAAGATTTTATCGAGTTAATAATTCATTGTCGATATTTTATATTCATTGTTATTTCAATAATTGCATTACACAAGATCTTTCATTATCGAAGCAATAATTCATATTATCCTAATAATATTATTAGATAACATTATTGGCAATGTCTAGAAAGTTCTGCTCAAGGAGAGGTTTGGTCATCTAATCAAGCGCTACCAAGAAGAAGAAATTCTTATCGAAAGCCCCTCTTTCTTGAAACCGCACGGTCACAATATTGTGATTTCAGAATATTATTTGTGAATAATTAATTATTGATTTATATGATGAGGAAAATATTGATTTTATGTGGATATAGATGGAGAAAATTTTAAAATGACAATTGTTGAAAATTAATATTTTATCTTTTTCTCGATAAAATAATTCATTTAAATATATTATTTTAATAATATATTAATTCTGGTGATATTTTTACAATGAATGTGGGATATATGAGTATATGAGGAGGAAGAGTATTTTTGTGGCATTAAATGTTTAACACATGTTTTGTGTGTTGGTGGACACAATTATCGAATCCAAATTTGATTATAAATGTGAAAAATCGCCTGCTTGTGGATTTCTCGATTTTTGTTTGGAATTTGGAAAAACTTTCTTCTGCAAAGTTGTAGAGAATTGAATTTCCTATAAAAACTCATGAGATTCGAATTTTCTGATGAAATGGCTATTTATTATGAATTATTGAAGTTCAAGTCTCAAATAATTGATTTTTGGGAGTTTAAATTATTTTTGTTAAGAAAAACGTTTTTGTATTTTTTTTGGACATCATTAACATGTGTGGCTGGTGTTTTGACCAAAAGGTGGGCTAAGGAAAATTTGTATAATTATATTAATATTATATTAAATTTTCTCGCTTTGGTGTTCTAAGCATTTTCCTATAAATAGGGTGCTTAGGTTAAATTGAAAATCACAAAGCAGTAAACCCAAGTTTCTCTCTATTTCTCTCGATATTTTGAGCGTATTCTTGTGAGTATTTTGAGTATACTTTGAGTATTGCTAGATTCGGTGCAAGTTCCTCCTTCAAAGACTATAAATCCCTGATTCTCTAAATTTTAAGGCAGATCGATCTTTCGAGGTAAGGGATATTATTTTTTTTTTTAATGATATTATTTCTTCAATATCATTATGTCAAATGTTGATCTGAAGTTTTTATCAAATTTGGAACTTTTTCATGCTCTGGGTTACTATTCATGGGTTACTATTCATGAGTTACTATTCACGAAGTTACTATTCACGAAGTTACTATTCACGAAGTACTATTCATGAAGCGTGAAGATGTTTTTTGTGGAATTTCTATCTTTTGGTGTCTGAGTTACTATTCACGATACTTTATTACTATTCACGATATCTGACTATTCATGTATAATCGACTATTCAATTAAAAAATAAAATTTCTTCTTTTTGTCCAAAATATCTATTCGGATACTAGCTCGATTGTAGATAAATGTTTTGATCATTCTTGAATTTTACACCACTATGATTATTTTTGAGGTATTTTTGACGTGATAAAACCAAGTACGAATCCTTAATCCTTAATCCTTGTCATTTTGTTTCACCGGATTCGCTTTTAAAAAAATATTTTCATCATCCTCATTTTAAATGATGATATTATTGAATATCTTTGGCCCAGTAGTAAAAAGATGAATGATTTCAAGAATATCTTTGGCTCAGAGTAAAAGATGAACAAAAGTGTTGAGATAAACATGACCGATTGATTAATATCTTTGGCTCAGTAATGCAAAGATGAATGTGTGTTTAAATGAATACTTACTAATCGATGAATATCTTTGGCCCAGAGTAAAGATGAATATTTGATTCCGTATGTATATTGATTGATGTTACAGGATAAAATATTGATGATGGATCGTTAAATTCATAGATTATAGTAGATTTCATTCTCACGTAACTCTTCTATGAATTATTATTTCACGCGAATATTGATCCAAACTTGTTGTCTATTGTATTCTATCGATTTTTCCTCGTTGAAGACTAACGATAATTTGTTGTATATTATCTTAGTCATAATATTCTTTATCGGGCTAGTTGAGCTCACCCTTTTCCTCGTTGTTCCATTTTTCTTCTCGTGAGGCGAGAATATAATGAGTACGTAGCTCTGGGTATGGAATGAAGGTTTTAGAAAGGATTGTTTAGTAGTCCTCACCATTTTTGCAAAATGATGTATCAATAAATGTGATGAGGATTTATTTGAGTATAGATATTATCTAGAAGATAATATTTGTATTCAAACTCACAGTTTTACTGTTGTAATAATAAAGTTGTAGTTGTTTCTGTACCATGTATTTGGCGACTCAGAATGGGTGTTGTGTATACCTATTTTGGGGGCATCACACCCATTGCCACGTATTGATGACCTGTTTGACTAATTGCAAGGCGCCAAATTCTTTTCAAAGATTGATCTTCGTTCCGGATATCACCAATTGAAGATTAGAACCGATGACATTCAAAAGAGGGCTTTCAGAACTCGGTACGGGCATTATGAATTCCTAGTCATATCTTTTGGATTGACTAATGCTCCTGCTGCCTTTATGGATATGATGAACCGAGTATTCAAGGAATATTTTGATCACTTTGTGGTCGTCTTTATTGATGACATCCTTATTTATTCCAAAAGCCGTGAAGATCATGAGCAACACTTGAGGCTTATACTCCAAAAGCTTCGTGAATATAAGCTTTATGCTAAGTTGAAGAAATACGAGTTCTGGCTTGAGGAAGTAGCATTCCTTGGGCACGTGGTATCAAGTCATGGAATATCTATTGACCCAACAAAGATTGAAGCTATTCAAAGCTGGGAGCAACCTAAATCAGTGATCGAAGTACGTAGCTTTCTCGACTTAACTGGTTATTATCGGAGATTCGTAGAAAGGTTTTCTCGAATCGCTACTCCATTAACTCAGCTGACTCAGAAAGATACAAAATTCGGTTGGAGTGAGGAATGTGAGAAGAGTTTTCAAGAACTCAAGAGAAGACTCATTTCAGCACCTGTTCTAACAATACCATCTGGCTCGGATGGATTTGTCATCTACAGTGATGCTTCAGGCAAAGGGTTAGGATGTGTTCTCATGCAACATGGGAAAGTCATAGCCAATGCCTCTCGATAACTCAAAGAATATGAGAGGAATTATCCTACTCATGCTCTAGAGTTGGCAGCTATTGTCTTCACACTTAAAATTTGGAGGCATTACTTGTATGGGGAGAAAGTGGATATCTTTACGGATCATAAAAGCCTCAAATAGTTCTTCACTCAAAAGGAACTCAACATGCGACAGCGACGTTGGCTTGAACTGTTGAAAGATTATGATCATTGTGACGCCCCCAAAATAGGTATACAACACCCATTCTGAGTCGCCAAATACATGGTACAGAAAGTAAACTACAACTTTAATAATACAATTATCGTGTAAAATACGACAACACATTCTGTGAGTTTAAATACAAATATTGTCTTCTAGACAATATCAACACTCAAATAAGTCCTCATTACAATTATTCATACACTATTTTACAGAAATAGTGAGGACTACTAAAACATCTGTCTAGAACCATTACTCCATACCCCAACTCGATCCTGCTATGTTCTCACCTCCTAAGAAGAAAAATGGAACAACAAGGAAAAGGGTGAGCTCAACTAGCCCAGTAAAGAATATTATGACTAAGATAATATACAACAAATTATTATTAGTCTTCAATAGGGAAAAATCTAATAGAATATAATAGACAACAAGTTTTAGATCAATATTCTGCAGCGGAAACAACAATACATTAGAAGAGTCACGTAGAGAATGAATTCTACTATCTTCTAAGATTTAAAAGTTCATCATCAATATTTTATCCCCAGAATAACAATCAATATACATCTTTAATCAAATATTCATCTTTGCACCACAAACCAAAGATATTCATTTGTATCACCAATTGGTCATGTTCATCTCAACACTGCTCATCTTTGCACTACGCCAAAGATATTCATCATTAATCATTCATCTTTTGCACTATAGGCCAAAGATACTCAAGAATATCATCATTTAAGACCGAGGATGATGAAAAATATTTAAAAGAAAATGAATCCAAAGGAGGCGTAAGGACAAATATTAGGGATTCAGAGATAATAGTTTTTATCCAAGATCAATAATACTTAATAATAACCAATTGTGAAGCGTAATTCAAAATAACAATCAAAACATGGATACAATCAAAGATAGTAGCCAAAATAGACATCTTGGACAAAAGGAAAATTTTTATTTTTCTATGAATAAAGGTCGTGATTCGTGAATAAAGGTCACGTATAATGAATAGTAACCCCACACAAAAAGTTCCAAATTTGATTAAAAAGTTCACCAATATTTCTAAGATAATGATATTGAAAAAATAATATCATTTAAGAAGAAAATAACATCCCTTACCTCAAAATAACTCTGATTTCCGATCTAATATCTGATATAAAGTCAAAGGAAGCTTGTACCAAAACAACAACTCAAAGTATATAAAAACTCAAAAAAATACGCTCGATAATCTAGAGAGAAAGAAAACTTGTTTTTGGTGTGATTTTTAATTCTAACCTAAGCGCCTATTTATAGGAAAATACTAGAACGCCATAGGAGACTAAAATAATAAAATAATAATTTATTTCATTTTTTCTCTTACGCAACCTAAGTTTCCAACAAAGACCAGCCACCTTTGAACCAAAAATCAGTAGCCCACATGTGTTAAAATAAAAGTGGGTCCCACCCATAATTTAATAAAAATTATTTTATTTTCCGAAACTTCAGTAATTCATAGAAAATAGCCCGTTTATCAGAAAAATACGAATTTTATGTCCATTCCATACGAAATCGAATTCTCTAAAACTTTGCAGAAGAAAGTTTTTCCAAATTCCCAACAGAAAATATCCGAAATCCACAAACTGATGATTTTTAATACCCCAATTCCGACAAAATACTGATAAAACACCCCAGCATTAATTCCTTCATTTATAACCACATAAAATAAATAAATACATCATTTATATCTATATCAAATAAATATTTCCTTATCATATAAATCAATAATTAATTATTCACAAATAATATTACAGAATTACAATTATGACAACTGCATAGCCCCCCGAAAGAGGGGCTTTCCAATAAGGATTTCTCCTTCATCATGCGCCGTAATTAGATGACCAAACCTCTCCTCGATGTAACTTTCTAAACATTGCCAATAATGCTATCTAATAATATTATTCAAATAATATGAATTATTGATCCGATAATGGAAAATATCGTGCGTTGATAATTATCAAACAACAATAATATAAAATATCAACGCAAAGAATTATTGAATCAATAAAATAAAATATTGAACAAAGAATTATCGTAATAATTATTGAGTAGTGCCTTCTTACGCATTTAATCAATAATTCAATAATACTGCTGCAATACCGCAGTGCTATTGTACCACCACGCCAGACATCGTATTTTTAACCACCGTATATTCCAACAAATATTAATCTGTAATAATTACGCCAAGTATTTTTATAAAAACTCATACTTTGTCGCTTTTTCTTCATCCAACCGCTTTCCGTTATGGGGCCCACAAATGGTCATGCTGCCGCAATAAATCATTAATATTCCCGACAAAAAGAATATTCCACAACCAAACGAATATTCCCCGACAAAAGGAATATTTTATAACCACTTGCTTATTTTGTAAAATTTACACATTTCACCCATAACCAAAGCATTATATCAAATTAACCCTTATTAATTTAGAATAATGAATAGAGGAAAATTTAATTTTATTTATAATAAGTTGGAGTCTTACAACCTCCCCTCTTTATAAAATTTTGTCCTCAAAATTGACGTACGTACCTAGTATTTCAAACAGGTGAGGGTACCTCGCTTTCATTTTCGATTCCAACTCCCAGGTCATTTCCTCAATAGCATGGTTCCTCCACAAAACCTTAACTTGTGGTATAACCTTGGTGCATAGGACATGCTCTTTCCTATCCAAGATCTTAATAGGTACCTCCTCGTACGTTAAATCTTCGGCTATCTCGTCTGGTTCTAACTCAATAATGTGGTTCGGGTCTTTCACATATTTACGAAGCATAGATATATGAAAAATATTATGAACACGAGAAATGTTTGGAGGTAATGTGAGTCTATAGGCTACATTTCCTATTCGGTCAAGAATATCAAATGGTTCAACAAATCTTGGATTGAGCTTTCCTCTCTTTCCAAATCTTGTAACTCTCTTCCACGGAGCAACACGTAATAAAGACACGATCTCCAATATTAAACTCCACGCCCTTTCTATGAAGATCAAGATAACTCTTTTGTCGATCTTGTGAGGTTTGAATACGTTATCGAATCATTTGATCTTTTACAGTAGTCATGCGTATTTACTTCGTCCCAACAACGCTGCTTCTCCCACCTCGCCCCAAAGATAATCGAGAACGACACTTTCGTCCATACAACGCCTCAAATGGAGCCATGCCTATACTTGCTTGATAACCTGTTGTCAGTAGGAGAATTCTACCAATGACAAGTACTTATCCCAACTTCCTTTGAAATCTAGAACACGTAGTCTTAATAGATCTTCAAGGGTTTGAATAGTCCTCTCTCTCGATTGTCCCTCCGCTTTGAGGATGATATCTTTGAACAATCAATCAGAAAACTGCGCCCATAGCTTTACTTAAGCTAACCCAAAATCTTGAAGTGAATCTTGGGTCACGATCCAAAACTATGGATACTAGCATTCCATGCAATCACACAATCTCATTCACGTACATACGAGCAAGACGTTCAAGGGAATAAGTCTCACGTATCGGCAAGAAATGAGCAGTCTTGGTTAATCTATCAATAATAACCCAAATCACATCTATACCTTGAAAAACTTTGGGAAGACCTTTAACAAAATCCATGGTAATGTGTTCCCACTTCCATTTTCGAATCTCAAGTGGTTGCATTGGACCTTTTGGCACTTGATGCTCCGCCTTTACACGTTGACAAATTAAACACCTCGAGATAAAATTAGCGATCTCTCTCTTCATATTGTTCCACTAAAATGTATGTCGAATATCATGATACATTTTGGTACTCCCAGGATGGATTGCAAACGGGGTGTTGTGTGCCTCCATCATGATTCTATGCTTTAAGTCAGAATCGTTAGGAACGCAGAGTCTAGAGTTGACTCGAAGTATTCCTTCTTCATCGATTCTTGCTTCTAGAATAGCTCATTCTTGCACTTTCTTCTTCATACGCATCAGTCCCAGGTCCGTAGCTTGAGCAACTTTAACTTTATCGATTAAAGTCAGTTCTACTCGTATATTCACCATCATCACGTGGGTCCCTGGAGTCTTTAATTATATCTCCATCATTTGCAAGTCATATAAAATGGGCCTTTGTATTCTACTCAATACGTCAGCTACTACGTTCACTTTTCCAGGATGATATTGAATAGTGTGATCGTAATCTTTCAACAGCTCAAGCCAACGTCGTTGCCGCATGTTGAGTTCTTTTTGGGTGAAGAAATATTTGAGGCTTTTATGATCCGTATAGATCTCCACTTTCTTCCCATACAAGTAGTGTCTCCATATCTTCAACGCAAAAACGACTGCTGCCAACTCTGGATTATGAGTAGGATAATTCCTCTCATATTCTTTGAGTTGTCGTGAGGCATAGGCTATGACTTTCCCATGTTGCATGAGAACACATTCTATCCCTTTGCCTGAAGCATCGCTGTAGATAACAAATCCATCCGTACCAGATGGTATTGCCAGAACAGGTGTCGAAATGAGTCTCCTCTTAAGCTCTTGGAAACTCCTCTCGCATTCTTCGCTCCATACGAATTTTGTATCTTTCTGAGTCAGCTGAGTTAACGGAGTAGCGATTCGAGAAAATCCTTCCACGAATCTACGATAATAACTAGCTAAGCCCAGAAAGCTGCGTACTTCTGTAAGACCCCAGCATATTATAATTGAAATTAAATTTTCTCTATTTATTATTTTGAAATAGTAAGGGTTGATTTGATTAATGTGGTTAGTTATGGGTAAAATGCGCAAATATTTTAAATAAGCAAGTGGTTATAAAATATTCATTGTTGTCGGGGAATATTCGTTTGGTCGTGGAATATTCTTACTGTCGGGGAATATTGGTACGACGACGCAAATTTTTATGTGGGCCCCATAACTAAAGCGATTGGATGAAGAAAACGATAAGTATAAGTTGTTTATAAATAACTACAGTAGTTATTATCAGATTAATCTTATCATTTGAATACTGGGTGGTTAAAACACAAAGAAGCATTACCAGACATACACTAATTATTGATTCTTACGTAAGAAGGCACTACTCAATAATTGTTACGAAGAATTTACCGCTCAATATTTTATTTTATTGATTCAATAATTGCTACGTTGATATTTTATATTACGGTCAAGCTTCAATAATTGTCACTACTACACAAGATTTTCATTATCAGATTAATAATTCATATTATTTGAATAATAATATTAGATAACATTATTGGCAATGTCTAGAAAGTTCTGTCTAAAGAGAGTTTTGGTCACCTAATTGCGCGCCAGTAAGGAGAAATCCTTATTGGAAAGCCCCATCTTTCCTAGGAACGACCTGGTTGTCGAAATTGTGATTCTGTAATATTATTTGTGAATAATTAATTATTGATTTATATGATACGAAAAATATTAACTTTATGTGGATATAGATGAAGAAAATTTTATAGTGACAATTGTTGAAAAATTGATATTTTATCTTTTCTGATAAAACAATTTATTTAAATATATTATTATATTTTAATAATATAATAATGGTGATATTTTTACAATGAATGTGGGATATATGAATATATGAGGAGGAAGAGTATTTTTGTTGTAAAAGTTGTTTAAAACATGTTAAACATGTCTCATGGGCCCATTTCTTGACTGAAATTTGATTATAGCCTGTAAAATCACCCGTTTGTGGATGTCGGTCAGTTTCTGTTTGGAATTTAGAAAAAATTTCTTCTGTAAAGTTGTAGAGAATGAAATTTCCTATGGAAAAGTCATAAGGTTCGAATTTTTCTGATAAAAGGGCTATTTATTATGAATTATTGAAGCTCTGAAGTTCCGAAATTATTGATTTTTGGAAGTTTTAATTATTTTATTTATGACAAACATTTTTCTTACTTTTTCTAAAAGGTGGGCATGTGGGAAATGCTAAGATCTGATTTCTAAGAAGGCGTATGAAATTTTATTATTAATAATATTATTTTATTAAATTTTCGCTTTGGTGTTCTAAGCCATTTTTCTATAAATAGGGTGCTTAGGTTAGAATTGAAAATCACACCAGAAATTGAAGTTTTCTCTCTATATTATCGAAATATTCTTGTGAGTATTTTGAGACTTTGAGTGTTGCTATACTCTGCATAAGTTCCTTCAAAGACTATATCCAAAAGATTCCAAATCAAAAGTACCGTCTTTTCGAGGTAAGGGATATTATTTTGTTAAAAAATGATATTATTTCTTTCAATATCATTATGCCGAAATATTGGTAAGATTTTTCTTGTGAAATTCTTGTCTTTTAGTGTCGGGATTACTATTCACGATATCGACATATTTATTCACGATACTTATTCACTATTCACTTAATACTTTAATTATTCATAAAAAAACTAAATTTTTGAAAATATCTATTATGGATACTAGCTTTGATTGTATCCATGTTTTGATCATTCTTGAATTTTTCTTCACTATGGTTATTTATGAAGTATTTTTGAACTCGGATTGTTTAAAGTACGAATCCTTAATATTTGTTCTTTTATTTCACTGGATTCGTTTTCTTTAAAATATTTTTCATCATCCTCACCCTAAATGATGATATTATTGAATATCTTTGGCTTTCAGTAGCAAAAAGATGGTTGAATTTCTTATGAATATCTTTAGCCTGTAGTGCAAAGATGTACATGTATTGAGATGAACATGACCAACTGATGAATATCTTTGGCCTGTAGTGCAAAGATGAATATTTGATTCAAGATGTTTATTGATAGATGTTACAGGGATAAAATATTGATGATGGACTTTTAAATTCATAGATAATAGTAGATTTCATTCTTTATGTAACTCTTCTATGAATTATTATTTCCGCTGCGAATATTGATCTGAAATTTGTTATCTATTGTATTTTATCAGATTTTTCCCTGTTGAAGACTAACGATAATTTGTTCTATATTATCTTAGTCATAATATTCTTTACTGGGCTAGTTGAGCTCACCTTTTCCTTTTTGTTCCATTTTTCTTCTCGGGATGCGAGAATGTAATGAAATACTAGTCGGGTAATGGAATGAAGGTTCTAGAAAGTTGTTTAGTAGTCCTCACCATTTTTGTAAAATAATATACCAATAATTGTAATGAGGACTTATTTGGGTGTCAATATTATCTAGATGGCAATATTTATATTTAAACTCACAGCTTTTTATGTCAGATTAATAAAGTTGTAGTTGTTTCTGTACCATGTTATTGACGACTCAAAATGGGTGATGTATACTTATTTTGGGGGCGTCACACAATTGGTATCGAGCTTAGGGATATGATCTCCATGCGAGATCGTGGAATAGAACTAGGAGGGAGAGACGAGTAAATCCTTCGCCAAGATGTCCTACCCAAGCTTATTTGTTAGTTGGTCAAGATATAGGGATATTATGTGATATGTTGATTTCCTTAATTTACCTTTGTTTTATGGCGATTTGAGAATGTCAATCGAGAATATTAACAAAGGAGTAAATGAGACCGTGGAGACACCTTTACTCACCAACGAGGAGAAACGTCGCAACAGTCGACAATGTTCTTCCCGTGAACAACACCAATGAAAGCGATGATGAACTACGAGATGTTTAGAAGCTTTTTGCGCTCATGCAAAATCGATTTAGGAGACTCGTGCACAAAATACAGTGGAAATGATAACAACGCACGGTTTGTCACAAATGCAAGCGCTTCAAAGAGTTGGGACCACTGCACTCGGGAAAGCCGATCCGATTAGGGTAGTAAACGTGGGTCAAACAAATCACCAAGATATTCGATGTCTTGGGATGCACGGAGAAACGTAAGGTTCCATTCGCCACCTTTATGTTCAAGAATGAAAGCAGATTATCGGTGGGAATCTATGAAGCGTACCCATCCAAACAACTCAAAGACGCGTCTTGGGAGACATTTCAAACTTTTCAATGACAAGTACTTTCCTCGAAAGTATTCATCATATGAAGGAAGTGGAGTTCATTAGATCGAACAAAATAACATGACGGTGTCCCAAAGACGAGGCAAAGTTTGCGAGTTATCCGAGATTGCACCTCATTTGGTGGAGAATGAGGAACGATGATGCGGATGTTTTTGAGAGGTTTGAAACCCAAGATACGCCAAGATATCTCATTTCTCATAAATTTTTTCTCTATTCGGATGTTGTCAATATGGCTCAATTGTTAGGCGAGATAACGAGTACGCTCAACCGAGGACCACAACCAGATCATACTGCAGAATAACAAATATCGTAACAACGATAACCAAAGAAAAAAAAAAAAAATACGGACAAAAAATGGTAACCACTCCTATGGTAATCATGGCAATGAAAATAAAAGAAGCGAGCCTGGGAGGAGATTTTAAAAGAGGAGATTCAACAATGACCATGTGAAGACGTCAAAGACCAAAGAAGAACTAGTTCTAAGGGGAGGAGAACGACCACCGGTCAGATGTTATAAATGCGGAAAAGAAGGACATATCGGTCCAAACCGCCCACAATTTCAAGGTATGTTATAATTGTGGAAAAAAAGGACATATCGCCGAGATCATGCAATGAGTGAAACCAAGTCCAGTGGGATGGTGACTCAAAAGGTCGTCCTGAAAAGTCAAAGTCAATCGGTTCTTGGAAGAAGCGTTTATCGTGAATCGGGTCAAAATGCGAGGAATCCAAACGAGGTGATCACGGGTAAGCTAATCATAAATTCTTGCGAAGTTTATACCTTACTAGATACCGGTGCTACCCATTCATTTATCTCTCCTACTTGTGCTCAACGTTTAAACTTAACTCCGGAGAAATTAGACTTTGATTTATCTATGGAGACTCCGTTAGGAGAAACTTTCATCACATCCACTATTTATAAATCTTGTTTGATCCAAGTTGGCACCATCACATTACCTGTTGACCTTATCTCTTTAAAGATACTTGCCTTTGATGTGATTTTAGGGTTTGATTGGTTAACTACTCATCATGCCAAAATTGATTGTTTTCGTAAGGTTGTTAGTTTTCATATTCCTAACCAACCCGTCAGTGTATGCAATTCAAGCAACTAAACCATTAAAATCAATCACCGCCATATCTAATCATAAAGCTATTCGCTTATTGAAAAATGGATGTCGCTTTCTTAGCCCATGTTATGGATTTGAATAAAGACACGCCAAATTTGAATAATATTCCTGTTGTTATCGATTTTCCCGACGATTTCTCGAAGAACTTCCTGGTCTACCCCGAACGTGAAGTTGAATTCTTTATTGATCTTGAACCCGCACAAAGCCCATTTCTAAAACCCCATATCGAATGGCTCCTATTGAACTTCAGAGTTAAAGGTCCAACTACGAGAATTGTTGGACATCGGTTTCATTCGTCCCTAAGTACATCTCCTTGGGGTGCTCTGCTTTATTCGTAAAGAAGAAAGACGGGAGTATGCGACTTTATTATTACCTATCGAAATTGAACCATGTCACCATCAAGAATAGGTATCCTCACCTCGTATTGATGACTTGTTTGACCAAATTGCAAGGAGCACAATTCTTTTAAAAATCGATCTTAGATTCGATATCATCATTTGAAGATTAGAACCGAGGATATTCCAAAGATCGCCTTCGAACTCGAGTAGACGGGCATTATGAATTCTTAGTCATGTCTTTGACCGACTAATGCTCCTATGACTTTCATGGATATGATGAACCGAGTATTCAAGGAATATTTGGATCGATTCGTTGTTGTTTTATTGATGACATCCTCATATATTCCAAAAGTCGTGAAGATCATGAGCACCATTTGAAGTTTGGTACTCCAAAGGCTTCGTGAAAACAAACTATATATGCCAAATTGAAGAAATGCGAGTTCGGCTTGAGGAAGTAGCACTCCTTGGGCACGTGGTGTCGAAACATGGAGTATCTGTTGATCCAGCGAAGATTAAAGCAATACAAAGTTGGGAGCAACCGAAGTCGGTGACTAAAATACGTAGCTTTTTGGGCTTATCTTGTTATTATTGGAGATTTGTGGAAGGATCCTAACTTCGGTTGCTCCCAACTTTGTATTGCTTCAATCTTCGCCGGGTCAACAGATACTCCATGTTTTGACACCACGTGGCCAAGGAATGCTACTTCTCGCCCGTAACTCGCATTTCTTCACTTTTTTGCATAAACCTTGTTTTCACAAAGCCTTTCAAGTATCATCAATAAAGACAACAACGAACCCATCCAAATATTCCTTGAATACACAGTTCATCATATCCATGAAAGCAAAGAGGAGCATTAGTCAATCCAAAAGACATGACTAAGAATTCATAATACCCGCATCGAAGTTCAAGGCGCCTTTTTGAATATCCTCGCTTTTAATCTTTAAATGATGATATCCGAACGAAGATCGATCTTTGAAAAGAATTGTGCTCTTGTAATCGGGTCGAATGTCATCAATGTGAGGTAGCCGATACCTATTCTCGATGGTGACATGGTTCAATTCTCAGTAGTCAATATGAAAGTTGCATACTCCCGCCTTTTTTCTTTACGAATAAAACAGAGCACCCCAAGGAGATGTACTAGGATTTAATGAAATCGATATCTAATAACTCCTATAGTTGGACTTTTAACTCCTAAAGTTCAATAGAGCCATTCGATATGGGGTTTTAGAAATGGGTTTTGTACCTTGCTCAAGGTCAATAAAGAATTCAACATCACGCTCGGGGTAGACCGAAGTTCTTCAGAAATACATCAGGAAATTCTCTAACCACAAAAATATTATCCAAATCTGAATTGTCTTTATTCAAATCCATAACATGGGCTAAGAAAGCTTGGCATCCGTTTTTCAATAAACAATTAGCTTTGTGGCTTGATATGACAGTGACTGATTTTAGTGGTTTAGTTTATTGAATTTGTATGACGGGTTGGTTAGGAATATGAAAACTAACAACCTTACGAAAACAATCAATTTTAGCATAATGAGTGGTTAACCAATCAATTCCTAAAATCACATCAAAAGCAAGAATCTTTAAAGAGATAAGATCAACAGGTAATGTGATAGTACCAACTTGGATCAAGCAAGATTTATAAACAATAGATGTAACGAAGGTTTCACCCAACGGAGTTTCAACAGATAAGTTAAAATCCAATTTCTCCGAGTCAAGTTTAAACGCTGAAAGTACAAGCGGAGAGAGATAAAAGAATGGGTAGAACCCAGATTCAGTAAGGTATAAACTTCGCAAGAATTCAAGATTAGCTTACCCGTGATCACCTCGCTTGGGTTTCTCACATTTTGGCCAACCACGACAAACGCCTCTCCGAGAACCGCTGATTTTGACTTATTTGGGACGACTTTTGAGTCACCATCCTCGCTAAATTTGGTTTTACTATTAGAACACTCTCGGCTATATATGGCCCTCCTTTCCATAGTTATAACATATATTGGATTGTTGTGGGCGCTTGGGTGATATGTCCCTCTTTCCCGTGATTTTTGTAACATACGACGACCTGTGGTCGCTTCTCCTCCCTAGCAACAAATTGATGCACGGTGTTGTTCTTGATGTCTTCCCGTCATTATTGAATCTCCTTTTTTTGAAATTTCCACTAAAATCACCTCTTTTATTATTATGGTCACGATTACCACCCGAGTGGTTACCGCTTTTATCCGTATTCTTCCCTCCTCGCTGGTTATCATCGCTCCGATGACTGCTGTCACCGGTATGACCTTGGTTATGATCCCTCGGTTGAGTGTACTCATTATCTAGCTCTAATAATTGAGCCCTGTTGACAACATCTGAATACAGAGAAAATTTATGAGAGATAAGGTATTGACGAATCTCGGGTTTTAGACCTCTCGTAAACATTCGCCATATCGCTTCCTCATTCTCGCACTCAAATGAGGTGCAAACCTGGATAACTCTGCGAACTTTGCCTCGTACTGAGACACCGTCATGTTGTTCTGTTCCAATCTAATAAACTCTACCTCCTTCATATGACGAATACTTTCAGGAAAGTACTTGTCATTGAAAAGTTTCTGAAATCTTTACCAAGACATGTTGAGTGCAGCTAGCTGGGTACGCTTCACAGATTCCCACCAGTAATCCACTTCACCGCTGTGACGCCCCCAAAATAGGTATACACAACACCCATTCTGAGTCGCCAAATACATGGTACAGAAACAACTACAACTTTATTATCACAACAATAAAACTGTGAGATATTTATACTCAAATAGATCCTCATCACATTTATTGATACATTATTTTACAATAATGATGAGGACTACTAAACAACTCTCTCTAGAACCTTCATTCCATACCCCGACTAGTACTCGCTACATTCTCGCCTCCTGAGAAGAAAAATGGAACAACAAGGAAAAGGGTGAGCTCAACTAGCCCAGTAAAGAATGTTATGACTAAGATAATATACAACAAATTATCGTTAGTCTCCAATAGGGAAAAATCTGATAGAATACAATAGACAACAAGTTTCAGATCAATATTCGCAATGAAATAATAATTCATAGAAGAGTTACGTAGAATGAAATCTACTATAATCTATGAATTTAATAAATTCATCATCAATATTTTATCCTCGTAACATCAATCAATATTTATCTCAAATCAAATATTCATCTTTGCACTACAGCCCAAAGATATTCATCAATCTAATATGTTCATCTCAACACTGCTCATCTTTGCACTAAAGGCCAAAGATATTCATCAATCGGTCATGTTCATCTCAACACTGCTCATCTTTGCACTAAAGGCCAAAGATATTCATCGATCGGTCATGTTCATTTAAACACCGCTCATCTTTGCACTACAGCCAAAGATATTCTTCAGAAATCATTCATCTTTTGCACTACGTGCCAAAGATATTCAATAATATCATCATTTAAGACCGAGGATGATGAAAAATATTTTAAAAGAAACGAATCCAAAGGAAACAAAATGACAAGGATTAAGGATTAAGGATTCGTACTTTGTTTTATCCATGTCCAATAATACCTCAAAAATAATCATAGTGGTGTAAAAAATTCAAGAATGATCAAAACATGGATACAATCAAAGCTAGTATCCGTAATAGATATTTTAGACGAAAAGAAAATTTTCATTTTTCTATGAATAGAGCCGATTCGTGAATAAGACTCAGATACGTGAATAGTCTTTGGATATCGTGAATAAGAATCTCGACACCCAAAGATAGAAATTCCACAAAAAAACATCTTCACGCTTCATGAATAGTACTCGTGAATAGTAACTCGTGAATAGTAACTCATGAATAAGAACTCGTGAATAGTAACCTCGACATGAAAAAGTTCCAAATTTGATAAAAAGTACCAACCAATATTTCAAAGATAATGATATCAAGAATTAATATCATTTGAGAAGAAAATAACATCCCTTACCTCAAAGAATCAAGATTTTGGAAGGAAAGGTCTCAAGTGATGTTTGAATGAAACTTGTAATTTAAACAAAGAACTCTCAAAGTATCTAAATACTCACAAAATACGCCTCAATAATATAGAGAGAAAAGAGAAAAACTTTGTTTCGTGTGATTTTCAATTCTAACTTAGCCTCTATTTATAGAAAAATGTTAGCCGTACCAAGCAGACTTCGACTGCAAGCACACCGATGGCTTTACCTCGCTACTATTGCCACCCACCACATTTGAAATAAAATTCAGCACATTTTTTCACCAACCACAAGTGGGGCCCACTCAATTCTAGAATTTTCCACCAAAATCAATTATAAACCTAATTTCCGAATCCGACACCTCTTAAAATTCACAACAAATCATTTGTGCATTTTTAACGGTTCAAAATTGTGGACATATACTCAACTTATGTATGTATAACATATCCAAAAATTACAACGATCCAACTATTTGATTAAAAAATTATAACCCCCGCAATATATCTCAAAACCCCTGATTTGATTTTTAATACCTCCAATCCGATAAAATACTGATAAAACACCTCAACATTAATTCCTTCATTAATAACCACATAAATAAATCCATCATTTATATTCATATAAAATAAATATTTCCTTATCATATGAATCAATAATTAATTATTCACAAATAATATTACGTAATCACATTTATGATAACCAAATTCATTCCTCAGAAAGAGGGGCTTTCCAATAAGGATCTCTCTCATCTTGCCGCAATTAGGTGACCAAACCTCTCCTTAGATGTAACTTTCTAGACATTGCCAATAATGTTATCTAATAATATTATTCAAATAATATGAATTATTGATCCGATAATGGGAAATATCAAATGACAATTATCAAAACAAGAATAATATAAAATACCAACGCAAAGAATTATTGAATCAATAAAATAAACTATTGAACAAGAATTACCGTAATAATTATTGAGTAGTGCCTTCTTCACGTAAGGATCAATAATTCAACAATCATCGCAAATACCGTAAAGCATCGTGCAACCACGCCAGACATCAGATTTTAACCACCGGGTATTCCAATACCTTTAATTCAGAATAACTACGCCAGTTATTTTTAACCAACTTATATTTGTCGCTTTCCTCATCCAATCGCTTTCCGCATGGGGCCCACACATACGGTCGCTACGTGTCGCATTTAATATTCCCGACAAGCATTTAATATTCCACGACCAAACGAATATTCCCTAACAAAAATAAATATTTTTATAACCACTCGCTTATTTTGAAATATTTATGATTTAACCCTTAACTATCCACATTAATCAAATCAACCCTTACTATTTCAAAATAATAAATAAAGGAAATTCCTTTTATATAAAAAATTTCGGTCTTACAACCTCCCTCCTTATGAAATTTCATCCTCGAAATCGACGTGACGTGACTCTGTGTGTTTCAAAAGGTGAGGATACCTCGCTTTCATTTCCGCTTCCAACTCCCGTGTCATTTCCTCTATATAGCATGATTCCTCCACAAAACTTTAACTTATGGTATAACCTCTGCATACATAGGTCATGTTCTTTCCTCTACAAAATCTTGACAGTACCTCCTCGTGACGTTAAGTCTTCTACTATCTCGTCCTGCTTCTAACTCAATGACGTGTTTCGGTCGTCCACATATTTACATAACATCGATACGTGAAAAACGTTATGAACACGCGTCATACTTGGTGGTAAAACGAGTCTATAGGCCACGCCCCTATTCGATCGAGAATTTCAAATGGATTAATAAATCGAAGGTTTGAGCTTTCCTCACTCACCGATTCTCGCTTTTAAAATAACAACTTCTTGCACCTCCTTCTTCAAATTCATCACTCGGTGTGTAGCTTGAATGACTTTTAACTTTATCGATTAAAGTCGATTATACTCAGATATCATCACGCATCAGATATCATCACGTGGGTACCTAGAGTTTTCATCTCCATCTCTATTATTTGTATATTATACGAAATGAGTCTTTGATAATATTGTACTCAGATTTGTATACGATCTTCTACTCAACACGCCGCCTACCACGCTCGCTTTTCCAGATGTCAATGTCGTAACATGTCTTTAAAATGAGTCTCCTCTTGAGTTCTTCAAGCTCTTCCCACATTCCTTGCTCCATTCGAATTTTGTATCTCTACGAGTCACCAAGATAATGAAATAGCGATTCGAGAATATCCTTCAACGAATCTCCGATAATAACCAACTAAGCTTAGAAAGCTACGATTTCGATTATCGACTTAGGTTGCTCTCAATCGTGACTCATATCCCAATCTTGGATAAGACGTCACAATGACACCTATCGCTTTACTATCGCATCTAATATGACGCCCCTATAGAGAGTTCGGCTTAGTGAATTCCACAAAGGAAGTCACAAGATAAAGGCTCATGTACCAAATTTATAGTTGAATTTTAACTCCTCAAGTTCAATAGAGCCATTCGATATGAGATTTTAGAAATGAGTTTTGTACCGGGGTTCAAAGTCGATACAAAATTTAATATCATCTTTTGGGAGTAAGCCAATAAATTCTTCAGAAATACGTCGAAAAAATCAATAACAACAAGAATATTATTCAAATCGACGTGTCTTTATTCAAATCCATAACATGGACTAAGAAAACTTGACATCCGTAATAAACGAATGACTTCATGGCTTGATATGAAAATGTTTGACTACAATGGTTTGACTGCTTGAGTTCGAATAACAGGTTGCTTAGAAATATGAAAACTAACAACCTTACAAAAGCAATCAATTTTGGCATGATGAGTAGTTAACCAATCAATCCCCAAAAGCAAGTATCTTTAAAGAGATAAGGTCAATAGGTAAGGTAATGGTGCCAACTTGAATCAAACAAGATTTTTTAAACAACGGATGTAATGAAAGTTTCTCCCAACCAGAGTCTCCATAAATAGGTCAAAGTCTAATTTCTCCGTAGTCAAGTTCAAACGCTGAGCGCAAAGCAAGAGAGATAAAAGAATGGGTAGAACCGATATCTAGTAAGGTATAAACTTCGCAAGAATTTATAATTAACTAACCCGTGCTAACTTCGCTCGGGTTCCTCGTATTTTGACCGGCCACGACAAACGCTCTTCCAAGAATCGTTGACTTTGACTTTTCTCGGGACATCTTTTGAGTCACCGCCTCAACAGACTAGGGTTTTGATATCGCATAACTTCTCGAGCGATATGTCCTTCTTTTCCACAATTATAGCATACCTTAAACTGCTAGGGCGCTTTGGGGATATGTCCCTCTTTCCCGCATTTGTAACATACTACCGATGGTCTTTCTCCTCCTCGAACCACTTGCCACCGGCGTACCGACGCCTTCACATGGTCGTTGTTGAATCTCCTCTTTTAAAATCTCCTCCCAACTCGCTTCTTCTATTTTCATGGCCACGATTACCACCAGAGTGGTTACCGCTTTTGTCAGTATTCTTCTTTCTCCGCCGGTTATCGTTATTCGATGACCGCTATCTTCTAGATGATCCTCGTTATGGTCCCTCGGTTGAACGTCATCGTTATCTCGCCTAACAACCGAGCCCTCGCTGACAACATCCGAATAGAGAAAATTTATGAGAAATGAGATATCGACGTATGCCGGGGTTTCAAACCTCTCGTAAACATCCGCGTCATACGCTCCTCATTCTCCACCAAATGAGGTGCAAACCTAGATAACTCCGCTAACTTCGCGTCTTTCGGGACACCGCCATGTTATAACGCTTCTAGTCTAATAAACTCCACTTCCTTCATATGACGAATACTTTCGTGAAGTACTTGTCATTGAACTGCTTTCAAACGCTCTCCCATACGCCGAAAGTGCAATGAATGGGTACGCTTCACGATTCCCACCAAAGAATCACCTTCGCCACTTAACATAAAAGTAGCGAATGGAACTTTCGTTCTTCCGTGCATCCCAAGACATCGAATATCTTGGTAATTTGCTTGACCCATGTTTCCGCCATGATCGGATCTCGCTTTCCCTGCACTCGTGGTCCCAACTCTTTGAACCGCTTGGGCGTGACCACCCGTGAATCGCTATCATCTCCTCCTCAGATTTTGAACACGAGTCTCCTCGTCTGATTTTGCATGAAATCGCAAAAAGCTTCTAAACATCCCTCTTTCATCATCTCGCTCAAGGTGGTGTTATTCACAGGAGGTACATTGCCACTTTTGTTGCACGCTCTCCTCGTTGTTAAGATACAGCATCTCCACTGGTCTCATTTACACCACTATTAATATTCTCACCGACATTCTCAATTATCATCATAAAACAAGGGTTAATTAAATAAATTAACAAATCACATAATACCCCTATATTATGACCAACCAACAATAAGCTTAGTAGGACACACTAGCGAAGGATTTACTCGCTCTCCCTCCTAGTTTCTATTCCCCGATCTCCGCCAGAGATCATATCCCTAAGCTCGATATTAACCGTGGCCCCCAAAATAGGTATACACAACACCCATTCTGAGTCGCCAAATACATGGTATGTAAACAACTACAACTTTATTATCACAACAATAAAATCGTGAGTTTAAATACAAATATTATCTTCTGACAATATTTATACTCAAATAGATCCTCATCACATTTATTGATACATTATTTTACAATAATGATGAGGACTACTAAACAACTCTCTCTAGAACCTTCATTCCATACCCCACTAGTACTCGCTACATTCTCGCCTCCCCGAGAAGAAAAATGGAACAACAAGGAAAAGGGTGAGCTCAACTAGCCCAAAGAAAGAATGTTATGACTAAGATAATATACAACAAATTATCGTTAGTCTCCAATAGGGAAAAATCTGATAGAATACAATGACAACAAGTTTCAGATCAATATTCGCAGTGAAATAATAATTCATGTAAGAGTTACGTAGAGAATGAAATCTACTATAATCTATGAATTTAACAAATTCATCATCAATATTTTATCCTCGTAACATCAATCAATATTTATCTCAAATCAAATATTCATCTTTGCACTACAAAAGCCAAAGATATTCATCAATCGGCCATGTTCATCTCAACACTGCTCATCTTTGCACTAAAGGCCAAAGATATTCATCAATCGGCCATGTTCATCTCAACACCTGCTCATCTTTGCACTAAAGGCCAAAGATATTCATCACCATCATGTTCATTTAAACACCGCTCATCTCTCTGCACTACAGTGCCAAAGATATTCTTCAGAAATCATTCATCTTTGCACTACAGGCCAAAGATATTCAATAATATCATCATTTAAGACTGAGGATGATGAAAAATATTTTTAAAGAAACGAATCCAGTGAAACAAAATGACAAGGATTAAGGATTAAGGATTCGTACTTTGTTTTATCCATGTCCAATAATACCTCAAAAATAATCATAGTGGTGTAAAATTCAAGAATGATCAAAACATGGATACAATCAAAGCTAGTATCCAGAATAGATATTTTAGACGAAAAGAAAAATTTTCATTTTTCTATGAATAGTCTTTATTCGTGAATAGTCTCAGATATCGTGAATAAAGTCCGATACACGTGAATAAGAACTCAACACCCAAAGATGAAATTCCACAAAAAAACATCTTCACGCTTTCATGAATAGTACTTTCGTGAATAAGAACTCGTGAATAAGAACTCATGAATAAGAACTCGTGAATAAGAACTCATGAATAGTAACCCCCACATGAAAAAGTTCCAAATTTGATAAAAAGTACCAACCAATATTTCAAAGATAATGATATCAAGAATTAATATCATTTGAGAAGAAAATAACATCCCTTACCTTAAAGAATCAAGATTTCTAAGGAAAGGTCTCAAGTGATGTTGAATGAAACTTGTACCTAACAAAGAACTCTCAAAGTATCTAAATACTCACAAAATACGCTCAATAATATAGAGAGAAAAAGAGAGAAAACTTTGTTTCGTGTGATTTTCAATTCTAACTTAGCCTTTCTATTTATAGAAAAATGTTAGCCATCAAGCGGACACTTGACTTCGCTACCGATGGCTTTTTACTCGCTACTATTGCCACCCACCACATTTGAAATAAAATTCAGCACATTTTTCACCAACCACAAGTGGGGCCCACTCAATTCTAGAATTTTCCACCAAAATCAATTATAAACCTAATTTCCTAATCCGACCTCTTAAAATTCACAACAAATCATTCGTGCATTTTAACGGTTCAAAAATTGTGGACATATACTCAACTTATGTATGTATAACATATCCAAAAATTACAACGATCCAACGGTTTGATTAAAAATTATAACCCCATGAATATATCTCAAAACCCCGATTTGATTTTTAATACCTCCAATCCGATAAAATACCGATAAAACACCTCAACATTAATTCCTTCATTAATAACCACATAAATAAATCCATCATTTATATTCATATAAAATAAATATTTCCTTATCATATGATTCAATAATTAATTATTCACAAATAATATTACGTAATCACATTTATGACAACCAGTCGCTCCTCAGAAAGAGGGGCTTTCCAATAAGGATCTCTCTCATCGGGCGCCGCAATTAGGTGACCAAACCTCTCCTTAGATGAACTTTCTAGACATTGCCAATAATGTTATCTAATAATATTATTCAAATAATATGAATTATTGATCCGATAATGGAAATATCGTGCGTGTGACAATTATCAAACAAAGAATAATATAAAATACCAACGCAAAGAATTATTGAATCAATAAAATAAACTATCGAACAAGAATTCATCGTAATAATTATTGAGTAGTGCCTTCACGTAAGGATCAATAATTCAACAATACTGCAGCAATACCGGTAGCTATTCATGCAACCACGCCAGACATCAGATTTTAACCAACGGGTATTCCAATGCCTTAATTTAGAATAACTACGCCTGCTTATTTTTAACCAACTTATATTTGTCGCTTTTCCTCATCCAATCGCTTTCCGCATGGGGCCCACACATGGGCTGCGCTACCGTCGCATTTAATATTCCCCGACGAAGCATTTAATATTCCACGACCAAACGAATATTCCCGACAAAAATGAATATTTTTATAACCACTTGCTTATTTTGAAATATTTGCGTATTTAACCCTTAACTATCCACATTAATCAAATCAACCCTTACTATTTCAAAATAATAAATAAAGAAAATTCCTTTTTATATAAAAAATTTCGGGGTCTTACAACCGCGAAACATAAAGGTGGCGAATGGAACCTTCTGTTCCTCCGTGCATCCCAAGATATCGAATATCTTGGTGATTTGCTTGACCCATGTTTTCGCCTTAATCGGATCGGGCTTTCCCCAGAAATCTGGTGGTCCCAACTCCTTGAACTGCTTGGCTGTGACAAACCGCGCATTGCCATCATTTCCACCTGTATTTTGTACACGAGTCTCCCTCGTCTGATTTTGCATGAACTACAAAAAGCTCATAAACATTCCATCATTCATCGTTTGCTTAGTAGTGTTGTTTACAGGAGGAATATTGCCTTCCTGTTGCATGTTCTCCTGGTTTGTGACTAAAGGTTGTTCCACAGTCTCATACACTCCATTGTTAACGTTCTCAGCAGATTTATTCTTAACATCGCCATAAAACAAGGGTTAATTAAATAAATTAACATATCACATAATATCCCTATATTATGACCGACCATCAAATAAGCTTAGATAGACACACTAACAAGGATTTACTCATCTCTCCCCTCCTAGTTCTATTCCCCGATCTCCGCCAGACCATATCCTAAGCTCGATACCAACTGTGGCGCCCCCAAAATAGGTATACAACACCCATTCTCGAAATCGCCAAATACATGGTACGTAAAGCAAACTAAAACTTCAATAATACAATTGTCGTGCAAAATACGACAACACATATTATGAGTTTAAATACAAATATTTTCTTCTGACAATATCAACACTCAAATAAGTCCTCATTACAATTATTCATACACTATTTTACGTAAATAGTGAGGAATCGCTAAAACATCTTTCTAGAACCATTACTCCATACCCCGACTTCGATCCTCGCATGTTCTCACACCTCTCGAGAAGAAAAAATGGAACAAAAAGGAAAAGGGTGAGCTCAACTAGCCCAATAAAGAATATTATGACTAAGATAATATACAACAAATTATCATTAGTCTTCAACGAGGAAAAATCGATAGAATATAATGACAACAAGTTTTAGATCAATATTCGCAATGAAAAATAACAATACATTAGAAGAGTCACGTAAAGAATGAATTCTATTATCTTCTAAGATTTAAAAGTTCATCATCAATATTTTATCCTCAACAACAATCAATATACATTTTAATCAAATATTCATCTTTGCACTACAGTGCCAAAGATATTCATTTAGATCACCAGCTAGTATGTTTCATCTCAACACTGCTCATCTTCATGCGTTACGGGCCAAAGATATTCATCAGTTAATCATTCATCTTTGCACTACAGGCCAAAGATACTCAGTAATATCATCATTTAAGACTGTGGATGATGAAAAATATTTTTAAAAAAATGAATCCAAAGAGACGTAAGGACAAATATTAGGGATTCAGATAACAGTTTTATCCAAGATCAATAATACTTCATAATAACCAATTGTGAAGCGTAATTCAAAATAACGATCAAAACAAGGATACAATCAAAGATAGTAGCCAAAATAGACATCTTGGACAAAAAGAAAATTTTTATTTTTCTATTGAATAAAGTGTCGTATTCGTGAATAGTCAGATATCGTGAATAAAACTCCCCATACAAAAAGTTCCAAATTTGATTAAAAGTTCACTAATATTTCGGCAAGATAATGATATTGAAGAAAATAATATCATTTAAGAAGAAAATAATATCCCTTACCACAAAATAACGGTACTTCTGATCGGAATATCGGATATAAAGTCGAAAGAAGCTTGTACCGAACAACAACTCTCAAAGTATATAAAAACTCACAAAAATATGCTCGATAATCTAGAGAGAAAGAAAACTTGTTTCTGGTGTGATTTTCAATTCTAACCTAAGCGCCTATTTATAGGAAAATGCTAGAATGCCATAGGAGACTAAAATAATAAAATAATAATTTATTTCATTTTTTTCTCTTACGCAACCTAAGTTGCCAACAAAGACCAACCACCTTTGAACCAAAAATCACCAGCCCACATGTGTTAAAGTAAAAGTGGGTCCCACCCATAATTTAATAAAAATTATTTTATTTTCCAAAACTTCAGTAATTCATAGAAAATAGCCCGTTTATCAGAAAAATACGAATTTTATGTCCATTCCACACGAAATCGAATTCTCTACAACTTTGCAGACAAAAGTTTTTCTAATTTCCCAACAGAAAATATCCGAAATCTACAAACTGATGATTTTTAATACCTCAATTCTGACAAAATACAGATAAAACACCCCAGCATTAATTCCTTCATTTATAACCACATAAAATAAATAAATACATCATTTATATCCACATCAAATAAATATTTCCTTATCATATAAATCAATAATTAATTATTCACAAATAATATTACGAAATTATAATTATAACAACCAGAAAGTGCAGTTCAGGAAGAGAGGGCTTTCCAATAAGGATTTCTCATCTTCGCTGGCGTATTAGATTAGATGAAAACCTCTCCTTGACAAAACTTTCTAGACATTGCTAATAATGTTATCTAATAATATTATTCAAATAATATGAATTATTGATCCGATAATGGAAATATCATGCGTTGATAATTATTGAAACAACAATAATATAAAATATCAACGCAGCAATTATTGAATCAATAAAATAAAATATTGAATAAGAATTCATGTAACAATTATTGAGTAGTGCCTTCTTACATACGAATCAATAATTCAATAATCTTGTATCTGTCTGGTGTCTTCTTTATGCCACACGCCAGATTCTCAGATTTTAACCACCCTGTATTCCAACAAGTTGTTAATGGTAACAATTACGTCGTTATTTATAAAAATTCATACTTTGTCATTTTTCTTCATCCAACCGTTTTCCGTTACGGGGCCCATAAATGGCTTCGCCGTTGTACGGATATTCCCGATAAAAAGAATATTCCACGACCAAACGAATATTCCCCGACAAAAGGAATATTTTATAACCACTTGCTTATTTTGTAAAATTTGCACATTTCACCCATAACCAAAACATTATATCAAATTAACCCTTATTAATTTAGAATAAAGAATAGAGGAAAATTTAATTTTATTTATAATAAGTTGGGGTCTTACAATCATACCATCCAATACCATCCTGGAAAAGCAAACGTGGTAGCTAACGCGTTGAGTAGAAGATCATATGCGTATGAAGTCACGATATTGTCAACGCGAAAGGCCCATTTTGTATGACTTGCAAAGGATGGAGATAGAGATATGCAAAGTATGTAAGACCAAAAAATTTTTAAATAAAAGGAATTTCCTTTATTTTTATTTTGAAATAGTAAGGGTTGATTTGATTAATGTGGATAGTTAAGGGTTAAATACGCAAATATTTCAAAATAAGCAAGTGGTTATAAAATATTCATTGTTGTCGAGGAATATTCGTTTGGTCGTGGAATATTAAATTTGTCGGGAATATTAAATGCTGACGGTAAGCGACCGTGTGTGGGCCCATGTAACGGAAAGCGATTGGATGAAAAAAATGACAAATATAAGTTGTTTTTAAATAACTTGCGTGAATTATTCTGATTTAATCTTGTTGGAATACCCGGTGGTTAAAACACACTAATACGCGTTGTTGAGCGATAGCACCTGCGTATTGCACCAATTATTGATTCTTACGTGAAGGCACTACTCGATAATGGTTACGATAATTCTTGTTCGATATTTTATTGAGTTAATAATTGTTGCGTTGATATTTTATATTCTTTGTTGTTTGATAATTGTCATTACACATTATATCTTTCATTATCGAAGCAATAATTCATATTATCTGAATAATATTATTAGATAACATTATTGGCAATGTCTAGAAAGTTACATCAAGGAGAGGTTTGGTCATCTAATTGCGGCGCAGATGAAGAAATTTCTTATTGAAAGCCCCTCTTTCTGAGAACCGCACGGTTGGTTGTCGATATTGTGATTACGTAATATTATTTGTGAATAATTAATTATTGATTTATATGATGAGAAAATATTGATTTTATGTGGATATAGATGGAGAAAATTTTAAAATGACAATTGTTGAAAATTAATATTTTATCTTTTTACGATAAAATAATTCATTTAAATATATTATTTTAATAATATATTAGCGGTGATATTTTTACAATGAATGTGGGATATATGAGTATATGAGGAGGAAGAGTATTTTGTGGCATTAAATGTTTAACACATGTTTTGTGTGTTGGTGGACCCAATTATTAATGAGAAATTTGATTATAGCTTTGTAAAATCGCTTGTTTGTGGATTTTGGTCGATTTTTGTTTGGAATTTGGAAAAACTTTCTTCTGCAAAGTTGTAGAGAATTGAATTTCCTATAAAAACTCATGAGATTCAATTTTTGATGAAAGGGCTATTTATTATGAATTATTGAAGTTAGAAGCTCAAAAATAATTGATTTTTGGGAGTTTAAATTATTTTTTTTAAGAAAAACGTTTTTGTATTTTTTTTTGTTGACATCATTAACATGTGTGGCTGGTGTTTTGACCAAAAGGTGGGCTAAGGAAAATTTGTATAATTATATTAATATTATATTAAATTTTACGCTTTGGTGTTCTAGCGTTTCCTATAAATAGGGTCTTGGGTTAGAATTGAAAATCACACCAAAAAGAAGTTTTCTCTCTATTTCTCTCGATATTTTGAGCGTATTCTTGTGAGTATTTTGAGTATACTTTGAGTATTGCTAGGCGGTGCAAGTTCCTTCAAAGACTATACAGGTATTACTAGTTAGAAATCTTGATCTTTCGAGGTAAGGGATATTATTTTTTTGTAATGATATTATTTCTTCAATATCATTATCTTTGAAATGTTGATCTGAAGTTTTTATCAAATTTGGAACTTTTTCATATCGGGGTTACTATTCATGGGTTCTTATTCATGAGTTACTTATTCACGAGTTCTTATTCACGGGTTTCTTATTCACGAGTTCTTATTCACGAGTTACTATTCATGAGTTACTATTCACGAGTTACTATTCACGTACTATTCATGAAGCGTGAAGATGTTTTTGTGGAATTTCTATCTTTTGGTGTCGAGATTACTATTCACGTACGACCTTTATTCACGTATCTGACCTTTATTCATGTATCTGACCTTATTCAATAGAAAAATAAAATTTCTTCTTTTTGTCCAAAATATCTATTACGGATACTAGCTTTCGATTGTATCCATGTTTTGATCATTCTTGAATTTTACACCACTATGATTATTTTTGAGGTATTTTTGGGCGTGGATAAAACCAAAATCACGAATCCTTAATCCTTAATCCTTGTCATTTTGTTTCCTTTGGATTCGTTTCTTTAAAAATATTTTCATCATCCTCGGTCTTAAATGATGATATTATTGAATATCTTTGGCTTTGTAGTGCAAGATGAATGATTTCTGAAGAATATCTTTGGCACAGTAGTGCAAAGATGAATGGCTGTGTTGAGATGAATATGTTTACTGATTGATTAATTAATATCTTTGGCTGTAGTGCAAAGATGAGCAGTGTTTAAATGAACATGACCAATGATGAATATCTTTGGCACAGTAGTGCAAAGATGAATATTTGATTCAGATGTATATTGATTGATGTTACGGGATAAAATATTGATGATGGATTTATTAAATTCATAGATTATAGTAGATTTCATTCTCTACGTAACTCTTACATGAATTATTATTTCAATTAGCGAATATTGATCTGAAACTTGTTGTCTATTGTATTCTATCAGATTTTTCCTGTTGAAGACTAACGATAATTTGTTGTATATTATCTTAGTCATAATATTCTTTCTTGGGCTAGTTGAGCTCACCCTTTTCCTTGTTGTTCCATTTTTCTTCTCGGGAGGCGAGAATATAGCGAGTACTTAGTCGGGGTATGGAATGAAGGTTTTAGAAAGAGATTGTTTAGTAGTCCTCACCATTTTTGTAAAATAATGATGTATCAATAAATGTGATGAGGATTTATTTGAGTATAGATATTATCTAGAAGATAATATTTGTATTCAAACTCACGTTTTCTTGTTATAATAATAAAGTTGTAGTTGTTTTTCTTTACCATGTATTTGGCGACTCGAATGGGTGTTGTGTATACCTATTTTGGGGCGTCATGAGGTTAGTATATCGAGCTTAGGATATGATCTCTGGCGGAGATCGGGGAATAGAACTAGGAGGAGAGAGCGAGTAAATCCTTCCCAGCTAGTGTGTCCTACTAAGCTTATTTGTTAGTTGGTCAAGATATAGGGATATTATGTGATATATTGATTTCCTTAATTAACCCTTATTTTATGATGATATTTGAGAATGTCGTGAGAGAATATTAACAATGGAGTAAATGAGACCGTGGAGATGCTGTCTTTCACCAACGAGGAGAGCGTGACAGTGGGCAATGTTCCTCCCGTGAATGAACAACACCATTTGAAGAGATGATGAGCGAGGGATGTTTAGAAGCTTTTTAGTTCATGCAAAATCGAGGCGAGGAGACTTCGTGTTCAAAATCTGAGGAGAAATGATAGCAATTCACGGTGGTCTCAACCAGCGATTCAAAGTTGGGACCACGAGTGCAGGAAAGCGGGATCCGATTAAAGGCGAGGCGTGGGTCAAACAAATTACCAAGATATTCGATGTCTTGGGATGCGGAGAGAACAGAAAGTTCCATTCGCCACCTTTATGTTCCGTGGCGGCGAAGCGATTCTTGGTGGGAATCGTGAAGCGTACCCATCAATTGCTTCGGCGTATGTCGTGGGAGACGTTTGAAATAGTTCAATGACAAGTACTTCCACGAAAGTATTAAATCGTATGAAGGAAGTGGAGTTTATTAGACTAGAAGCGAAATAACATGGCGGTGTCCCGATGCGAAGCGAAGTTCGCGGAGTTATCGAGTTGCACCTCATTTGGTGGAGAATGAGGAGCGTATGGCGCGGATGTTTACGAGAGGTTTGAAACCCGACATACGTCGATATCTCATTTCTCATAAATTTTCTCTCTGATTGATGTTGTCAACGAGGCTCGATTGTTAGCGAGATAACGAAATACGTTCAACCGAGGGATCATAACCGAGGATCATCTAAGAAGATAGCGATCATCGAATAACGATAACCGGCGGAGAAAGAAGAATCTGAGACAAAAGCGGTAAACCACTCTGGTGGTAATCGTGGCCATGAAAATAGAAGAAGCGAGTCGGGAGGAGATTTTAAAAAGAGGAGATTCAACAACGACCATGTGAAGACGTCGGCGCCCGATAGCAACTAGTTTTAAGGAGGAGAACGACCACCGGTCGTATGTTACAAATCTGGAAAGAGGGACATATCATTAAAGCGCCTACAACAGTTTTAAGGTATCTTATAATTGTGGAAAGGAAGGACATATCGCTTTCGAGATTATGCGATGTGAAAACCTAGTTCGGTGGGGAATGGTGACTCAAAAGGATGTCGAGAAAAAATCAAAGTCAACGATTTGGAAGAAGCGTTTGTCGTGGCCGGTCAAAATCTGAGGAACCCGACGAAGTTAGCACGGGTTAGTCAATTATAAATTCTTGCGAAGTATATACCTTACTAGATATCGGTTCTACCCATTCTTTTATCTCTCTTACTTGCGCTCAACGTTTAAACTTGACTCTGGAGAAATTAGACTTTGACCTATCTGTGGAAACTCCGTTAGGAGAAACTTTCATCACATCCATTGTTTATAAATCTTGCTTGATTCAGTTGGCACTATCACATTACACATTAACCTTATTTCTATAGAGATATTTGTTTTTGATGTGATTTTAAGGTTAACTACTCATCATGCCAAATTGATTATTTTCTTAAGGTTGTTAGTTTTCATATTCCTAAGCAACTTTGTTATTGAATTCAAGCAATCAAACCATTGTAGTCAAACATTTTCATATCAAGCCATGAAGTCATTCGTTTATTACGGATGTCAAATTTTCTTAGTCCATGTTATGGATTTGAATAAAGACACGTCGATTTGAATAATATTCTGTTGTTATTGATTTTTCTGACGTATTTTTCTGAAGAATTTCTTGGCTTACTCCCAAAGCGATATTAAATTTTATATCGACTTTGAACCCGGTACAAAACTCATTTCTAAAATCTCATATCGAATGGCTCTATTGAACTTGAGGAGTTAAAAATTCAACTATAAATTTGGTACTGAGCCTTTATCTTGTGACTTCCTTTGTGGAATTCACCTAAGCCCGACTCTCTCTGTAGGGGGCGTCATATTAGTGCGATAGTAAAGCGATAGGTGTCATTGTGACGTCTTTATCCAAGATTGGGATATGAGTCACGATTGAGAGCAACCTAAGTCGATTATCGAAATCGTAGCTTTCTAGGCTTAGTTGGTTATTATCGGAGATTCGTTGAAGGATATTCTCGAATCGCTATTCCGTTAACTTAGTGACTCGAAAGATACAAAATTCTTATGGAAGCGAGGAATGCGGGAAGATTTTCCAAGAACTCGAGAGGAGACTCATTTCAAAGACATATTACGACCATGCCATCTTGGAAAAGCGAGCGTGGTAGGTAGCGCGATGAGTAGAAAGATCATATCTTGAGGAGCGAGTGCGATGATGTCAAGTATCTGCGTAGAGCCAACTTTAATAGAAAAAGTTAAGGTTGCTCGAGCCACCAGGCCGAGTGATCGTATGAAGAAGAAAGTACAAGAAGGAGCTATTAGGGCGAGAATTGATGAAGAAGGAATACTTGAGTCCTCTCCAGACTTTGTGTTCTAATGATTTTGATTTGAAGTACATAGATTCATGATGGAGGCACACAACACATTGTTTGCAATCCATCCAGGAGTAACAAAATGTATTATGATCTTGACATACATTTTGGTGGAAGCAATATGAAGAGAGAGATTGCAAAGTTTATCTCGATGTGTTTAACTTGCTCAACGTGTAAAAGGCGGAGCATCTTGTACCTAAGGGTCCGTTGCAACCACTTGAGATTCCGAAATGGAAGTGGGAACACATTACTATGGATTTCATTCACGGGTCTTCCTACGGTTTCTCGAGGCATCAATCTTTATTTGGGTTATTGTTGATAGATTAACCAAGTCTGCTCATTTCTTATCGTCGAGAGACTTATTCCTTGAGCGTCTTTCTCGTATATATACGTAAATGAGATTGTGAGATTGCATGGCATGCCGGTATCCATAGTTTTAGATCGTGACCCAAGATTCACTTCATGATTTTGGGTTAGTTTGTAAAAGCTATGGAGCACGAATTTACGATTCGGTTTGGCATACCATCCTCAAAGCGGATGGGCAATCGAAAGGACTACTCAAACTCTTGAAGATATATTAAAACTACGTGTCCTAGATTTCAAAGGAAGTTGGGATAAGTACTTGCCATTGGTGGAATTCTCATACAACAATAGTTATTAAACAAATATAGGCATGGTTCCATTCGAAGCATTATATGGACAAAAATGTCGTTCTCGATATGTTGGGATGAGGTGGGTGAAGCAACATTGTTGGGACCCGAGTTAATCACGTGATATGACTAATGATTAAACAACGTATACAAACGGCACAAGATCGACAAAAGAGTTATGCGGATCTTCATCGAAAGGGCGTGGAATTTAATGTGGGGATCATGTATTGTTGCGAGTTGCTCCGTGGAAGGGAGTTACAAGATTTGGGAAGAGAGGAAAGCTCGATCCACGATTTATCGGTCCATTTCAAATTCTTGACCGGTAGGAAATGTAGCTATAGACTTGCGTTACCTCAAAGTATGTCTCGTGTTCATAATGTGTTTCACATATACATACTTAAATAAATATGTGAAAGACCCGAACCACGTTATTGAGTTAGAACCCAGGACGAGATAGCGAAGACTTAACGTGAGAGGAGGTACTGTCAAGATTTTGGATAGGAAGGAGCATGTCCTACTGTATGAAAGGTTATACCACAAGTTAAAGTTTTGTGGAGGAATCATGCTATAGAGAGAAATGACACAGGGAATTGGAAAGCGAAAATGAAAGCGAGGTATCCTCACCTTTTCAAAACACCAGTCGTCGTCGTCAATTTCGAGGACGAAATTTCATAAGGAGGGAGGTTGTAAGACCAGAAATTTTTAAATAAAAGGAATTTCCTTTATTTATTATTTTGAAATAGTAAGGGTTGATTTGATTAATGTGGATAGTTAAGGGTTAAATATGCAATATTTCAAAATAAGCAAGTGGTTATAAAATATTCATTATTGTTGTTAGGGAATATTAGTTTGGTGGTGGAATATTAAATGCTTGTCGGGGAATATTAAATGCGACGGTAGCGACCATGTGTGGGCCCATGTGAAAAGCGATTGGATGAAAAAGCGACAAATATAAGTTGTTTTTAAATAACAGGCGTAGTTATTCTGAGATTATCTTGTTGGAATACCGGTGGTTAAAAACACTAATCTGGCGTTGTTGAGCGAGTGGCACGCGGTATTGCACCAATTATTGATTCTTACGTGAAGGCACTACTTTCGATAATGGTTCTGATAATTCTTTATTCGATATTTTATTGAGTTAATAATTCTTTGCGTTGATATTTTATATTCTTTGTTGTTTGATAATTGTCATTACTGCGATATCTTTCATTATCGAAGCAATAATTCATATTATCTGAATAATATTATTAGATAACATTATTGGCAATGTCTAGAAAGTTACATCTAAGGAGAGGTTTGATCATCTAATTGCTTGGCGCCCGATGAAGAAATTCTTATTGGAAAGCCCCTCTCTCACTGAGGAGCGCTGCACGGTTGTCGATATTGTGATTACGTAATATTATTTGTGAATAATTAATTATTGATTTATATGATGAGGAAAATATTGATTTTATGTGGATATAGATGGAGAAAATTTTTAAAATGACAATTGTTGAAAATTAATATTTTATCTTTTTACGATAAAATAATTCATTTAAATATATTATTTTAATAATATATTAGCGGTGATATTTTTACAATGAATGTGGGATATATGAGTATATGAGGAGGAAGAGTATTTTTGTGGCATTAAATGTTTAACACATGTTTTTTTGTGTGTTGGTGGACCCAATTATTGGTAGAAATTTGATTATAGCTTTGTAAAATCACTGGTTTTGTGGATTTGGTCAATTTTGTATTTGGAATTTGGAAAAACTTTCTTCTGCAAAGTTGTAGAAATTGAATTTCCTATAAAAACTCATGAGATTCAAATTTTCTGATGAAAGGGCTATTTATTATGAATTATTGAAGTTAGAAAGTTCAAAATAATTAATTTTGGGAGTTTTAATTATTTATTTTTAAAAAACGTTTTTTGCATTTGTTGGCCATCATTAACATGTGTGATGGCTGAGATCAGTTGTCTAAGGTGGGCTAAAGAAAATTTGTAAAATATATATAATATTATATTAAATTTTACTAACTTTGGTGTTCTAGCGATTTCTATAAATAGGGTCTTGGGTTAGAATTGAAAATCACACGAAAGCTGAAGTTTTCTCTCTCTATATTCTCGGCGTATTCTTGTGAGTATTTTGAGTATACTTTGAGTATTGCTAGGCGGTGCAAGTTCAAGTCATAGCCTATATCAGGTGTTTTCGATTTAGAAATCTTGATCTTTTCGAGGTAAGGGATATTATTTTTTTTGTAATGATATTATTTCTTGATATCATTATCTTTGAAATATTGATCTGAAGTTTTATCAAATTTGGAACTTTTTCATGTCGGGTTACTATTCATGGTTCTTATTCATGAGTTCTTATATCACGAGTTCTTATTATTAAGTTCTTATTCACGAGTTCTTATTCACGATTCTTATTCACGAGTACTATTAAGTGATTAATGAGCGTGAAGATGTTTTTGTGGAATTTCTATCTTTTGGTGTCGAGATTACTATTCACGTATCGGCCTTATTCACGTATCTGACCTTATTCACGTATACTGAATTCATAGAAAAATAAAATTTCTTCTTTTGTCCAAAATATCTATTACGGATACTAACTTTGATTGTATCCATGTTTTGATCATTCTTGAATTTTACACCACTATGATTATTTTTGAGGTATTTTTGGGCGTGGATAAAACCAAATCTGAATCCTTAATCCTTAATCCTTGTCATTTTGTTTCCTTTGGATTCGTTTCTTTAAAAATATTTTCATCATCCTCGGTCTTAAATGATGATATTATTGAATATCTTTGGCACATAGTGCAAAAGATGAATGATTTCTGAAGAATATCTTTGGCTTTAGTGCAAGATGAGCAGTGTTGAGATGAACATGGCCAAGATTGATTAATATCTTTGGCTTTGGCACGTGCAAAGATGAGCAGTGTTTAAATGAACATGACCCGGTGATGAATATCTTTGGCACATAGTGCAAAGATGAATATTTGATTCGAGATGTATATTGATTGATGTTACGAGGATAAAATATTGATGATGAACTTTTAAATTAAATTCATAGATTATAGTAGATTTCATTCTCTACGTAACTCTTACATGAATTATTATTTCATTGCGAATATTGATCTGAAACTTGTTGTCTATTGTATTACATCGAGTTTTTCCTGTTGAAGACTAACGATAATTTGTTGTATATTATCTTAGTCATAATATTCTTCTTTGGGCTAGTTGAGCTCACCCTTTTCCTTGTTGTTCCATTTTTCTTCTCGGGGAGGCGAGAATGTAGCGAAGTCTTAGTCGGGGTATGGAATGAAGGTTACTAGAGAGTTGTTTAGTAGTCCTCACCATTTTGTAAAATAATGAATCAATAATTATGATGGGGATTTATTTGCATGTGGATATTATCTAGAAGACAATATTATATTTAAACTCACGATATATATTGTAAGTATTTCACACGACATTTGTATTATTGAAGTTGTAGTTTGCTTTTTGTACCATGTATTTGGCGACTCGAGAATGGGTGTTGTGTATACTATTTTGGGGCGTCACGGTTAATATCGAGCTTAGGGATATGATCTCTGGCGGAGATCGGGGAATAGAACTAGGAGGGAGAGCAGAGTAAATCCTTATTAGTGTGTCCTACTAAGCTTATTTGTTGGTTGAGTCGTATTATAGGGTATTATGTGATTTGTTAATTTATTTAATTAACCCTTGTTTTATGATAGTTTTTTTTTAGAATGGGCTTTGAGAAGCGTTAACAATGGAGTGAATGAGATCGTGGAGACACCTCTAATCGTGACCGAGGATAATGTGATGTCGGTGAGAAGAAGAATTAGAGATATCCATGTGGTGAGTGAAGAATTGATAGTTGCACGAGAGATAATCGCGAGAGGTAACAGTGAGAGTGAGGAAGAAGAGGAAGAAGAGGTACACGAAGAGAGTTTATTAGAGGTATTTTATGATCGAAATATAGAATTGCAAAATCGTATTCATGAGTTAGAAGAAGCGGGCTAAAAAATTGCGAGCGATCGTGGAGCAAAAGGATGCTGACGATTCAAGCTTGTGTTACCCGATCGTGATGCTTGAGCGAAGCACTCTTTGGCGAGTATAAGATGATATAAAATTTGGAATCTGGTGAAAAGAAGAAATAAGCGAGCAGTGAGAATGAGTGATGCATGGGTAAAAAAAACTGCGACGTTGATATTATGGAAAGAGATGTCGAATCTAAAGAAAGATTTAACGATGGCGGGAAGGCGTCGGCGACAACATCGGCACCATCAACAAATTCTAGGGAAGAAACGATCGCCGGTTAGATCTACTGAGATGTGGAGAGAGAGGGACATATAAAATCAAAGCTGTTGAAAGCCTTCCAGGTATGCTATAATTGTGGAAAAAGAAGGACATATCGCTCGAGATTATGCGATATCGAAACCAGATCCGGCGTGAATGGTGACTCGAAAGGATGTCCCGAAAAATCAAAGTCAGCGGTTCTTGGAAGGCGTTTGTCGTGGCCGGTCAAAATCGAGGAACGACGAAGTTAGCACGGGTTAGTTAATTATAAATTCTTGCGAAGTATATACCTTACTTGAATCTGGGTTCTACCCATTCTTTTATCTCTCTTTGCTTGCGCTCAGCGTTTGAACTTGACTCTGGAGAAATTAGACTTTGACTTATTTATGGAGAATCAGTTAGGAGAAACTTTCATTACATCATTGTTTAGAAATCTTGTTTGATTCGAGTTAGCCTTTATCACATTACACATTAACCTTATTTACATAGAGATATTTGCTTTTGATGTGATTTTAAGGTTAACTACTCATCATGCAAAATTGATTGCTTTTTTAAGGTTGTTAGTTTTCATATTCTAAGCAACTTTGTTATTGAATTCAAGCAATCAAACCATTGTAGTCAAACATTTTCATATCAAGCCATGAAGTCATTCGTTTATTACGGATGTCAAATTTTCTTAGTCCATGTTATGGATTTGAATAAAGACACGTCGATTTGAATAATATTCTGTTGTTATTGATTTTTTTTCTGGCGTATTTCTGAAGAATTTCTTGGCTTACTCCCAAAGCTTTGATATTAAATTTTGTATCGACTTTGAACCCGTACAAAACTCATTTCTAAAATCTCATGTCGAATGGCTCTATTGAACTTGAGGAGTTAAAAATTCAACTATAAATTTGGTACTGAGCCTTTATCTTGTGACTTCCTTTGTGGAATTCACTAAGCGAACTCTCTGTAGGGGCGTCGTATTAGATGCGATAGTAAAGCGATAGGTGTCATTGTGACGTCTTTATCCAAGATTGGGATATGAGTCGCGATTGAGAAGCAACCTAAATCGATTATCGAAATCGTAGCTTTCTGAAGCTTAGTTGGTTATTATCGGAGATTCGTTGAAGGATATTCTCGAATCGCTTTATTCCATTAACTTGGTGACTCGTAGAGATACAAAATTCGAATGGAAGCGAGGAATGTGGGAAGAGCTTGAAGAACTCGAGAGAGAGACTCATTTCGACACATGTTACGATCGTACCATCTGGAAAAGCGAGCGTGGTAGTAGCCTAGCGATGAGTAGAAGATTATATCTTGAGGAGCGAGTGCGATGATGTCAAGTATCGCGCGTAGAGCCAACTTTAATAGAAAAAGTTAAGGTTGCTCGAGCCAGGGGCGGGAGCGATCGTATGAAGAAGAAAATCTGAAGAAGGAGCTATTAGGAGCGAGAATTGATGAAGAAGGAATACTTGAGTCCACTCTAGACTTTGTGTTCTAATGATTTTGATTTGAAGCATAGATTATGATGGAGGCACCTGATCATTGTTTTGCAATCCATCACAGGAGTACTAAAATGTATTATGATCTTGACATACATTTTGGTGGAACAATATGAGGAGAGAGATCGCGTAGTTTATCTCGAGATGTTTAACTTGTCAACGTGTAAAGGCGGAGCATCTTGTACCTAAAGGGTCCATTGCAACCACTTGAGATTTTGAATGGAAGTGGGAACACATTACCATGGATTTCATTACTAATCTTCCCAAGGTTTCTCAAGGCATAGATGCGATTTGGGTTATTGTTGATAGATTAACCAAGTCTACTCATTTCTTCTGCGTCTGAGAGACTTATTCCTTGAGCGTCTTTCTCGTATATGCGTAAATGAGATTGTGAGATTGCATGGCATGCCGGTATCCATAGTTTTAGATCGTGACCCAAGATTCACTTCATGATTTTGGGTTAGTTTGTAAAAGCTATGGAGCGCAATTTCTGATTGATTTGGCATACCATCCTCAAGCGGATGGGCAATCGAAAAGGACTACTCAAACTCTTGAAGATATATTAAAACTACGTGTCCTAGATTTCAAAGGAAGTTGGGATAAGTACTTGCCATTGGTGGAATTCTCATACAACAATAGTTATTAAACAAATATAGGCATGGTTCCATTGAAGCATTATATGGACCGAAAATGTGGTTCTCGATATGTTGGGATGAGGTGGGTGAAGCAACATTGTTGGGACCCGAGTTAAATGCGTATGACTAAAGAAAGATCCAAATGATTCGACAAGCGTATACAAAAGCGGCACAAGATCGACAAAAGAGTTATCACGGATCTTCATCGAAAGAAAGGGCGTGGAATTTAATGTAGGGGATCATGTATTGTTGCGAGTTGCTCCATGGAAGGGAGTTACAAGATTTGGGAAGAGAGGAAAGCTCGATCCACGATTTATCGGTCCATTTCAAATTCTTGGCCAGAGTAGGAAATGTAGCTTATAGACTTGCGTTACCTCAAAGTATGTCTAAATGTTCATAATGTGTTTCACATATCGTACTTAAATAAATATGTGAAAGACCCGAACCACGTTATAGAGTTAGAACCCAGGACGAGATAGCCAGAAGACTTAACGTGTGAGGAGGTACTGTCGAGATTTTGGATAGGAAGGAGCATGTCCTACTGTATGAAAGGTTATACCACAAGTTAAAGTTTTGTGGAGGAATCATGCTTATAGAGGAAATGACACAGGAATTGGAAAGCGGAAATGAAAGCGAGGTATCCTCACCTTTTCAAAACACCGAATGCGTCGTCGATTTAGAGGGCGAAATTTCATAAGGAGGGAGGTTGTAAGACCAAAATTTTTTAAATAAAAGGAATTTCCTTTATTTATTATTTTGAAATAGTAAGGGTTGATTTGATTAATGTGGATAGTTAAGGGTTAAATATGCAAATATTTCAAAATAAGCAGTGGTTATAAAATATTCATTATTGTCGGGGAATATTAGTTTGGTGGTGGAATATTAAATGCTTTGTCGGGAATATTAAATGCTGACGGTAGCGACCATGTGTGAGCCCATGTGGAAAGCGATTGGATGAAGAAAATGACAAATATAAGTTGTTTTTAAATAACGGGCGTAGTTATTCTGAGATTATCTTTTGTTGGAATACCGGTGGTTAAAACACACTGTCTGGCGTTGTTGAGCGATGGCACGGTATTGCACCAATTATTGATTCTTACGTGAAGGCCTTTACTCGATAATGGTTACGATAATTCTTTGTTCGATTATTTTATTGAGTTAATAATTCTTTGCGTTGATATTTTATATTCTTTGTTGTTTGATAATTGTCATTACTGCGATATCTTTCATTATCGAAGCAATAATTCATATTATCTGAATAATATTATTAGATAACATTATTGGCAATGTCTAGAAAGTTACATCTAAGGAGAGGTTTGATCACAAATTGCGCGCCCGATGAGAAGAAATTCTTATTGGAAAGCCCCTGCTTTCACAGGAGGCTGCACGGTTGTCGATATTGTGATTACGTAATATTATTTGTGAATAATTAATTATTGATTTATATGATGAGGAAAATATTGATTTTATGTGGATATAGATGGAAAAATTTTTAAAATGACAATTGTTGAAAATTAATATTTTATCTTTTTACGATAAAATAATTCGTTTAAATATATTATTTTAATAATATATTAGCGGTGATATTTTACAATGAATGTGGGATATATGAGTATATGAGGAGGAAGAGTATTTTGTGGCATTAAATGTTTAACACATGTTTTGTGTGTTGGTGGACCCATTTATTGGTAGAAATTTGATTATAGCTTGTAAAATCACCCGTTTGTGGATTTGGTCAATTTCTATTTGGAATTTGGAAAAACTTTCTTACGCAAAGTTGTAGAAAATTGAATTTCCTATAAAAACTCATGAGATTCAATTTTTCTGATGAAAGGGCTATTTATTATGAATTATTGAAGTTAGAAGTTAAAATAATTAATTTTTGGAAGTTTTAATTATGTATTTTGAGAAAAACGTTTTTTTAAATAAGTTGTGGCCTCACATGTGATTGTGTGGGCTGAGATCAGTTGTCTAGGTGGGCTAAAGAAAATTTGAAAAATATATTAATATTATATTAAATTTTACGCTTTGGTGTTCTCTAGCGATTTCATAAATAGGGTCTTGGGTTAGAATTGAAAATCACACGAGAAGCTGAAGTTTTCTCTCTCTCGATTATTCGGCGTATTCTTGTGAGTATTTTGAGTATACTTTGAGTATTGCTATCTGAGTGCAAGTTCCTCATAAGCTTTATATCAGGTTTTTAACTAAAAATCTTGATCTTTTCGAGGTAAGGGATATTATTTTTTTTAAATAATGATATTATTTCTTGATATCATTATCTTTGAAATATTGATCTGAAGTTTTATCAAATTTGGAACTTTTTCATGTCGGGTTCTTATTCATGGGTTCTTATTCATGAGTTCTCTTATTCACGAGTTCTTATTCAGCGATTCTTATTCACGAGTTCTTATTCACGTCTACTATTAAGCGTGAAGATGTTTTTGTGGAATTTCTATCTTTTGGTGTCGAGATTTACTATTCACGTATCTGGCCTTATTCACGTATCTGACCTTATTCATGTATCTGACACTATTCATAGAAAAATAAAATTTCTTCTTTTTGTCCAAAATATCTAATGCGGATACTAACTTTGATTGTATCCATGTTTTGATCATTCTTGAATTTTACACCACTATGATTATTTTTGAGGTATTTTTGGGCGTGGATAAAACCAAATCTGAATCCTTAATCCTTAATCCTTGTCATTTTGTTTCCTTTGGATTCGTTTCTTTAAAAATATTTTCATCATCCTCGATCTTAAATGATGATATTATTGAATATCTTTGGCACATGATGCACGAAGATGAATGATTTCTGAAGAATATCTTTGGCTGTAGTGCAAAAGATGAGCAGTGTTGAGATGAACATGGCCAGATTGATTAATATCTTTGGCACATAGTGCAAAGATGAGCAGTGTTTAAATGAACATGACCAGATGATGATGAATATCTTTGGCACATAGTGCAAAGATGAATATTTGATTCGGATGTATATTGATTGATGTTACGAGGATAAAATATTGATGATGAATTTAAATTAAATTCATAGATTATAGTAGATTTCATTCTCTACGTAACTCTTACATGAATTATTATTTCATTTACGAATATTGATCGAAACTTGTTGTCTATTGTATTACTGTCAGTTTTCCTGTTGAAGACTAACGATAATTTGTTGTATATTATCTTAGTCGTAATATTCTTCTTGGGCTAGTTGAGCTCACCCTTTTCCTTGTTGTTCCATTTTTCTTCTCGGGCGAATGTATGTGGCGAATCTTAGTCGGGTATGGAATGAAGGTTCTAGAGAGAGTTAGTTAGTAGTCCTCACCATTTTGTGTAATAATGAATCAATAATTATGATGGGATTTATTTGCATGTGGATATTGTCTAGAAGACAATATATATTTAAACTCACGGTATATATATTCGTATTTCACCATTTGTTGTATTATTGAAGTTGTAGTTTGCTTTTGTACCATGTATTTGGCGACTACGAGAATGGGTGTTGTGTATACTATTTTATGGAGTTGAATCGAAACTTAAAACTTGATATTCATTCTTCTTCTTTTCCCTTTCACCAACCCAAGTCACCATAAAAAAAAAAAAAAAAAAAAAACCGGATCAAAATATCATTTCAAATCGCAATTTTTAATCCCCGGGGTTGATCATTTAATTAGTTAATTCGCAATATTTCTTTTTTAGCACTAATATATTCACTCAAAAAGCATTTACTTGGGTAAATGATTATTCAATATCGAACCCTTTGGACGAACTAAAATAAAACTTACATTTTTTGTTTCCTTTTGTCATTCACAACTAGAATGTTTTTGGTTACTGGTGGGATATGATTCATCCTGACCAACTAGAGATAGAGCCGGAATACAACTCTCGGACCGACTCAATCCTTCACGTTTGGTCGGACTACTCGGCATGGATCGCAACGATCTCGGCGAATCCAGACTCCGTCTTAAAATCCGCCTCATCGCCGATATCAGATGAATCGCCGGATTCGGAGGCGGAACGGAGGACTTAAACTGGTTGCAAAAGCTCATATGCTGAATCAACGCCTCTTCTGTGCTCACCAGCCTCATTTCGTAATTCACCGCCTCGGCGCACAGTCCGCATATCCATTTTCCTTGAAACCGTTGGCGAATTCTGTCTATGTACGCCGGCGTGCACTCCTCCGTCAACCCACAGCAATCGCATTTGGCGAACTCGACGTCGTTTTGAACGGTGAGTTTTGCCGTTGATTCTGTTGTTGTGACATTATTAGGATTCATCACCATTGCTTCGCTTGCAGACATCCTGAAAAAAGCAAAAGCAATATTAATACATAAAAAGTAATTATTAATTCAATAGAGAGATTCCAGGAAAGAAGCATATATCGCTATAAATAAGAATTACCTACAGTAGAAGCAGAATGAAATTCAATGAATAAAATATATATAGATGATAAATATATGATTTGGATGCGATGATGATCGATCTCTAGCTGTTTTTATCTCTCTTTCTCCCACTCGCCTTCTTTTCCAACCTTTGTTTCTTGAGGAATGGGAAATTTATACATAAAAGACATTTCAGTAATAGCTGGAGAGAGAGAGAATAGTAGCTATATTTAACCCCTCGATCTACAGATGATCAAATAGCATTAATCACAAAATCAACAATCAACACATGAAAGTACTGGAATATATATATATATAATGGAATTAATGGAGGAGCAGCTGGATATATAGATCGATTGCTCTTTCCCTTTCTCACCACAACATGTAATTAATTATCTCTTCGAATTTTTAACTCAGAGAGAGAGGGAGGGATTGGTTTGAGTTTTGTAAATGTTAAGGGGTGAAGATAGGAAGGAAAAGAAATGGAGTTTCAATGATTGGGGACTGTAATTTGTATGTACTATTAATTAGTACCAGTAGGGAAAGAGAATCCACGTCAGTCAATCAGTAATTGAGGAGGCCTTAAATTATTGGAATGCCAGCTGTACATTATTGTGTTTGGAGACTTGTCTTAACCTAAAAATGTGCTGTTTGGAAATGTGCGCTGTTCTCCAGTCTGTGATTGCCAGGTGTAAGTCGCCGACGTGTTCAGTTTTTTTTTTCTAGTCTCAAAATTAATTGCTGTGCTGTCGTTCGTATCTTTAATACTTAAATAGTACTCCCTCCATTCCTATATGTAGGTCCTTTTAGACTCTCTTTTTTATTCTTATTACTCCACCTAATTTTTTAGTCTATATTTATGAGATAGGTGAGGTGAAGGGTATTATAGACAATTGATAATATAGTTAATGTTTTTCAATCATTTTCTTAATTCTTGTGCACATGTCTAAAACGACTTATATTAAGGAACTGAGGGAGTAGTATTTGCTTAAAATTTTGGTGGAATATGGTTTTTCCTAAATAAAGATTTCACACTTGCCTGTTTTGTCTTCTTGTGCACGTTTCTTTAAAAAAAAAAAAAATATTACCTCCGTCCCACAACAAGTGCTTTTTTAGCCTTAATATTTTTTCTTAAAATAAGTGATGTGTTAAAACTCCAATACAATTTTTATAATATTTTTCCATATATGCCCTTATACAACCAATGTTATTTATTGCTTCTTGAAATCCTAATTTTACTCAGATGCACGTTTTCCTTCTTCCAACTACTATTACTCGTGACTCTTCGTTTCCTCCCCTTCTCCTAGTTTTAAACCCAGAAGAATGCTTCTGAACGTGTTTGAGAGATTGCTTCTAAAAGGAATCTTCTATTTTTCCTTCTTGACAAGAACGATGACGGCCGGAGGAACTTACATAAGTGATGGAAGACAGTGGCGTTCCCGGGGAAGATGCAAAGTGACGCGATTGTATCATTTAAACTGCAATGGTTCTCTTCGATCTAATGAATTCGAGATGTTTCAGAAAGAGGTAATATAGCTGTAGAAAGTTTTAATTGCTTCATGGGTTTTTTCGTTCTTTTGATCCAAATGATTTTCCGGATTAATTTTGTTGCTGTTATATGTGGGAAAAGGGGAGGGTTGCAATTTGGGTTTTCCTTCTTTTATTTGGGTCCTGAAAAGTAGAAGCTTCCTTTTCTACATAATTTTTTGCTTCTTTTTTTGACCTATTTCTGAACATAATTTTTTTCTTCTTTTTTTGTCCTATTTCTACAGGTTGCTAAAAAAGGTCTTGAAGAAGAAAGGTCTCCTCTTGTTTTAGAAAATGGAGCAATCGGAAGCCTAAAAGAAATTGGTGAGATGGAGCAATTAGAAGCTTACGCAAAACTTAAGAAGAAAGTTGTACTCAATTTTGACTTAAATGAATATGGAGATTGTGGGTTTGATCTAAACAAATTTCCAGAGGAAGGAGGAGTTTACGAGGGAGTAGAATTCCCAGAAATGTTGAGAACCCTATTAAAGATTTACCTTCAAAAGTTTTTTTATTAACAAGTTAGATGTTCTTCCATCTATTTTTATGTTCTTCAAAATGGATGGCATTCTGAATGCTTTCACTTAAACAAGGACATCTTATAATGTACAAAAGCAAAACTCAAATTTGGCAAAGTATTACTTGTTGCAGCATGTTGCAGCAGCATCACAAATTTGGCAAATATTTACTTGTACTCAGAACAGAGGTAGTAAATCATTATGTCAAAAAAACAGAGATAGTATTAGTCAAGCACGAGGGAGAATTTTCTTAATGTGAGATTGATGCAATGTCCCACTCATTTGGACAAATTCAAGACCTTGGGCAACAGTTGGATGCTACTAGTATAACTCGAAAAAATCTGGTCCAAGATTACTTCCAAGAAGAAACAAGTGGACGAGGATAGTATTAGTATTAGTCAAATTAATGTGAGATTGCTGCCGTGTCCTACCCATTTTGGAAAAATTCAAGACCTTGGCCACCAGTTGAATAAACAAGTGGAGGAGGATGAATACAATAAACAATGTGTATTGTTCTTTAGGGAGTATATTCTGGGGTAGAATGAATAACAGAAATATTGCTCCATACATCACAATGAAAGGAGTTGCCAAGCTTCTTTTCTTTTTTTCTTTATTTTTTTCAAGCTTGATCATAGCCAATGGAGTTGATACCATCACCGCAACATAGTTTCTTACCAATAACAACATCTTGGTTTCATCCGGTGGAACATTCGAGATGGGATTTTTCAGCTCGGATAATTCCAGGACCTGGTTCTTGGGTATATGGTACAAGAAAGTTTCTACTCGAACTGTAATCTGGATTGCCAACAAAGATACTCCTCTAAGTGATACATCCAGTACTGTTTTAAAGTTCAACGACATTTATAAATATGATTTTGTGTTCAACAAGGAGGAGGTATATTACATTTATTGGCTTATTGACAGCTCTGTTTACTCGAGGATGGTGTTGAATGAGATTGGTGTGGTGAAGCGGTTTACATGGAACCAACGTACGCAGGAATGGGGTGTTTACCTCAGTGAACCACAAGATAACTGTGATTTTTTTGGATTATGCTATGGGTATAGTTGCTGTAACATGAATAAGTCTCCGATATGTGGATGTTTGGATAAATTTGTGCCCAAGAATGAAAAAGATTGGGATAGAACAGACTGATCTAGTGGATATTTACTTGTATATAACTGGATGGTAGGAAATACTAACATAACCACACCCAATTTCTACAATTAGTCTCATACACTTGAATATTATATGCATAATACAGTAGCTATGTCAAAGTGCAAACTGAAGTTAGTTTGCTTAACAGACATACACTACACATGAATGATTCCACTACTTAACTATTTGAAGAATTGAATACCTTCTAAATTGACAAAGTTTATGCTCCTTTTATTCTCATTCAGGCATTCCTTAGAAATGAAAATTCCATCTTTTCATGCTACAGCCTTGTACTCCTCATAATTTTCATTGAACATATTGTACTCACCTTTCCTTCAAATATATATATTGCACTCATATCATCTGCAGTAAGGAAATTCATTCCCAGCTCTATAAGACAAATATATCATGAACTTTTTGGTCCTTCGATAATTCTATATATTATTCAAATGACTTTGAGATGCTAGGAGGTAAATGCAAAACAAACAAAAAAGGGGGGGAAAGGGAATAAAAGGGTCTGATGGTTCAATGTTGTGTTAAAATAAAACAGCAATAATAACAAGTGATTTACTAAAGAGATTCTGTCATCACTTGCTGAATGTTAACTTATAGATTGCTTTAAAGGTTTATTACAACTTCAGAAAAATAGTCCAGTAATGTAACACTCCCCCTTTAAGTGTGACCTCCATTTACACATAGACAAATCAGATATAGAGAAATTGCACTAAAATTTCCTCTGGTACTAAGGAAATTTAAGTCCAAAAAGCTCATGAAACCTCAGATACTCCATCTCCACATCCAAAACCCAAAACCAACAATGTTGTGATAGTAGACAAAAATTCTAAGAACACCTGCACAAAATTAAACATGCACACCCACTTAAATTTACTTGTAAAGACACAATTAAATTTACTTGCATGGAGTATTGAGTTGCATAATTAAAGCTTGACATACCTTATGTGGTTGTTAACTTCTCGTAGCAATTCGGGGTCACATCTAAAATTTGAGTAGGAAGCCAACCCTCACGCTCTAATGCTTCCTTTTTCATATGTGGAATTTTATATTTATTTGATCCTTTCAATTTCATCATCTCTATCATGCACGACTGCAAGGTCAAGAATACTCGGTTGGACTTCTCAGAAGGATAATCTTCAAATGACTTCACAACGACACTTATTAACTCATCAACATTTCTCATATTTGCCTTCTGTTGTAAGGATTGAATAGCACTAAAAAATCCAAGATCCGATACATTCAAATCCGGTGAGTTTGGAGGTTGGCACATCAAACGAATATCAAAATCATCTTCTTTTGCTGCTCGACAAAATTGTTCGTCGTCTCTTTGAATGTGTGTTCTTGCATTATCTTGCTGAATAAAAATCGGAAATTCTTAATCCTCCTCGCCATTTTTCCTTAATCGCAGTAATACTTTTTCAATCATATAGGACCGCATAACTCCTCTTGTTACTGAAGTTATTGGTTTTGTCACGAGTGTACTAGCACCTCTATTAACACTATTCCTTTTAGCGGGTTCTTGTGTGACAAAAGGGAAAACACCAATTTTTCCTGAGAAGAGCTCATTTTCTTCTGCATCGAACCTTGGACGAGCCAATGCAACCAAAAATATGACTTTTCCTATAAAGTTTTTGCTCTTTCAGGCTCGATAATGATCTTCTTCATATGGTAGCATGTAGATCTTCTCTGTATTTTTTGTCATATGGAACCACTTTTCATCAATGTGAACTATATTATACATTTCCTTGAAAGATGGCTCGAGTGGTATGCTATTCTCTTCAAGCATTGATAAACAAAATTTTAGTCGGGATATTTTGTTGTCTTCTGTTAGAAATGGCTTTAGAGCACTTGAATGCCTCCGTATGTCTACTACTTGGAACCGTCTATGCAAAGTTGACTTGAAGATGTTAGAAGAATTAGATAACGAGCGAAGAGTTGTCCGTTGATGTAAAGGAATCTGTCGAAGTCGATCCAAATCAACCTCAACTCTTTTTCGACCACAATTTTTTGCTTTTTTACTTGGAGACGTCAACAAATGGGAGCCTGTTTTTCGCTCGCCGCCAAATGCGTTGAATCGTACATATATTCACTGAAAATAATGATGCAACCATTTTTGTCGTCCCTCGTTTCAAATTTCCATCGATACTTTTTAGTAACAGTAGATCATATACAGATTGGCGTTCCTCATTGGTCAGATTTCTTTTTATGTGACTCCCATGTGAAATTTCAGTTTCTGCACAATAAACCAGATAATTAGGACTTGTTTTATTCAATCAGCTAGTCGTCACACAATAATGACACTAGAATCCACAGGATTCTTTGAATAGACCTTATCTATCACCAAGATGACAACAATCTCTCTGTGAATACAACACGTTGAGCCACTTTATTCACTAGACCAGAAATCACACGTTAATTAAGAGCATCAAGAGGCACTTGCATGATTTTTTTGATCTTCCACGGAGCAGAAGCTGAAGGTTTCTAGATCCGCAAACCTGCCACTAGGTAATTGTGCCACTAAACCTGATTATGGAGATAAATTGCCCTGGCAGAGATCATACAGGTACTTCAATCCCCCTAGCAGCCAGTGGGTTTCCACAGAAAGGTGTTTGGCGATCAATATCTACCTATTAAGAACTTCTTATAAAATTTTGTTTATCAACTCTCAGAATAATTATATGATTTATGACTATATATTTGTCACAACAAACTATGGACAGAAATCAACGAAGAAAAATAAATGACAAGAACACAAGATTTATGTAAAAACCCAATCGAAAATAAACTACGGGCGGGAGGCAGAGGATATTCATGTGGAGAATACAAATTGTGAAGAGATCACACCCCAAAACACCTAATAGACCCAACTGTTTGCCTCACTAACACCTTTTTGTAAGTTTTTGGGGTAAGGAATGCTAAGGATTTTTAAGTATGGAAATGATAGGATAGGAAAGGACAGGAAATTTACTTTCCTTAGTTCTGTTTGTAAGTTTACTATGACAGGGTTATAAAATCCATCTAATCCATCTCAAAGACAAATTGGCCTAGGACTAAAACTTGTTTTTTAAGCAAAAACAATTCGGTTAAACTGAACAATGAAATCCATCAAATTTAGCTAAACCCGAATAACCTATTTTACAAACAGTTAGAACCTAATCCAATACTGACTTTTCAGATAAATAATCTTTTTCATTTATGATATTTGGTTAAAACCATTGACTGCTTACTCAATGTGGACATGGTTGGAAGGTATCCATTACTTGGACACGAGTGATTGTTTTCCTCAAACAAAGATTCATTACAATAAGCATCTTAATGAACTTGAAGTCCAAATGAGATATTGAGATGAAGCATTTTATTATGCACTAAAAGAGAACAATTACCAGAATGTAAATTTGGGTAATCTTCTAGAGGTGTTGCTTCAAGCTGGGTGTCATCTTCCATAGATAATGATATCTCAACCGGATCAGAATTAAGACCAAAATCACTTTCAACTGATTCTTCTACAATTATATTAAGATCTGGAAGACAAAATGGTTCTTCTTGTTGGCCAACATTAGAATCAATATCAAGATCCACATTAACATCTATTTCAGCCAATGGAGTTCGAATTCTTTTCGTTGGAGCCATGGCCTCTGCTAGGGTCACTGAGAATCAACCAAATGGAATTCACTAAAAGAGAAGAGAAACAAATAAACCAAAAGATGCAGAGAGAGGTTATGGCGGGAGAAGGATTATGTGAAGACTTGAAGAGTTGGCGGGAAAAAAATTGGGAAGTAGAAAGGTTAAAGAAAGAGAAGCTGCAGGATTATGTCAATATTGATGTAAGATTATGTGAAGACTTGAAGAGTTGGCGGAAAAAAAATTGGGAAGTAGAAAGGTTGAAGAAAGAGAAGCTGCAGGATTATGTCAATATTGATGTAGAATTATGTGAAGACTTGCAGTAGTAATGTTTTTGGGCTGAGCACAAAACAAAAATTCACTACAATTAATGACACTCATTAACTCTTTCCAAAGAAAATATATTAAGGATATTTTTATCATTTTAGCTTGTATATTGGTATGTGTAATTTAAACTAAAAAAAACACTTATCGTGAGACGGAGGTAGTATAATAATTTCCCTTCCCGTTTTTCTTGTGCTTTAAATGCTGTTTTCTTAGGGAACATTTTTCATGAGCTATGCGTATAGAATTATACTCCCTACATGGCATTTTAATTGATTTGAGCTACCCGTATGGAATTTTCTATAGCAAATAGATTGTCAATCCCTCATCAAAGGTACATATTTTTAGGTTTTACTCAAAACTGGAATTGATTTCCTCAATAAATTACTTTGGACTAATTCAACTCAAGCCAATTCGTAACTTTTAATCCAATTGAAGTTAGGGGACGAGCTCTACAACACTTTGGTTGTGACAAATTAATTTTTAAATTAGAAAATCTGTTTTAAGTTGATTTATTGTTGGTCAAACTTGGATTGTTGTTTCTAGTTTTTGTTATTTTAAATTTTTTTAATCCTAATTGATGTTGGAAAGTTATTTAGGACTATAAATACTCATATTAGGGCTTGTTAAGTTAACAAGTACGTTTTAATCAATCAATCTTTTTTTTTTTTTTGTTATCTTTGTGAGTTTAACGTTTTTGTTGATAAGTTGAGTATCATAATTTTAAAGCGCAAAAATCAAATAAATTGTTTATTAGTAGTAGGGAATTATAATACAGTACTCTCTAGTCTTTTTTAGAAAGAAAGAAAAAAAAACAGATCATTCATTCATTCATTAATATGGACCTTGCTGCATAATTGTTGGAATTACCGATCCGACAAATAAATGGACTAATTGGTGTAGTAGCTTCTTGTTACATAGTGAGGTGTGTACATGGAAAGATAAGTTTGTTGGCAATGTCATGCCCACTCACTCTTCACATTAATTTCGAATATAATTTCCCCCATCCCTATCATCAGTTCATCACTAGAAACTTGTCATCCCTATCATCACTAGAAACTTGTTTATCTTAAAACCGAGGTACGGGTACGGGTACGGGTACAGGCATGTATCTATAAGTAGTTGTTCAATTCGTTATTTAAACTTGCAGTTATGAAATTAGGTCAAGGAAAGCTGAACATGACATCATATAACCATTTACCTAATCAAGCTCAACAACATAGTTGAGTTCAAAAATTACTAACATAACATAGTTGATTTTTCATATATATTCAGTTCTTAGTTTATCATAATAATAATATCCTTAGAAGGAAAAAAGGAAAGAATTAGAGATCATACAATCACCAAAAGCACAGTATCCTCAAAAGGGGTGAGGATTTTCCTCATCAGCCTTGCAAGCCTCTCCACGGTCCTATCAATTTGACTACCAATTTTTTTTATGATTCTGAATAGAGGACAACATTAATGCCTGGCAAGATATCCAATACAGCATCAAAACAATTGCTGCAGTGACTCGGGGCTATCAAACTCTAAACCAAAAATTGTTGGTTGACGCAGATAATGGAAGAAAACACTTTTAACCAAAAATAGTTGGATTGATACGATAACTTTGACATGGTGGTCTACAAATAATTTACTATTGAGTAATGCTACAGACACAAACTATTTTACAAACATTTTACAAACTGCTGATGTGGCATACTCCACCTCAGCATATTAATTTACAAATTGTTTCAATGTAGTCTTCGACCCCACACAATATGCTGATGTGGAGTATACCACATCAGCAGTTTGTAAAATATTTGTAGAATAGTTTGTGTCTCTAGCATTATTCTTTACTATTAAAGTGTTATTCCTACATTTTTCACTCACGAGAAGGGAAACAAGATATGGAAGAAACTACTACTTTGTTGTACTCTCTGCTTCTCAATGACCATTATCTTAGCAGTACCACAATACATAAATTTCATCTCCCTTGACAAAACAAGAAGAGCCAAGTGCAAGTTCAATTTTCTATAGTAGTTAAATTCATAAAATAACTTGAAACGCAGTCAATTAGTTTATACAGAATGCTTTCTTCAAAAAATATGTTTGAGATGTATGTGGGTGGGATGGAGTCGAGAAAATAAAGAGCAGCAGGTAGATGGAAGTTTCCAAACAAGAAGTATCGGTGTCCATCGTGGAGGCACTTGACTCAAATTAATGGACCATAATTCAAAAGCATAAGAGAGATGTGTAGCATAATTGAAACCATGTATTAACAACTACTATAATTCACTCGGCATTCTGTAAAGAAATAACAGGTGATATATCATACAACATTGTGCTAATGAAGCATAGATTACCAAACATTAAACCTTTTAAACTGATCATAACATGCTAATTTATTTACCCAAGTCACTTCTGGAATAACTTTTTAAAAAAAAATAAAGTCAATTGGCTCCTTAAATAAGATTTTTACCTCAGTGTGGGAAAACTAGTGTTACACAAAAAGACCACAAACAGCATTTTCAAGGCCCTGGACCGAGTACTTGATGTATCTCTCCGGGTGCTTCTCAGTCTCAATATGGCTCCTGAACTGATCTAGAAAGGACATATAAGCCGGGGTTAGCTTCTTCAGTATTAATTGATGAAGTTGCCCACGGAGCTGTGAATCCAGAACTAACCATGTGGATTGAGTCTGACAGACCTCGTCAAACTTAACATTGAAACTCTTGAACCTGTCTTTCAAAGTAGCCTTCGATAATTTTAAACAACAAAAAAACCCAGAATATAGTCCTTCATCTCTCAAACAATACAGAACTCCGTCCCAAGTTGATCTATTATAGCTATCTGCCTCCTGTAAGACATACTCACCTAGTTTCCTGATGTAGTCTCTTCCAATCATCTCTTGCAGTACTGGAGACCCTTCAACTCTCTGGATAATATAGCGAACATTGTTCATCAAGAACAAATGACCTAGAGACACGTCTTTGTAGTGTTTGGATTTACCCTCCAAATTGAATTTCAAGCTTATGATAATCCAGATCAAATGGAGTACCAACTGAGATTTCCCAGGAACTTCCAAAAATTCCATATCATCATAAATTCCTACACTTGATGTTGGCTTAGATGTGATAAGTTGGGTAAGCGCTTCCTTGTAATCGGCAATGCGTGTAATGTAGGACACGGCATAGTTTGTCAAGGGGTGAATTATGCCTCCAGAAACAGGACTGTTCAACTGCTCATGAAGCACAGAATTCTCAAAAAGTGAAAGCATATTCCTTACCAAATCCGCAAGCAGATCAACTGTCCGAGCAGCCTCGATACGAACAGAAACAGATTCCGATAACTTGGAATGGAAAATAGAATTAAGACCAGGCAATACATTGAATAGAGCGAGGTATAGATCTAAAATTTCAAACAACTTGAGAAACGATGGACAAGTACTACTAACGCCTTCTGCAAAGTTAATCAAGTGCAAGGCAGATTCTTTAACTATACCTATAAAACACACATCAGATGTGGAGTTACCAAGTCCACTAAAGATTTGTTCACAGAGTTTCTTCTCCTTTATGAAGAGAGCTTCGAAACAAACACGAGCTGCTCGTATCCACAATTTGATCTTTGGTGCCAACATATCCCACTCCAAACTCCGGAACTCACCGATGCTATATTTACCGACGCCGAGGTGTCGAAATTTTGCATCCACAATCAACTTCCTTGAAGTCCTGTAGAATTCAACGCAGTCGCCAACAGTACCGGCTGAGTTCAATCGTTCAATGATACTCCTGAGACCATAAACTTCGTCAATATGTTCATCATCATGTAATTCATAGCTAAAAGTATCGGTTATTGTACTTGAAAAAACGGTAGAACTCCTATCAGCCAACAAAGCATTATGGACTCTGTTGGTTTGTCGGGTCAATATGGCCCGAAACTCTAACTGAAGGGTTTCCATGCCCGTTTAGATCATATTTCGATGCTTTCAGTTTGGGGATCTGAGATCATTCCCGATCGTCTGAAGCTCGTCAAAAGTACTGATCAATCTCCTGGCGGTCTCCGTCGAAGTCGAAGATGATGAATTTAATAATTCCGCCCGAATATTTTGTGTTCTACCAATTCAATTCTTCTACTGAAAGACAATACAAAAGAGATATCTGCCTAAAAATTGAAAACTGGAAATCATCTCTGAACAGCACGCTTTGAAAATTACTCCTATTAGTATATTATGAATTAGTACCTTAGTTCATATTCCACTTCCTTAATTTATTTTTTAATTTTGTTAATTAGATGATTAAACTATTAATTTTTTCTAATTGCAATAAATTGAAGATTAGATTCTTTGGCGTGGTAATCGTGAATCGCGCGTAATTTAATGTAATGAAAAAAATAATTTTTTAATTATTAAATAAACAAATCTGATTAAATGTGGGGGCAAAATGGTCAAAACACAATTAACATTTCAAATTAGAATAAAACAAACATTAAATTCAATATATCAGTACACCCTTTCCATTTTAATCGATCGATCTCCACAAAACCCACGCCGGTGATCGATTTCCACCATCCTCATCCTCATCCTCATCCTCATCCGCCATCAAATCACGCCGGTGGTCGTCGAAAACCTCTACATATTCCTATTATTCTGGTGGTTTTGATTCTGGGTTTTGATCTTGACTTGGTCCGGCTGATCAAGGTTTCTTCTCGATTGGGGATTCATGTTTTGTTTTTTGATTTGCTTAGTTTAGTTTTCGATTGGGTTTCTTTTACCGATATGGCTTCCCATGATTTTTGTTTTAGATCTGATCTTGTATTAGTTTCAAAATCTTGGATTGTGTGCATATTCAGATTGGTTTGTGTTGTTATCCTTTGATTTCTTTCTTTCGCCAACCTGTATATGTTTGTATTATCAATTTGAGGTATTGAAAATCATTTTTGTCTGCTTGATTTGGGTATATATGGCTTTGATTTGAGGAATATAGGATTTTGATTTCGATTGTTAGGGTTCTGTTTTTTGTGATGTTGAGTTCTAATCGGGGGCTGGATTCGGAGGCCATGATATCGACTCATAATTAATTAGAGTAGATTGTGATATCAGAGAAATTGATTTGATGAGAGAGAAATGGTGGTGTTGGAGGATGCAGTGGAGGAAGGGGAGAAGATTGTGACAGTTTGTGGCGACGTTGCGGGTGATGTTAACGGAGCCGAAGTTGTTGGTGGCGCGGCCGATGGTTTGGAAGAGGGTGGCGATGAGTTTTCCAATGAGGTGAAGTGGCGAGGCCGATGGGAGAGAAAGCGGGGCGTGGTAGGGCGTGGTAAATTTGTAAGACCCCAAATTTTATAAATAAAGATGAATTTTTCTATAAATATTATTTTTGAATATTATGGAATAAATTTGATATAATGTTATAGTTATGGGTAATATTTATAAATTTTGCAAAAGTATGCAAGTTGTTATAAAATATTCGTTTGGTCGGGGAATATTCTTTTTGTTAGGAATATTAATCTAATGGCTCAATCATTGGTGGACCCTACTGTGTAATTATTGTCGGATTGAGAAAACGACAAAAATATTTTATAAAAATAACTATGCGGAGTGTTCTCAAGTAAGATCGCTTGAACTACCCTATGGTAAAAGTATAATGTCTGGCGTAGTTGCGTAAGTAGCACACGGTATTGATTATTGATGCTTACGTGAGAAGTCACTCCAATTATGCTCAATTATTGCTACAATAATTCTTTGCATCATATCTCTTATATTATTGATTCAATTATTGTCACAAGATCATCTGTATAATATGTTATAGTATTAAATCATATAATTGAGACGATGAGTTATAAATGATTAATAATTGTTGAAAGATTAAATATGTGTTGATGAAAAAAAAATGATTTGTGGTAAGTTTGATTATTTTATGGGGGCTCATATGTCATCATCTAAGAGTCTCTTCGTCGATAAGTAATTACCTTCAAATCGATAGTAATTACCCTTGTGAATAGTATTTACCTTCGTCAATAGTAATTACCTTCCAATCGATAGTAATTACCCTTGTGAATAGTATTTACCTTCGTCGATAAGTAATTACCTTCGCCGATAGTAATTACCCTTGTGAATAGTATTTACCTTCGTTAATAGTAATTACCTTTACCGACGTCGAACCACTTGTCGCTTTCACATTACAAAGCGTCAAACCAAATTCGTCAAAGCCTTTACGCTTTTCACATGGCGGTGATAAGCTAGAAATCTTCTATAAATAGAGGCCTGAGGGCTTCATTATTTTCACTAATTCATTCAAGCTTATAGAGAGAGAAGTATAGAGAAATAAGAGAGAAAGAAGAAGAGTATTTTGTTACTACACTGCTGCAATATTCAATCTCCTACCAAATGTAAGGAGTGTTATTCTTTCTTATTCATGAAGAGAACTGTTGTTATTCCATTGCTTATTATTCTGTTGGAATAACCTGTATAAGTGGTTTACCCTATACTTGGTGACATTCTTCTATTATTCTGTTGGAACATCCTGTTTACAAGGTGTGTTTTACCGGACTGGTTCCGTCTTTATTATTCTGTTGGAACATCCATGCATGTGTTTTACACCGACCTGGTTCCGCTTTATTATTCTCGCTGGAACATCCTCATCACATGTGTTTTACACCGACTGGTTCCGCTCTTTATCATTCTGTTGGAATATCCTATCCGCATGTGTTTTACAATCGGATCCAGTTCCATCTTTATTATTCTCGTTAGAACATCCCAGCCGATTGTGAATTTCACCGACTTCGGTTCCGTTATTTATTATTATTCATTGGAATAACTTTTATCTGTCATGCGCTCTATCGCATGCATGGTGATTTCTTTTGTTATTCCATTCTTTATTATACCCAGTTGTTAAAAACTTTGACTTATATACTCCATGAAATTAGTGGAATATCCTTGATATTTGCGTTTCATCCAAAGATCTTTTCATATTCTTGATCATTCTTGAATTTTACTCTCAAAAATAGTATCATGTTGATAATTTGGGCGTTAATAATTCCTAGATAAAATAATTCTTGAACTTGTTTTATTGAATTCTTATATCATTGTCATCATCCTCATGTTTATATTTTTAAAAAGTCAATACGTGGCTGTAGTGAGTCGTAGATGGACTTGGTATGATTATGACCGGAGACTATTCGGTGTAATCATGACCGTAATGTTACAAATGATGTGGTAAAAATCCTCGTTAGTAGTAGTGCATTGATGGACCGATTGTTGGCATGATCACGACCATTAATGAATACACAAATATTCACGGCCCGTAGTGCATGAATAATTGTGGTCGTGATACTAAAGAATATCCTCGGCCGTAGTGCGAGGTGATTCGATGATGTGGAATATTTATTAAAGTTTGAGTCTCAAATTATAACAAAGATGAAAAAACCTTTTAAAACCTAAAAAGATAGTAGACTTTATTTTCTACTTTACTCTTTTAATAGATTGCGATATTCACTGCAGCTTAAACCGGTTTATCTATTGTATTTTATCGGTTTAACATTGTTGAAGACTATTGATAATTTATTACGCATTATCTTAGTCATAATATTTCTTCTTTAGCTAGTTGAGCTCACCCTTTCTTTCACCGTTATCTTCTTGAAATGAGAATATAAATTTGGACGAGTCGGGAAGCGAGTGATGGTCCCAAGATAGCATTAGTAGTCCTCACTATTCGTGAAATAGTGTGATAATAATTGTAATGAGGACTCCTTATTGAGTTTGTATAATATCTAGTAGTACGATATTTGTATTTAAACTCACGATTTATGTCGTATTGTACCTACGCTTATGTTAGTAAGTTGTATTTAAATTACATACCATGTAAGTGGCGACCCAAGATGGGTGATGTATACCTAATTTTGGGGCGTCACGATTTAATATCGAGCTTAGGGATATGATCCCCAGCTAAGATGTGAGAATAGTACTAGGAGGGGAGGACGGGGAATACCTTCGCTAGTATGACCTACCTAAGTTTATGTGCTATTTTATTGGTTGGTCAAGATAGGGATAATTTGTTACACGTCAATTAACCTTTTGTTTTGTGGCGATGTCTTCAAAATGACATCCGAGAATGTTGAGAATAGCAATGGAGCGCAGACGATCGTTGATTCACCATGCTCAATAATCGAGGATAATGTGCATCGGAAGGCGACAATCCTCACGCAAACAACAACACCGACCAAATGATGAATGATCAAATGTTCGAGGCTTTATGCAATTTATGCAACAAAGCCGAGAAGCGACTCTGTCCAAAACGTAGGTGGAAACACGAAAAACTCTCGGTGGCGTCACCGCTAAAACAATTCAAGCTGGGACCACCGGAGTTTAAGGGAGAGCCAAAACCACTTCAGGCGGAAGCATGGATAAAGCAGACACCAAGATATTTGATGTCTTGGGATGCTCCGAGAGCAAAGGTTCCTTCTTAGCCTTTATGTTGCTTGCGAGAGGCGGATTCTTGGTGGGAATCGGTAAAAAACGTACTCAACTTCATTTGTCTCAAGATATCTTGGGAGAAGTTCGGGAGTCGTTCAACGACAAATACTTTCTGAAAGTATTCGCCACATGAAGGAGGTGGAATTTATCAAGTTGAAACAAAACAATATGACCGTGTATGCATGATACGAGGCAAAATTTGCGGAGTTATCACGGTTCATACCCCACTTGGTGGATAATGAAGAGAGAAATGGCGCGAATATTTTTAAGAGGTTTGAAGCGGAGATACGTCAACATCTTATTTCTCATAAAGCTGTGTTTGTATTCGGATGTTGTAAATAGGGCTCGATTAGTGGAACGCGATAATGAGTCAACACAACTAAAAGAGAGCGTAAGGCAAAATTATAATACCAAATGAGAGTAGTCATCGAGCGGTGACAACAAGCGTGGAGGGAATCAATCAACGCCGGATATGGTAACCACTTCTATGGTAATCGTACAAAAAACAATAAGAATGGACATTTCAAGAAAGCGGAGATTCAACAATGGTGGTAAGGCGTCGACCAAAGACCCATTGTTAAGGAAGGAGAAAGACCACCTATCATATGCTTCAAATGCGGAGGAGAGGGACACATCACCCAAAACTGCTAAATGCGTGTCAGTCAAAGCATGTTATAATTGTGGAAGAGAAGGTCACTTAGCTCGATTTTATGCCATCTCAGAAGACAAATTCAATTTAGGATGGAGGCACCAAAGGCCATCCTGAAAATTCAAAACCTAGAAAGGTCTGAGGAGAGCGTTTGTTGTGACCTCCCAAAAGAGCAAGGAATCCGAATGAGGTCATCACGGGTAAGCTTATCATAAACTCTAATGAAGTCTATACTTTATTTGATACCTGGTTCTACCCATTCTTTTATTTCTCCTATTTGCGCTCATCGATTAAATTTGACTCGGAGAAATTAGACTTTGACTTATCTGTGGAAACTCCGCCGGAGGGAGAAACCTTCATTACATCCACTGCTTATAAGTCTTGTTTGGTTCAAATCGGTACCCTCACATTACCAATAGATCTTATTTCATTAAAAATACTTGCATTTGACGTGATTCTAGGGATTGATTGGTTAACTACTTATCATGCAAAAATTGATTGTTTTCGTAAGGTTGTTAGCTTTCATATTCCTAATCAACATATTATCTTAATTCAAACGACCAAACCATTAAAATCAATCACGGTCATCTCAAGCCATAAAGCTATTCGTTTATTGAAAAGCGGATGTCAAGCTTTCTTAGCTCATATCACGATTTAAATAAAAATACGCCGCTTTTAAACGATATTCCTATTGTTAATAAATTTCTGACGTATTCCCCGAAGAACTTCCCGGCCTACCCCGGGCGTGAAATTGAATTTTGTATCGACCTTGAACCCTAGACAAAACCTATTTCCAAAGCCCCATATCGAATGGCTCCTATTGAACTTCGTGAGTTAAAGACCCAACTGCAGGAAATTGTTAGACATTGGCTTTATTCGTCCCTAGTACTTCTCCTTGGGGTGCTCTGCTCTATTCGTGAAGAAGAAGAAAAGATGGGAGTATCGACTTTGTATTGATTATCGGGAGTTAAATCATGTCACCATCAAAAATAGGTATCCATTGCCACGTATTGATGACTGTTTGACCATTCTGAAGGAGCCAAATTCTTTTCAAAGATTGATCTTAGCTCCGGATATCACCAATTGAAGATTAGAACCACCGACATTCCAAAGACGACTTTGGAACTCGATGCGGGCATTATGAATTCTAGTCGTGTCCTTTGGATTGACTAATGCTCCTCGCCGCCTTCATGGATATGATGAACCGAGTATTCAAGGAATATTTAGATCACTTTGTGGTCGTCTTTATTGATGACATCCTTATTTATTCCAAAAGCCGTGAAGATCATGAAGCAACACTTGAGGTCGACACTCCAAAAGCTTCGTGAATATAAGCTTTGTGAATATAAGCTTTATGCCAAGTTGAAGAAATGCGAGTTACGGCTTGAAGAAGTAGCATTCCTTGGGCACGTGGTATCAAGTCATGGAATATCTGCTTGACCCAAAGAAAGATTGAAGCTATTCAAAGTCGGGAACAACCTAAATCGATGACCGAAGTCGTAGCTTTCTCGGTTTAGTGGTTATTATCGGAGATTCGTGGAAGGATTTTCTCGAATCGCTACTCCATCGACTCAAATTGACTCGGAAAGATACAAAGTTCTATGGAGCGAAGAATGTGAGAAGAGTTTTCAAGAACTCAAGAGGAGACTTATTTCAAAGACTGCTCGACAATACCATCCGCTCGGAGAGGGATTTGTCATCTCTGCGATGATGCTTCGCAAAAGGGTTAGGATGTGTTCTTATGCAACATGGAAAAGTTATAGCCTATGCCTCGCGACAACTCAAAGAATATGAGAGAATTATCCTACTCATGATCTAGAGTTGGCATTTTATTGTCTTCAGACTTAAAATTTGGAGGCATTACTTGTATGGGGAGAAAGTGGAGATCTTTACGGATCATAAAAAGCCTCAAATATTTCTTCACTCAAAAGGAACTCAACACGCGACAACGACGTTGGCTTGAATCTGCTGAAAGATTATGATCATACCATCCAATACCATCCTCGAAAAGCGAACGTGGTAGGCGACGATTGAGTAGAAAATCATATGCAAATCGAGTGCGATATTGTCAACGCAAAGGCCCATTTTGTGTGACTTGCAAAGGATGGAGATAGAGTTAAAGACTCGGGACGCGTCGATGATAGCGAGTATCTGAGTAGAACCGACTTTTAATCGATAAAGTTAAAGTCGCCAAGCTACGGACACTGGAGGTGATGCGTATGAGGAAGAAAGTGCAAGAAGGTGCTATCTGGGAAGCAAGAATCGATGAAGAAGGAATACTTGAGTCAACTCCAGGACTTTGTGTTCCTAACGACCTGATTTAAATTATAATATCATGATGGAGGCGCATGACACACCATTTGCAATCCATCTCGGGAGTACCAAAATGTATCATGATATTCATCATACATTTTGGTGGAGCAATATGAAGAGAGAGATAACGCCGCTATCTCAAGGTGTCTAACTTGTCAACGAAGTTAAAGCGGAGCATCAAGTACCAAAAGGTCCATTGCAACCACTTGAAATTCCGGAATGGAAGTGGGAGCACATTACCATGGATTTCGTTCTGGGGCCTTCCTAAGGTTTCTCAAGGCATTGATGCGATTTGGTCATTGTTGATAGATTGACCAAGTCCGCTCATTTCTTCTGCGATACAAGAAACTTATACACTTGAACGTCTTCGTCAGATTATGTACATAAACGAGATTGAAGATCGCATGGTATCTTAGGTATCCATAGTTTACGATCGAGACCCAAGATTCACTTCACGATTTTGGGTTAGTTTGCAAAAAACTATGGGCACAGACTTACGATTTAGCTCGGTATATCATCCTCGAATTTGGACGGACGGATCGGAGAGGACTATTCAAACTCTTGAAGATCTATTAAGACTCTGTGTCCTTGATTTCAAGGGAGTTGGGACAAGTTCTTACCATTGGTGGAGTTTTCCTACAACAACAGGTTATCAAGCAAGTATTGGCATGGCTCCATTCGAAGAGTTGTATGGAAGAAAGTGTCGTTCTCCAAAGATCTTTGGGATGAGGTGGGTGAAGCAACGTTGTTGGGACCGAGTTGAGTATGTATGATGATGTGGCGACCCCAAAATTAGGTATCGTCACCCATCTTGGGTCGCCACTTACATGGTACATAAATTCAAATACAACTTACTAATATAAGCGTAGGTATGCAATCTGACATAAACCGTGAGTTTGAATACAAATTTTGTCTACTAGATATTATACAAACTCAAAAGGAGTCCTCATTACAAACTATTATCACACTATTTCTCGGAATAGTGAGGACTACTAATGCTATCCTCTGGATCATTACTTCGTTCCCCGACTGTCTCCGGTTATGTTCTCATTTCACGAAGAAACGGTGAAAAGAAAAAATTGAGCTCAACTAGCCCAAGAAGAAATATTATGACTAAGATAATGCGAATAAATTATCATTAGCCTTCAACAATGTTAAACCGATAAAATACAATAGACAACCATTTAAATGCGGTGAATAAAGAACCCATTAAAAGAGTCAAGTAGAGAATAAAGTCTACTATCTTTTAGGTTTTAAAGGTTTTCATCAATTTTTATCACGAGACTCGACAATAAATAAACCACCACATCTAATCATCCCTCGTACTACCACGGCCAAGGATTTTCATCAAGTTATCAATGGTCATGACTATACCAGAATCACCCCGGTCATAATCATACCAAAAACTATCCATCAACGCATTACGAGGCCACTTTGAGGACTTTTGTCACATCATTTATATCAAGTCGTGATTATCTTAAGAATGATCCTCGGTCATAATCATACTAAGTTCATCTATGCACGTAAGCCAAAGATAACATAATATAACATGAGGATGATGACAATGACATAATAATTCAATAAAACAAGTTCAAGAATTATTTAATCCATGAATTATTAACGTCCAAATTGTCAACATAATCTTTGTTTCATAGAGTAAAATTCAAGAATGATCGAGGAATATTTCCGTGAAAAGATCTTTGGATGAAACGAAATATCAAGGATATTCTACTAATTTCATGGAGTATAGAAGTCAAAGATTTAACCAATTTGGGTATAATAAAGAATGGAATAACAAAAGAAATCACCATGCATGCGATTACTTGCATAGACATGTTATTCCAATGAAATAATAATAACGGAACGAATTCGGTGAAATTCACACCCCATGGGATGTTCCAACAGAATAATAAAGATGGAACCCGCATCCTGTAAAACACACGAGATAGGATATTCCAACAAAATGATAAAGATTTTAACCAGTCCTGTAAAACACACACATGACGGGATGTTCCAATGAGAATAATAAAAAAGCGGAACCGGTGTCCCAAAAAACACATGAGCGAGGATGTTCCAACGAATAATAGAAGAATGTCACCAAGTATAGAGTGATACAGTTATTCCAATGAATAATAAGCAATGGAATAACATAAGGATTTCACCAAGTATAGGGTATCCACAGATTATCAAAGTTATGTATAGGGTATGCCACTTTTACAAAAGTTATTCCAATGTAATAATAATGAATGGAATAATGTGTTCTCTTCAAGAAGAAAGAATAACACCCCTTCACCGTAAAAGAACCTAATATAGAAGTAGTGAAGTAGCGAATACTCTTCTTCTTTCTATAATTTTCTCTATAAACTTCTCTCATAATTTCTCTCTCTAGAGTTTCAATGAATTAAATAAGAAAATAATGAAGGAATGAGCTTCTATTTATAGGAAAATGGAATGCGTAAGAACTAATCCATGAAACGGTCCGAGATTAATTTACCTTAATCGACGGTCCATATTTAAAGAAAATCTTTTAAATAAAATATAATATATTCTATTTATATAAAAACATTTTACTATGCAAAACACTATGCAATACTATGCAAAACACTACTCAAAAAACACTATCTACAACACTATGCGTAATAAAATATAATATATTCTATTTATAGAATAACTTTAATAAAGTATTCTATTTTATATAAAAGATGTTTCATTTTATTACGTTAATAATACGAATAAAACAAAAGCGTCATTATCGCTATAATAATTCATATTATTAATCGACAATAATGGAATCAAACCGAGTGACTTCTCACATAAGCATCAATAATCAATACATGTACTTTTATGCATGTGGCGCCCCAAAATAGGTATACACAACACCCATTCTCGAAATGCCAAATACATGATACGTAAACAACTACAACTTTATTATTACAACAAGAAATCTATGAGTTTGAATACAAATATTATCTTCTAGATAATATCTATACTCAAATAAATCCTCATCACATTTATTGATACATCATTTTGCAAAAATGGTGAGGACTACTAAACAATCCTTTCTAAAACCTTCATTCCATTTACCCAGGCTACATCTTTATATATTCTCCCTCCTCGAGAAGAAAAATGGAACAACAAGGAAAAGGGTGAGCTCAACTAGCCCAAGAAAAAGAATATTATCACTAAGATAATATACAACAAATTATCGTTAGTCTTCAACAGGAAAAAATGCGATAGAATACAATAGACAACAAGTTTCGGATCAATATTCGCAATGAAATAATAATTCATAGAAGAGTTACGTAGAGAATGAAATCTACTATAATCTATGAATTTAATCCCATCATCAATATTTTATCCTCAGTAACATCAATCAATATACATCTGAATCAAATATTCATCTTTTCTGCACTACTGGCCAAAGATATTCATCGATTAATCATCATGTTCATTTAAACACTGCTCATCTTTGCACTACAGCCAAAGATATTAATCAATCGGTCATGTTCATCTCAACACTGCTCATCTTTGCACTACAGCCAAAGATATTCTTCAAATCATTCATCTTTGCACTACAGGCCAAAGATATTCAATAATATCATCATTTAAGACCGAGGATGATGAAAATATTTTTTTAAGAAACGAATCCAAAGAAACAAAATGACAAGGATTAAGGATTAAGGATTCGTACTTGGTTTTATCCACGCCCAAAAAATACCTCAAAAATAATCATAGTGGTGTAAAATTCAAGAATGATCAAAACATGGATACAATCGGAGCTAGTATCCGGAATAGATATTTTAGACAAAAAGAAGAAATTTTATTTTTTAGGAATGAATAGTGCCGTATACATGAATAATTATAAGGTCGATCGTGAATAATGTCGATATCGTGAATAGTAACTCAACACCAAAAGATAGAAATTCCACAAAAAACATCTTCACGCTTCATGAATAGTACTCGTGAATAAGAACTTTCGTGAATAAAGAACTCATGAATAGTAACTCGTGAATAAGAACTCATGAATAGTAACCCATGAATAGTAACCCCAGAGCATGAAAAAGTTCCAAATTTGATAAAAACTTGAGATCAACATTTCAAAGATAATGATATTGAAGAAATAATATCATTACAAAAAAATAATATCCCTTACCTCGAAAGATCGGTTACTTAGATTTAGAATCTAAATTAGTATAGTGCTAAAGGGAACTTGCAACCGTCTAGCAATACTCAAAGTATACTCAAAATACTCACAAGAATACGCTCAAAATATAGAGAGAGAAATAGAGAAAACTTGGGTTTACGGTGTGATTTTAATTCTAACCCAAGCACCCTATTTATAGAAAATGCTTAGAACACAAAAGCGTAAAATTTAATATAATATTAATATAATTATACAAATTTTCCTTAGCCCACCTTTTGGTCAAAACACCAGCCACACATGTTAATGATGTCCAAAAAAATACAAAAAACGTTTTTCTTAACAAAAATAATTTAAACTCCCAAAAATCAATTATTTGAAGCTTGAACTTCAATAATTCATAATAAATAGCCCTTTCATCAGAAAATTCGAATCTCGAGTTTTATAGGAAATTCAATTCTCTACAACTTTGCAGAAGAAAGTTTTTCCAAATTCCAAACAAAATCGACCGAAATCCACAAACGGGCGATTTTACATTTATAATCAAATTTCTTCAATAATTGTGTCCACCAACACACAAAACATGTGTTAAACATTTAATGCCACAAAAATACTCTTCCTCCTCATATACTCATATATCCCACATTCATTGTAAAAATATCACCTAATTAATATATTATTAAAATAATATATTTAAATGAATTATTTTATCGAGAAAAGATAAAATATTAATTTTCAACAATTGTCATTTTAAAATTTTCTCCATCTATATCCACATAAAATCAATATTTTCCTCATCATATAAATCAATAATTAATTATTCACAAATAATATTACGTAATCACAATATTGACAACCGTGCGGTTCCTGGGAAAGAGGGGCTTTCCAATAAGAATTTATTCTTCTTGGCGCTTGATTAGATGACCAAACCTCTCCTTGTATGTAACTTTCTAGACATTGCCAATAATGTTATCTAATAATATTATTCGGATAATATGAATTATTGCTTCGATAATGAAAGATCTTGTGTAATGACAATTATTGAAACAACAAGAATATAAAATATCAACACAACAATTATTAACTCAATAAAATAATCAAGCAAGAATTATCGTAACCATTATTGAGTAAAGCCTTTCACGTAAGAATCAATAATTGGTGCAATACTGGTGTCTACTTATTCAACAAACAGATTAGTGTGTTTTAACCACCTCGGTATTCCAACAAGATAATCTTGGAATAACTACGCCATTATTTAAAAACAACTTATATTTATCGCTTTTTTCATCCAATCGCTTTTCACATGGGGCCCACACATGGTCACTACATCGCATTTAATATTCCCGACAACGATTTAATATTCCACGACCAAACGAATATTCCCCGAACAACAATGAATATTTTATAACCACTTGCTTATTTTGAAATATTTATGTATTTAACCCTTAACTATCCACATTAATCAAATCAACCTTTACTATTTCAAAATAAAGGAAATTCCTTTTTATTTAAAAATTTAGGGGGTCTTACAATGCAACCACACGACATCTTTGTACTTTTACTACCGAGTAGTTCAACAATATCAACCAGAAAACTTCCGCCGTTATTTCAATAAAATATTTTGTCATTTTCTCAATCCGACAATAATTACATTTGTGGGGTGTGACGCCCCAAAATAGGTATATACATCACCTATTCTCGAGTTGTCAATACGTGATGCGAAACAACTACAACTTTATTATTACAACAAGAAATCGTGAGTTTGAATACAAATATTATCTTCTGATAATATCTATACTCAAATAAATCCTCATCACCTTTATTGATACATTATTTTACAAAAATGGTGAGGACTACTAAGCAATCCTTTCTAAAACCTTCATTCCATACCCCAGACTAGTACTCGCTTATATTCTCGCCTCCGAGAAAAATGGAACAAAAGGAAAAGGGTGAGCTCAACTAGCTCAAGAAAGAATATTATGACTAGGATAATATACAACAAATTATCGTTAGTCTTCAACAGGGAAAAATCTAATAGAATACAAAAGACAACAAATTTTAAATCAATACTCACAATGAAATAATAATTCATTAGAAGAGTTGAGTAGAGAATGCAAACTACTATCTTCTATGTATGAATTTAAAAGTTCATCGCTCATCTTTTATCCTCAGTAACATCAATCAATATACATCTCGAATCAAATATTCATCTTTTTGCACTCTACAGCCAAAGATATTCATCACCGGGTCATGTTCATTTAAACACTGCTCATCTTTGCACTACAGCCAAAGATATTCTTCGAAATCATTCATCTTTGCACTACAGCCAAAAGATATTCTTAAGAAATCATTCATCTTTGCACTACAGGCCCAAAGATATTCCATAATATCATCATTTAAGACCGAGGATGATGAAAATATTTTTTAAAGAAACGAATCCAATTGAAACAAAATGACAAGGATTAAGGATTAAAGATTCGTACTTGGTTTTATCCACGTCCAAAATACCTCAAAAATAATCATAGTGGTGTAAAATTCAAGAATGATCAAAACATGGATACAATCGAGCTAGTATCCGAATAGATATTTTGGACAAAAAGAAGAAATTTTATTTTTCTATGAATAGTGCACGTATCGTGAATAGTCATAGATACGTGAATAGTCTTAGATATATGTGAATAAAAACTCAGACACCAAAAGATAGAAATTCCACAAAAAACATCTTCACGCTTCATGAATAGTACTTTCGTGAATAAGAATCGTGAATAAGAACTCATGAATAGTAACCCATGAATAGTAACCCCATATGAAAAAGTTCCAAATTTGATAAAACTTCAGATCAATATTTCAAAGATAATGATATTGAAGAAATAATATCATTACGAAAAAAAATAATATCCCTTACCTCAAGAGAAGCGAGATTTCCGATTTGGAATAACGCCGAATGAACTTGCAATCATATCAATACTCAAAGTATACTCAAAATACTCACAAGAATACGCTCAAAATATCGAGAGAAATAGAGAAAAACTTCAGTTTACGTGTGATTTTCAATTCTAACCTAAGACCCTATTTATAGGAAAATGCTTGAAACACCAAAAGCGAAAAATTTAATATAATATTAATATAATTATACAAATTTTCCTTAGCCCACCTTTTGGTCAAAACACCAGCCACACATGTTAATGATGTCCAAAAAAATACAAAAACGTTTTTCTTAACAAAATAATTTAAACTCCCAAAAATCAATTATTTTGAGACTTGAACTTCAATAATTCATAATACATAGCCCTTTCATCAGAAAATTCGAATCTCGCGAGTTTTTATAGGAAATTCAATTCTCTACAACTTTTGCAGAAGAAAGTTTTTTCCAAATTCCAAATAGAAATTGACCAAATCCACAAACCAAAGGCGATTTTACGTGCTATAATCAAATTTCAATTCAATAAATGGGGTCCACCGACATGTTTAACATGTTTTAAACATTTAATGCCACAAAATACTCTTCCTCCTCGTATACTCATATATCCCACATTCGTTGTAAAATATCACCGTTAATATATTATTAAAATAATATATTTAAATGAATTATTTTATCGTAAAAAGATAAAATATTAATTTTCAACAATTGTCATTTTAAAAATTTTCTCCATCTATATCCACATAAAATCAATATTTTCCTCATCATATAAATCAATAATTAATTATTCACAAATAATATTACAGAATCACAATATTGACAACCGTGCGCTTCCTGGAAGGAGGGCTTTCCAATAAGAATTTCTTCTTCTTGGCGCCATGATTAGATGACCAAACCTCTCCTTAGATGTAACTTTCTAAACATTGCCAATAATGTTATCTAATAATATTATTCAGATAATATGAATTATTGCTTCGATAATGAAAAATCTTTCGTGTAATGACAATTATTGAAACAACAACAATATAAAATATCAACGCACAGAATTATTAACTCAATAAATTACCTTTGAGCGAATAATTCTGTAACCATTATTGAGTAAAGCCTTCTTACGTAAGAATCAATAATTGGTGCAATACCGCGTACTCTTTGTTCAACAACGCCAGATATTAGTGTGTTTTAACCACCGGGTATTCCAACAAGATAAACTGAATAACTACTACGCTATTTAAAAACAACTTATATTTGTCGCTTTCTTCATCCAATCACTTTCCGTTATGGGGCCCACACATGGTCGCTACCATCAAATATTTAATATTCCCGACAAGCATTTAATATTCCACGACCAAACGAATATTCCCAAGCGATAATGAATATTTTATAACCACTGATTATTTTGAAATATTTATGTATTTAACCCTTAACTATCCACATTAATCAAATCAACCCTTACTATTTCAAAATAATAAATAAAGAAAATTCCTTTTTATTTAAAAAATTTTGGGGTCTTACATGGGTCCACTAATAATTGAGTAGTTATGCGAATATTCTCTCATTAAACCGAATATTCCCCAATTCAATCGAATATAATATAACCACTGCATACTTTGCAAAATTTATAAATACTATCCACAACTATAATATTATCTCAAATTCACACCATAATATTAAAAATTATTTCGACAAAATTTAAATCTTTATTGATAAAATCTGGGGTCTCACAATCTCCTCCTTATGGAATTTCGCCCTCGAAATTAGGGTGCGTGACTGATATGATAAAGAGGTGAGGATACCTTGAATACCTTTATCGTTGAAAACATTAAATTCATCTTTGCAATCCGGCCAAAGATATTCATTAACAATTCATCTTTGCACTTCACGAGGCCAAAGATATTTATTTACAATTCATCTTTGCACTACGTGCCAAAGATATATAACTCAGAAAACCAATAATACTTTGAGACTCGAATTTTATAGTATCACAACCAACCGAATTATCCATTACCTACCAAGGTAAGATATTCGTGTTTTCAATTACTGATCATGATTATACCGAATAATCCGTGGTCACAATCATACCAAGTCTATCAATGCACTACGGCCAAAGATGACTTTTACCACATCCATGAATTAATATTTCATTCACGAGAGACTCATTTCAATAATTAATCCATATCATCGAATCATCCCCGCACTACACGCCAAGGATATTCATTAGTATCATTACCACCAAATTATTATCCAAGCACTACTACCAAAAAGATAATTGTGTATTCATTAATATCATCGACCACAAATTATCCATGCACTACTACCAAAGATAATTGTGTATTCATTAGTATCACGACCACAATTATCCATGCACTACTACAAAAGATAATCGTGTATTCATTAAGATCACGACCACAAATTATCCATGCACTACTACCAAAGATAATCGTGTATTCATTAGTATCACGACCACAAATTATCCATGCACTCAAGGCAAAAGATAATCGTGTATTCATTAGTATCACGACCACAAATTATCCATGCACTACTACCAAAGATAATCGTGTATTCATTAGTATCATGACCACAAATTATCCATGCACTACTGGCAAAAGATAATCGTGTATTCATTAGTATCACGACCACAAATTATCCATGCACTACTGGCCAAAGATAATTGTGTTTTCAATTACTATTATGATTATACCGAAACAATCCTCGTCATAATCATACCAAGTCCATCTATGCACTACAAAAGCCACATGACTTTCAACATAATATAAGCGTGAGGATAATGATATAAAGAATCAATCAAATGAGATAAAGGATAAATATTAAACATTTATAATATAATTTATCCAGATTCAAGAATATCCCCATGTTATCAATCACTTAATAATCTCATAATCTAATAACATTAATATTATAATAATATTTTAATCACTTTAAATTTAAAAATAATTTATCTCAATTGTTTACGCTTTACCATATAATGCATTTAATCATTCAAAATGCCATACTCATAAAATATCATCACCAATTATCAAATCCTCATCAAAATATGCATATACTATATATATAGGATTCTCTAGCCATAATATCCTATTTTCAACTTTGTTACTTCACATAACATATTTAACTCATATGTTCAGTAATTAAACTATTTTCATGAAAATACCAAATCAGTCCCAAAAATATTTCTTTTCTGGGATTTAGCATAATATAGTCCCATAATGAAAATATATTTTTCTCGAATTTTTTTAAAATTCATTTACTATTTTTCAAAAATCAATTTCTAATTAATTCCTTAAGAAATTAGCTACCTCAAGTTTAACTCCAAAAATTCCCAAATCTTGGCAGGACCTTACACATGTTAACGTGAGCTTCTAGTTTAAATTTCATGGTCATCGGAGTTATAGAACTCCCATTATAGCATTTTTCGCTTCGGAAAAACCTAAATATTGAAAGAGTCATAACTTGCTCATTTTAAGTCGAGAATGAGCTCATTTTTTGGACAGGAGATACTTTATACCATATACCTTCATGTCCCTAAAGGCCAGAATTTTCTCTCATAAATTAAGTGGCCGAAACAGTCCCTTAAAGTTTCTGGGCAAGAGCATTTTCGAAATTTATAGCTTTGGCCTCCTTTGCTAAAATCAGTCCCCACAAAAATCTACAACACCTTTTCCAGTAATTCCACTTGGATTAGTTAGGTAACTCATAGATCTAACTCTAGGACTTGACCACATTCAAAATTCAAAATATAATAGGAGATATGGTCAATTGAATTTCATATTACGTTTTTCACCAAAATCGATTTTTTCAACCCTTTGTGATTTCTAAGAAACTTTCATGTTTTCACATAATAATCACATAACTCATCATAACATTTACTAATACTTCATATACCCATGATTTTCATTAGTCCAATGCTTTTATTATGACTTTCATCATAAACCACGTAAACCTGCTCATTTTAGTTGAAGAAATATTTGAGGTTTAAGAAATGGGTTTTTGACTGGGTCAATACAAAATTCGATTTCACGCCTAGGGTAGGCTAGGAAATCTTCAAGAATACGTCAAGAAATTTATTAATGATAGAAATATCATTCAAAACTCTTCTACTCTTATCCAAGACTTGGATAATACGTTACATTGATACCAACCGTGACTTCTATCCCTTAACCTAGATAAGACCTCACAATGATACCTATAAACTTGCCATCTTCATTCACGATGTACGCCTACGAAAGTCCAGATTCGCAGTGCATTCCACACAAGGAAGTCAACAACGAAAGGTTCGGGGCTCTTTACTTATGGCTTGATATGACAATGATTAATTTTAGGGTTTGGTTACTTTGAATTAGGTAATGTGGTTGTTATAAATATAAAAGTTAACAACCTTACGAAAAGCATGATGAGTAGTTAACCAATTGATTCCTAAAATCCCATCAAAGGCAAATATTTTCAAAAAGATAAGATCGAAGGTGTAACGTGAAAATGTTTATTTGAACCAAACAAGATTTAAAAATAGTAGAGAGTAACGAAGGCTCCTACTAACGAAGTTTCAACCAATAAGTCAAAGTCTAACTTCTCCTGAGTCAAATTTAAATGTTGAACGCAAAGCAAAGCGAGACAAAATAATGGGTAGAACCCTAGATCTTATAAGGTATAGACTTCGCAAGAATTTATAATTAACTAACCTGCGTACTAACTTCGCTCGAGTCACTTGCTTTTTAAGAAGTCATGAAAACGCTCTTCATGAAAACCACCGACTTTGTTTTATCCGTATCCGCCTTTGGTGCCACCGTCCCAATGGACTTGACTTTGGTGCACGACAAAATCGAGCTAAATGACCTTCTTCTTGAAATTTCCACTTCTATTATCTTGGCATGATTACCAATCAAGTGGTTACCATTCTTGCATGATAATTTCTCCCACGATGGTCATCATTGTTCCGATGGTCATTATCACGCGGAATGATTATTATCGTATTGTTGGTCGTTACCTTTTGTTTGAAATGAATCAACACTCTCATGTGCTTCATTGCTTATCTCAAAGATTTTCAGGATGCCATTCTCAAACACCGTCACAAAACAAGGGTTAATTAACATATCACATATTATCCCTATACTCGTGACCGACCAATTAAATACCAAATAAATTTAGGTAGTCATACTAACAAGGAATTCCCCGCTCTCCCTCCTAGTTCTTATCTCACATCTCGGCCAGGATCATATCCTAAAGCTCGATACCAACCGTGACTCTGACACCAACTTATGTCAAGACCTCACATTGGTACTGTCACCACACCGAAAGACGGCGTCCCCTACGGAGAGTCTGGCTTCGGTGCATTCCCCATCAACAAGAAGTCACCAGCGAGAGGCTCGGGGCTCTTCACACTTATGGCTCTGATACCAACTGTGACGCCCCCAAAATTAGGTATACGTCACCCATCTTGGGTCGCCACTTACATGGTACATAAATTCAAATACAACTTACTAATATAACTGCGTAGGTATACATACGACATAAACCGTGAGTTTGAATACAAATTTTGTCTACTAGATATTATACAAACTCAAAAGGAGTCCTCATTACAACTATTATCACACTATTTCTCGAAATAGTGAGGACTACTAATGCTATCCTCTCGACCATTACTTCGCTCCCCGACTCGTCCCAAATATGTTCTCATTTCCTCAAGAGAATAAAGAAAGAAAAGGGTGAGCTCAATAACTAGCCCAAGAAGAAATATTATGACTAAGATAATGCGTAATAAATTATCATTAGCCTTCAACAATGTTAAACCGATAAAATACAATAGACAACCGGTTTAATCTGCGGTTGAATAAGCAAACCCATTAAAAGAGTCAAGTAGAGAATAAAGTCTACTATCTTTTAGGTTTTAAAAGGTTTTCATCAATTTTTATCATTTGAGACTCGACTTAATAAATAAACCACCACATCTAATCATCCCCTGTACCACTGGCCAAGGATTTTCATCAAGTTATCAATGGTCATGACTATACCGAATCACCCCGTCATAATCATACCAAAAATTGTCCATCAACGCATTACAGTGCCATCGAGGACTTTTGTCACATCATTTATATCAAGTCACGATTATACCGAATGATCCTCGGTCATAATCATACTAAGTTCATCTATGCATCGTAAGCCAAAGATAACATAATATAACATGAGGATGATGACAATGACATAGTAATTCAATAAAACAAGTTCAAGAATTATTTAATCCATGAATTATTAACGTCCAAATTGTCAACATGATCTGGTTTTAAGTAGAGTAAAATTCAATAATGATCGGAAGAATATTTTCATGAAAAGATATCTTTGATGAAACGCAAATATCAAGGATATTCTACTAATTTCATGGAGTATAGAAGTCAAAGTTTTAACCAACTGGGTATAATAAAGAATGGAATAACAAAAGAAATCACCATGCATGCGGTGCTTGCATGTAGACAAAGTTATTCCAATGAGAATAATAATAATGGAACCAGTCGGTGAAATTCACACAAGCGTGATGTTCCAATGAATAATAAAGATGGAACCGGATCCGGTGTAAAAAACACGACAGGATATTCCAACAAAATGATAAAGATTTTAACCAGTCCTGTAAAACACACGAGCGAGGATGTTCCAATGTAATAATAAAAAGCGGAACCAGTCCTAAAACACATGCATGTGATGTTCCAATGTAATAATAGAAGAATGTCACCAAGTATAGATGATATCTGAGTTATTCCAATGAATAATAAGCAATGGAATAACATAAGGATTTCACCAAGTATAGGGGTATGCCACAGCATATCAAAGTTATGTATAGGGTATGCCACTTTTACAAAAGTTATTCCAATGTAATAATAATGAATGGAATAATGTAAGTTCTCTTCAAGAAGAAAGAATAACACCCTCACCGTAAAAGAACCTAATATAGAAGTAGTGAAGTAGCGAATACTCTTCTTCTTTCTATAATTTTCTCTATAGCTTCTCTCTATAATTTCTCTCTCTGTAGTTTCAATGAATTCAGTAAAAAAAAATAATGAAGGAATGAGCTTCTATTTATAGGAAAATGGAATGCATAAGAATTAATCCATGAACGGTCCAGATTGATTTACCTTAATCTGACGTCCATATTTAAAGAAAAATCTTTTAAATAAAATATAATATATTCTATTTATATAAAAACATTTTACTATGCAAACACTATGCAATACTATGCAAAACACTATGCAAAAACACTATACAACACTATGCATAAAAAAATATAATATATTCTATTTATGTAATAACTTTAATAAAGTATTCTATTTTATATAAAATGTTTTTCGCTTTTATTACGTTAATAATACGAATAAAACAAAACGTCATTATCGCTTATAATAATTCATATTATTAATCGACAATAATGGAATCAAACCGAGTGACTTCTCACATAAGCATCAATAATCAATACCGTGCTACTACTTAACCACACGTATTCTCGTATTTTTACTAATGAAGTAGTTCAACAATATCAACCAGAAAACTTCCGCCGTTATTTCAATAAAATATTTTGTCATTTTCTCAATCCGAATGATAATTACATTGTAGGGTCCACCAATAATTGAGTAGTTATACGAATATTCTCTCGCTAAACCGAATATTCCCACCAATCGAATATAATATAACCACTGTGCATACTTTGCAAAATTTATAAATACTATCCACAACTATAATATTATCTCAAATTCACACCATAATATTAAAAATTATTTCACAAAATTTAAATCTTTATTGATAAAATCTGGGTCTCACATATACTACTACGGAAAACATTCAAACGATCCGACAACGTATAAAACCTCACAAAATCGACAAAGTGTTATCTTGATCTTCATCGAAAGGACGTGGAATTCGATATAGGAGATCATGCGTTGTTAAGAGTCGCTCCATGGAAAGGAGTTACAAGATTTGGAAAGAGAGGATAACTTAATCCTCGATTCATCGATCCATTTTAATCCTCGATCGAGTAGGAATCGTGGCCTATAGACTCGCTTTTACTGCCAAATATGTCTCGTGTTCATAACGCTTTTCACATATCTATGTTACGTAAATATGTGAAAGACCCGAACCATATTATTGAGTTAGAACCTGACGAAATAGCGGAAGATTTGACGTATGAAGAGGTTCTGTTCAAATTTTGGATAAGAAGGAACATATTCTACGCTCCAAGGTTATACCTCAAGTCAAAGTTTTGTGGAGGAACCACGATGTTGAGGAAATGACTTGGGAGTTAGAATCAAATGAAATCAAGGTATCCTTACCTCTTCGACATACCAGTAATGCGTACCTTAATTTCGAGGGCTAAATTTCATAAGAAGGGAGGTTGTAAGACCCCACTTTTATAAATAAAGATGAATTTTTCTATAAATATTATTTTTGAATATTATGGAATAAATTTGATATAATGTTATAGTTGTGGGTAATATTTATAAATTTTGCAAAGTATGCAAGTTGTTATAAAATATTCATTTGGTGGGAATATTCTTTTGTTAGGAATATTCGCATACAATGGCTCAATCATTGGTGGACCCATGGCGTAATTATTGTCGGATTGAAAAAGCATAAAAATATTTTATAAAAATAACTACGGAGGTGTTACCGTTAAAACCGTTGAACTACCCGGGTGGTAAAAGTACAATGCGATACGCGTAGTTGCATAGTAGCACACGGATTGATTATTGATGCTTACGTGAGAAGTCACTCAAATTATGCTCAATTATTGCTACAATAATTCTTTGCATCATATCTCTTATATTATTGATTCAATTATTGTCACAAAGATCATCATGTATAATATGTTATAGTATTAAATCAATAATTGAGACGACAAGTTATAAATGATTAATAATTGTTGAAAGATTAAATATGTGTTGATGAAAAAAAAAATGATTTGTGGTAAGTTTGATTATTTTATGGGGGCTCATATGTCATCATCTAAGAGTCTCTTCACGAATAAGTAATTACCTTCGTCGATAGTAATTACCCTTGTGAATAGTATTTACCTTCGTCGATAGTAATTACCCTTGTGAATAGTATTTACCTTCAAATCGATAGTAATTACCTTCGTCAATAGTAATTACCCTTGTGAATAGTATATTTACCTTCGTCGATAGTATTTACCTTCGTTAATAGTAATTACCTTTACCGACGTCCGAACCACTTGTCATTTCATATTACAGCGTCCAAACCAACGTCAACCCACTTGCCTTTTCACACTCGGTCTTCAAGCTAGAAATCTTCTATAAATAAAGGCCTGAGGGCTTCATTATTTTCACTTAATTCATTCAAGCTATAGAGAGAGAAAGTATAAAGAGAATAAGAGAGAAAGAAGAAGAGTATTTTGTTACTACACTTTTCTTTGCGCAGATTCAATCTCCTACCAAATGTAAGGGGTGTTATTCTTTCTTATTCATGAAGAGAATCATTGTTATTCCATTGCTTATTATTCTCGCTGGAATAACTCGATAAGTGGTTTACCCTATACTTGGTGACATTCTTCTATTATTCATTCATTGGAACATCACATCAACATCCTGTTCTCCATCTTTTTATTACAACATCACTCGCATGTTTTACACGGACCTCGGTTTCCTTCTTTATTATTCTGTTGGAACATCCTTGTCGTGTGTTTTACACCGGATCCGGTTCCATCTTTATTATTCTGTTGGAACATCCCGTCAGTGAATTTCACCGACTGGTTCCGTTATTTATTATACTCGTTGGAATAACTTGCTGCATGCGGTCTATCGCATGCATGGTGATTTCTTTTGTTATTCCATTCTTTATTATACCAAAGTTAAAACTTTGACTTATACTCCATGAAATTAGTGGAATATCCTTGATATTTGCGTTTCATCCAAGATCTTTTCATATTCTTCGATCATTCTTGAATTTTACTCTACAAAATAGTATCATGTTGATAATTTGGGCGTTAATAATTCCTAGATAAAATAATTCTTGAACTTGTTTTATTGAATTCTTATATCATTGTCATCATCCTCATGTTTATATTTTTTAAAGTCATCTCGTGGCACATGTTGCATAGATGGACTTGGTATGATTATGACCGAGAGACTATTCGTGTAATCATGACCGTAATGTTACAAATGATGTGGTAAAAATCCTCGGTGGTAGTAGTGCGTTGATGGACGATTGTTGGCATGATCACGACCATTAATGAATACACAAATATTCTCGGCCCGTAGTGCATGAATAATTGTGGTCGTGATACTAAAGAATATCCTTGGCCAGTAGTGCGGGGTGATTCGATGATGTGGAATATTTATTAAAGTGAGTCTCAATTTATAACGAATGATGAAAAACCTTTTCAAACCTAAAAGATAGTAGACTTTATTTTCTACTGACTCTTTTAATAGATTGCATATTCATTGCAGATTAAACCGGTTGTCTATTGTATTTTATCGCTTTAACATTGTTGAAGACTATTGATAATTTATTCTACATTATCTTAGTCATAATATTTCTTCTTGGGCTAGTTGAGCTCACCTTTTCTTTCACCGTTCTCTTCTTGAAATGAGAATATAAATGGACGACGAGCTCTGGGAAACGAGTGATGGTCCTGAAGATAGCATTTGTGACGCCCTAAAATTAGGTATACATCACCCATCTTGGGTCACCACTTACACTATGTACATAAATTCAAATACAACTTACTAATATAACTGCTGTGGTATAATACGACATAAAATCGTGAGTTTGAATACAAATATTGTCTACTAGATATTATACAAACTCAAAAGGAGTCCTCATTACTACTATTATCACACTATTTCACGTAATAGTGAGGACTACTAATGCTATCCTCTCGACCATTACTCCGCTCCCGACTCGTCTCAGCCTATGTTCTCATTTCAAGAGAAACAAAGAAAAGAAAGGTGAGCTCAACTAGCCCAAAGAAGAAATATTATGACTAAGATAATGCGTAATAATTTATCATTAGACTTCAACAAAGTTAAACCGATAAAATACAATAGACAACAAGTTTAATCAATAATGAGTAAGAATCCATTAAAAGAGTCAAGTAGAGAATAAAGTCTACTATCTTTTAGGTTTTAAAAGGTTTTTCATCATCATTATATATTTGAGACTCACTTTAATAAATAATCCACATCATCGAATCACCCCCGCACTTTTACTGCCAAGGATATTCATCAAATTATCAATGGTCATGACTATACCGAATCACCCCTCGGTCATAATCATACCAAAATTATCCATCAACGCATTACTGTGCCACCGAGGACTTTTATCACATCATTTATAACAAGCCATGATTATACCGAATGATCCTCGGTCATAATCATACTAAGTTCATCTATACACGTAAAGTTCAAGATAACATAATATAACATGAGGATGATGACAATGACATAATAATTCAATAAAACAAGTTCAAGAATTATTTTATCCGTGAATTATTAACGTCCAAATTGTCAAAATGATCTTTATTTTTGTAGAGTAAAATTCAAGAATGATCGTAAGAATATTTTCATGAAAAGATATCTTTGGATGAAGCGCAAATATCAAGGATATTCCACTAATTTCATGGAGTATAGAAGTCAAAGATTTAACCAACCGAGTATAATAAAGAATGGAATAACAAAAGAAATCACCATGCATGCGATGACTTCAGATGTATAAAAGTTATTCCAATGTAATAATAATAATGTAACCAGTCGTGAAATTTACACAATCGAGTGATGATCCAACGTAATAATAAATGTCAATAATAAACAATGGAACCAGTCCGGTGTAAAACACACGCGACGTGATATTCCAAATGTAATAATAAATGCGAATAATAAACAATGGAACCAGTCCTGTAAAAAACACACGCATGTGATATTCCAAATGTAATAATAAAGAATGGAATAATGTAAGGAGATCACCAAGTATAGGGGATTACTATATACGAGTTATTCCAATGTAATAAATAAGAATGGAATAATATAAGGATTTCACCAAGTATAGGGTATCTGGCATGATACAAAGTTATGTATAGGGTATACCACTTTTACAAAGTTATTCCAATGAATAATAAGCAATGGAATAACAATGCTTCTCTTCATGAATAAGAAAGAATAACACCCTTTACGGGTACAACAAATAATATTTCCTACCTTAGAAGAACCGAATATTGGCAAGGTGAAGTAGCGAATACTTTTCTTCTTTTCTCTATAGTTTCTCTCTCTGAGTTTCAAAGAATTCGTGAAAAATAATGAAGCACTAGGCCTCTATTTATAGAAGATTTCTAGCTTAGCACCTACCATGTGAAAAGGCAAGTGGCTCGGACGAATCGGTGATGTGAAAAGAAAAGTGGTTCGGCCGCTGTAAAATGTGAAACGGCAAGTGGTTCGACGCTTGAATGTGAAACGACAAGTGGTTTGACGTCGGTAAAGGTAATTACTATTGACGAAGGTAATTACTATTCACAAGGGTAATTACTATCGACGAAGGTAATTACTATCGACGAAGGTAAATACTATCGACGAAGGTAATTACTATTCACAAAGGTAATTACTATCGACGAAGGTAATTACTATCGACGAAGAGACTCTTAGATAATGACATATAGGCCCCCCCATAAAATAATCAAACTTACCATAAACGCCTCATAATGACTTTTTATATACATTAAGGATCGAATAAATATTACCACAAATCATTTTATTTTTAATCAACACATTTTTAATCTTTCAACAATTATTAATCATTTATAACTTGTCGCCTCAATTAATAATATAACATATTATATGAGATGATACTGTGACAATAATTGAATCAATAATATAAGAGATATGATGCGTGAAATCATCGTAGAATAATTGAGCATAAATTGAGTGACTTCTCACGTAAGCATCAATAATCAATACCGTAGTGTACTATGCAACCACGCCAGACATCATTTCTTTTACCAATAGGGTAGTTCAACAGTTTTAACGGTAACACCTCCGTAGTTATTTTTATAAAATATTTTGTCATTTTCTCAATCCGACAATAATAATTACATTGTGGGGTCCACCAATGATTGAGCCATTGTATTTAATATTCCCTAACAAAAAGAATATTCCCCACCAAACGAATATTTTATAACAACTTGCATACTTTACAAAATTTATAAATACTACCCACAACTATAATATTATCTCAAATTCACACCATAATATTAAAATTATTTCGACAAAATTTAAATCTTTATTGATAAAATATGGGGTCTCACAATCTCCTCCTTATGGAATTTCGCCTCGAAATTAGGGTACGACGACTGTATGATAAAGAGGTGAGGATACCTTGAATACCTTTATCGTTGAAAACATTAAATTCATCTTTGCAATCCTACCAAAGATATTTATTCACAATTCATCTTTGCACTACGGTGCCAAAGATATACAATCATAAAACCAATAATGCTTTGAGGCGCAGCTTTAATAGTATCACGACCACGAATTATCCATGCACCAACGCCAAGGATATTTGTGTTTTCATTTACTGATGCGTGATTATACCGAATAATCCTTGGTCATAATCATACCAAGTCTATCTATGCCAAAGATGACTTTTTTACCACATCCATGAATTAATATTTCATTCTTTGAGACTCAAATTTCAATAATTAATCCATATCATCGAATCATCCCCGCACTACGTGCCAAGGATATTCATTAGTATCACGACCATTTAATTATCCATGCACTACTACCAAAGATAATCGTGTATTCATTAAGATCACGACCACAAATTATCCATGCACTACTACCAAAGATAATCGTGTATTCATTAAGTATCACGACCACAAATTATCCATGCCTACTACCAAAGATAATCGTGTATTCATTAGTATCACGACCACAAATTATCCATGATAATCGTATTTCATTAAGATCACGACCACAAATTATCCATGCACTACTACCAAAGATAATCGTGTTTTCAATTACGGTTATGATTATACCAAACAATCCTCGGTCATAATCATACCAAGTCCATCTATGCACTACAGTGCCACGATGACTTTCAAACATAATATAAACATGAGGATAACGATATAAAGAATCAATCAAATGAGATAAAGGATAAATATTAAACATTTATAATATAATTTATCCAGATTCAAGAATATCCCCATGTTATCAATCACTTAATAATCTCATAATCTAATATCATTAATATTATAACAATATTTTAATCACTTCTTAAATTTATAAACAATTTATCTCAATTGTTTACGCTTTTACCATATAATGCATTTAATCATCCAAAAATACCATACTCATAAGATATCATCACCAATTATCAAATCTCTCATCAAAAAATATGCATATATTCTATATAGGATTCTCTAGCCATAAAATCCTATTTTCAACTTTTGTTACTTCACATAACATATTTAACTCATATGTTTGTAACTAAACTATTTTCATGAAAAATACCAAATCAGTCCCAAAAATATTTCTTTTCTGGGTTTTAGAATAATATAGTCCCATAATGAAAATATATTTTTCTCGGAATTTTTAAAATTCATTTACTATTTTTCAAAAATCAATTTCTAATTAATTCCTTAAGAAATTAGCTACCTCAAGTTTAACTCCAAAAATTCCCAAATCTTGGCAAGACCTTACACATGTTAACCTGAGCTTCCAGTTTAAATTTCATGGTCATCGGAGTTATAGAACTCCGGTTATAGCGTTTTTTGTCGGAAAAACCTAAATATTGAAATAGTCATAACTTGCTCATTTTAAGTCAGAATGAGCTCATTTTTGGACAGGAGGTACTTTATACCATATACCTTCAAGTCCAAAAGGCCAGAATTTTTCTCATAATTTAAGTGGCCAAAACAGCCCGTCTAAAATCATGGCAGCAGCTTTTTCGGTTTTTACAGCTTTGCACTCCTTTGCTAAAATCAGTCCACACAAAAATCTACAACACCTTTTTCAGTAATTCCACTTAGATTAGTTAGGTAACTCATAGATCTAACTCTAGGACTTGACCACACTCAAAAATTCAAAATATAATAGGAGATATGGTCAATTGAATTTCATGTTACGTTTTTCACCAAAATCTGATTTTCAACTCTTTGTGATTTCTAAGAAACTTTCATGTTTTCACATACTAACCAACATAACTCATCTTAAAATTTACTAACACTTCATATACCCATGATTTTCATCAGTTCTATCCTTTTATTATGACTTTCATCATAATCCACGTAAATGATCCTTTTAGTTGAAGAAATATTTGAGGGTTTAAGAAATGTGTTTTTGTCTTTGGTCAATACAAAATTCGATTTCACGCTCTAGGGTAGGCTAGGAAGACTTCAAGAATACGCCAAGAAATTTATTAATGATAGAAATATCATTCAAAATCATTTTCTCGTCCAAGACTTGGATAAGACGTCACATTAATACCAATCGTGACTTCTATCCCTTAACCCAGATAAGACCTCACAATGATACCTATATACTTGCCATCTTCATCACGACGTACGCCGCTTACGTAAAGTCCGTTCTTCGGTGCATTTCACACAAGGAAGTCAACAACGAAAGGATCGGGGCTCTTTACTTATGGCTTGATATAACAGTGATTAACTTTAGGGTTTGGTTACTTTGAATTCGTATAATAGGTTGGTTAGGAATATGAAAGCTAACAACCTTACAAAAAGAATAATGAGTAGTTAATCAATCATTTTCAAAAATTACCTCAAAGGCAAGTATTTTCAAAGAGATAAGATCGTGAAAGTGTTTATTTGAAACAACAAGATTAATAAACAGTGGAGGTAACGAAGGTTTCTCCCAACGAAGTTTCAATAGAAAAATCAAAGTCTAATTTTTCCGGAGTCAAATTTAAACATTGAACACAACTAGGTAGAATAAAAGAGTGGGTAGAACTTGTATTGAATAAAGTATAGACTTCGTAATAATTTATAATTAATTTACCCTTAATAACTTCATTCGGGTTTTCGAATAAACGCCTCGCTTTAAATTACCGAAGTTTGACTTTACTATAGGTACATTCCACCCTTAAGTGCTTCTTCACATTCCCCGATCCATGATTTGAATCATTATTCTTCGATCCATATCGAATTCGGGTTGACCGCTATGCATGTGGTAATTCCGAATTCGATGTTGGGTTCTCCCAATTCTTTCCAAAAAGCAAAGTCCATTTCATCTATTTTGGCTTTATTGATCTGGACGCCTTTTTCTACACTATCAACGCGTTGTGCGCCTTTTACCCATGCATCGCCTATTCTCCTTCGTTCGCTTGTTTCTTATTTCACCGATCTTTGATTTTAAATTCTCGATTCCAACTTTAATATCTTACACCCCTCGCCAAAGCGTGATTTTGTTCGAGCATCGCATATCGGGTAACCCAATTTGGAATTGTTGTATCCCTTTGTTCCACGACTCGTTTCTTTGTTCTTCAACTTGTTTTTCTAGCTCACGAACACGATTTTGTAATTCTAAGTTTTGATCATAAACTTCTTCTAACCAATTCTCCTCGTGTTCCTCTTCTTCCTCACTCTCACCGCTACCTCTCAAACTAGCTTCTAAAAGCAACAATTAGTTCTTCATTCACTACGTGGATATCTCTAATTTGTTCCTCGTCTCGATTTCGCATTAACTCGATTAGTGATTAAAGGTGTCACAACGGTCACATTCACTCCATTGTGAATATTTTCACCGCCATTTCCAAACACCGCCACAAAATAAGGGTTAATTGACATGCAACATATTATCACTATACTCGATCGACCAATCAAATACCAAATAAACTTAGGTAGGTCATACTAATGAAGGTATTCCCGTCCTCCCCTCCTAGTACTATTCTCACATCTTAGCCAGTGATTATATCCTAAGCTCGATATTAACCGTGACGCCCCAAAATTAGGTATACATCACCCATCTTGGGTCGCCACTTACATGGTACATAAATTCAAATACAACTTACTAATATAATCGTAGGTATGCAATACGACATAAACCGTGAGTTTGAATACAAATATTGTCTACTAGATATTATACAAACTCAAAAGGAGTCCTCATTACTACTATTATCACACTATTTCACGTAATAGTGAGGACTACTAATGCTATCCTCTGGACCATTACTCCGCTTCCCAGACTCAATCCCAACTATGTTCTCATTTCCTCAAGAGAATAAAGGAAAGAAAGGGTGAGCTCAACTAGCCCAAGAAGAAATATTATGACTAAGATAATGCGAATAATTTATCATTAGCCTTCAACGTTGTTAAACCGATAAAATACAATAGACAACAAGTTTAATCTGCAATGAGTAAGCAATCCATTAAAAGAGTCAAGTAGAGAATAAAGTCTACTATCTTTTAGGTTTTAAAAGGTTTTTCATCATCATTATAAATTGAGACTCGCCTTTAATAAATAATCCACATCATCGAATCACCCTCGCACTACTGACCAAGGATATTCATCAAATTATCAATGGTCATGACTATACCGAATCACCCCCGGTCATAATCATACCAAAATTATCCATCAACGCATTACAGTGCCAATGAGGACTTTTATCACATCATTTATAACAAGCCATGATTATACCGAATGATCCTCGGTCATAATCATACTAAGTTCATCTATACACGTAAAGTTCAAGATAACATAATATAACATGAGGATGATGACAATGACATAATAATTCAATAAAACAAGTTCAAGAATTATTTTATCCAGGAATTATTAACGTCCAAATTGTCAAAATGATACTGTTTTGTAGAGTAAAATTCAAGAAATGATCAGAAGAATATTTTCATGAAAAGATACTGGATGAAGCGCAAATATCAAGGATATTCCACTAATTTCATGGAGTATATGTAAGACCCCGAAATTTTTTTAAATAAAAAGGAATTTCCTTTATTTATTATTTTGAAATAGTAAGGGTTGATTTGATTAATGTGGATAGTTAAGGGTTAAATACGCAAATATTTCAAAATAAGCAAGTGGTTATAAAATATTCATTTTTGTTTGGGAATATTCGTTTGGTCGTGGAATATTAAATCTTTGTCGGGAATATTCGTAAATACGGCCATGAAATGACCATGTGGGGCCCCATAACGGAAAGCGATTGAATGAGGAAAATGACAAAGTTTGGGTGGTTATAAATAACTGCGTAGTTATTACTGAAGTTAAGACTGTTGGAATACCCGGTTGGTTAAATAATACGAATACGCTGGCGTGGTTTGCATAAAGAAAGCACACCAGTATTACACATATTATTGAATTATTGATTAAATGCGTGAAAGGCACTACTCAATAATTGTTACAAATGAGTCTTCGTTCAATAGTTTATTTTATTGATTCAATAATTGCTGCGTTGGTATTTTATATTATTCTTTGTTTCAATAATTGTCATCACATGCATGATTTTCCATTATCGATCAATAATTCATATTATTTGAATAATATTATTAGATAACATTATTGGCAATGTCTAGAAAGTTCTGCTCTAAGGAGAGGTTTGGTCACCTAATTGCGGCGCCAAGATGGAGAGATCCTTATTAAAAGCCCCTCTTTCTTAGGAATGTACTGGTTGTTATAAATGTGATTCTCGTAATATTATTTGTGAATAATTAATTATTGATTCATATGATAAGGAAATATTTATTTTATATGAATATAAATGATGGATTTATTTATGTGGTTATTAATGAAAGAATTAATTCTGAGATGTTTTATTTGTATTTTGTCGGATTGGAGGTATTAAAAGATCAAATCGGTGTTATTACAGCTTTATTGTGTGAGTTATAATATTTAATCCGACCGTTGGATCGTTGTAATTTTTGGATATGTTATACATATATAAGTTGAGTATATGTCCACAAATTTTGAACCGTTAAAATGAACGAATGATTTGTTATAAATTTTAAGAGGTGTTTGATTCTTGAGTAGGGTTATAATTGATTTTGGTGGAAAATTCTAGAATTGAGTGGGCCCCACTTGTGGTTGGTGAAAAATGTGTGCTGAATTTTATTTCAAATGTGGTGGGTGGCAATAGTAGCGAGTAAAGCCATCGTAGCTTGGCAGTCAAGTCTGCTTGGTAATTAACATTTTCCTATAAATAAAGGGCTAAGTTAGAATTGAAAATCACACCGAAACAAAAGTTTTCTCTCTCTCTCTCTATATTATTGAGCGTATTTTGTGAGTATTTAGATACTTTGAGAGTTCTTTGTTAAGACAAGTTTCATTCAAAGATCACTTGAGACCTTTCCTTCCAAGATCTCGATTCTTTGAGGTAAAGGATATTATTTTTTTTTCGTAATGATATTATTTCTTCAATATCATTATCTTTGAAATATTGGTTGGAAATTTTTATCAAATTTGGAACTTTTTCATGCTATGGGGTTACTATTCATGAGTTACTATTCACGAGTTACTATTCATGAGTTACTATTCACGATTTACTATTCACGAGTACTATTCATTAAGCGTGAAAATGTTTTTTTTGTGGAATTTCTATCTTTTGGTGTCTGAGTTACTATTCACGAATACGTAACTATTCACGATATCTGACTATTCACGATATCTGGCACTATTCATCGAAAAATAAAATTTCTTCTTTTCGTCCAAAATATATCTATTCGGATACTAGCTTTGATTGTATCCATGTTTTGATCATTCTTGAATTTTACACCACTGTGATTATTTTTGAGTTATTTTTGGGCGTGGATAAAATAAAGTACGAATCCTTAATCCTTAATCCTTGTCATTTTGTTTCAATCGGATTCGTTCTTTAAAAATATTTTCATCATCCTCGGTCTTAAATGATGATATTATTGAATATCTTTGGCCCGTAGTGCAAAGATGAATGATTTCAAGAATATCTTTGGCACAGTAGTGCAAAGATGAGCAGTGTTTAAATGAACACGACCGATCGATGAATATCTTTGGCCTTTAGTGCAAAAGATGAACAAAAGTTGAGATGAACATGACCGATTGATGAATATCTTTGGCACAGTAGTGCAAAGATGAATATTTGATTTGAGATGAATATTGATTGATGTTACAGGATAAAATATTGATGATGGACTTGTTAAATTCATAGATTATAGTAGATTTCATTCTCTACGTAACTCTTCTATGAATTATTATTTCCATTGCGAATATTGATCCGAAACTTGTTGTCTATCAGTATTCTATCGATTTTTCCTCATTGGAGACTAACGATAATTGTTGTATATTATCTTAGTCATAGTATTCTTTATCGGGCTAGTTGAGCTCACCCTTTTCCTTGTTGTTCCATTTTTCTTCTCGGGGAGGCGAGAATGTAGCGAAGTACTAGTCGGGGTATGGAATGAAGGTTCTAGAGAGAGTTGTTTAGTAGTCCTCACCATTTTGTAAAATAATGTATCAATAAATGTGATGAGGATTTATTTGAGTATAGATATTGTCTGTAAGATAATATTTGTATTTAAACTCACAGCTTTACTATTGTAATAATAAAGTTGTAGTTGTTTTACGTACCATGTATTTGGCGACTCGTAATGGGTGTGGTGTATACCTATTTTGGGGCGCCACGGTTGGTATCGAGCTTAGGGATATGATCTCTGGCGGAGATCGGGAATAAAACTAGGAGGGAGAGATTTATAAATCCTTCGCTAAGGTGTGTCTACCTAAGCTTATTTGTTGGTTGGTCATATTATAGGGTATTATGTGATTTGTTAATTTATTTAATTAACCCTTGTTTTATGATAGTTTTTTTAAATGGTCACGCTGAGAACGTTAACAATGGAGTGAATGAGATCGTGGAGACACCTCTAATCGCCAACCGTGATAATGTGATGTCGGCGAAGAAGGAATTAGAGATATCCATGTGGTGAGTGAAGAATTGATAGTTGCACCTTAGAGATAATCGCAGAGGTAACAAATTGAGAGTGAGAAGAAGAAGAAGAAGAGCACACAAGAGAGTTTATTAGAGGTATTTTATGATCGAAATATAGAATTGCAAAATCGTATTCATGAGTTAGAAGAAGCAAAGCTAAAGAATTGCAGGCGTTAAATGAGCAAAAGGATGCAACGATTCAAGCTTGTGTTACCCGATCGTGATGCTTGAACGAAGCACTCTTTGGTAGAGTATAAGATGATAAAGTGAATCGAAATTTGAAGAAGAAATAACCGAACGAGTGAGAATGAGTGATGCGTGGGTAAAAGCCGCACGACGCGTTGATATTATGGAAAGAGATGTCCAATCTAAAAAGAAGATTTAACGATGACGGAAGACGCGTCAGCGAAACATCAAGACCATCAACAAATTCTAGGGGAAGAGAACGATCGCCGCTTAGATGCTACAGATGTGGAGAGGAGGGACATATAAGGTCAAACTGCTCAAAGCCTTCCAAGGTATGCTATAATTGTGGAAAAGAAGGACATATCGCTCGAGATTATGCGATATCGAAACCCATCCAGCGTGAATGGTGACTCAAAAAGGATGTCCCGAAAAAGTCAAAGTCAATCGGTTCTTGGAAGAGCGTTTGTCGTGGCCAGGTCAAAATGAGGAACCCGAACGAAGTTAGCACGGGTTAGTTAATTATAAATTCTTGCGAAGTTTATACCTTACTAGATACCGGTTCTACCCATTCTTTTCTCTCTTTTGCTTACGCTCAACGTTTGAACTTGACTACGGAGAAATTAGACTTTGACCTATTTATGGAGAATCCGTTAGAGAAACTTTCATTACATCCGTTGTTTAGAAATCTTGTTTGATTCAGTTTGCACTATCACATTACCCGTTAACCTTATTTCTATAGAGATATTTGCTTTTGATGTGATTTTAAGGTTAACTACTCATCATGCCAAATTGATTGCTTTTGTAAGGTTGTTAGTTTTCATATTCCTAAGCAACTTTGTTATTCAATTCAAGCAATCAAACCATTGTAGTCAAACATTTTCATATCAAGCCATGAAGTCATTCGCTTATTACGGATGTCAAGTTTTCTTAGTCTATGTTATGGATTTGAATAAAGACACGCCGATTTGAATAATATTCCTGTTGTTATTGATTTTTCCCGACGTATTTTCTCAAGAATTTCTTGCTTACTCCCAAAGCGATATTAAATTTTGTATCGAATTTGAACCCCAGACAAAACTCATTTCTAAAATCTCATATCGAATGGCTCTATTGAACTTCGTGAGTTAAAAATTCAACTATAGAATTTGGTACATGAGCCTTTATCTTGTGACTTCCTTTGTGGAATTCACCTAAGCGACTTCTCTGTAGGGGACGCCATATTCGTGTGATAGTAAATCGATAGGTGTCATTGTGACGTCTATCCAAGGTTGGGATATGAGTCACAGGTTGAGAGCAACCTAAGTCGATGAATCGAAATACGTAGCTTTCTGAAGCTTAGTTGGTTATTATCGAGGATATTCTCGAATCGCTATCGCAAATTGACTCGTAGAGATACAAAATTCGAATGGAGCAAGGAATGTGGGAAGAGATTCAAGAACTCAAGAGGAGACTCATTTCAAAGACATGTTCGACCATGCCATCCTCGAAAAGCGAACGTGGTAAATGACGTGTTGAGTAGAAGATCGTATATAAGTCTGAAAATACGATATTGTCAAAGACTAATTTCAGTATAATTTACAAATAATAGAGATGGAGATGAAAACTCTAGGTACCCACGTGATGATATACGAGTATAATCGACTTTAATCGATAAAGTTAAAGTCGCTTCAAGCCACCCAATCTTGAAATGATGCGTATGAAGAAGAAAGTACAAGAAGGAGCTATTTGGGCGCGAAATTGATGAAGAAGGAATACTTGAGTCCACTCTGAGACTTTGTGTTCCTAACGACTCGATTTGAAGTACAAGATTATGATGGAGGCACACAAAACACCATTTGCAATCCATCCTCGAAGTACTAAAATGTATCGTGATCTTCTACATACATTTTGGTGGAATAATATGAAGAGAGAGATTGCAAAGTTTATCTCGATGTGTTTAACTCGCCAACGTGTAAAGGCGGAACATCTAGTACCTAAGGGTCCGTTGCAACCACTTGAGATTCCTAATGGAAGTGGGAACACATTACCATGGATTTCAATTACGGGTCTTCCTACGGTTTCTCAAGGCATCAATGCTATTTGGGTTATTGTTGATAGATTAACCAAGTCTGCTTTTCATTTCTTGCCGATATCTGGAGACTTATTCACTTGAACGCCTTGCTAGTATGTGCGTGAATGAGATTGTGAGGTTGCTTGGCATGCCAAGATCCATAGTTTTGGATCGTGACCCAAGATTCACTTCAAGATTTTGGGTTAGCTTGCAAAAAGCTATAGGCACGGATTTGCGATTTAGTTCGACATACCATCCCCAAACAGACGGACAATCGTGAGAGGACTATTCAAACTCTTGAAGATATATTAAGACTCGTGTCCTAGACTTCAAGGGCGCTTGGGATAAGTATTTACCATTGGTAGAATTCTCCTACAACAACAAGCTTATCGTGCAAGTATAGGTGTGGCTCCATTAGAAGCATTATATGGACGAAAATGTCGTTCTCCAATATGTTGGGATGAGGTGGGTGAAGCAACATTGTTGGGACCCAAGTTATTACGTATGACTACCAAAAAGATCCAAATGATTCGACAACGTATATAAACGGCACAAGATCGACAAAAGAGTTATGCGGATCTTCATCGAAAGGACGTAGAATTTAGTGTAGGGGATCATGTATTATTGCGAGTTGCTCCATGGAAGGGAGTTACAAGATTTGGGAAGAGAGGAAAGCTTAATCCACGATTTATTGGTCCATTTCAAATTCTTGACCGAGTAGGAAATGTAGCCTATAGACTTGCGTTACCTCCGAGTATGTCTCGTGTTCATAATATGTTTCACATATCTGTACTTCGTAAATATGTGAAAGACCCGAACCACGTTATAGAGTTAGAACCGGACGAGATAGCCGAAGACTTAACGTATGAGGAGGTACCTATCAAGATCTTGGATAGGAAGGAGCATGTCCCACGCCAAGAAAGGTCATACCACAAGTTAAAGTTTTGTGGAGGAATCATGCTATAGAGGAAATGACCTGGGAATTGGAAACGGAAATGAAAGCGAGGTATCCTCACCTTTTCGAAACACCAGGTACGTACGTCAATTTCGAGGACGAAATTTCATAAGGAGGGGAGGTTGTAAGACCCCGAAATTTTTTTAAATAAAAAGGAATTTCCTTTATTTATTATTTTGAAATAGTAAGGGTTGATTTGATTAATGTGGATAGTTAAGGGTTAAATACGCAAATATTTCAAAATAAGCAAGTGGTTATAAAATATTCATTTTGTCGGGGAATATTCGTTTGGTCGTGGAATATTCGTACTGTCGGGGAATATTCGTACGACGGCGCAGCCATGTGTGGGCCCCATAACGGAAAGCGATTGGATGAGGAAAATGACAAAGTTTGGGTGGTTATAAATAACGGCGTAGTTGTTACCGTTAAGACTGTTGGAATACCCGGTGGTTAAAATACGATGTCTGGCGTGGTTGCCTGCATGCTTTGCATTATTACCTGTATTGATTGAGATTATTGAATTATTGATTCGCACGTAAAAGGCACTACTCAATAATTGTTACGATGAATTACCGTTCAATAGTTTATTTTATTGATTCAATAATTGCTGCGTTGGTATTTTATATTATTCATTGCTTTGAATAATTGTCATCGCACAAGATTTCCCATTATCGGATCAATAATTCATATTATTTGAATAATATTATTAGATAACATTATTGGCAATGTCTAGAAAGTTCTGTCTAAGGAGAGGTTTGGTCACCTAATTGCGCTACCGATGAGGAGAGATCCTTATTAGAAGCCCCTCTTTCCTCGGGAAATGTACTGGTTGTCATAAAATGTGATTACAGTAATATTATTTGTGAATAATTAATTATTGATTCATATGATAAGAAATATTTATTTTATATGAATATAAATGATGGATTTATTTATGTGGTTATTAATGAAGGAATTAATTTTAGATGTTTTATTTGTATTTTGTCTGGATTGGAGGTATTAAAAGATCAAATCGGTTATTATTATAGCTTTATTGTGTGAGTTATAATATTTAATCCGAATAGTTGGATCGTTGTAATTTTTGGATATGTTATACATATATAAGTTGAGTATATGTCCACAAATTTTGAACCGTTAAAAATGAACGAATGATTTGTTATAAATTTTAAGAGGTGTTTGATTCTTGAAGTAGGGTTATAATTGATTTTGGTGGAAAATTCTAGAATTGAGTGGGCCCCACTTGTGGTTGGTGAAAAATGTGCTGAATTTTATTTCAAATGTGGTGGGTGGCAATAGTAGCGAGTAAAGCCATCATCGTAGGTCAAGTCCGCTTCTTGGTAGACTAACATTTTCCTATAAATAGAGGCTAAGTTAGAATTGAAAATCACACCGAAACAAAGTTTTCTCTTCTCTCTATATTATTGAGCGTATTTTTTGTGAGTATTTAGATACTTTGAGAGTTCTTTATTGTCAAGATAAGTTTCATTCAAAGATCACTTCCGACCTTTCCTTCCGAAATCTTGATTCTTTGAGGTAAAGGATATTATTTTTTTTCGTAATGATATTATTTCTTCAATATCATTATCTTTGAAATATTGGTTGGAAATTTTATCAAATTTGGAACTTTTTCATGTCGGGTTACTATTCATGAGTTACTATTCACGAGTTACTATTCATGAGTTACTATTCACGAGTTACTATTCACGAGTACTATTATTCGTAAGCGTGAAAATGTTTTTTGTGGAATTTCTATCTTTTGATGTCGAGTTACTATTCACGAATACGGCCTATTCACGATACTGCACTATTCACGATACTGGCACTATTCATCGAAAAATAAAATTTCTTCTTTTCGTCCAAAATATCTATTCGGATACTAGCTTTGATTGTATCCATGTTTTGATCATTCTTGAATTTTACACCACTACGATTATTTTTGAGTTATTTTTGGACGTGGATAAAATAAAGTACTTAATCCTTAATCCTTAATCCTTGTCATTTTGTTTCACCGGATTCGTTCTTTAAAAATATTTTCATCATCCTCGGTCTTAAATGATGATATTATTGAATATCTTTGGCACAGAGTGCAAAGATGAATGATTTCTCAAGAATATCTTTGGCCTCAGTAGTGCAAAGATGAAGCGGTGTTTAAATGAACATGACCGATCGATGAATATCTTTGGCCTTTAGTGCAAAGATGAGCAGTGTTGAGATGAACATGACCGATTGATGAATATCTTTGGCTGTGGTGCAAAGATGAATATTTGATTTGAGATGAATATTGATTGATGTTACAGGATAAAATATTGATGATGGACCGTTAAATTCATAGATTATAGTAGATTTCATTCTCTACGTAACTCTTCTATGAATTATTATTTCACTGCGAATATTGATCCGAAACTTGTTGTCTATTGTATTCTATCGATTTTTTCCCTCGCTGGAGACTAACGATAATTTGTTGTATATTATCTTAGTCATAGTATTCTTTTTTCGGGCTAGTTGAGCTCACCCTTTTCCTTGTTGTTCCATTTTTCTTCTCAGGAGGCGAGAATGTAGCGAGTACTAGTCGGGGTATGGAATGAAGGTTCTAGAGAGAGTTGTTTAGTAGTCCTCACCATTTTTGTAAAATAATGTATCAATAAATGTGATGAGGATTTATTTGAGTATAGATATTGTCTAGAAGATAATATTTGTATTTAAACTCACGCTTTCTTGTTGTAATAATAAAGTTGTAGTTGTTTACATACCATGTATTTGGCGACTTTCGAACGGGTGTGGTGTATACCTATTTTTTGGGGCGCCACAAGATATAAGTCAAAGATTTAACCAATTGAGTATAATAAAGAATGGAATAACAAAAGAAATCACCACGCATGCGGTATCAGATGTATGTGTTATTCCAATGAATAATAATAATAACTAACCGTCAAAATTGAAATTCACACCGATGATGATCCAATGTAATAATAAATCTTTGAATAATAAACAATGGAACTGTGTCCTAGGTGTAAAACACAAAACAGGATATTCCAATGTAATAATAAATGCGGAATAATAAACAATGGAACCGGTGTCCTGTGTAAAACACACGTATGTGATATTCCAATGTAATAATAAAGAATGGAATAACGAAGGAGATCACCAAGTATAGGGGATTCACAGATACAAAGTTATTCCAATGTAATAAATAAGAATGGAATAATATAAGGATTTCACCAAGTATAGGTATGCCACAGATACAAAGTTATGTATAGGGTATACCACTTTTACAAAGTTATTCCAATAGAATAATAAGCAATGGAATAACAACGCTTCTCTTCATGAATAAGAAAGAATAACACTTTACGAATACAACAAATAATATTTCCTACCTTAGAAGAACCGAATATCGGCGAGGTGAAGTAGCGAATACTTTTCTTCTTTTCTCTCTATAGTTTCTCTCTCTGAGTTTCAAAGAATTAAGTGAAAAATAATGAAGCACTAGGCCTCTATTTATAGAAGATTTCTAGCTTAGACCTACCACGTGAAAAGCCAAAGAGGCTTGACGACCGTGATGTGAAAAGAAAAGTGGTTCGATCACCAGTAATGTGAAACAGCAAAGTGGTTCGACGCTCATGTGAATGTGAAACGACAAGTGGTTTGACGTCTGGTAAAGGTAATTACTATCGACGAAGGTAATTACTATTCACAAGGTAATTACTATCGAATGAAGGTAATTACTATCGATTTAAGGTAAATACTATCGACGAAGGTAATTACTTATTCACAAAGGTAATTACTATCGACGAAGGTAATTACTATCGACGAAGAGACTCTTAGATAATGACATATGGGCCCCCATAAAATAATCAAACTTACCATAAACGCCTCATAATGTACTTTATATACATTAAGGATTGAATAAATATTACCACAAATCATTTTATTTTAATCAACACATTTTTAATCTTTCAACAATTATTAATCATTTATAACTCATCGTCTCAATTAATAATATAACATATTATACGTATGATATTTGTGACAATAATTGAATCAATAATATAAGAGATGATGATGCGTAATTCATCGTGAAGAATAATTGAGCGTAAATGAGTGACTTCTCACGTAAGCATCAATAATCAATACTGCAAGTCTTCTTACTAACCATGCCAGACATCGTACTTTTTTACCAATTTATAGTTCAACAGTTTTAACGGTAACACCTCCGTAGTTATTTTTATAAAATATTTTTGTCTTTTTCTCAATCCGATAATAATTTACATTGTGGGGTCCACCAATGATTGAGTTATTGCATTTAATATTCCCTAACAAAAAGAATATTCCCGACCAAACGAATAATTTATAACAACTTGCATACTTTGCAAAATTTATAAATACTACCCACAACTATAATATTATCTCAAATTCACACCATAATATTAAAAATTATTTCGACAAAATTTAAATCTTTATCGATAAAATATGGGGTCTCACAAAGATTAGTAGTCCTCACTATTCTCGTGAAATAAAGTGTGATAATAATTGTAATGAGGACTCCTTTTGAGTTTGTATAATATCTAGTAGACGATATTTGTATTTAAACTCACAGCTTATGTCGTATTATACCGTGACGCTTATGTTAAGAAGTTGATTTAAATTACAGACCATGTAAGTGACGACCCAAGATGGGTGATGTATACCTAATTTTGGGGGCGTCACAGTAGCGGAGGAGGAGGCGGTGGAGGAACGGAGGAAGGAGTTTGGGACGGCAACGAGGGTGATGGAGGTCCGGCGGTCCAGCTGACAATAAAGCTGTAGTTCTCAAAAATCATTAACAAAATATTTTGTAAATAATTAATAATTAATTTTATATTGCCCATTTAAAATATTTTAAAATTTAATTTATATTTAATTTTTACAGTTTAAAACAAATAATTTTTTGTTTATTTACATTTTTGCCCTCTAATATAATAAAAAAAATTTGAAAACTTAATTTTTTTAGTTCACATCAGCATAAATTTGTCTAGTCAGCGAGCCACGTCATCAATTTATGACGTGGCAGACTTAATTGAACCAAAGTGGAAAAAATTGATAGTTCAATCATCTAATTGACAAAATTGAAAGGTGGATAACCGAGGTGAAATATGACCTATAGTTTAGGGTAGTAAATCATATTTAAGTCTTATAAATATAAATAGTTTGAAGATTGTAAAAAGTTCATTAGCCATTCACTAGTAAAAGGGGAGAAGGGTCAAATAGGCCCCTGACTTTTATCGCGATGTCTACTGAGCACCCTATATTTTTTTTTTATCCAAAAGTACCCCTAACGTTATAATTTTTGGGTCGATTATACCCCTGCCGTTGACAGACATGCCAAATAGACTAACATCCGTCCAAATTGCTTACTGCCACATGGAAATACTAAAAATATTAATTAAAGAATACTAAAATACTAATTAAAAAAAACTAAAATACTAATTAAAAAAAACTAAAATACTAAAAAAAATCAAATTAAAAAATACTAAAATACTAAAATTCAAATTATTTTATTAATTAAAAAAAATACTAAAATTATTTTACTAAATATTAGTATTATATACTTTTTACTTTTTACTAAATATACTAATTTATTTAGTATTTTACTAATTGATATGTTATACAACTAATTGATATATTAAAATACTAATTACTAAAATACTAAATATATTGGTTCAGTGAAGGTATTTGTGGGGCACAAAGCTAGCTTTCTTGTTCTTTCTGGTGGAAATGGTAATCAGTTGAGAAAAAAAGAGGGGTTTCACAAGCCAAGGCGAAATCGGGTTTTCGCCATTTCAAAGATTGAAAGTTTTAGTTCAAATGGGCAGTGGTCTAATGTTGATACCAGCTCACAAGGGCAATTGAGTGGAGGTAGCTCGAGCTCGAGTCAGTATTATTCTTCGCGTAATTTTGAAGAGTTTGAGAGTAATAATCACCTTCGTAGATTGGTTAGAAATGGGGATTTAGAGGAAAGTTTTAGGTATCTAGAGAACATGGTTTATCGGGGTGATATCCCTGATATTATTCCTTGCACGAGTTTGATTCGTGGATTTTCTCAGATCTTGACTTGATTTCGCCGAAATCTGGGTTTACTTTTATATTTGTTTCGGTTGATTAATGTTTTAATTTTCTATCAACTGATGCTTTTTTGTTCATTGATTTTATATTGGTTCGGATGGTTCTTGGACAAAAGTGTTTTCCTTTAATTGAGTTTTGGTGCCTATGGAGGCTTGGACTGCTCTGCTGTTACAGGGCTCGGTTTTGATGTGGGTATGAAGTGTTGGTGATGTTATTTTCTTGCTCTTTGCTACAACTGCTTGGATTATTGGTTTCATGAATTTTTATTTGGTGGCGGACGGCGGTGATGGGTGGCGGAGGAAAATATTGGGGATAGTTGAGGAGAGAGAAAATAAAGAAATAATTATTAAATATATATAAAATATTATTTTTATACACATCAGACGGTAGGGTAGTAATTTTTATTTTAATTATTTGACACATCAGCAAAATATGTTCAAATTTTAATCCGTTTGTCTATTTGATATTTTTGTTAACGGCAGAGTACAGTTAATCCAAAAAATATAACATTAAAAGTATTTTTGAATAAAAAAAAAATATAAAATATTCGATAGATATTACGGTAAAAGTCAGACATATTTTTAAACCTTCTCCCCTAGTAAAAGTACTTACCATTATTAATGGATGTCACGTCACCGCAATTAGGACGGAGAGAGAAAGTCGGACCAACTCTTTTTTTAATTTCATAAATTTTTAAAAATACACATCCATTTATATCTTCATCCCTCTCCGCCCCTAAAACGATTATTCAATTAATATAATTTATACACATTAAAAAAAATCAAATTTAATAAATATTTTTTATAGTAATGGACTCAACTAAATACTAACTTAGTTATATTTTATTTTATTTTTAAAAAACAAAAATATTTGTACATTTTTAAGAATAAAGAAAATATATTATAAAGCAGGAGGAAGGTATTAAAGATTATTTTGATGCAAACATTGAAGTGAAGCCTTTTATTTATTTATTTTTCTTACCCTTTAAATTAAAGTTAGTTATAGGGAAGAGTATTGAGAATTGAATGTAGTGTAAAACTAATAAAAGAAAATTGAGGAGATAAAATAGAAGAGTAGGATAAATAGAATTTGTGTGATTTCAATAATAATAAAACTCATTTTTTGTGTTTTATATAATTTATTCACATGCAACGAGTGTCGTGATGCTGGTATATATTCCTCCATTCTAAATTAATTGTAATTTTAGAGAATTGCTGTTTTATCAAATTAACTTTATTTTAGACAATTAAAATACAAATTTATCCTTTTTATTTAATTTTTTTCCTCTTAAGTGTAATCGCTATATATAATTATATTTTTAGTAAAAATTTGACATAATAATTATATTTTTTTAATAAATGTACAGATAATTTGGGATGGCCTTTTCTTCTTGTTTTAAACTACATTCAAGAGTAACAACTTTCGAGGTATCTATTGATTTTTATTCGAATGAACTTTTTCGGTAATATAATTTGTTGCATTCTATTGCCAACCAGAAAAAAAGAAAAAAGACTAGGCGTTAATCAAGTTTGGACAAAAATTAATTTGGCCCTCAAATCGTCAATTAATACCTTTTAAGTATTTAAAAACAAATATTTTCGTTGCTCACTTATAGCTAATGTAATGAAGATATATGGGCAAAATGGAAGTAGTTGTGCAATTCATATATTGGAGGGAAATATGTCTATTATTTTGATGCAACTATTTTGGAGGGAAATAATAGTATAATTGAAGCTATGCGGTAATCAACATATGGTCAACCAGTATCTCCGACGATTTAATTGGCCGGGCCGGGCCGGGCCGGAATGACAAAAAGCAATAGAATTGGTGTTTTTAAATACTTAAGGGTGTTGATTGAGGATTCCCAAAATTTTGAGGGTGAATCAAATTAGACAAAACAAATTCAAAGTTTGAGCAAATAAAATGGATAATCAGACCTCATTTCATTGAAAATGATGGTAATTTCAACCAAACAGCATACACCTGTGCTGATCACATCCCACTCTTCCCAATTTGTCAGGTAGGCAATCTTGAGCTTCTTCAATTTTGGAAATGATACAATCGCTGGTGATGATTCCCCTACCCTGCCATCTGATCCCAAAAATGTATGACCGATGCATTTCAGGTTATGCATACCCTCTAAATGAAGTGTCTCAAGGGATGGCAGTCTCCCCAAAGGTGGTAAACAAACACAGTTTTGGCACTCCAGGAGTCGAAATTTCTTTAAATGGATCAATGAAATCATCCAACTGGGGAACTGACTGCCTCCGTATGACTTCATTTCTAACCACGTCAAGCTTGTATGAGGTTGAAGAGCTTCAGCCACGCGAGTCATTTGCTCAGCTTGAGCTAGAGGGCTGAAATTCATAGACAACTTTAAGAGGTGTTCCTTTTTCTTCAACTCAGCTTCTTCAGCCTCACCTGCATCTGCCACATACCCCAAACCTTCTATAGGAAGACACTCTCGGAGGTCGTTCAAGTTTTTCAGATCTCCTAGTTTACAAGCTGCTTCTTCAGTTCCAGTTCCTATTACAAATTTGCTCAATGTCCTAATAGCGCTTAATCTCCTAATTCCTTGTGGCAGTCTTGTTAGATTATTAGTTCCATCAATCTCAAGGTGCCTCAAGTTTATTAATTTTCCAATCCCTCGTGGTAGTTTTGTCAGATGATTACAGGACAAAAGCTTCAAGGTTTGCAAATTACATAAATCACAAACTGCTTCGGGCAATTCTTCTAATGGATTAAAGGATAAGTTGAGATACCGCAGGTTCATCACTTCCCCAACCTCTTTTGGAAGTTTACGCAGCCTGTTCCTGCTCAAATCTAGTGCCTTGAGACATCTCATTCGATGAAATAAATTAGATGGAACTGTATCAACTTGACTCACAATAGGTGGAGAATCGTAGAACGACTGAACCCAAAATGTATGTAGTCTTTCTGTATTGTCAAGGCGCTCCGGAAAAGAGAAATCATCTCCACGAATCAGTGTTAGATGACGGCAATCTGAGGACATTCTCCGTTGTTTTCCGCTATCTGCCTTGACAATAGAGCATTCGTTCTTTGTGACAGATTGTGCTAAATCATGAACCATGTCATGCATCTTAAATCTTATAACATTATCACGATCCTTATCTTTTTCCAAATCCTGGAAAAAAGACCGCACAATCAAAGTATCCAAGTACTCCCGACCAGTTACTTCCATATCCACACTTGTCCCTGAGTTGAGATAACCTTGTGCCATCCAGAGTTTGATCAGATTGTCTGCCTCTATACTGTAATCTTTCGGAAAGTTGGCACAATAAATGAAGCACCGCTTAATACTCGAGGGAAGCTCGTAGTAGCTCAACAGTAATGGAGGGAAAATGTCTATATTCTCTGCACCTTCCAGTTCCCAAATTTCACTGTTTAAAACATTCCGCCAATCTTCTACCGTGGTTTTGTAGCGCATGAGACTCGCAATAGTCTTGGCAGCAAGAGGTAACCCCTTGCACTTGTCTGATATCTTCCTGCCAATATCTTGATATTCCTCCGTACTTTTCTCAAACAATGCAATGCCACTGAACAAAGACCAGCAGTCTTGGTCAGATAACTGCCGCAACCGAAGGATGTAGATCGTTTCCATCATCTTTGCAACTCTCTCATTGCGTGTGGTCAGTAAAACTTTACTCCCGGATGCGCCAGACTTGAGAATGCATTTGAATGGTTCCCACAATCTGGAGTCCTCAGTCCACACATCATCTAGCACAAGCAGGAACTTCTTCCCCTCAACACACTTCTTGACAAAACTTAGTGTAGTTTCAAGTTCAAATACATTGGGAGCCTTACGTTCCACTTCTTCAACAATTGCCTTGGCAACCCGTACCTGATCAAAAGGCTCGGAGACGCACACCCACATTCTTATCTCGAAATAGGCTTTCACCTCGTCGCAATCATAAGCTTTTTGGGCGAGAGTAGTCTTTCCAATTCCTCCTAAACCCACTATGGAGATGATTTGGAGGATGTTTTTCACAGCTGCTATACTAGTACTAGTACTCTCGGAACACAACTTGCTTACAAGAGTATTCATATCCACATTTCGACCGCATACCTCAGACGCATCAAGGTAAGAGGTAGACTTGTAACGCACTGTTTCATGACCATTACCAATAACAACGGTTGTGCTAAATTTGTATCTCTCTTTCTCGATAGCAATCAAATCTAGTCTTTCAGTTATGTCTTTAATTTTGAGAGCAATATCGCGGCGTTGAACAACTCGATTGAAAGAAAAGCAAGGCAAAGAGATAAAGAAGCAGACCTTCTTGTTGTTGTTGTTGGTAGTTTGATCACCAACTCCTTTGATTTGCAGTTTGAGGATTGCTGTGCTCCACTCGGACAGGACATCGTCCATGTCATAGGATATGTCTTTGAGCTTACCGAGCCAGACCTTGACCGTCTCGGCCTCTTTTACTTGTCTTTTCTCGGCATCAACGAGCACAGCTTGGACGGACTGGAGTGTGCTCTTGAGCTTTCGGACTTCTTTGCTGACACCCACAACCAATTTATACTCTTTTTGGATCTGTTGTTTCATTAGCAAAGTCAGCTGTTCAATCACTTGGGTGATAAGAGCATCAATCATGATTGGATTGGAGTGCCAGCCAAAGGACTCTCTGTCTCTCTGTCTCTCTCTCTCTACAAACAAGCCGCAATAGTATAATCCAGATTTTCTGCTGTTAAAGAAAATCCAGATTTTTAGGATGAAGAAAATTACTAAATCAATTCTTATATCAGAAGATTTGGGTACCATGTCATAGAAATTACGGGGATGAAATTACCTGGAAATGAGTGAGAATGACTGGCGGAGTTGTCTCCGTCAACGGAGGCGGCTTCTTTTTCAAGTGAAAGTAAATGACCTGAACAGCCTACAGCAACCAAATATAGAAGATGATGTAAATTAACCGAGGAGGAAGTCATCATAGGAAATGATCACTATTCTAAGAAACATATCTCTCATAGTTGAATACTATAATATTTTTTTTTGTTACCCACCTCCTCTAGGACCTCTACTCTTAAGTTAGTAGAGATATGAAAAAATATCCTAAATACTCTCATTTTAATTAAATTTAAATAATTTTAATATATTTATTTTTATAAATAATTTTTAAAATTATTTATTATATTTAATATAGAGCCCCTTCTTATAAGCATGCGGCTGGTGACAAAATTCAACATCTTACGTGGCCATCGAATGAGTTACTAAATATATAATATAGAGAGAGAGAGAATTAATGCATGAATCATGGGTAGGGAGATTTCTTCCCTTTAAAATAAAATCCATCTTCTTCTTTTAGCACATAGCACATAGCACATAGCAGTATAAAATCCATCATCTTCTAGGATACAGGGATGCATGAATCATAGAAATTTTGTTACCACGCCGCATGTGGGTGATACTTATAAGAAAGGGGCTCATTTAATATATTTATTTTTATAAATAAATTTTTAATAATAAAATTATTAATTATATTTAATATATTTATTTGTATACATAATTTATTAAATAATAAAATTTAATATTATCAACATATTCAATGTATTTATTTTTATAAATAATTTCTTAAGTAATAAAATTTAATATTATCAATTATGGTGACAATTTGATTATTTAAACTTTATATTCTAATACAATTTAATTTAATTAATACAAATTACATTACAAATAAATACATTAAGCTATTTAAATCTAATTAGTAGTGGCAGAGGTTTTGTTTTTGTCTAAAAAATTTAATTCATCTGACTAATAAATCTTGTTTGATATTTTTTTTGCCTCTTAATCGTTACTCTAATCTTAACTATATTAAGAACTACATCTTAATAGTTTATTTAAAAGTTATATCTTAATTACTCAATTTTATCAAAGACTACCTTAATCTCATTTTGTCTGTCGTACTCTTAATAACAGCAAACAACTAGTATTTGTTATGTATCACTACTACCCATTAGAGAGAATTGATATTGTCAAGATTCATTTAGTATTTGGTCGTATTTTTTTTCTTAGTGATTATGGTTCTGTATATATACATATTTATTTATATACACTTGGCCAGTTGGCCTCATTTATTTAAAGACCTCAGCCGCCTTAAAGTTGTATACAGGGATTAGAAATATGAATTGTTACATTCAAGGTAAAGAACAATTTCTGCAAATGGAAAGGGCTTCCCCCCCGCTATGCAGGTAGGCAATGCTACATCCCAGTTTACACTGGGAACTGATAAATGCACTCCAGATCTGAACAATTAACACTCGCTCCGATTTAACTTTGGGAGTGGAGGTTGGACTGCAGTCCTCATCTCTGAGATTGTATCAAATACTAAGACCTTTGGTATGCTGCTGTTCTTCAAAACTATAGCGTTAAACCCCTTACCCTATAACAATACCCTCTGCTTTCTCCCTACAATCATGGTCTAGGTTTACACCTGTATCTTCCTTTTCAAGTTCCCCAATCAATCTTTCAATCTGTCTTCTATAAACGGGCATGAAGTGATCGGCAATCATTGTTTTTGACAGCCTAAGTTTACTATACAATGATCTAGAGGTAAGAAAAATGCCAACCTTCGACTCTGGCACCAGGTTATTATCCAAGTCAGAAGGGGTTCTGCTATCAGTTTCCTCCAGCTCATCAGAGAGTAGCTTAACAATATGCATGATTTTCCCTGGTGGGAAAAATCTGTGCACCTCTTTTGTCTCTGGCACAGAGCTCTCTAGCTCACTCTCACGTACCTCTGCAATAGCTTCTGCCTCTTCTTCCCTTATTTCCTTTGCTACATCAGCTTCCTCACCTTCTGCGTGATCATATAGCTCATGTTCAAGTTGTTGCCATAGCTCAACTTCAGTCATACGGTCTTCATGTGTATTGTGACCCACAAGGTCATCACCATTAATATCCACTTCACCATTCAAACCTGATTTATCTGAACGAGAATATTCAATTTCTGAATTCCAAACCATCCCCTCAGACGATACTGGAAGTTCTATGGCTTCAATGGTTGTTACGGTCTTCCGGGGGGGCGTAACAAGAGGCTCAGAAGTTTCTGTTCTGCTAGAGGAAGATTCTGAGGAATCTTTTCTTATGTTCGAGTTTGTACGAGTAGCAGCAGGCCGACGACGGGGACCCATACATGACCATGAGGATAACTGGAGGGAAGGACGTGACCATGCAGCCTGAGCCATGCTTTGGGCTCTCTTCATCACAACCTACGGTAATCAAAACACCACCAGAAAATGTTACCAACTGTAACTTTACTTCTATATCGTCAGGATCAGGTGCTCATCCGAGCACCTAGGATCATAGACTGAACAACAAACTGAATTGACAATCTACATGTCTAATACTGATTCAGCTTAAGAAGATAAGGCCAGGCTTCAAGAAATTATAGGTTTCTTCACCTTTCTTAAAACAGATCACACAACTTACATACCCCCGTATCATAAACTAGGTGAAGAAGTACGATGCGGATAAAAAAAAAAAAAATGGTCACATCATTACCATAAATTGCATGACTAGTTTTATCAAAGATGCGTAATATGTATTATTAAAAGCCACCAAGTAACTTCATATCCCAGTAAAGGAAATATACCTGAGTGCCACTGGAAACTGGACGCAATATTGCACCAGCGCCAGTAACTTTTGCTCTAGCACTAGCCATGGATGGAAGTCGAGAACCCAGTGCTGATGCAGAACGATAGACAGTACTAAGAATTCTGGTATGCTCAATCTGATTCCTTAGGTCATTAACCCAAGCAGATGCTGTCACCTACAGAAGTAGATATTTTTCAGTCTTCACTGTGTAGAATATAATATGAAAGCATATGCTAAAACACAAGAATTGCTTTAAAAAATTGTCCAGGCCAAGCAAACAAGTTCTGTCGGATATCAGGGAATCAGCATTGCAATATATTTCCAATCCAGGTGAGGGCACTCAGATTCATGTGACCATGCAACATAGTGATACAGTGAACCACTTTGTTGATGGTCAACAAGAGGTCATCATAGATGAAGTTGTCAAGGACACACAAAAAATAATTTCCAGACTAAGGTGGTGTTTGATAAAATTGAGTGTTAAGACCTGAACAGTTTAGATATCTGAATAATATAGAGCATCTGTCCAGAATTGTGTCTGAATGAAAAAATGTTGTTTGATAATTAATTTTTTCAAAATGTCTGAATAACATTATTTTACCATTTTAACCCTCATAATACAGCCCCTACACTGTAATCCAGTAAAACCCAATTAAGAAAACATAAGCAGAACCCATTTATAAAATCTTCAGTACATTAATACATACACACATAATTATATAACATAAAAGATAAAAAGCAACATTCGAAGGTCAAAGCCGAACAACCCAGAAAAATCGTGGTTAACAGAGTCAAATAGGCTTACCACCTGATAACATTTTCAGTACTCATTAGAGTGAAATATCATGACCATATACAGCAAGCAATCTGAAGCTGAGTAAATGAACTACTCCATGTTTCAATAACGAGTCACCCCTGTTTTATTTCTTCTCCCCTTTTTTCCATCAAGAAGAATATACTGTGTTTATGAGGATGGAGGTGAAAACGAATGGGTGAAGAGAGGTTAGGCAGTTAATTTATTTGTGGGTTGAAATTGAAATTGGATCTACAACTACAGGAGAGACGATGAGTATGACTTGAGACCAAAGACCCCCACCGCCTTATATCGCTCTGCGTTGTGTTGTCTTCCTTACGGAGATTTTCAATGACCAAGTTCTTACTTTTTCCGACTCCACCTTCTCCCAATCCGGCCAGCCTTCTCTATCTCTCCTCCAGTACCACTTCTCTCCGGTCGCCTTCTCAGTCGAAAGCCTCCTACACTCTCCTTCGGTACCAAAATCCCAAGATGTCCTCCGGCAGATCCCTCACCATCACGTTGTCATACTGATCAAGTCTCATCTGATATGTCTTCAAAAGCCCTAATTTTTTGATTGAACCTACAGATCTTCAATCAAGGCGAAAGATGCTGATCTATCGGTTCCTTTTCTCTTCTTGATGGCATTTGGGTTGTTTCATTTACTTGTTTAGGTTATTTTTGTCCCAAAAAAATATAATCTCGTTCAAATGTGGCTCAAAATGATTTAGCATTAATTTTGAATCTTACCGATTAAGAGGCATTAAGAGGCATAAAATTTTTTATCAAACAAGTTGTGCCTCTGACCGAAACAGAGGCACGCCTATTAAGAGACTTTAAGACCCAAACAAACACTACCTAAACATCAATGTCAATAATGTCAATAAAGGGAAGAATAACTGAAGGACAAAGCAGGAAGAAATGCAAATATTGTGTGCAATTCTAGATACACTTCCTTATAACAATCTTTTTTATATTTAAAAACCAAGTATAGAAATCTCTCTAATGGAGAAGGTAATGAGATTATACTTTATTTGAAAAGGAAGCAAAGAAGAAATTTAGGCTTATTTTTTGGCAAGGCAATTAAATAGAAGACTTTTCAACTAACAGTCCAGGATTTGAACCTCAGCACGCAAGTCATCCACAGAAGCAGCTGAGAATGTAGGGACTAAATCAGCTCCATTAATAACAGATGTAATGAATTCATTGCCTGAGTCCGCTAATTCCCATGTCATACAAGCAGCTGCATCAAGTATTCAGTCAGAACTTGACCAATGCTCAACAACCAAAATCAAGAGGAAATATTAGTGCACTACAAATAAATAATATATAACATGGGCTTTAGATAGGAGTCAGAACTCGGTGGCTAACAAAGAAACATCATGCTGTGCAAAAATAAAACTCAAACAAACCTGGAGCAAATGTGACACAAGATGCTGTAGACAATTCGTTCTGCTCCCGCAATACATAAGTTAAAAGTGCTGCAGTACCTCCACCCAAAGAGTGCCCTACAATCTGCATCCAAGCAGGTAATTAATACTGGTCTATCTCTATATAACTGACTAGCTTATATAAGTTATATAGAACCACCAGTATTGTCAAATAACAGCAAATGGAATCAAGAAAACCCCATAATAAATATCATCTGGAGCTATTTGAGCGAACTCCTAAGTTCAACATTCTAGAATATAACAGCAAATGGTCATATGATTCAATATATATTATCAAGAAATATTTCTATACTTTATCGCAAGCAAGTCACAAGAAACTTTTCCTATGGCAAATGTTTCAAATTTTATTAGACACATGAAATTAATACAGGACAAAACATATCGAGGAAGCAACATAGAAAATCAATATACTTTATCTCCGAGCTTTTAATCAAAAGGTTTCTGAAGTAAGACTTGATTCTGGAAAAAAAAAATTACATGTCCATCAAATATTCAACCTTCCTGGAAACACTACAAAGTTCCAAAAATAGGAATCTCTGAGAAAGGACTGGACTTTCATCAAAACCAAATTTAATCCACGAAGAAGTGGTAAAGCCAAGATGTCAATACCTGAAGTTTATAATCATGATATTTGCTGAGTTTTCCAACAAGACATGGAGTTGCAAGTTTTGCAATCCATCGAGCAGCCGCAACCATTCCGCCGTGTGCATAACCTAAAACTAAATTACTTACTCCTCCCTCATTCACAACTGTGTGATGGAATGGTACAACTGCTCCTGTAGCGACTGTCAAAGTATCCTTCATACTGTGAGTTCCACGAATCACTAAGAGGAAGGATTTGGTTTTATGATCTACTAGTATTGTAAAAGCTGGCTTCAGAATCTGCAAAATTAATTAATAGATGAATAGTCACACAAAACAAAAGAACCTCCACCCCCGTATAGACTCCACTAATGCTACATTACAATTATATTTGCCGTTTGTCATTTCAAGTTCCTCACCAATAAAACTTTTATCTCCTAGCTGGGAGTATCACATGTATTAACTTTCCCTTTATTTATTGTCCAACTCTTTTCTAAAGCAGAAAGCAAAAGAACACGAAGCAGAGAGAGAGGAGGGGAAAGTAATAGTAATAAATCAAGACAGAGGAGAGCGTAACAAGAAGCATGGGTGTTGAAGAACTACTTACTCCAGCTTTAGGTTCCTGAAGGAGAACATCGTCTTGCGAATAGCCAGTTTCTTCCAAAAATAATGGGAAAGGTTTCTTTGAGAAATGCCAACAAAGAGTCAGCAGGTTCAAGAGACGTCTAAGCTCAGAGGTTATTTCAGCTCCTTTAAGCTGCATGCTGTCTTTACCACCGAACACACTGCAAACTTGTAGATTTCCCTGCAAAGTATTAATCTGCTGAGAAACATTTACAATAAAAATTAACCTTAAAGACAACATAATAGTCATAATCATCACAGCTTGTCATAAGCAGTGATTCCTTGCAATTATGTGGATGCATATGTTGGGATACTCCTCGAATCGATTAGTATTATGTAAAGGAAGGTGACCTATTTTTAATAGAATATTTATTATATGCTATATGCTAGAGTCCTATTATGAGAAGGAATCAATTTGCAATAGGAGGGAGTTTTATTTTGGACACTATATAGAAAGAGGAGAGTTGTGGGTACTCTATAAATAGAATAGTATATTTAGTCATGTAAAAAGGGTGTGAGTGGATTTTGTGTTTGTGTGAGGGATATGGTTTTTGTAGCTTTTATATTCCATGCAAAAAAAGTTGTATTGTAAGTGGGAGGGTTTTGCAGTTTTTAGTCCGTGCAAAATGTTGTGTCGTAGTAATGTGGAACCTCAAAATTTAAGGCGTAACACTTGAGAGGATTATTGTAAGTCCATTATATTGATATAGTGGAGACTCAGAGTTTGGCTGATAGTTTTTCCCTTTAAGAATTTTTCACGTTAAATACCGTGTTGTTTCATCTCTTTATTTTATTGTGTGGGGCTACTTAATTCCCAACAAGTGGTATCAAGAGCTAGGTTGATTAGATCCAAGGAAGAGGGGAATTACTCGCATTGTTGTGACAAATAAAGAGAGTAATGATTGAAGGAAAAATATTGATGAATAAAAGATTTTACACTTATGGAGGATCACTGTTATAGTCGCTAGATGAAGATGATGGAAATGCTGATGAAGATAAAGACAATGATAATGGTGGTAATGCAATTAAAGAAGGGATAATGATGGTGACTATGACACGGATAATGCAGATGTTGCAGATGATGCAATTGACCCAGATAGTGTGCATGTTACAGATGATGTACAGATGACGCGGATGCATAGTTGTCACGTCGCGACGCCTAGGAGTCCAGGCAATGGGGAGAAGGGCACGACGAGACTCGACTTGAGGTGGAGCTGCCAAGGCGCACGTCTTAGCAAACTCTAAATCATCTACCCATCTTCTATCATCTACCCATCTTCCATCGAATAAAAAAGAAAAGGAGAAAGGCAAAACCCTTATCCATATTAACCCATGGACACAACTCGATACCCATTGCAACTGTTGTTTCTTCTCCCATCGATCTCTCCCATTCACTATTTTTCTTTGTTTCCATCGCAGGCTTCGCAGCCCGTCACACGCTCAAGTTTGAATAAATATAGTTGAAACCATGTATGGTTGCCTTCTCTCACCTCTCTTCTTTTATACTTAGATTTTCTCTCAATTGTTTCTTTCTTTCTCTCCTTCACTTTTTTTTTTTCTATGAATAAATATAGTCTGAATGGTTGATGCTTCATTATTTTATCTATTATATTTCTGTTTTTAATTTTCTATGCATATATGTAATATTGTCCAAGTATTACTAATCTATTATATAGTGCTATAAATTGTCCATGTCATGCATATACTGATATATGTATGACCCAACCAAGTGTCCAAAAGTTGATGATGACATTAATTTATTAATTTGTGTATGATTATTTATGCATATTTGATATGCATATATGTTGGCTGATATTACTAATCTATTATATGGTGTTAAGTAAATTGTCCAAGTGTCATGCATATACATATATATGTATGACCCAGCAAAGTGTCCACAAGTTGATGATGACATTAATTTTATACATTAATATATTTTAGAACTTAATTTATTAATGTGTTCTGATAATAACAAACTGTTTACTCTTTCTTGGTACAATTTACCAAGTGTTAACACTATCCATCAAGTGTTGTGTGCATTACTACTTACTAAACTAAAAATAAAAATGTCAATTCTCTCATATATTTTTTGTTAAATTGTATTTTGTAGAAACTAAAAAATAAAATGGCGGAAAGTTCGGGAGCCGATGGTTACCAAGGACCCGAAAAGAAAGGCCAAATCAAACGACCCGGGTTGAAAATATGGGTATTGGCCGGACATGAGCAATACGGATATAGTGCAATGTATCCTTCGTGGGAATCAAAATAGCAGAAAATTTTGGAAATGTAGCGAAGTGCCCCGAAACAACAACAGAAATTATGAGGGAGATGCAAGCAGCTTTGAATAATAAAAAGAGGAACAAGTCAATTGAGCTAGAAGATGATGATGATGTAGTAGAGGTGCAACAAGAATAATCATTTGCTTGTCCAAGCATGACTTTCAATGCTTCTTCTAACATTATCCCAAGTCTTGGAACAACTTCCAAAAGGAAGAAAGCTGTTTTTCAATTCCAAAAGCCACAACCAAAAGCTCCAACAAAGACGGTTGAAGCACTTCTAAAGAAGACTTCCGAAGAAGTTGTAGAGGAGAGACATAGCAAGCATTTGAGTCAAACGAGTATTGAAAATCATTTGTGGACACCGGAGGACAAGGAGAGTCCATATGCACATTGTCAACTTTTTCTACAAGTGTGGCATACCATTCAATGCTACAAATGCAAAGAGCTTTGAGGTAATGGTCGAGTCCATAGGGCAATATAGGCCGAGTTTTAAGCCCCCAACGTATCATGAGGTGATGGTTCCTTTACTTGAGAAGGCAAAGACAAAAACCGTTGAGTTAAGGGCAAAACATGAAGTTGGTTGGAAGGAATATGTCTGCACACTCAAGTCGGATAGTTGGACAGATAAGAGGGGACACTTGTTAATAGTCCGGAGGGGAGTTTATTTCATGGGTTCTGTTGATGACTCCAGTCAGTCGCAAGATGGCACAATGTTGGCAAATCTACTTGATAGTAAGATTGATGAAATTGGCCCTGAGTATGTTGTTCAGGTGGTCACGGACAATGCATCTAATTACAAGGCAGCGAGACATATACTAATGGAGATGAAGCCTACACTATTTTGGACACTTTGTGTTGCTCACTGCCTTGACCTTATACTAGAGAACATAGGCAAGTTGAAGCAATTTCAGCCCACAATCACTAATGCAAGAAGAATCAGGAAAAAACAAATAGGAAGAATCTTGTAAGACCTGCAATTAGTAGATTTGCTACAGCTTTCCTCACCTTGCAGAGTTTGTATAAGCATAAAGATGCATTGAGGCATTTGTTCATAAGCGAAAATTGGACAAAATCTAAGTTGTCGGTTACTGAAGCGGGGAAGAAAGTATGTGATACTATTATTTCAACAATATTTTGACATTATGTTGAAGATTGCATTAAGGCGTCACAACCACTTCTTATAGTTTTGAGGATTGTTAATGGTGATGAGAAGCCTGTTATGCCAGAAGTTTTCGCTGCGATGGAATGCGCAGAGAAAAAAATCAAAAAACATTTGATAACAAACAAAGACTGTATAAGAAGGTGATTGACTGTTGAGTGGTGATGGAAAAGTTAAATGGTGCAAAAATTATATGGGGTTGCGTTGTTTCTCAATCCAGGCAAGTACTTTGATATCAAAGAGGAACGTCAGGTGTTTGCTAGTACTTTATGAGAAGACTTTAATGACATTCTTGCAAAGATTGTGCCCGACCTAGATTTGATAGCCAATATAAGCAATCTAGCCAATAACTATGATGCTTCTCGAGATATTTTTGCAAGAGAAATGGCGATTTGGCAACGGAAAATAAAAATCCTCGTAAGTATACTAAAATATATATAAAGATATAAAAGTTAAATTATAATTATAATTTATATACATTCTTCATTTTCTCCCTTTAAAAATATTTATATTTCTTTTAAATGTTTGCTAGTTGATTGGTAAAATGCTTTTGGAAGGCAGGCTATTAAGCTATCCTCGTTTGCAAAAAGAATTTTAGGCCTCTGTTGTTCTTCCGGTTGTGAGCACAATTGGAGTACATTTGAGTTTGTAAGTACTTTCTATTGTTAGTTCAAATTTCAAAAATAACAAGTCATTCACTACTAATACTAACTATTTTTTATATAATTAAAATTTTATCGTTAATATTATTATTTTTTGTTCTATTTATTCTAGATTCATACGAAGAGAAATAGATTGAAACATAAACGATTGAGTGACTTGGTGTTTGTCCAATACAATCGAAAGATCGTCTCAAGGTTCCAAAAGAGGCGTGAACTTGGAATTTTTTTTATCCATTAGCCATTGATGACTTTGAATGGGATAATGAATGGATTAATAATGGGGCTGATGTTGTTCATCCCGGAGATGATCTTATATGGAATGATGTGGATCGAGCAACCGGTGCATCCAACATGCTTGAGGATCGCAATCTTTCAAGGAAGGCTCGTGTTAATACTAGTGAATCTCATAACGTATTCTCGACGTGGTGGTGGTTCAACTTCAAGGAAATCAAGGTTCATGGATTCCGACTCCAATGATGAAGAAGAGAGAATTCCAAATGATGATGAAGATGTGGAGGATGATTTTGGAAAAAGACCACATACGCCTTTGAATGAGAGTAGTTCTCGTGGAGGAGATGGAGATGACCTTTTTTTGATGAGTTTGCTTGAACGATGTTTAAAGATAGTGTAGAGAGCCTATACATTATTTTGGCTTGCTATGTGGGGTTTTATTAGTTATTAGACTACATATTTGTGATGGTAGATTGCAACTTTATTTTCTATGTGGTGTTTGTTGAATTCTTCATTTCTTTTACTAATTTTTAATATCAAGTGTTTTGTTTTTGGATTGTTATTGCTAAGTATTTACATAATTATGCCTTTAATGTTATTCCATAGTGTTATGTTTTGAGTTTTAATGTATATAAAATTTTATTGTCAATATACTTGTTAAGTAAAATAAATAATATATAAATTGCACATTATAAACGACTTGTCGCCATACGGACGCCATGGCGGTCGCTTTGTCGTCTAGGCGTCCTAGCAGTCGGCTAGCGCCATGACTAGCCATGGCACCGTAATAATTATGCACAGATGGTGTGGCCGATAGCGGCTACAACAACAATGAGTAACAATGATGAAGCTGAAGTATTTGCAGATTCGAGTTGTGTGAGAAATTGTTGGGATACTCCTCGAATCATATTTAAACATGAAGAACTATTTGGGGATTCGAGTCGAGGGAAGAATTGTTGGTATACTTCGCCCTTGTGGGTTGTATATGATGGGCTCAGGGGTATGCCCCAGTGACATAGTATTTCTTATTATGTTTTTTGTACTTTCTTTTATTTTCATAAAGTGGACAGTTTACCCAACATAAAAGAGAGTTTCACTCTGAAATAGGATCCGTACAAGAATAAGCACTTCCTCTAATATCTAGTTGTGTAATTGTTGAAACTCAAGTTTGATCTTAGATATTTATTATTTGGATAGATGAGCAATTTCTATCTGTGATAAATTCTTATAAAAATCTATCTCATCCTGCTGTAGATCACATTCTTTACAATAGATCTTAGCTGTAAGTTGATGCATAAAATTAATTAAACAAAGAGAGTTAAAGAGAAACTGCAGGTTCTCAATTTTGCAATTAAAAGAGGCAAACTATTTACACTAAAACTACACACGGAACTATCAAGTCAATATTACAAACAACTCTTACCTGTCTCTTTAAAAGAAAGCTGATGCCAAAAGCCAAATCCCCAATGGGCCACTTCCCCAAGGTTTCAGAGTAAGTAAATCTAAGAGTCTCTGACAATGTTGAAATCGTCTCCAACCATGTTGCTGGTGCTTGAATAAGTCTGTTGGAAACTCTATCAATCCCTACGCGTACATTGTTGTGCCCATGGCTCCTGTTCTCATCATCATCTTCTGTTGCTGTAGTCGACTGTAATTTCTTGTTTAAAGTATAATATAAAAGAGCAGCTGCACCAGCTGCTGTGGCCATGGTAGCAGTTGCCATGACCTAGCGCTCTCTAACACTGGATAAAAAACAAACAAATAGCAATCTTACAAAATTTGTGGCATTCAATAATCTCTACCAAAAATTATGGTTGAAATCTAAAATAATGTAATACTATTAATATATGAATTTTCAAACCAAAAAAATGCAATAAAAATCAATCCTTTGGGAATATACAGCATCAACCAAACAATAACACTCATTTTGGTTGAAGAGAAAACCAAGTAGAAGAAGCAACAAAAATTCTAGATACGTACGAAATAAATCCTACACTTCAGTTTCTTTCTTTTTGCACCCGCGCACACTATAAATAATCCATAAGTTTGCAAAAATACATTGGAACCATGTAATAATGAAAAGACCCATATGAACAGTAAACAAATTTAACCTGAACATATTAATATCTGAACTAGAAAACCCCTAAATTCAAACTTCTATACAAACAAGAATTTTATTTCTATTTCTATTTCTATTTCTATTTATTGACTCAATAGAATCCAAAAGTAAGCATCAGTGAGCCTCAATTTGGTTGCCAGAAAATCAAGTAAGATGAGAGCTAGTGAAATTTATAAATTTGTATCAAATAAGCCTAAACAAAAGCAAAAAAAAAAAATTGCTTCCTTATCCTCTTCCGCTTCCCGCAATAATCAAAGTGCAAGAAAAAAAAACAAACTAAAAAGGTATACAAAGCCAAAAAAAAAAAAAAAAAAAAAAGGATCGCGAAAATTGTAAAGGGATAAAGCAATAATCAAACTCAACAAGATTAATGTAATTATTAAAAGAAAAGAAAAAGGATAAACCCTAAAAACCACAGGTTTTTGGAGATGTTTTATTTGATCCGAAAACAAACCTGAAGAACTAGACGGTGAGAGAAAATGGAGGAAAAAACTTCGAGTCAAAGGCATTAAAATTGAACAGAAAATGAGACTGATTTGAGGTGTCTATATATTTGCTTTGGTTTGGTGTACATACTACTTCAATTGAGGCGTTGTAGTTAGAAGGACAGGTGTCCGTGAGACGGATAACCAGGAAGGAGTCTCCTGGAATGGAACTGTCCAAAACTGAGCTGGGCCTGGGTCAAATGAAGTACTAGTATTTAGAAGCGGTGCTGGAATTTGACCGCTGTCTCCCCCCCCCCCCCCCTTTAATTTTGTTTAGACTAAAACTTTTCGTTAACTGATTTTATAAATTTATTCGCCATTTCATAGGCTGAAAGTATTTTTAATTGTATACTATATTCCTATTACTATCATTTCAACGAACAGATAAATTAAATTGCTACCAAAAACAATATTATTGTATTTATTTTGTTACTTTTTCTTAAATATTTGAATACATAAATTTTAAATAATAATTTCAATAATTTTATATTAATAAAAAATTGTCAATAAATATAATTGTTTTACAAGACTATGCTACACAACTTCAAAGTAAATAAAAATTTATAGTATCTCATATAATTTTGTATTATCTTTTCCAGATTAAATTTTGTTAAAAGAATAAGATAAAATTATTTTATGAAACTAGAAAGAGGGTATCCTCCCGCAAACCCTACAAATATATATATATTATACTATGAATCTCTTTTAAATTGTGTAAAAGCGATATATATTGAGAATTGAGATTACTAGTATTTGGTAAAATATGATAATCATCATTTTAGTAATATATCTTTGATACTGAACCCCCGTGTTATATGGGATTATTTAATTCTTTAATAATAAATGTGTACGTACAATTAATAAATTAAAATATAATAAAAATATAGTAGATTGTTGTGCGATGATCAAATTTTATCCATAAAAACAAATGAATATACACTGTAGATGGTAGTGTTGAGATAAAGTAGTGATTTTATTAAATAATAATTAAATTAGAAAGGATAATATCAAAACAGTTTAGATTTTTAATGATTTAGGAGATTATAAATCTAAAAAATTAAGAGAATGACATTATGCTATTAACTATTTAGATTTGTAGTGATTTAGAAGATTATAAATCCAAAAAATTAATTAATAGCATAAAGTAGTGATTTTATTAAATAACAATTAAATTACAAAGGATAATATCAAAATAGTTGATATTATCAAAACAGTTTAGATTTGTAGTGATTTAGGGGATTATAAATCTAAAATTTAGGGGAATGAATTAGGATTTATTTTCATCCTCATTTGTTAGGTTAGTTGGTAAGTTTTGTTAAGGGTCTTAAGGAACATTAATTAGGCAGTGTGAGACCCCAAATTTTATCAATAAAGATTTAAATTTTGTCAAAATAATTTTTTAATATTGTGGTGTGAATTTAAGATAATATTATAGTTGTGGGTAGTATTTATAAATTTTGCAAAAGTATCACAGTGGTTATATTATATTCGATTGGTGAGAATATATTAGGTTTAGCGAGGGAATATTCGCATAACTACTCAATCATTGGTGGACCTCATAATGTAATTATTATTTGGATTGAGAAAACGACAAAAATATTTTATTGAAATAACGACGGAGTTTTACTGCGGTTCTTGTTGAACTACTTTCAGAAGTAAAGAAAAGAATACGCGTATGTGGTTGCAAGTAAGACACCTGTATTGATTATCGATCTTTATGTGAAGTCACCATTTGATTCCATTATTGTTGATTAATAATATGAATTATTATAATGCGATAATGACGTTTTGTTTTATTCAGTATTATTAACGTAATAAAATGAAAACATCTTTTATATAAAATAGAATACTTTATTAAAGTTATTCTATAAATAGAATATATTATATTTTATTATGCATAGTGTTGCGTAGTGTTTTGCATAGTATTGCGTATTGTTTTGCGTAGTAAGAAACGTTTTTATATAAATAGAATATATTATATTTTATTTAAAAGATTTTTCTTTAAATATGAATAGTCGATTAAAATAAATCAATCTGGACCGTTCATGGATTAGCTTACTTATGCATTCCATTTTCCTATAAATAAAAGCTCATTCCTTCATTATTTTCTTACGAATTCATTGAAACTCTGAGAGAAATTATAGAGAGAAGCTATAGAGAGAAAATTATGAAAAGAAGAAGAGTATTCTCGCTTCTTCACTACTTCTATATTCAGCCTCTTTTACGGTGTGGTGTTATTCTTTCTTCTTGAAGAGAACTTCATTATTCCATTCATTATTATTACATTGGAATAACTCGTAAAAGTGGCATACCCTATACATAACTCAGATACGCCAGATACCCTATACTTGGTGAAATCCTTATGTTATTCCATTTCTTATTATTACATTGGAATAACCTCAGATACGCCATTTACCTATACTTGGTGACATTCTTCTATTATTACATTGGAACATCCTGTCGCATGTGTTTTACACCGGACCGGTTCCGCTTTTTATTATTCATTGGAACATCCTCGCTGCGTGTGTTTTACACCGGACCGGTTCCCGTCTTTATCATTCTCGTTGAATATCCTATCATGTGTTTTACACCGGATCCGGTTCCATCTTTATTATTCTGTTGGAACATCCTGCTTGCGGTGTGAATTTCACCGACCAGTTCCGTTATTATTATTCATTGGAATAACTTTTATCTATCGCAAGTCTCGCATGCGTGGTGATTTCTTTTGTTATTCCATTCTTTATTATACCCAAATGGTTAAAACTTTGACTTCTATACTCCATGAAATTAGTAGAATATCCTTGATATTTGCGTTTCATCCAAAGATATCTTTTCATGAAAATATTCTTCCGATCATTATTGAATTTTACTCTACTGAAATTCGGTATCATGTTGACAATTTGGGCGTTAATAATTCATGGATTAAATAATTCTTGAACTTGTTTTATTGAATTACTATGTCATTGTCATCATCCTCATGTTATATTATGTTATCTTTTTTGGCTTACGTGCATAGATGAACTTAGTATGATTATGACCAGGGATCATTCGGTATAATCACGACTTGATATAAATGATGTGACAAAAGTCCTCGAATGGCTGTGAATGCGATGATGGACAATTTTTGGTATGATTATGACCGGGGGTGATTCGGTATAGTCATGACCATTGATAATTTGATGAAAATCCTCGACCGTGGTACGAGGATGATTAGATGTGGTGGTTTATTTATTAAGCTAAGTCTCAAATGATAAAAATTGATGAAAACCTTTTAAAACCTAAAAGATAGTAGACTTTATTCTCTACTTGACTCTTTTAATGGATTGCTTATTCACCTGCAGCTTAAACCGGTTGTCTATTGTATTTTATCGGTTTAACATCATTTAAGGCTAATGATAATTTATTCGCATTATCTTAGTCATAATATTTCTTCTTGGGCTAGTTGAGCTCACCTTTTCTTTCACCGTTTTCTTCGTGAAATGAGAACATAAATTTGAGACAGTCGAGGAGCAAGTAATGGTCCGAGGATAAGATTAGTAGTCCTCACTATTCTGTGAAATAATGTGATAATAGTTGTAATGAGGACTCCTTTTGAGTTTGTATAATATCTAGTAGACAATATTTGTATTCAAACTCACAATTTATGTCGTATTATACCTGCGCTTAGGTTAGTAAGTTGTATTTGAATTTATGTACCATGTAAGTGGCGACCCAAGATGGGTGACGATACCTAATTTTGGGGCGTCAACAGTTGGTATCGAGCTTAGGATATGATCCCCGGTGAGATGTGAGATAAGAACTAGGAGGGAGAGACGGGAATTCCTTCGCTAGTATGACCTACCTAAATTTATTTGGTATTTAATTGGTCTCACGAGTATAGGGATAATATGTGATATGTTAATTAACCCTTGTTTTGTGACAAAGTTTAAGAATGACATCCTGAAAATGCTTTGAGATAAGCAATGAAGCACATGAGAGTGTTGATTCACTCAAACAAAAGGTAACGACCAACAACACGATAATAATCATCTTTGGTGGCAACGACTATCGTAACAATGATAACCATCGTGGGAAATTATCATGTTGAGAATGGTAACCACTTGGTGGTAATCATGGCAAAGATAATAGAAGTGGAAATTGCAAGAAGAGAAGGTCATTTAGCCCAATTTTGTTGTGCACCAAAGTCAAGTCTAGTGGACGGTAGCACCAAAGGTGGATATGGACAAAACAAAGTCGTTGGTTTTAGGAAGTGCATTTTTCATGACTTCTCAAAAGCGAGTAAACCGAACGAAGTTAGCACGGTTAGTTAATTATAAATTACGAAGTCTATACCTTATAAGATACCCGGGTTCTACCCATTATTTTATCTCTCTTGCTTTGCGTTCAACGCTTAAATTTGACTCGGAGAAGTTAGACTTTGACTTATTGGTTGAAACTTCATTAGTAGGAGCCTTCGTTCATCATTTACTATTTTTAAATCTTGTTTGATTCAAATAAACACTTTCACGTTACTTCGTCGATCTTATCTTTTTGAAAATACTTGCCTTTGATGTGATTTTAGGAATCAATTGGTTAACTACTCATCATGCTTTTCGTAAGGTTGTTAGCTATATATTCATAACCAACTTATTGTGCGAATTCAAGTAACCAAACTACTAAAGTCAATTATTGTCATATCAAGCCATAAGTAAAGAGCCCCGAACCTTTCGTTGTTGACTTCCTTGTATGGAATGCACCAAAGCCAGACTTTCTCAGGCGGCGACGCCGTGATCAAGATGGCAAGTTGATAGGTATCATTGTGAGGTGCTATCCGGGTTAAGGATAGAAGTCACAATTGGTATTAATGTGACGTCTATTCAAGTCTTGGACGAAGTAATAGATTTTGAATGATATTTATATCATTAATAAATTTCTTGACGTATTCTTGAAGATTTCCTAGCCTACCCTAGGCGTGAAATCGAATTTTGTATTGACCCCAAAGATAAAAACCCATTTCTTAAACCCTCAAATATTTCTTCAACTAAATGAACAGTTTACGTGGTTTATGATGAAAGTCATAATAAAAGCATTGGACTAATGAAAATCATGGGTATTCGTGGTATTAGTAAGTTTTATGATGAGTTATGTGGTTATTATGTGAAAACATGAAAGTTTCTTAGAAATCACAAAGGGTTGAAAAATCAGATTTTGGTGAAAAACGTAACATGAAATTCAATAGACCATATCTCCTATTATATTTTGAATTTTTGAATGTGGTCAAGACCTAGAGTTAGATCTATGAGTTACCTAACTAATTCAAGTGGAATTACTGGAAAAGGTGTTGTAGATTTTTGTGTGGACTGATTTTAGCAAAGGAGGCCAAAGCTGCAAAAACCGAAAAAGCTGCTGCCATGATTTTAGAGAGGCTGTTTCGGCCACTTAAATTATGAGAAAAATTCTGGCCTTTTGGGACATGAAGGTATATGGTATAAAGTACCTCCTGTCCAAAAATGAGCTCATTCTGACTTAAAATGAGCAAGTTATGACTATTTCAATATTTAGGTTTTTCCGATTTAAAATCACTATAACCGGAGTTCTATAACTCCGATGACCATGAAATTTAAACTGGAGGCTCACGTTAACATGTGTAAGGTCCTGCCAAGATTTGGGAATTTTGGAGTTAAACTTGAGGTAGCTAATTTCTTAAGGAATTAATTAGAAATTGATTTTGAAAAATAGTAAATGAATTTTAAAAATTCGAAAAAATATATTTTCATTATGGGACTATATTATGCTAAATCCCAGAAAAGAAATATTTTTGGGACTGATTTGGTATTTTCATGAAAATAGTTTAATTCTGAACATATGAGTTAAATATGTTATGTGAAGTAACAAAGTTGAAAATAGGATTTTATGGCTAGAGAATCCTATATAGAGTATATGCATATTTTTGATGAGGGATTTGATAATTGGTGATGATATTTTATGAGTATGGCATTTTGAATGATTAAATGCATTATATGGTAAAAGCGTAAAACAATTGAGAAAAATTGTTTATAAATTTAAGTGATTAAAATATTGTTATAATATTAATGTTATTAGATTATGAGATTATTAAGTGATTGATAACATGGGGATATTCTTGAATCTCGATAAATTATATTATAAATGTTTAATATTTATCCTTTATCTCATTTGATTGATTCTTTATATCATTATCCTCATGTTTATATTATGTTGAAAGTCATCTCGTGGCTGTAGTGCATAGATGGACTTGGTATGATTATGACCGAGGATTGTTCGGTATAATCATAACCGTAATTGAAAACACAATTATCTTTGGTAGTAGTGCATGGATAATTTGTGGTCGTGATACTAATGAATACACAATTATCTTTGGTAGTAGTAGGCATGGATAATTTGTGGTCGTGATACTAATGAATACACAATTATCTTTGGTAGTAGTGCATGGATAATTTGTGGTCGTGATACTAATGAATACACAATTATCTTTGGTAGTAGTGCATGGATAATTTGTGGTCGTGATACTAATGAATACACAATTATCTTTGGTCAGTAGTGCATGGATAATTCGTGGTCGTGATACTAATGAATATCCTCGGCGAGAATGCGGGGATGATTCGATGATATGGATTAATTATTGAAATGAGTCTCGTCAATGAAATATTAATTCATGGATGTGATAAAAGTCATCTTTGGTAGTAGTGCATTGATAGACTTGGTATGATTATGACCACGGATTATTCGGTATAATCACGATCAGAATTGAAAACACGAATATCCTTGGCCAAGAAGGTGCATAGATAAGTCGTGATACTATTAAGTTAAGTCTCGATATTATTGGTTTTACAGATTATATATCTTTGGCTTGTAGTGCAAAGATGAATTGTTAATGAATATCTTTGGCCTGGATTGCAAAGATGAACTTAATATTTTCAACGATAAAGGTATTCAAGGTATCCTCACCTCTTTATCATACTGTGTATCGCACCCCTAATTTCGAGGGCTTAAATTCCATAAGGAGGGAGATTGTGAGACCCCAGTTTTTTTATCAATAAAGATTTAAATTTTGTCAAAATAATTTTTAATATTGTGGTGTGAATTTAAGATAATATTATAGTTGTGGGTAGTATTTATAAATTTTGCAAAGTATGCAAGTGGTTATATTATATTCGATTGGTGGGGAATATTCGGTTTAGCGGGGAATATTCGTACAACTACCAATCATTGGTGGACCCCACAAATGTAATTATTATTTGGATTGAGAAAACGACAAAAATATTTTATCAAATAACGGCGGAAGTTTTACCGTGATTCTTGTTGAACTACTTTCGGTAGTAAAAGTACGATGTCGTGGGTTGCATAGAAAGTAGCACCGGTATTGATTATCGATGCTTATGTGAGAAGTCACTCATTTGATTCCATTATCACGATTAATAATATGAATTATTATAATGATAATGACGTTTTGTTTTATTCAGTATTATTAACGTAATAAAAGCAAAATATCTTTTATATAAATAGAATACTTTATTAAAGTTATTCTATAAATAGAATATATTATATTTTATTATGCATAGTGTTGCATAGTGTTTTGCATAGTATTGCATAAATGTTTGCGTAGTAAAATGTTTTTATATAAATAGAATATATTATATTTTATTTAAAAGATTTTTCTTTAAATATGGACCGTCGATTAAAGTAAATCAATCTGACCGTTCATGGATTAATTACTATGCATTCCATTTTCCTATAAATAGAAGCTCATTCCTTCATTATTTTCTTTTAATTCATTGAAACTCTGTAGAGAAATTATAGAGAGAAGCTATAGAGAGAAAATTATAGAAAGAAGAAGAGTATTCTCGCTACTTCACTACTTCTATATTCAGTTCTTTTACTACGGTAGTGGGTGTTATTCTTTCTTCTTGAAGAGAACTTCATTATTCCATTCATTATTATTCTGTTGGAATAACTTTTGTAAAAAGTGGCATACCCTATACATAACTCGATACGCAGATACCCTATACTTGGTGAAATCCTTATGTTATTCCATTGCTTATTATTCTCATTGGAATAACTCGTATACGCTGATTTTACCTATACTTGGTGACATTCTTCTATTATTCTCATTGGAACATCCTGTCATGTGTTTTTTACACCGGACTCGGTTCCGCTTTTTATTATTCTGTTGAACATCCTCGTTCATGTGTTTTACACCTGACTGGTTCCGCTTTATCATTCTCGCTGGAATATCCTATCATGTGTTTTACACCGGATCCGGTTCCATCTTTATTATTCTGTTGGAACATCCTGCTTGCGTGTAATTTCACCGACCGGTTCCGTTATTATTATTCTCGTTGAATAACCTCGCCTATGCAAAGCACCGCATGCATGGTGATTTCTTTTGTTATTCCATTCTTTATTATACCCAATTAGTTAAAACTTTGACTTCTATACTCCATGAAATTAGTAGAATATCCTTGATATTTGCGTTTCATCCAGTATCTTTTCATGAAAATATTCTTCTGATCATTATTGAATTTTACTCTACGAAACGGTATCATGTTGACAATTTGGACGTTAATAATTCATGGATTAAATAATTCTTGAACTTGTTTTATTGAATTACTATGTCATTGTCATCATCCTCATGTTATATTATGTTATCTTCGCTTACGTGCATAGATGAACTTAGTATGATTATGACCGTGGGATCATTCGGTATAATCACGACTTGATATAAATGATGTGACAAAAGTCCTCGATGGCACAGTAATGCGTTGATGGACAATTTTTGGTATGATTATGACCGGGGGTGATTCGGTATAGTCATGACCATTGATAATTTGATGAAAATCCTCGACCGCGGTACGCAGGATGATTAGATGTGGTGGTTTATTTATTAAAATGAGTCTCAAATGATAAAATTGATGAAAACCTTTTAAAACCTAAAAGATAGTAGACTTTATTCTCTACTTGACTCTTTTAATGGATTGCTTATTCATTGCGCAGCTTAAACCGGTTGTCATTGTATTTTATCGGTTTAACATTTGTTTAAGGCTAATGATAATTTATTCGCATTATCTTAGTCATAATATTTCTTCTTGGGCTAGTTGAGCTCACCATTTCTTTCATTATCTTCTTGAGAAATGAGAACATAAATTTTTGAGACAGTCGAACGCAAGTAATGGTCCGCAGAGGATAAGATTAGTAGTCCTCACTATTCCGTGAAATAGTGTGATAATAGTTGTAATGAGGACTCCTTTTGAGTTTGTATAAATATCTAGTAGACAATATTTGTATTCAAACTTCACGCTTACGTCGTATTATACCACCTACAGTTAGGTTAGTAAGTTGTATTTGAATTTATGTACCATGTAAGTGGCGACCCAAGATGGGTGACGTATACCTAATTTTGGGGGCGTCACAGGCAGGATACGTGTTAAATTGTGAAAATGACATGTGTCAAGTTATGGTATCATGTATTGGACAGAAGTTCAAATTTAGAATGGGAGTGAGGCGGATCAGTTTTGTTTCCAAAATTAGTCGGTCTTGCTTTTTGTGATCAATACGCTGAAATCTAAACCACACACATAAAATCGTTTGTGATTGGTGCGTTACGGTTTCATTTGATGCGGTTTCAGTTTCAAAATCAATTGAAACAACAAAATTTTATGTAATTTAAATTTACAATTTAGCATCACACTATTAAAATTGTAAAAAAGATCAAAGCAAAGGCATTAAAGTTTTTATCCCTCGTTCTACACATTCAAGAAGGAAAAATATTCAGTACTACTTCATTCAACACCGAATTTTAGAAGCACACTGATAACTCAAGAGGGCTATCTCATGATTTGCTTAATTCCAATAACTTCAATTCTTTTAACCATAAAAGATATTGAATCCAAATAATTAAATATACATATAATTTATGAAGTATATATATATGTGTGTGTGTGTGTGTATGCGCACAGCAGCTGGCTCGTGTGTGTGTTTGTTTTGTACCAAGCAATCATGCATGATTCAATAATTTTCTACAATTAAGGAATAATTGTATGAGATTTATATGGTGATGGTGATCATGTAGATCGATATCATCCAAATTCAGAATTAGTAGCTTAATTTTCATGAGAGGTTCATTATACAAGGTTAAATAAAACATCTCTCCTGTAATAAGATTGTATACTTTATTAATTTTCGTAGTGCGGGTTAGTTTTGATTTTTTGAGTGTGATTTTGACTAGTAACCAAATCAAAATTGTAAATTTAGTTTTTCAACCCACCTAAAACCGCCACATACGTCAAAAGCGTTAGTGCAATTTTTGATGCGATTTTAGTTTCAATTTAGTTCCTTGTTCAGCCCTATAAATACATCATACTTTTAAATTCAAATTTGATATTATTATTATTATTATTATTATTATACATTTATTTTTAAAACAAAATTTTATAACTAATACACTAATTGTACTCTACAGATAGATAATTTATAACTTTCATATTTTTATTGTTCAGTAAATAAATTCTACTTTTGAATTAAAAAGGATCTCAAATTAATTTTAAGAAAATAATAATCATATAATCAATTTAGAAGATCACGATTTTCATATGTATTTTTATGCTAAGATAAAAGAGAAGACTATATAAAAATATCAAAAATATAAGTAAAAATATCAATTCCCTCAATTTATTGTGACCATACCAAAACAAAAACATTTATGTTCCGTTATGCATATGCACGAAACACACCCAACCAACCACCTGTGTAAAACTAGATAGACCGCGAAGCAGCTGATTGGAGTTAAATATCTTGTACTCCAATTTTTATTTATTTATTTTTTGAAACAGCATTACAGCACAAAGATTGACATTTAATCAAGCCTGAGCATCCAACAACATTAGTGAAAGAAACTTTTGCCCTATAGGCAATCTCCAATAACAAGTGCACTCCAACTTGGAGTAGTCGTCAATAATATTCATCTAAAACCAATAATTTCACTGAGCACAAATAAGATAATTTTATTTTAAACTAATTTCATAAAATTAAGTCCCAAGAGCAAGAAGACACGATATTGAGATGCAAAAAGAAAAAGAAAAAAACATTCAGACGATAAATTATCAAGCAATCCTACTAAAAACAAAAGTTCATTGATCAAATAAAACAACTGAAGAGGGTTTGTGGATATAAAATCTGAAATACATTTTTATTGATTCTTAATGATGAACAATTTGGATTACTTTGCCCCCAGGCAGTTTTAATGCTACTTGATGCCTTTAATCACGCTCACTTATTGCAGTCAAGTGCTCATCTATCTCCTCAGTGGACAACACTCGGAAGACAGGATTCTCCTTCCTCACAACTCCAACCTGCCAAAAAAACGTATAATTTCAATACCCGTGAACCCAAAAGAGTTCATGAACCCTCTTCCCAACTGCTTTTTATTAGCTAGCTATTCAGCCCAATTTAGGCCATTTGTAATTACATTGGATAATTACTTGAGATATGGTTACAACAATGTTTTTTATTTTTGCAGCCAAAATTAAACAACATATCAATTGAAAAGGAAGTGCGGATCAATTTCTGGAGCACTGGAGGTACCAATACCTCTTCAGCTCCTTTGTCTTTTGACCAATATATAATGAAATTCAGACAGTAAGACCAGCTACACAGTTGAATTGAAAGACCATTTAAGGGGAAAACTCGCACTGATTCATTTCAATTGTACACAAGTTATCTCTATATGTAATACCATAGTGTGGCCTCATTATGCTCTCTAAATTACGGCGGTAATTTGTGCTCCATTCTTTGTCAGAAGCTGCAGTGTTAGACTTCTGACAATTTAGTCAAAGTTGACATCGGGTGGTGATTGATAATATGCAAGAAGCAGCCCAGCCCAAAAGATAAAAATCCCACCACCCACGTGAAAGTAAACAACGGAGAACATAAAAAAGAAGAAGAAAGAGAAACATAAATGGTAAATAATACGAATGCAGTCATGGAATTGAAATGTTTGACATGAGCTTTAAACAGAAGAATAATAGCAAGCTGAGCTTATACGAAGCATTAGTTAGTGAAGATGTTGGATTAATTTCGTAGCACCAAAATATTATAAAAGACTAAGACCATGTTGGTTTGCAAAAATCCTGACATTATAATCCCAATATTATTCTTAGGATTAAATAGTCATAAAATCATTGGATAACTTAAAATAATCTCATGTTATTTTTGTTTTTTCCAGGATTGAATAAAAAATATCACTTGGACTATTATACCTTTACAAATAATAACATATTTTAAAATATAATTTAAAGTTGCTTATACATAAAAAAATAATGAACAATTCATTATAAACTTTTAAATACTACTAAAATAAGTTAGTGAGTTCACAGTGCTTCACCATACTTTTCCTATGTGAAATATTTGATAATCAAATTATCATAAATTAGAATATAATTTAACAAATAAATAGTGCAAAATACATTATATGCGAAATATCAAAATTTCATTAGAAATCAACAAAATTAAAATCAGAAGAAATATTAAGATTAACTATTTTACTTGGCCACCAAAGTTTAAACATAAAATTTAACTATTAACATCTGTTGAGATTTAAATGTAAAATTTTAACAAATAACATCTGTTGAGATTATAAATTTTAATAAAGCGCGAGGTAAATGTAACTATTAAATTTATATTGAAGATTTAAAATAGTTACATTAACATCTGTTCAAATGTAAAATAGTCAACTGCACAGGTAAATAGCTACATTAACATCTGTTCAAATGTAAAATAGTTAAATGTTACGTAAAATTTAACTATTAACATCTGTTGAGATTTAAATGTAAATTTTAACTATTAACATATGCTTTAACTGTTAAAAAAAGGAGCATTTAATTACTATTAACAAAATTTAACTATTATCTACCTAAGCTTCAATATATTTGGGCACTAATGAAAAGTACTTCAAACTGAGCTTCAGTTGATATTTTGGTCATTTTAGAAAAAGATTGAGTTTAATTTTGTCTACAAATTTTTAATCTCAAATGATGAGGATTATAATACCTGGTTGAACATTGATGTAGGATGAGCCTGTGAAATTTGGTTAAAACAATATAAGAGGTTTTAGAAGCCCATGAAGTAGGGGTGTTAAAAAAAACAGTATATTCGATTTTTAGGGAAACCGAACCGGTCGGTTCGGTGCAAAGATGAATCGGTTCGGTACACGGAACCGGTAGATACCGGATTTTCGGTACCGGTTTCGATAGGGTGTTTGGCTTGGTCGGAATATACCGAATCGAACCGGTTGTACTGGTTTATTAAATAATATTAAAAAATAACTTGAAAGTCCCTTTCTTTAGACTTTTTTGCCTAACCATCTAAAATTAACTTGAAAATCTCATCTATTTATAGAATAGAGGTAAGACAAGAGATAGCATACTAGACAATATGGGTTGTATTTGAAATTTGGTGTGGCTTCCTTACATGCAGTAGTGGTCATTCAATGTGAGACTTATTAGACAAGAGATGACATACTACATTACTACCAAGTGAAACCCTTAGTATTTGGTTGTCTCCAAGTCCCATATTGGTTAAATTGGTAAAACTTTAAAGAATTTTCCTTATAAATTGATTACCATGTAATAATGAATTCAAGATAACAAGAATCAAAGCATTATTACTTAAAATATAGGGATGTAAATACCAACTTAGACTCTCATCAAATCCAGTGTAATTACACTAATGAATGCCAAGGAAATCACATAAGGGAACTTATGGCACCATCTCACATAATTTATTTCTAAATCCCACATTGATTAGATTATAAAAATTTAAGAAAGTTTTCTTTATAAAACACTACCAAGTGAAACCCTTAGTATTTGGTTGTCTCCAAGTCCTATATTGGTTAAATTAATAAAACTTTAAGTAAATTTTCCTTATAAAATGATTACCATGTAATAATGAATTCAAGATAATTGGTAAAACTTTTAAGTAAATTTTCCTTATAAAATTATTACCATGTAATAATGAATTCAAGATAACAAGTAATCAAAACATTATTATTTAATATTGGGATGTAAATACCAACTTAGACTCTCATCAAATCCACTGTAATGACACTAATGAATGCCAAGGAAATCACATAAGGGAACTTATGACACCATCTCACATAACTTGTTTCTAAGTTCCACATTGATTAGATTATAAAAATTTTAAAAAGTTTTCTTTATAAAAACACTATCAAGTGAAGCCCTTAATATTTGGTTGTCTCCAAGTCTCATATTGGTTAAATTGGTAAAACTTTAAGGAAATTTTCCTTATAAAATGATTACCATGTAATAATGAATACCAATTGGGCCGAATTTTGGCTTACAACTTTGGGTTTGGGCTTATGTAGGTGCTTCAATACTAAGCCTTTAGGTTGGCCGAATTTTGGGCTTAAAAGCCCATGTTAGTGCTTAAAGTTTTGGGCTGAATTTGTTTGGGCTAAAAAGCCGGTACAAGTCTGGGTAAAAACCTAATCGATCCCAGATCAAATAAAGCTAATTGGTCCCAGATATCGATTCAACAGTCTTAGATTTGCATTACCTAATTTTGGCTACTTTTGATAATCAGTTCGGTCAGGTTACCGATGACCACCCCTACCATGAAGTAGAAGTTGTTGAGTTTTTTTTAATTTGCAGTTATCATATTTGATTTGTAGTTCTCTTATTAGAGTTCAAGTTAGGGGTGTTTATCGATAAAATACCGGCCCGAACCGTACCGAACCGATTATCGAAAGCACCCAAAATTGGGTACCGATATCTTGTTGAGCCGTTATCTTGGACCGATTAATGATCCGATCGGATCGATTTCGGTTTTTACCAAGGCTTGTACCAGCTTTTTAACCCAAACAAATTCAGCCCAAAGCCTTAAGTACTGACTTGGGTTTTTAAGCCCAAAATTCGATCAGCCTAAGGGCTTAGCATTGAAGCACCTAGAACAGCCCAAACCCAAAATTGAAAGCCAAAATTTGGCCCAATTGGTATTCATTATTACATGATAATCATTTTATAAGGAAAATTTCCTTAAAGTTTTACAAATTTAACCAATATGGGACTTGGAGACAACCAAATACTAAAGGTTTCACTTGGTAGTGTTTTTATAAAGAAAACTTTCTTAAATTTTTATAATCTAATCAATGTGGGACTTAGAAACAAGTTATGTGAGATGGTGTCATAAGTTCCCTTATGTGATTTCCTTGGCATTCATTACTCATTAGTGTCATTTGTAAGACCCCAACTTATTATTAAATGAAATCGAATTTTCTTTATTTATTATAGTAAGGGTTGATTTGATTAATGTGGTTAGTTATAGGTAGAATGCGCAAATATTTCAAATAAGCAAGTGGTTATAAAATATTCATTGTTGTCGGGGAATATTCGTTTGGTCGTGGAATATTCTTACTGTCGGGGAATATTCGTACGACGACGCAGCCTTGTGTGGGCTCCATAACGGAAAGCGATTGAATGAAGAAAACGACAAGTATAAGTTGTTTTTAAATAACGGCGTGAATTACTGATTAATCTTGTTGAAATACTTAATTGGTTAAAAACACGATAGCTACGGTGATTGCACTAATTATTGATTCTTACGTAAGAAGGCACTACTCAATAATTGTTACGATAATTACTTATTCAATATTTTATTTTATTGATTCAATAATTGCTACGTTGATATTTTATATTATTGTTGTTTCAATAATTGTCACTACACAGTATTTTCCTTTATCGGAGCAATAATTCATATTATTTGAATAATATTATTAAATAACATTATTGAAAATGTCTAGAAAGTTCGCATAATGAGAGGTTTGGTCACCTAATCAAGGCCAGTGTGAGAGAAATCCTTAATGGAAAGCCCCTCTTCCTGGAAACTACTTGGTCAGTAAGTATTGTGATTCTCGTAATATTATTTGTGAATAATTAATTATCGATTTATATGATAAGGAAAATATTCATTTTATGTGGATATAGATGGAGAAAATTTTAAAGTGACAATTGTTGAAAAATTGATATTTTATCTTTTCGGATAGATAATTGCTTAAATATATTATTATATTTTAATAATATAATAATTGTGATATTTTTACAATAAATGTGGAATATATGAGTATATGAGGAGTATTTTTGTTACTAAAATATTTAAAACATGTTAAACATGTTTGTGGACCCCATTTCTTGATTTGAAATTTGATTATAAATTTGTAAAATCGCCTGCTTGTGGATTTGATTCAATTTTTGTTTGAATTTGAAAAAACTTAAACTTACAAAGTTGTAGAGAATGGAATTTCCTATGGAAAGACATAAGGTTCAATTTTTTCGATAAAAGGGCTATTTATTATGAATTATTGAAGTTAGGAGTTCTAGAATAATTGATTTTTGAAGTTTTAAATATTTTTTAATAAAAATGTTTTTACACTTTTATGGGCCCCACTTGCACATGTTAATGGCTGAATTCAGATCTTCAAAAGTGGTATAGGAAAAATTTAATAAATAATATTATTTTATTAAATTTTACGCTTTGGTGTTCTAAGCATTTTCCTATAAATAGGGTGCTTAGGTTAGAATTGAAAATCACACCGTAAACTCAGTTTTCTCTCTATATTATCGAGCGTATTCTTGTGAGTATTTTGATACTTTGAGTGTTGCTATACTCGGTGCAAGTTCCTTCAAATGATTAAATCGATATTCCACCCGTAAGTACTATTCTTTTCGAGGTGGGGATGTTATATTTTTTAAAAATGATATTATTTCTTCTAATATCATTATCTTGGGATTATTGGTAAGATTTTTCTTGTGAAATTCTTGTCCTTTAGTGTCGGGGTATTATTCACGTATACGACACTATTCACAGAAAAATTAAATTTTTGTTTTTTGTCCAAAATATCTATTATAGATACTAGCTTTGATTGTATCCATGTTTTGATCATTCTTGAATTTTACTCCACTATGTTTATTTATGAAGTGTTTTTGAACTCGGATTGTTTAAAGTACGAATCCTTAATATTTGTTCTTTTGTTTCACTGGATTCGTTTTCTTTTAAATATTTTTCATCATCCTCGATCTAAATGATGATATTCTTCAATATCTTTGGCTTTAGTGCAAAGATGAATGAATTTTGATGAATATCTTTGGCCAGTGAGTGCAAAGATGAACAGTGTTGAGATGAACACGACTAATCGATGAATATCTTTGGCACATGAGTAAAAGATGAATATTTGATTCAAGATGAATATTGAATGATGTTATAGGGATAAAATAATGATGATGGACTTTTAAATTCATAGATTATAGTAGATTTCATTCTCTACGTAACTCGCCTATGAATTATTATTTCATTATGAATATTGATCTCAAAACTTGTTGTCTATTGTATTTTATCGATTTTTCCTCGTTGAAGACTAACGATAATTTGTTCTATATTATCTTAGTCATAATATTCTTTACTAGGCTAGTTGAGCTCACCCTTTTCCTTTTTGTTCCATTTTTCTTCTCAGGAAGTGAGAATGTAGCGAGTTCTAGTCGGGTGTGGAATGATGGTTCTAGAAAGTTGTCTTAGTAGTCCTCACCATTTTGTAAAAAATAATGTATCAATAATTGTAATGAGGACTTATTTGGGTGTGAATATTGTCTCAGATGACAATATTTGTATTTAACTCACGCTTTATATGTTGTATTAATAAAGTTGTAGTTGTTTCTGTACCATGTTATTGACGACTCAAAGTGGGTGATGTATACCTATTTTGGGGGCGTCACATCATTACAATGGATTTGATGAGTCTAAGTTGGTATTTGCATCCCTATATTAAATAATAAGCTTAGGCCATTGTCAAATAAGTTCCACTCCCACATTGTCTAATAAGTCCCACATTGAATGACCACTACTGCATGTAAGGAAGCCACACAAAGTTTCAAATACATCCCACATTGTCTAGTATGCAATCTCTTGTCTTACCTCTATTCTATAAATAGAGGATACTTTTAAGTTAATTTTACATAGTTAAGCAAAAAAGTCTGAAGAAAGTGACTTTCAAGTTATTTTTAAATATTACTCCCTCCGTCCCATGATAAAAGTCCTTATTACTATTTTGGGTAATCCCATATTAAATGTCCATTTTCCTTTCATAACCAAACTTTTACACATATTTTCCTATTATATCCGCAACATTAAATATCTTATACTTTTCTTATTCTAATTCTCTCTCATATTTAATGACATTATTATAGGCAATTTTGTCATTTTATTCATCTTCTTAATATCGCTGAAAAAAGTCCACACGGACTTTTATCCTCGAGACGGAGAGAGTATTAAATAAATCCTAAGATAATAGGTTTGGTTCTATATATACCGACCAAGCCAAACACCCTACCAAAATCTGATGCAAAAAACCCGGTATGTCTTTAGTGCATCAAAACCGATTCATCTTTGCACCGAACCGACCGGTTCGAACCGGTTCGGTTTCCCTAAAAACCAAATATACCATTTTTTTTAACACCCCTAGTTCAAGTTAGGTCAAGAAAGTTGTCTAGGAGTATTATAAATAGTGAAATACTTCATTATTTTGATACAATGAATAATTAGAATTGATTGTGTTTTGTGTGAGATTATCTTTGTGAAATTTTCCATTCATCCCAAACCAATGTCCCCATCATTTTTGGTATTAGAGCCCAACCGCAAACCACCTTCTGCCACCCATACCTCTATCCCAAAATCATTGTCTCCCCAATTGCGACTTCAGTTAAACCTAAATTTATTGTCCAACCATCATACACCTATTCTGAAGCAAACTAGCATCTGCCTCTCACCAAAACATTAACCGGCACAAGAAAACCAAACTTTACCCAAACACAGCCAAAATTAGACGTGACAATATAGTTGGTTAACTATTAGGTCAACCCATATTAACTGAAACTACATGGGTTGGTTAACTATTTTTATTTATTTAAGTTGGTTAAGGCTTGGAACCATATTTTTAAAAATAAATATAAGTTCGAACCGATTAACCATTTTTCGACCAATATTTCATTCTAAATCCAAATCAAAAGTTCTTTCCACCCCAGATTCATAAATTTTTTATTCAAAAAAATAATATTCAGTGATTATGTATACACCTCCACGGCTCCACCCCCACCAAAAAAAAATCAATGATTATGTATACAACTCCCACCCCTATCCCTACCCCACCCCCACCCCCCATCCCTCCAAAAAAATAAAATTTACTGATTATGTATATACCACCCACCCCCATCCCCCCCAAAAAAATATTTATTGATTATGTATATACCCTGTTGGTACAAGGAAGTAAATCTGTAACCGAGTATACTTCCATGTTCTACAGTTTGGTTACACAATCTAAATTTCCTTGGGTAATCTCCATGTATCGTCGAGGATTGAATCTAGAGTTTGTTGATGGTGTAGCTACAGGTAAACTCTTGCTCTTGGATGATGTTCAAGTATCCAAATAGAGGATAATTTGAAAAGGAATTATTTTAGGCCTCCAATACAAGTCCAAACTTGGAGGAGCGTACGTTTGTAGAGCCTGTTTTAAATAGGCCAATGGAAAGATCATCAACAAGCCCTTCAGCTACTAGCAGGCCTAATCGTACCCCTGGTTCTTCTAATACTAGTAACGACCATGCGTCTAGGTGTTATAACTGTCGTAGTTTTGGTCACATGTCTCTTGAGTGTCCTTTCCCGAAGATGAATGTTGTCATCTTCTCCTTCTAAGCAACTTGCTATTGTTGGCAAAGAGTGCAGGAAAACTGACCTAAACGAAGAGGTTTACAAGCCAAAAGACGACGAATATGAGCCTGATAAGCAAGATTTAGAAGTTGATGCTCATTTGGAAGGATGTTTAAGTGTTCTTTGACCCTTATTGCCCAAAAACATAAGGATGATCCTCAAATCCATCGTGGGCAAATTTTTCAGACGAGAGTCATGTGCGGGACAGGTGTGTTCTCTTGTGATTGATACTGGGAGTTGTACAGATGTTATATCAGAGAAAGCAATTAAGAAACTTGGGTTAAAAGTTGGGCCTCACTCGGAGCCATATGATTTTGCATGGATTACCAATACAAAGTTACGAGTTATCCAATGGTGTTTGGTTACATTTTTCGTTGGCAAGCTTAAGGATACCGTTATGTGTGATGTTCTACCCCTTAACGTTTGTCACATTATCTTAGGGTGTACATGACAATGGGATCGTCGTGCATAACATATGTTCGTGCTAATATCTATTCAATTATCAAAGGCAATACCAAGTTCACACTTACATGTCTATCAACATGCCAACTTTCAAGCTTGCAAAGAATTCCTTGGTGATTCAGCGTGCTTGTGGTGATGTTTTTAACTCGACGGAGCCGAATTTTTTTTGAGCGAAGGAGAAATGACGTAAGACGAGCCCGTGAAAGTTGGTTAGAACAATATAAGAGGATTTGGAAGCCCATGAAGTAGAAGTAGAAGTAGTTTAGTTTCTTTAATTTGCAATTATCTTATTTGATTTGTAGTTATCTTATTAGAGTTCAAGTTAGTTTAGAAAAGTTGTCTAGAAGTATTATAAATAGTGATGTACTTCATTATTTTGATACATTGAATAATTAGAATTAATTGTGTTTTGTGTGAGATTATCTGTGTGAAATTTTCCTTTCATCCCAAACCCTCGTCCCCATCAATCATAGTATTAAATAACCCCCCATATTAAGTCATTTTATAATCCTGTCCCAAGTCCAAATTTGAAAACAAATACTTGAAATTAATATTCATCCCAAGTGTAATCCTTACAAACAAACATAGCCTAAAAGTATTTGTTGGTGAAGATGTTGAAATAAGTTCATAGCACCAAGATATTATATGTGAATATGTGATGCAAGCATATTCATACACTAATATAAAAGTGTCAATGTTATCTAGATAACTGGTGTACCAAAATATAACTCTGTATATCAGCACGGTGGGAGACTTTCCATTAACTAATATCCATAGCCAAGTTTTAAAATAAAACTATTGCAGTCACCTTATGTAACTTTGGGGTTCGACAACAGTTAGCCATCAGTTTACACAATAATGCATGAAGAAGTTTCCTTACATATAAACCAATGTTCTAAAAATCCCGCTTAAGTCCGATTAATACTCGCCTAGGAATTAGGCAGTCCTCTACTGCATAAATTTGGCTAGTGCGTAGGCCTACACAGAACTAGACCTCTATTTTAAAACTCTACAATATTTGAAACGAATTTTTACGTCTTAGAGAGTGTTTTTTTAATAATTTACATGTAAAATTTTAGAAAATTACATCTCTTTTATGCTTTGTACAATATAACAAGTATGTATAATAGAAAAATAAATAAATAAGACCGCCAAAGAAAACTCCGCCTAGGAAAATGCCTAGGCACCACCTAGGCGGCCAAGGCTCCCCCTCCGACGCTTAGATCTGCTGATATAATATAAACATATGATCGTACCTCAATCTCGTTAGCCTTGAAGTCCTCTTGTAAAACAGATTGCAGGGCTGAAATGGCAGTCTACAAAACAGAATAATCACATTGTTATGTTAAACTTCAGGAAATCAATTTAGTAATTTTAATGTCTACAGAAAATTAATCCTTACGGTTCTCTTGTCATCTAAAGAGAGAAGTTCTCAAATGTAACAAACTCCACTTAATGTTTGAAACTACTAAGTAAAACATCCAGATATATAGCATTTATCATTGATCAGGAACCACTTGAAAGAAAGGGTAAAAGGGAATAGTAAAAAAAAAAGTAAGGAATAAAATAATAAATCACAGGAGAGCACCATCGCCAATTCAATAATTATTTTTAAGTTTGGATTTATCACTTGCCTAAACATCCATCAATGGTAAGGTCCGTAAGGATATATTTACCTGTACAGTCTCCTCATATGTAAAGGCAGGATCATTTTTAATTTTCTTCTCAAGGAAATTTATTGCTTCTTGCTCTTTCAATCCAGCACTTGTAGCCTAAAACACAACAATATCAGCTCCCACCCAAGATTTTTCAGATCAAATTATGTGACACAGAAGAAATAACCAAACATAAAAAGTTGTACGAAATCGGTTTTTCCTAATGAACCAAGAACTATAACCATGATGGAGCAAAATACATACCTGTCTCGAAAAATTTAACCTTGGATAGGGGCAGAGAGAAAAAGATAATTTTTGAAAACTTAACTGAATTTGGACACTAGTGTTGGTTTAAGTCGTAGAGAGAGAGACTGGTAATTTTGCTAATAAATAGTAAGCTTTTTCAAGGTTGCACGACATGATTACCTGAACAAGGATGTGAAGTAAAATCATACGGGTTGATTATATGGCGCACGTTCAAAGAAGGTTTGGTTTGAATAAGTAAGATAGTATAATTTTTCTTCATAAATAAAAATCGACAACATATAATCCAATTTTCCTGGTAGAACTGTCTGTTCTTTTATCATGTTAAGAAACAATAAGAAATTTAAAGACAAAGGCAAAAAACAAAAAAAGGAAAAGAGACCTTATTTTTCAACATATGACTTAGAATAAGAGGTTTCTAAATAAATACCTTATGACCAAAGAAATGGCCAGCAGGATCACACTTGAATAGTCGAGGTCCAAACTCGTCATCAATACCCAAAACCATAGCAACTGCCAAACAATTAAAAGACAATGTAAAAAAAGTGAATTATGCCAGTAAAAGCTAATGGAACTTGCAAACTAAGAGAGAGATGCAGAGTCTGATGTGTGATTGCATCACAATAGGATCCATATAAAAAAAATTAATAACTAACATTGCGGTATCAATTGAAAAGCAAACTGCAGAAACGAAAACTTGATAACTAAAAATGCCTGAAATATACCTACTCCAAGAGGTCTCATATAAGCATGCTGCGTATAAACTTGTGATTTATCTGCAATCCTGCAAATACATAAACGAGTCCACTGTAATACATGGAAAATTGGTTTTAGAACAATGCCAAATTAACAATGAAATATTCTTGGTGTGCAGTCATAGATTTTGGCAATATTTAAGAAGCAATGTTGAGATGCAGGGATGATTGCAAAGGAAAAGCCCCAGTGTACAGCTGGAAAAATTATAGAAGCAATATCTACTAAGAAACAATAGCATATAAATGGTGGCATACAACCTAAATGGCATTGGTTTGAACCACACCAAACCTAGAGAACAGAAAATATCAACCAGGCAGTATACCAAAAATCGCTCTCATATACCAATCACAGATACATGAATACATACTGCTAGTAGTCACTTCTCACAAAACAGGGCCAAAAAAGAAAGGAATATTACCAACATACCAACAAAAAAAAAAATGAAAAAACACGAAAGTTCCACCAAAAACCTCAGAGCATCACATTATTCGATAGTGTTCACTGAACTACCATTTCTCATATACCACTAAGAGATACATGTTACATGCTAGTCCCTTCTCAAAAAAAAATAAAAATAAAGGACAAAGGAAAGCAATATTATCAACACGCAGTAAAAAAATAATAAAAGTATGAAAGTTCCCCCCAAAACCTCATAGCATCACACTATTCTATAGCATTCACTAAACTACCATTTTCAGTGAAGAAAATATGACATCCCTACTCCCAAGCAATCAAGTAGGACGCAAATTCGATTTCAAGAGTAAGACAATATTGGTATACCATCTAGCAAGTGCATCAACAGGCATCTCATATCCATATTTGTGGCGAAATTCAGCTGCTTCATTTCTTGCTTGTTGAACCAAGGTCCTTGCATCAGCTGAAAATATTTCAAAAAATATTGAAGCTCCAATTATTTAAAAATAAAAAAGGACTGAACTTGAAATGCATAACCAAGAAAATAAATAACAAACACTAAACATTGACAGTGAACAGCTCAGTCAATGTGAAGTAAATCCCTAGGCAACATTTTACGAACAGCGTGATGACAACCAACTTTTTTCAACGTATCAATGAAAGGTTATTGTCTCAACTACAACTTCATGTATAAATATTCCTCAATCCAGGAGGACAAAAGCAGCAGTTCCACTTATGTGACATCTCATTTCTGTTCTTTTCTTCTTTACTTCATTAAGTACAACATACTGGTGATAAATGTGACAACATACGTAGTACTTAAGTTCCATTAGAATACAATAATTTTATGTGCATCTCTTTACAATATATTAATGAAAATACAATTATTAGTCTTATTTCGTGCCAAATAATACATCACTTATGTTATGGTATGAAACCAAACCGATCTTTATTAACACAAAAAGTTAAGCTAAATTTAAACAATTATAAGTTATCCATTAACAAATGACCAAGTGAACTATCATAAAAAGAAAATCAATAGAAGTTAACCTGTTGTGCCAGTAGCTAGCAAGCCGAGGTACCTAGTAATGGGGAAAAGATGCGTGACACTAGTTGGATCCAAAAGCTTGTCCTGTATTCAAATTCGGAACTTTAGGAACTTTAACAAGGAACGAATGCATATTCCATCGATCCTCTAAGTATACTCACCGGAACCTTCTTTTGAGTTACAACACAGACCGAGTCTTTGCCTCGGACACCAATTGATGTTACCCCAGCAGCCTTAACGGCTTTAAATGCGTATTCTGTTCAAATCATTCCAAAATAAAAAACCAAATCGGAGATCGGAGAATTAGGCGAATGTAGAGTGGTTAAAAATTCACGTACCAACTTGGAAGAGACGGCCTTCAGGAGAGAAGATCGTAATGTGACGATCGTAACCACCTCCACTTCCACGACTCATTACTTCGTTTCTTCTTGTTCGATCTCTCTGTCAAGTTGGGGCTTTTTTTAAAAAGAAATACTACTAGTAAATTTTTCCTCTTCCAAGAAATAGAATCAATCTTTTCTTTGTTCCCAAGATACATAAACACAGTTTTGACAAATTTAACGAACTCAAACGACACCGTCGAAACAATTAATCGGAGGTCTAACCCTGGGCCGAGCAACACCGGTACGCCTAGTAATTTATAATCTGGGCCGGTGAACCCAACATACAAAGAGCTACTCGACTCGTTTAATAAGATTCAAACTACTCGAATTCGCGATTGTAATTTAATACATACTCGATTGATACAAATTTGATTAGATACTTGATACATTCTCTTATAATATATATACAAAATTAAATCAAATTATGATAATTAATTATTATTGTTTTGTTTTGTTTTAATTTTAATTGTGATTTTATATTTTTAAAGTATAATAGTAAATATATTTTCTCATTTTTAAGTAAAATAACAAATTCAATTTATAAATATATTTATTATAAAGGTAGTTATTATGTGGAAACTCGAAGTTGAAATTTGCGAGTAGTTTGAATATAATTCGAGGAACTCTTTACGTTTTAGGAGGTGTGTCGGAACTTCTATAATCAACGATAAATTTATAGACATGTTTGTTAAGAATTTAAGTTTGTCTATCAATTTCTTGAAACACTTGTACATTTGCGGTATATTTAATACGTTTGACATCACTTACTCATCACCATAATCTGGAGAACACAAAATCTATACTTTAAAAAAAAAAAAAAAAAATATTTTGGAGCCAAAACATGCGAGTGTGAATTAGGCTGAACTTGAATAATAAGTTTACTACATGCATGTTTTTTTGAATCTCGCTTGAAATAAACTTAATCTAAGCTTGAGGTTAATTTGTAAGCTCGACTTGAAACATCAAGTCTTAAAAGTATTTTTGATCTTTCTTAACAATTATATAAAAGGCTAATTTTAAAGAAAGATATTTTGACACAACAAAGTTATATTTATTTATAATAGTATCATTTCCAGTATTACATGTTTGTTTGTATTTACGTACATCACTCTGTATAACATAAGTATTTTTTTAATTTGAAGAAGTAATAAAAAGTTGTTTTATTCGACTTTTAATTTTAAATTTATGAAGGTAATAAATGAGTATGTATATATTTAATAAAAGTATAATTAAGAGGGTACACTTTATTTATACCTGTAGTGGGTGAATCAGTTTCCGGCCTAGAAGCCTTCTTTCTACAGGTCCCTCTTTTTGGGCTTAAGGTCTGATCTAAATAGAACTGATTCGAATCCCATCCTAATCGATCTAATGGCTAATGCTGACAAGATTTTTTTTGATAAATAAATGAAAAACCACAGTCCCGCCTTTGAGAATATACTTGTTCTTCACCAAAAAGTTGATCTGGATTGTTATGTTGACATACTTTTTGTTCTCAATGGTTGACAACTTGGCACGTATGTGAACAAAACTTTTTGGCTTTCATGCCGCCGATTAGTCAAGATTTGGTGTTTCTGTTTCACATTGGATTGGAGGTCCAAATGGGAGGTTGATTTCGGATCTACTACTACTATTTAGTATATTATATTATATATGAACTTCAAAAGTTCCAACTTACTAGCTTCTTTTGGGTTTTAAACTTTAAAGGTTTATACTGGTCTAATTAATTGTTAGCTAGTGACACTAAACTCATGGTTAATTGTAAAAGTTCGTTTACCTTATATTCTTTTTGTCTTTTTTATTTTGTATTTATAAAGGAACGAACACAATATATATACTTCTTTTGAGTTTTTTTCCTTCCTCATCTACCTTGATCAAAAGGTTACTGGAACTTTAGAGTTAATTATATAAACTCTAAATTTGGTGCAACAGACAAATATAAAAACTTGGGCGTGGGCGTGGGCGTGGGGTTGGGGTGGGGTGGGGGTGGGGGTATAATAAGGAATTAAGGATTAAATATTTGTGAATATACTCATGTTAACTGTTGTTATTATGATCTCTGCATGCATACAATTACGATTACGATTACACATACACATACACATACATAGTAGTAAATTGGTTTATCATTTAGAGAGTAGATGACATGAGAGGGATAAGAGTGTGCGGTGGAGTTGGGTAGCGGACAGTCTAGTCTAGTATGATTACCCCCACCCCCCCCCCACCCCCACATTCACCCCCACATTGAACCATTTATGGTCGGTGGTCCAATAACGTGGTCCACTTTTAACTCTATTGGTTATAATTCTACTCCGGATAAGGTGTGACCGTGGCAGACACTACTCAATTCGTCCTACATAGAAATATCATGGGTGATGAAATTACAAGTTTTTGTGTACCAAACAACGACATATGTATATATATATAAGACTAAAATAAAAAAAAACAGGACACAACAGTCCGCTATATCAACTCAACTCTCTTTCATATTCATTTCATATCACGTACGCTTCGGCTTTTCACTTCAATCCCAAACTTCACGTCAACATTCTCACCGGAAAATCGAATTTCTTTTCTTTACATGGCCGACCAGTTATCAAATTCAGTTGAGTTGGGTCTCAAGCTATCAAAGCGTATTTATTACGGAAAAGATGAGTCCGTGTCTGCCCCAAAGCCGTCGTTCATGGACAAGTCGGAGACGTCTTTACCGACGGCTCCGATGGTTTACGCCGAGATATCGGAACCGGCGATTGTGGATAATCCGGACATTTCAAGCTACCAGCCGTATGTGCACGGACGGTGTGAACCGCCGGCGTTAATTCCGTTGCACATGCATGGGATTGAAATGGAGGTGGAGTGTTATTTGGACACTGCGTTTGTTACGCTCACCGGCACGTGGCGTGTTCATTGTGTTATTGCCAGCAAAAGCTGTGATTGTCGCATTGCCATACCAATGGGTGAACAGGTAATTATAACCGACTGATTTGTTTCTTCCTTCTTTATTTCCCCCTAAGATCATGAGAAAAGGTTTAGGTTATTAGTTGAATCACTGTACAGGGAATCAATACTTTCCCTGTTCGGGAACCACCTATAATTTGCTCAAACCAACTTATTGACCAACTTCTAAGTGTTTATCGGTCATTTATTTTTTGACTTAGGAGTTTAAGGCGGCGTTTCATTTCATTAGCATCTTAACCGTCCTTGTCCGAATACTTTATATATAAGTACTAACTATTTGTGTCCGAATAGTTCTGAGTATTTCTATAACTTGTTTTAACTTAATTTTTGTATAAATCATTTCGAACAGGCTTTTCTCGTGCTTAAAATGTGATCATTAACTCAATTTATCATACTCGCTAGTTGCCCGCAAATATTGCCTGTGGTTCTCTTTTCATTTTCTTTTTAAAGTCGTTCCTTCTTTGGATACAATTAAGGACTTATGTTATACTCCCTCAGTCCAAAAGTTGGACTTATGATTCTCTTTTCATTTTCTGCTTTGAGTTTCTTTGATACGCTTAAATATAAGTTTTAATAATTTTCCCCAATTAATAAATTTTGAAGAAAAAAGCTTGCTGAAGAAAATTCATATGCTTTAGTATGTTCGACCTTAATATATCAAAAAATAAATAAATATAAGTCAATAAGTCAAATAAAACTTTCATTTTTGGATTGACAGAGTATATAAAAATTAAACTCATCAAACTATAGAAAGACTAAGTTCTAATTTGGAGTAATTGCTAAAATTAACTTTGTTATTCTTCTTTTTTTTTTTGGCAATAAAATACTTTTTCTGGTAATTGTTATTTTCACCAAGTAGCATCTGTGCGTGGATGCATAGGGTAAAAATTCAATGTTCCAGAAATCTTTTCATTTTTATCCCACCAAGTAGCATGGGGAGTAAAAATTCAATGTTCCAGAATCACCATTTTCTATTCGATTAACCCCTAGAGTAGGGTGGTGACTGGCTCTATCGTTGTCAACTACTTGCAGGCATAAAAAGGTATGTATTTTCCCTCAAAAACTTGCAAATCACCCAGAATGTCAGACTCTCGTTAGCGAATAAAATGTACTTTTATCTATATTTAAAAAAAAATTAATTATTTAAAATACTAGGCAAACAACATGTATATGATGCTGACTTAATATCAGCTCCTCAATATAATCTTGATGGACCCTTTAAGGCTGTGAGTAAAATATGGGAATCATGCCAACTTTAGCTCTCAGGTTGCCATCTCCAGCACATTTTTGAGCTGTATATCGCAAAGTTGGCATCAGCTCGAGTCTCACATGTTTGTAAGGCTGGCCTTATGCATCATTTTAGTGGAATGAAACCATGCCCCACATTTCCAATGTATTTGAAGAAATTTTTTATCAGTTTATAAAAACCTTTTGTTGCCTCTTAATTTTGTAGAAAGCCTTACTCTTTATACGGAACCTGGTACTTTTTGGGCTGTGTATATATATTGCACCATTGCAAAGTTCTTCAGACCACCTATAACAGCGAATCACACTAATTTTATTTGTGCGACTGTGTAGCATAGTCTCGCATCTTTCGTGGCCTAATGGCTACATATCACCATTTCACATCAGATTGGTGCTATTCAGCTGCTAAGTATTTTCTTTATTCATTTTTGGGGTTCTAATTCTTAGTTCTCAAAAGATATATGACTTGGCTAACAGGGTTCAGTTCTAGGTGTTGAGGTCAATAATAGTAGAAGATCATTCTATACCCAACTGATTACAATTGGAGATACAAGAGATACAGAAAAGGTAGACAGCGGGAAGGATGGGTGCTTGTTGAAACGTCAAATATATACACTAAAAGTTTCCCAGGTTATTACTGAGCCAGATAGAAGTTTTATTTATACATTTGAAACATAAATGTAATTTATATGTTTTAATCTTTATAGGTTGATGGTGGGTCCATTCTCTCTGTTAAAGTTAGATGGTCTCAAAAGTTGCTGTATGAAGATGGTCAGTTCTGCCTCAATATACCGTTTAGTTTTCCAGCACATGTTATACCTGTTGTGAAGAATACCACAAAAAGGGAAAAGATACTGCTGAATTTGAATGCTGGTATTGGGACACAAGTCCTATGCAAAACTACTAGTCATCCTCTAAAGGTACATGACTATGTCAGTGTTTGAAATTCCAGTTGAGTCATGAATGTGATCATATGATTTTTTTTTAATCTTTTATCTTCTTCTTCTATTCCAGGAACTAAGACGTGAGGCTGGGTGGATGGGCTTCTCATATGAAGCAGAAGTTTTGTCATGGTCCATTAGTGACTTCTTCTTTTCTTTTTCTGTAAGGCTTTGGACCTTCTTCTAATTATCTTGTTTGAACTGTATACCTTTCAATTTGACTTTGCATAGACCCAACTTTTAGATGTTAATGAGCATAATCTGATAACTGTAGGGATTCAAGGACCTGCTTTAGGCAAGAAGTAATTCATCTATTTGACGTGTTATAATAGATCTTTTGCTTGGCCACTACGTTTTCAGGTTTGCTCATGTGATGTATCTGGTGGTATACTCTTGCAGTCTCCATCTCTTCATGATGTTGACCAGCGAGAGATGTTTTGCCTTTATCTATTCCCGGGGAGTGACAATAGTAGGAAGGTAAGTTTGAAAATTATATGACCTTTGTCATTCTTATCTGATTCTATAGTGTCCTTTAAGAATATGTTAGGTCCTGTTTCTGGGTAAATGTGTTCCAGCAGTATAACACTTGAGATTAGATTCTAAAAATTACATTTAGAAGCATGCAATTTTTAAGTTTTGGATCAGTTGATTCCTTAACTATCCTAGGATCAAACTAGGCCTTTGAAAGCTTTTTGAGCTGCAGGACTGTTAAGACTGAAAACTGGATAAGACAATCTTGGCACTATGTATCAAATTTGGGCTAGTCATAAAGCAACTTTCTTCTGTCTGCAACTTGATATATTTTCATATGGCACAGTAACGTATGACCTACCTGGCTGCAAACCTCTGAGGCATTGGATTATAATAAACTTGACCTTAGCCCTTGATCTGTTCAACAAGTTTACTGATATAGCTTTTTTTCTTTTACTTTGAGGTGGCAGTTGAATATTTTAATACTTCCTGCTTTATAATCTTACTACTAAATACTACGGTCATGTTGATTTACTCGTCAATATTAATCCTACATTCATAGTTTGCATGATTTACTAATTTATAGTTTTTATTTTTCTATTGTTTTTATGTAATAATGCATTTATACTCATGCCATTTTAATGAACCTGATAGGTTTTCAGAAAGGTAGTTCTTTTTGTAGTGGACGTAAGTGCAAGCATGCAGGGAGGCCCTATTGAGGCTGTAAAAACTGCACTACTAGAAGCCCTCTCCAAACTCAAATCCATAGATTCTTTCAACATTATTGCCTTCAATGAGAACACTGAATTATTCTCACCATTCATTGAGCTGGCAACAAATGAAGCAATTGAAAATGCTACTGAATGGATTAACACAAGTTTAATTTCAGAGGGAGGCACAAACATTTCTCTTCCCCTAAATCAAGTATGTCCAAATCCTCGATATTTTTCTTAAAAGTCCCACATATATTTGCAATTGTGATTTGGTACTACTTACTATTGGCTTCTGACAAAGAGTAATCTACTTTCTAGTGGCCTTCTCTACACAAGAAAGATGATTGCTATCTGATTATCATAAAGAATAAGCAAATTCACATAAGCTAGTATTTGACTACTCTCTTCACCTAAATGACAAAGTGAATACTAGAAAACTATGACACTGAATACCATCTCAGCCTTGTGTCAGTGTTAATGCATGCCTGGTTGGGATTTTGACACAAGCATAGAGACACAACATCTTTGGGTCATTCTAATTTTCTTCTGTTTGATTGGTCTAAAGATGTCATAATCATTACTCAACCAAGATATTCAACAGGAATTGGATGGCTTCAATAATAGGCTGAGATCTTGATTAATTAGCAAATCCTTGTTTATGTGCTTGTTGAACAATTAAACTTATATAAAATTTATACTTCTATTCTCATCTATACCAGTTTTATCTATCTGAGGATTAAATTAGTTCTTGTTGATGCTCTGCTTATTTCAGGCAATAGAGATGGTAGCAGAAACTGGTGATTCAGTTCCATTCATTTTTCTCATTACGGATGGGGCCGTTGAAAATGAAAGAGACATTTGTAATGTCATGAAAAGTCGCCTTGCAAATGGAGGACTGAGTTGTCCTCGTATTTGCACATTTGGCATAGGTTAGCCTTTTTTTCTTTTTCCACAAGTTTTATCAGAAACATCTATCAATTGTTTTTTTTTGGTATATGAGGTTACTTCTTTTTTATCTAGAAGATGTACGGGAGATACTTTTTGTATAATTAAACTTTCATGATCTTGTTGCTGACCATTTGAGATAATTGCACACCCTGTTTATTCCTTATGCACTGTTGTAGTCCATAAACTGTGTCAATTCATTTGTCAACACACGGTTCCTAACTGTCTCAAACTCGTACCGGTTTTGGCCTTCCCTATGTTCTTATATGCACATCCAAACTAAACCAGGTTACTCCTTTTCAGTGGTTTGACTGGTGTCATTACTGACTCCTTCATGAACCTGTCAAAGCAAGTGATGTTTTCACATCTCATCTTTTTTATTCATCTCTTAGTTCTCATGTGGATTTATATCACTAAGTTTATTCGACTGTTTGACATTTGTTTATCTGAACCTCAGTGTTTCAGCCCTAGTCATTGATGCACTTATTTGCTCTGTATTTATTTGTGTTTTCAGAAATTTTATTTTGTGAACATCTTTTTCAGGTTCATATTGTAATCATTACTTCCTTCATATGCTTGCACAAATTGGTAGGGGCTATCATGATGCTGCATATGACACTGGTCAGTTGTTTTATATAATCGCGTCATTCAATTATATCTTCTTTATGGTAACAATATATTCCCGTCTAGTTTACACTGCAGACTTTAATTACAATATTAATTTCATGACTGCAAATGGAGTAGTATAAATTTGGAGCATAGTTGTGAAAATCAGCTGCCTACCCCAATTAGTTTGGGATAAAAGGCATCATTTAGTTGAGTTGAGTTTTGACAGTCGGATAATTTAAGATTATTTGTTTGCATCGGAGCCGTGATTCTTTTATGCGTCTTTACAAGCATTTTCTTAATCTCAAGTTTCTAAATATTCTTGCATGATAGTTTCAAATTTCTTACTTCTATATGTCAATGTTTATTTTCCCAGATTCTATCATCTTCAAAATGCAAAGGCTATTTAACAATGCTTCGTCAATCATTCTTACAAATATTACAATTGATGCTTTGGAACGTCTTGATAAACTAGAGGTACACTGTTGTGGGCTTCTGTGATGGTAGTTTTTGGAGGAGTTTCCATTTTGAAACTTCTGTGATGTGAATTTTACTGCACTTGTTTGATTTCATTTGTTTGTCATTTTCTTCACTGGGACACTCTGTTCATATGTCCTCATTGCAGTTATACCCATTTCATATTCCAGACCTTTCGACCGGAAGTCCATTGATCGTATCAGGCAGATATCACGGTAATTTTCCTGAGTCTGTTAAAGTTGGCGGTAATTTGGCAGATTTGAGTAGTTTTGTGGTAGATGTGAAAGTGCAGAATGCAAAGGACTTTCCTCTAGACAGGGTAATTTCTCAAGTTCTAAAACTAATTCTTTTTCAACTTATTATATATCTGATCAATGCTGACTATATGACATATATTTTATATATTTCTTCTGATTTAATGATGATTAGGGATTATTAAGACAGCAAAGAAAAAGAATTTGTGGCTATGTTTAATGTATATTTGACGACTTGTCAAAAGATATACTGATAGAAAACTAAGTTGCTTTTTTTAGATCAAATTACCAGGTCCATTGGAGTAATTCAACACAGCTCTTCCATCAATTTTATCTAAACAAGTTCTCCTAGCAGTTGATGTTCTGCATGAGAAGAGACACCGGCATGCTAGATGCCGGCTTCCCTTTCATATCAAATCATTTTATAGTTACTCAGTCTGAGTTCCTTATCTTTTCAACTACCAACCTCCTGAGGAGGGGGAGGGAGATATATTTTAATGTGCAAAAGTATACCAAGCCACTTGCAATTTTCCCGTCATAATATCTTTTTTTATGGCGCATTCGTGGTTTGTCCTATACTTCTCCAACTTAATTAGCTTAGCTTATAACACTGAATACATCAAAACTTTCAAGGAAATGAAATCATGCAGTTGAGTTAAATTGAAGACACATCTATCTAATAGGATGGAGTCATTGCTGTAGATGTTGTCATTTCTATACATGTAGCTCCATTTCCCAGACAGGGTCTCATACTTTACAATGGTGTGCAAACAAATATTTGGTAGCAATGCCCATTTTCCTTTTCAATTTTTGGTTTTCTGTGGCAGGCACTTGCAAAAAGGCATATCGAAACACTCACATCTCAGGCATGGTTTTCAGGGAGCAAACAATTAGAAGATAAGGTTGGGTATCACTTTTATGATTTCACTAACATTTCATTCTCGGTGAAGAATGTATTCTAATTTGCTGAGAAAGGATTAGTGCATATACGGTAGGAGAATGATTTTTCTCCTTTTGAAAGACATCCAGCAGTTTGTGATAATTGATAGTTTTCACATGAACCATTGTTGCAAATTTAAATACATAGATTTTGGCATAGTGCATATTTTGTATTGTTTATGGTTTGCATACGTCTTTTTTAATGATTTTTCTGTTACCTATGGACCAATCATGGGGTTCTTCAGTGGAAGAATTGTTTGCCTGTTTATTTACGCTTTCTGAAATCCTGGTATACTTGATCATCTTCTGATTTGCTTCAGTTGTTCCCATACTTGTAGGTTGCAAAAATGAGCATACAGACAGGTATTCCATCGGAGTATACTGGCATGATTTTAGTTCAAACTGATAAAGGGAAGCAATCATCTGGATCAGTTCTTGTACAAGAGGTATGCTTTTGCCTATTCTAATTCTACTAACACATTGCTAGCTAGCTCTACCTTGTCAATTGCTTCGTTAAATTGCCTATTAATTCTACTACCACATATTGCTTAGTTTAAGAACTGGTGTGCAATTATTCTGCCGCAGATGGTTGGGCTGAATGGACGGAAAATTATTTTCCTTCAAAATATGGGTGTTGGCTTTGGTGATTTGACTGCCACAGCTGAGAATCTTCCTCCTGAAAGCGGAGAACAAAAGTTGCACAAATATAAAGATTTCATGATGAAGGCTGCACCAAATTGTTGTGTGGGGCTGCTGGACAGCTTTTGCTGCTTGTGCTGCATCCAGGCTTGTTCGCAGCTGAATGATCGGTGTGCAGTTGCTTTCACACAGCTCTGTACTGCCCTTGCATGTTTTGAGTGCCTCAAGTGTTGTTGTGAGCTCTGTGATTCATGTGACCAATGCTGCTGATAATAAATTATTGAATAATATTTTGTAGGTTCCTTTAACCAATTATCAACGTAAACATTTGAATAGAGTATACATACTACCTAGTTATAATTATAGTTATGATTATAAAAAAATAATTATTTATATTTTATTTAAGTTTATAGTGAAATTCTATATTAGTGTTTATATTGCCTAAAATTCTAATTCCAATAGAAATATGATGCTTTAGTTTTAACAAATTTCAATTTAGTTATGATAATTAGTCAGTAATGAGTCCACTATAATTTTTGAACTAATTTTTATAGTTAGTGTTTCAAAAAAAAATCACGAATATTATTAATACAACTAGTCATGTGCTTTGATAAAATTTTAAGTTTTAATGAATTTAATTTAGTTAATATATTAATTTAAAATGAGTAATTTAAAGATTAATGCTAATATCATTAAATCAACTGATTTGTTAATAGATATTTTGGATATCTTAATATCTTTATGAAATTACCCAACATATAATTTACTAAATATATATTATCTTGTTGATAAAAAAAACTTATAATAAAATTGGTTCTTTTTCCATATAAATACAAAAACAACTTCCTTTTCCCTAGTTGGTTGATTGAGGCTTCTTTTTGAATACTTTTAGATTCCTATAAATTTGGATAGGAAAGAAAAAAACTGAACCAAAAACTTATAAAATTAATTTTGTACGTACCAACCAGTTTATGACTAGTCTTCTCGACACACACAACGCAATTATTGCTATTACTCCATCAATTGTGGTTTAAGATTTTTTCACATGAATTAATAAAGTCAATTAATACTATCATTTAATAATTAAAATATATATAAAATTTCATCACTTCTTCTCTATAGAAAGTTAAAAACTATTAATAATAAAGAGTGAGAATTTTTTGGACAATAACAATAAAAGAAGGTAGGGGTGATATAAAAAAATAAATAATAATTTATTCTCTTAGAAAGTAATAAATCACAAATAAATTAAAATAATTTTTTTTTAAAAGGTCACTTATTTAGAAATGAAGGGAGTAATAAATATTATTTAATAGAGAAGAAAATAAAAATTAAGATAAAATTATTAAATAACTAAACTTGCGGTGGCAAAGGGGAACGTGCGTCGAATTGGCGTTAATATACTTTTAACAATACAAATTCATTATATATATATATATATATATATATATATATATATATATATATCCATTTTTATTGATTGTGACCATAATATATATATTACTGATTCTTTTTCAGTTTGATGCGGTTATGCCTTTCAATTTGATTCCAACCTCGGGAAGATTGCTGGTTAGCAAATGCAAAGCTAGGGTTTATCATATTGTTGATTATTGTAATAATAATAATAATTTGTGTATTGCCTTTATTAAGTATTGTTCCCGATTGTGCTTGTGGACAGTATGGCGGGGTTTCTGAGAATTCTTCAATCGATTATCGATCTTACCCTCTTAATTGGGTAAGTGGAAATTATATAATGTTATTATTTTGAGAGGGTCATGACTCATGATTTACTAGTTAGATAGATATTATATGTGGCCAACGATTAAATTCAGCATGGTGTGCTAGCTAGCTTATTAGAATTTGAATACGTATTGGATGACATTATGTAGCAAGTCCAAGCTGGATATTTTGTATATTGTATAAGCAAAGCAGGGTGCAAGTGAGACTTTCGTTCATTTGGTTACATACATTGAAATTAATTGTTTTAGTAGATGGTGCTGATGAAATCATTGATTCGTTGCTGTTAAGATTTTGTTTGTATTATCAGCAATTGCTAAATTTAGCACAAATTTTATTTTTTGTGACAACTTTTTATTACTAAATGTGCTGGCTGTAGTTTCTTACCACTCTGCTACGTTAAATATAGATCTTCTAGTTCTGGACATAGTAGTTCAAAAGAAGAGAGCAACTTAGCCATGATAAACCAGATGGGTTAAGTTTGATAAGAAAACTATTCTGGAGTCTGGTTCAGCTAGCATCCACAGGGAAATGATGGTTCAACTGGATGAGGATAGTGCTAAAGATTTTTATGCAGACCACTCCTCAAAGAGCTTCTGCTCAATTAAGTCTTGTCAAATATCTTAATAATCATATGATGCTATTCTTAATTCTTCCCTTTACTTTTTTCAGAAGATCCTCCCCTTAAATTATATATTCTGAAACCCTTGTAGTTCTTTCATAATGGTGTTTAATTATTGAAGAGATGTCATTTGTGCCTTTCAATACTCCTTTTTAAGGCTGTAGTGAATGAGTTAGCGAAAGAAATTTGGCATGCACCTTGAAGAGATGATCCAAGAGTACGTTACGAGTAGTCGATGACAAAGCTGAAGTTGAAAAGATGAGCAAGAATGCTGAAAAATCTGTAGAATTAAGTTCTGTACCCTAAGCAATTCGTAGTTGCTCTTTTTGGCATCCTTAAGCTGGGATCTTGCGTTTACGTCTATGCATTTGGCTTGGTAATTATTATAGTCTCCTTTTCATTAATATATATAATAGTCCATACAGTGGGATTACTATTGTTATAATAAATACTAATCTCATTCATCTAATTTTGTGGGGTCTGTACTACAAGATTACAAACTTTCTAAATCATTAATTATAATATATCTTAGATCCAATGAAATACGAGCTAGTCAAACTATAATGGTTGCAACTTTATGGAGGATAGTGATCCACATAATTTATTCTTTTCTTTTTTTTTATATTAAGCAAGTTTTATAACCTTCCAGATTTGGAAAGTTTTGTTCACCATTGCCAAATATATGTTGGCGTCCTAAACCCTAGATATCTAGTAGTTATACCCACATGGCTCCTTTTCGTTTCTTGGTTGGCGTAATTCACCTAAACTCCATTTTTACTGGCCTTGTACATGCATCTCGAGGAATGTAGAAGCTTACAGAATTTTAAAGCAAGTTGCTGACGGTGTTGCTGATGGTACATGTTTTCATTTACTTAGTATATATCTGGTTAACAAACAAACATGATCTCTTACCAGTCGTTCTTTGATACATGATATTTCATTTGCATAAATTGAAGTCGATACAATTAATTTAATTACCTTTTCTTGGTTGTACTATTGTTGATCTTTATATTTTTGGTTAGCGAGAGACAAAATACAACTTGTTTAATTATTTGGCCAAATAACATCTTACACATAACTACCTCATGGAGTTCTTTAAAACATGCTTGAGAATCAAAATGTCTCTGAAATTTACAGCCCTTCAATTGATGGACACTATTTAATAGTATGCACCTTGCACGGAGATGGCATATGGTCATGTGCTTATTGTTTAAAAGGTCTAAGCAGGAGCTTTGTCCTCCAATGAAATGGTCTTATACAATTAAACATGCACTCTGTATGGGAAGTAATTATATATATATATATATATATATATATAATTCTGTGCCAGTGTTAGATTGACAGAACACTGAACTTTTACTTTTATGCATTACAATTATCATGCTTCATGCAAGTCAATCCATATAAATGTATGATCCAATCATATTAAAGTTAAGACTTGCATACTTGATGGAGGGGAAGAGATCTTAGAATCAACAACTATTATAGTAAATTGATTAATCTTGTAACTGAATAAAATTTTACTCGAATCAAAGAGATATTCTAGTATTATCTTAGTGTAGCATTAGACGAATACATCAATTAATTAAGAAAAGTAAACCAGGACTGTTGGTACATGTGTTGGTCTGACATTGTATGATGGAACTATTTTTTGTTGACATGTTGAGCATCCCCTATTGTGCTAAGTACTGCTAGTTCTAAATAGATATGCTTAAAAAAAATATGTTTGTTGATTTAATATTTACTTTTCCAAGAAACAAGCTATGTCTACTTTCCGCTTGGAACTTTGAGGTGTTAACATACAAGGATGGAAATTATGGACTCCGTTAACTCCCATCTTCTAAATGGACTTTTAGTTTATATTAATTTTGTGTTCGTTTGCTTTAAGACTTGATCTTGTGCCATGATATTAGAGCTAGCAGAGACAATCCTATATGGAAATTTATTTTATATCAATGGCCCACCAAGATTGTAGGGTTGGGGATTAGGTACAAAGGTAGTATGGTTGTTATAGTACCTGTCATGCGCAGCTAGCAGGGGGACAAAGCTGAGGGGCTATGTTTCTGGTTTTGGGTATGAAGTGCGAACCCTATGGTTGATATTTGCAAGAGAATACCTTTGGCTGTTTACTTGTTATTGAATAAACAGATGACTTGAAAAAGTAAACATGACATGATGATACCAAAGGTTAAGAACTTTTTTGCTAAAATACTTATGAAATGGTTAGGGAACTACAAGAAACACCATGAGATGTGTAATCTACAAATCTTGTTTCGATACAGTTGATTTTTGTGTTGCTTTTTTAAATGTTCCCCATGGAAAATGTTATCCTTCCTATTACTATGTCATGCTTGGTTGTTTAAAGCATTGGTTAGGAATTACAGATTTGTTATGCAAGTAGTCTCTCAGATTCTTTTCAACTTGACCGGATCAGAGTATCTTATTTATATTGTCCATCGAGTTTGTTAATTCTCTCAATTTCTTCGTCTTTATCTCTTTGTTTCTTTTTATTCCCCTTCTTAATTGGAGCATCATCCAAAGGAGAAATGTCCAATTCGTTTCAGCCAAACTCTTGCTTGTGTTTATAGATTTGTGTGGATGAGAATTAAGGATTACAAAATCCTTTAAATCGAATGAGATACTTTGGTCCGAGTAATCTTCGACAAGAGATCTGTATCCTATTATTTGTTATGTCCATCTCCTTGGATAGGTTTCTTCTGAATATGCACAGTTATTTTGAATTGTTTCAATGCATGTTCATGTAGATTAACAAAAAAATCATTTACTTTTATAGATTAATAGATTCTCATGCCTTATTCCAACTTGTACCCTTAATAGGAATTTGCTTGGTTTCAAGTTATATCTTCCATGTTAATTTCATCCGCGATTATTTACATGGTAATAATTCGAAACTTTAATTTATTGACATTAAGGATGGATTATATATCAAATGAAATTCCGTGGTTAGTGATTAACGGTTTTCCTTGAAGTTTGCCAAAAAATAAAATGCAACCCTTCAATTAATACTTTTTTTTTGTGTGCGCGCGCGCATTTTAATTAGAAATTCAAGATTTCCTTAAATCATATATATTTTTTAAGTCATTTAATTAAATTACATCTTTATATGCTTAGCTTCTGTTGAGCAACAATGGTGTCAAGGAACATTTTGTTTTGAGAGGCAGCAAAGCTAATTGGCTTGTTATGATAACTTTAGCATGCCAAGCTGCTTCGGAAATCAGATTTATTCAAGAAATATAAAGTGCCAATGAATTCATTGCATATTTTGCCATAAAATATTCCCATGAATAAGCTCAGAAGTTGGAAAAACTAATTGGTTTAGTTCAGACAATGCTCGGGGACTTGAATCCACCAGAAGCATTAATTATTTTTCAATATGAGTGGTCGTGCTTCACTGATGGCCATACGTGAATCCTCCTTTGCCATTGGGTAACAAATATTTTTATATTAATTTCAACTTTTCTACTTAATTTAAGTTGCCCCGTGCTCTCTTTCAACCTTTGTATCCATTATTCAAATGGAGCCAGGACGAATGCACCCATGTATTTTTTTAGTCAAAACATTAAATACATTTATATATATATATATATATATATATATTTATATGATTCATAATTACAATCGACTAAATTCATCCGACTCCTGAATTGTTTTGCAAACGGGATTTACCGTCATCCAAACAATTTTGAAGACATTTGAATACAGACAGCTGTAACTATAGAATTTTTGTTTTTTGTTTTTCCCCCCCTCATATATGTATGTAGAAGGATATAATATACTAAGAAGGAATGTTTGTATGCATCTCAGTGGTGTGTGTGTGTGTTAGTATTGAGGAATGGTTGGGATAATGGATGTAGACACGAATTAGTGCAGAGGGTGAATTTAGGGACTTGAACCAATAAGAAGCTGATGGGCTTGGCCATGGTTTTCCTCACATATATATCTATTATTTATTATTCCCAAAGCTCGACTCTCATTGGCTTCTAGGATCTGCTTAATTTAGAGCACCTCACTTTTCCAACCATAATTCCCCCTCAGTATCCTCAGCAAGCAAGTGTTCAACATCACAAGCCATTTTCCATTCTTGTTCAACATTCGTTCTTGCATAAACACAAATGAAGGTAAGAGAGAGATGTTTTCCTCTGTTTTAGTTTTTGTACAACATATGTAAAATGCTACAAATTAATTTTGTTTCGTGTTGTTGCAGCTCTTCAGTTGGATGCAAAATAAGTTTCAAGGGGGGAAAGACAACACAAAATCAAATGCGGCTTCTACTAGTCGTAAGTTTAAACAAACTGTGTGATTAATTTACCTTAGTAGAATTCCACTGCTGGACTCTTGAAGTATGTAAGAATTCATTTTCTTGAAATCCATTTTTCACACCATTTGAGTAAATCTTGTTGTTGCAATGCTTAAGCCCGAGTCTTTTTGAATGCATGTCTTTTTTCTTTTCTTTTTGTGTGTGTGTTGTGTCAGTTTGAGAGCAAAGAATACAGGAATATACAAAGATGTCTCTGGGTAAGATCAATATGTGACGGTCCCATATTGTTTGACTATCTTATCTGAATCTGACCTGATCTACATCCCATTATCTTAATATGAAAATGGATCCAGTCTACCAGAACCAAAAGTTGACTCTGATTCAGTATGTTATTAATGGAATAAAATGAAGGTTGACACCCTTTCGTGCTTGTGTGTGAAAGAGATTCTACTATGAAGCCAACTTTTTTAAGTATCTAAATGGCATATTACTAATTTTAAATAGTAGTGAATCACCTAAGTCGTCAAAAAATAGTTGAATGGTGGACAACAAGTAGTGTGAAATATATTACATAACCTTAATTTTTTTTAATTGTCAGATTATATATATATAAGAATATTATTTATATATATATATATATGCTAAACTTGTCTTCCTTGATTTGTTTGTTTTTTTAATTATACATCCTCAAAAAGGGTATTATGGTCTTAGAACTTTTTACTTTTTATTTTGCTTTTTACAAATTATAACACAAATTATGGAAGTACAGAACAGGTGGAAGTACAGAACAGGTCTTCCTTTCCCCTTGTTTGATGTCTTTTTTTTTTCTTTGATGCAGATCATTCAATTCAAGAACCTAGTAAAGAAGAATTCAGTGATTGGCCTTATGGACTGCTGACAATTGGAACTTTTGGTAATAATGATCTTAAAGAAAATCCAGAGAGACAGGGTCTTCAGGATGATGATCCGTCTCTCTCTCAAGAATTAGCAGAATTTACAACCGAAGAAGTTAGAAAGGTGCAAAAGAAGTTGACAAAGCTGTTATCACGAAAACCAGCTTCTAAAGTTGAAGGGGAAATTGCTAATCTCCCGTTGGATAGATTCCTTAATTGCCCATCAAGCTTGGAGGTTGATCGAAGAATTTCTAGCACATTATGCAGTGACTTGAATGAAGAAGAAGAAGAAGATATTGACCGAACAATTAGAGTGATCCTTGGTCGATGCAGAGATGCTTGCATGGAAAGTAAAAAGAAGGCAATCGGAAAGAAATCAATATCCTTCCTCTTAAAGAAAATGTTTGTCTGCACAAGAAGTGGATTTGCACCAGCTCCCACTTTGAGAGACGCACTTCCAGATTCGAGAATGGAGAAGGTAACTTGGTAGATGTAGATTGTAAATAGATGTGCTTGCAGGATCCACCATATCCTTTCCTATTACTTTTTGATCATGAAGATATATATATATATATATATATATATATATATATATATATATATTTTTGAGTGCAGCTTTTGTGGACAATGCTTTCCAAAAAAATTTACCCACAAAATTCATCTCGAGCATGGTCGATGAAGAAATATATAGAGGAGGAGGAGGAGGAGGAGGAGGAGGAGGATAGATCAAATGATCAGGGGAGTAAATGGGTCAAAAGTGATTCTGAATGTAAGTTAAATTTGATTTGCCAATTGCCTTTCCATTTCCCATTTGTATCCTTTTGCTAAAAACATTTGACAGGATCTAATCTCTGATTTATTTTGCAGATATTGTTCTGGAGATTTAGATGCACTTCCTCTTTCTTCCTTACTCCTTAGCTTTTTAGATTCAAAGGTTAAACCCAAGACCATTTTTCAGCTGCAGTGGATCAAAATAAGTCATAGCTGGGATCAGGGTACCAAAAACTTTTGGAAAATCCTAAAGACATAGATAGGTATCAGTTTAAATAAAAGAATAAAATAAAGAAGCGATTGTATATTAAAGCAGGTTTCTTTCTTTTGCAAACAGAGGGAGGTTCGTTTTTTTTTTTCATGGTTGTATCTGTAATTGATGATACAAAACATGTTATGTAATACTTGTACTGGTTGAGAGATTTCTGCAGTTTGTATCAGAAGAAGAGTTGGACTTACCTGGCTTGGTTTATTATTATTCTATCTTTTTATTAATTGTTTCCCACCCACTACCTTATGAATTAAGATCCTTGAAATGTAATGTAATGAAATATGATTTAAAATGAATATATAAAAGAATAAAAAATCTCCTTTAAAATGGAGAGAAATGAATTTCTTTTTTGGAGCCATCTCTTCCACTTTAAGTCCATTTATATGTTTTCCTGATTGCATAGGCTATGTTTCTTCAATTTTATTTCAAACAACTAATAATTTATTTTTTAAAACTAAATTAAAAATAGTGCTTGTTTGATGTTTCAACTTGAGTAAATTGAAGTATAAGTTGAGTACAATACCCTTGATAGAATAAATAAATAAAAAGAAGAGGAAATAAGGTGCTTATTATATACTCTTCCCGTTTCAAAAAATGAACAAAAGTATAATTATTTTTATTCTTAAAATGATTCAAATAAAATACATAAAATAAAAAATAAAATTATATCATTTAGTAAAATTCATTAATATAAAAAAAAATAAAAGTAATCACTTATGAATCATGTGGGAAATAAATTTTTTTTTTTTACTCTCTTTCTTCTATTTTTACTTTTCTTAATCAAAATTTAAATTTATACTTTGTTCATCTTTCAAGTCTGAGAGTATAGCATATAATTTATTGGACATTTTAAGTAAATATTTTCAACTTATTTGCCTAAAAAGCTACTAGAAAAAAGATATACCTAACATACTAATATTATAACTTACTAGTAACTTAGTATTTAAGATAAGTCAACAAATAAAAGTAAATCTGTTTTAAAATAAATTGTGACAGACGGGGGCCAAAAACAAGCGTAGTGGTATACTGCCATACTGGTGTATTAGAAGTTTAGAACAGATGATGATAATGAAGTGAAAACTAAAAAGTGTGATGTTTGGGATGCAGTTGTAGGAATTATTAAATAATGTGGCCACTTGTATAATAAAAAAAACTTGAAGGGTCAACAAAAGCAAACTTTGACAAACGGCCCTTTAAGTGAACTATGAATGACCCTTCCCTTCTCACGTTAAATGTCCCTCCCCAGATTTGGGGTTAGTCCGAGCCGAGTTAGGTTTTAGGGTTTAATTTTTTACTAGTTTCATAGTTCTGAAACAACTCCTCTGTTTCAATTAGGGCTTACCTTGTTTGGTAGTTTAGTTCAGAAAATTAAGTTCCTTTTTTGACTTTGATTTTTTAGGGTTTTTTTCCTCCTTCCAAGAAGAAATAAAGATTTAGGGGGAGCGTTCGGTTGGTGCCAAAAAGAGTGAAGCTTTTTCTGCCAATGCAATTTGTTTTGAATTCGAAGGATTTTTCGGTGATTTTTTCTGATACCGAAAGAATTTGAGCTCGATGTCTTGGGCGGGTCCGGAGGATATCTATCTCTCTACTTCCCTTGCTAGTTATCTTGACAGTAAGCGCTCTCTCTCTATCCTTAGCCTCCATTTGATAGTTGTTATGTTACTATAGAATTGGTTTCCAAATTGTAATCTTTCTTTTGTGGGTCCGTGTTGTAGAGATTTCATTAAGTTTTATGTACTCGAATTTTCTTTTGAGTGGGCGCATGGGATTTGAAATTCTTAGTGATTCTGAAATTTCTTGTGAAGAAGTTGAGTGCATAGGTAATTTCTGTTCATCAACTTATGAAGTAGTTAAAATGGTATTATTTAGGTCAAGGGATTAGTTTGTATTGCCTCTTATTAATTTTCTTCTTATTCTTTTTCTTTTCTTTTCTTTTCTTTTTTTTTCATTTTCCCATTCGCTAAAGGTTGGTGGTTGACTATCATCTTGTTACTTAAATATTCCATGGTTCTTTCTTTTACTTCTAGTATGTAATTATGAAATAAGAGAAAAGGAGTATTATAAATTTTCAATGTTGGTCTTTTTTAATGTGAACTATTGAAATTAATGTTGAATTTTCTTTTACTCAAAATTATGTGTTCTTGATTTGTTTACCAAATGAAGCATGAAGACTAGTTGTGCGGTCATGATTAAGCAAAACTGTTAGGATGAATCCAAAAAAAAAAAAAAATTGAGGAAGATACCTTAGTGACCAATTTATTCTACCATGTTTAGCCTCTAGCAGTCCAACCTTGTTATATATGGGGAAAGACCAGGTCAACTTGGCTTAATAGGATACATCTGACTATAATATTGCCATATGAATGGATACAAAACATCCAAGGGTTAAAAATATAGTTTAATCTACATTTAACTTCTTGTCAAAACATATTATTATGATGAAAAATTCATGGTCAGATTACCAATATTAGAAATTGATTATGTACATAATGATCAAGGACATTCTTAACAGATGAGTATATACTTCGATAATGAGATAGATGCAGATAGTTTGTCTACCCCATTTTTATGCCATATAAAGGTGCAGTTCTTTTTAATTAGTGGAGGAAACCAACTGGTTTACGATTCTATAATTTAAACTCATATTTTGTGCAGAGAAACTTCTTGTTTTGCTGCGAGATGGTCGAAAACTGTTGGGAATACTTCGTTCTTTTGATCAATTTGGTAGCAATTTCTCCTTGTATTTAATTAAGTTTTTCATCCTAATATTTCAAAGTTTAGTTAACTGACAATGATTGGTATGTTACTGTAGCCAATGCTGTTCTTGAAGGTGCATGTGAGCGAGTGATTGTTGGTGAACTTTATTGTGACATTTTGTTGGGTCTTTATGTAATTCGTGGGGAGAATGTCGTTTTAATTGGCGAACTGGTACAAAATCTTATTGCTTCTGTTTTGTAAAAAAGATGTATTGATATTTAAGTTCTCCTTTCCTAATTTGTGCTTGTGCTCCTGATTGTTTAGGACTTGGAGAAGGAGGAACTTCCCCCGCACATGACTCGTGTTTCACCTGCGGAGATAAAAAGGGCAAGTGTTGTGTTGTGTACTTTTGTGAAGATAAAACTATAACATGATAAGTGGTGACAGCCTCTTATTTACTGGCCAATTGCTCAGCTTGATCTTGTCATTTCCTTGTGTGGAGTCCCTCCTTGCAGTGGTTGTTTAATTTCAGTAATAACTATATATCTTAGCCATGGTTTCTTTATCAGAATGTCCATGTTATGGAATAATATACTCTGATTTCCTCCTTTTGTTTTTCAAGGAGACAAAGCATTATAGACTAATTAGAAATATAAGTGACTTTGTAACCGCAACGTACTCCTTTAGTGATCCTTATCAAACATATGATGAAAAGCAATCATCTGACAGATCAAAACCATGAGGCCCTTGAAAGATACTGAGCTATAGACATCATTTATTGAATTAACAATTTTTTATTTATGAATATTTACTATTAATGAATAATAATAATAATTATAATAGCACTACTCTTATAATCTAGTTTTTAAATATTTTGGTATGTCCTGAGGTTTTTTTACTTAACTTACCGAGTTGCCGACTGCTATAAATATTTATACCTATGTTCTCCCTCATTTTTTATAATCTTAAAACGTGATTTATAGAAATAATCCTATGTTATAATTACCAATGAATCTCATAAATCATAGTGAAGTCACATAGCGTGATACCTAAGTATAGATCTCAAATTTATACATATTGTAAGGTTGTGTTAAATGGAAGTGGAACAGATCCTTCTACTTAACTTCAAAAGTTACACTTGACTGGGCCTATGGTGTAAAGCTTCTTTGTACTTGTCATGTGTGCACAACATGGTATATGCATAAAATTTCACTTCCACCACCCTTTGCCTTTTGTTTATTCTTTAGATTTGCTCAAGTGATTAACTGTGAGTGGTTTCAGTTAATGCATTTTTCTTTTCTTTCTATTTGTGGGTAGGGATGCCTGTATGGAAAATTTCTTGCATGATTTTTCCCCTCCATTCTTTGAGTCGGAAGGAATTATGCTTCTGTCAAAGTATTGGTTTATATTTAGGAATGAAAAAATATGTAAAATCTTTCTTGTGCAATATGCTTATCCAGTCATTACTTTTTTCCTTTGTCTGGCTTCTGTTTCTTTCCTACATTTACTGATATACTATGTTATCTTTCAACAGGCACAGAAGGCAGAAAGGGAGGCTACAGATTTGAAGGGTACCATGAGAAAGAGGATGGAGTTCCTTGATATGGACTGATGTGTATTTTGATGACATCCAGTCCTCCTCTGTACTGTGCATTGAGCTCATGCCATGTCTTCTGCAAATATTATCGCAGATGATGGATGGACCCTGGGAAATTTAACTAGGGTTGGATTGTCATTTTGATTCTGTCTGCCTTCTTTTCTCTGATTTGTCAACATGCATAGTTAGTTCTATGTCATATATTTCACAAGGTTGGGAAGATTATGTTCAAGTTGTTTAATGGATCTTTCTGCAATGTTGTTTGAGGTCTCTTTATAGATATAGTGTGTGTATTGCACTAATAATGCAAATTTATGGCAAAAATTTGGGGGGGGGGGGGGGTGGGGGGGGGGGGGGAGCTTAAAACTCTACTTATCTTTTTTTTACAGTAAAAGGAAATTGAATACATAATTTCAGTACCGCAGTCGTCTCTGCAGAGCTTGGAGCGTGGATTATTATTATTATTATTAATTAATTTTGCAAATAAACTCCGTGGAATAATGCTCTCTCTATAACCAAGATGATGTTTCTAATATTTGTACTGAAAGAAATAACATTTTCCATATTGAAGAAGTTAAATGATAAAACTATTTAAATATTGTTATATTCCCTTTATTTCAAAAGTAGAAAAACATTTTAATTTTTTAAAATTAATTTACAAATTTAAATTTAAATATTACATTCTAAATTATCATATATGTTTGCTTTCAAAATTTGTGGCTTTACCTTTCTTTTGGGTTTGAGATCTAACTTAGAAGTCATAATGTGTACTGAGGAGTAATATTAAAATTTTAAATTTTAAAGTAGTATTTAAATGGTGTCAAACAATTATAGTTTGAGAATTTTCACTTAGATATAATAATTTAAAAAAAAAAGATATAATTAGGGCCTCACGGTTATATAAAAATATGTGGTGCTAAGAATCTCAAAAAATGTGTCAACATAATATTGGTTGAATAAATTTATTTAATTAATTATGATATAAATTATTATTAAAATATTTAATATTCAAAAAATTTAAGATTTTTATTCTATAAAAAAATAATAATTTAATAAACTAAATGCGGGAAGGAGGAGGCCAGTGCATGTGATGACGGTTCCGCGCGTTGCAGGCCCGTCGGAGCTGTCGGTTGTTCGTCAATTACACCCTGGCTTTTCTAAATTTTTTTTATAAGAAATGTTACGTTTAAAATATTAAAAAAAATAATTATTATTTATATCCTTCTTTCTTTTGGGTTACGTATTTACTTTCTTTTAACTTTGATAAAATTATTAGAAAAATACAATAATATGTTTTTATGAAAATTCTTACTTTATTGGTATTATTTTAGTGTAGATTTTCAGATTTTACTTTACTTTACTTGTAAGGGTTTGAAAATTTAGGATGCGTTTACTTTTAAATAAAATGGTGAAAACATACACAGGCGAGGCTCGCCTGAAAAATGAACTTGAGCACATACGAAATACAGTAGACTTTCCGTCTATACTCTCTCCTCTCCAGATCTCTCTGTCCGCATGGTATATATTCCACGGACAAGTTTACTAGTACTGTAGACTTCAATTCGGAGGCAGCAATGTCGTCGCCGGCGTTGGATTCCTTTACGGCGGCGCTGCTTCTATTGAGTGTTGTTTGGTTGGTGAGAATTAGTGAAGGTTCTGTACACGAACGAGTACAGTGGACATAAATTCTTTAGAAAAGGGAATGCTTTTGTACTTCATGGCGGCTCCGAGGGAATTTACTCCTCTCGTCCCACTCACTCTTCTTCCCCTTCTGCAAATGCAAATGGAGATTCTTTCATCCGGTCAATTTTACAAATATCTCTCGGACACTAGTTGTTCTTTTTTACTTCTGGTTAATCAATTGTTAATTGTGAAGATCCGAACAATTTTGACTGATCATGCCTGTGGTTTGCTACTAAATGACCTAATTGCTGTAACAATTCAATGGTTTCATTTTTAGGCCACATTAAACTCTACATACCTAAACGAAAAGATTGAATGAGCCTCCCACTCACTAGCTTACAGTTTCATAAGCCTCTCATCCTACGCAAATAAAGCAAGCCAACTCCTTCATCATATTATTCCACACAAGGATATTACTGAGAGTATTGTACTTTTTTGTTGAGCTGCACCTATTTTTTATTTTTTTTAAGCTCTATGATGTTTTGGCTAATTATTCTTATCCAATTTCTTGCACCTTTTGCTTATATGAACATATACAAAGTTTTATCTGTTTTAACTTGAACTCCGACTCCGGCTCTTTATTTTCTTGGTAATCAGTTTTGAAAAAGTTACATTTCGAAGGCCGAAAGAACTCTCAAACTTCAGCACAGGGTTTATTAATGCTGTTGTTTTTGAGGTAGAAGACCGAGAGACAATTGGGGGCTCAGCCTTCGGGGGCCAACGAGCTGTGTGCTGCACAGCAGATCTTGCAAAACTGGGTGTGTGTAGACAGGGTAAAATTATCCGCCGGCAATCTACCAAAAATCCTGGTTGGCCGCATGTGTTTGGTGTCTCATTCGGTGTGGATGATGAAACATCAATGTTGCAACCAAGATCAATTCATATTACAAGAACTGGGATGTATAATTTGTATTTCATTCATTGTGATCCGATTCTTAAGGAACTGGTTGTTGAGGGAAAATCTATATGGAAAAATCCTACTGGTTACCTACCAGGAGGAATGGCACCACTTATGAACTTTTATTGGTTCATGTCTCTTGCCTTCATATTACTAGGCATCTTTTGGTTCTCTCAGTATGCGAGATTCTGGAGAGAGGTTCTTCATTTGCAGAATTGTATAACACTGGTTATTACTCTGGGCATGTTTGAGATGGCCTTTTGGTATTTCGATTAAGATAGCCTGTAACTTCTATTATGGATAATGTAACTCTTCTTGCTTCCTACTTGGTGGTATTTTCTTTTATTTAAGCATGGTACTTTCTCAAATCTTTGAAACTTATAATGCAGTCAATAACAGTAGCTCCTAATTCCTAAAATTTATTCTATAACATATTTCCTATTATTGTCGTTGTAGTTGGAACTGGATTTGTAGTTGGATTCAAATTGGGTATAATCATTTGTGGCAATGAGAGGAGGAAGTCAAGTGTGAGTGGGTTTTTTAATACACAAATTATTCTTGTGCATTTTGAAGTTGCACCTATTATCTGTGTTATCAATGTCAACTGGTGCTTAACTACCCTAAATTATGCTTGTGCATTTTGAAATGATATCTATTATCTGAGTCATAAATGTCAACCGGTGCTAGGGACCAGGGAGATTCTAACCATAATCAATCTCATTTTGTTTTTTTATTGATGTGATGCGACAGGCTAGACGAATGATGGCCAAACTAGATATCTACAGGAAGTTCACAAATGCTTTGGCTGTAGCTGTCATCGTGTCTGTCGGATGGATATGCTATGAGGTAATTAGTTTGTAAAATACCTATCAAGAAAGAAATTTAACAAATCATGTTATAAAGCTTATTTATCCTGCTACATATTATGATAAAAGTATTCTTTTATAAGTAGTATATTATGACACAAGTAATTTACGTATTGCTGTGTTTTGTTTTTTCCTCTTTGCAGCTTTATTTCAAGTCTACTGATGTGTACAATGAGCAATGGAAGAATGCCTGGATCATCCCTGCCTTCTGGCAAGTCGTATCTTTCTCAATCCTCTGCGTCATCTCTCTGCTCTTTGGGTCCCATCACAGACATCAATGAGGTAATAAAATCTAGCTTCTACTCATAAAATGTGTGTATCTACCAGAGCACATAATAACAGGATTGTTTCAGCCGAGCACTTAAAACTATGGACTGCAGTAGTGACTACTACTCAGTTGGGATTCAAACCTGTTCGTAAAGGATTGTAGGGTTAAAAAAAAAAAAGGATGGTAACCTTTTTAGTTGATGATACTACACAATTTAATTTTGTCGTACATCGGTGGCACAGCCTTGTGATTTCTATATTTATTTTCTCATACAATGGGAAAAGGTATTGGCACTCTAAATCACCATTATGACATTTGTTGAGGTAAAGGAGTCATATAGGGCACATTGGAGTTTGGGTTTATATTACTACTTTTGGTAAAGCAATGGAGTTATTTTTTTTTCCCAATAATTATAGAACAATAATAAGAAAAATTCCTCTCAGGTTCTGTTATTATGCAGTACAGATTTTATTATTACAAAATTTCTGCTATTTGAACTGCATATATTTTGATAGTTGTACATTTGACAGATATGCCTACTCTGAAGATGCAAGTGAAGAGTTTGACAAGGATGATACTTTGACACTCATAAAACCATTCCCTATGCCTTCAGTGGATGCCCGGAGTCCTGAAGTCAGACAAGTGCATGCTGGGAATGGATTGTCCAATGGTGACTTGGAAGAAGACAAGACAGAGTGATTTATAAGGTGGAACAAGGACAAGTACATGTGCATAAGAGGTTGGCTTTTTGTTCCTTTTTTATCAATCTTACGTGCGCAAGTATGTGTAATTGGATTTTTTTAGTGGCCATCGGTTGCTACACGGGATAGAACTGCGTCTTGTTTTACAGAAAGTATATAATACTTTTTGAACCCAAGTCATTTCAGAGTATAAAAATAAGAATAAAAATTTATGGAAGGCGAAAAATCTTTGGAGGCTAACACGTGCTTTTAAAGGAGTGGAATATTTATACGGAGTTGTTGACCAACTTGACAGAGACGCCATAACTTGCGAGTCATCATGTGCTAATTGTTAACTACTCCACGTAACACTAATACCAAATCCATTTTTCTATACATAAACCTTTGAAACTTGAGTGCTATTGGCTTTGGCTTTGGCTTTGGCTTTGGCTTTGAGCTTTAGGAAACTTACTGCTCCCGCCGTATCATAATGGACATCTCATTCATTCCATCACGTCAACATTGCTATTTCGATTATTACTATTATTATTCTGCATACGCAACTTTGATTTTCCATTCAACAAATTATCAGTCAATTGGATAGATATTCCTTTTTCATTTAACTAAATTAGTGGTGTTGCACAATTCACCGTACTTGATCCTCTTTTCTTTTATACCTTGTTAGCTGAGATGGAAATTTTGCTCCATTTCTTTCTCTCTATTCCAGTTCATCTTATACACCATTGAAGCAAAGAGGTGTCTTATTCAGATATACTTGAAACCGGAATATTTACATCTGACTAGATCTAATTTTTCAATGTGTTAAATCACGCAAACAGCTGGCAGCTGCTATAGCGCACACAAAACAAATTGAACAAACACAATTGACAAAAACTAAATGAACAAATCACAAAACACAAATTGATATAAACTTGTATCAATTGGGAAAAATGTGTTAAATCACGTCAATTTCCATATGAACAAATGAAACAAAACACAATTGTAATTAAACTTATTAATGATATATAGCAAACAATGACATGCTTACAGGGCTAGAAGTATTCAGGCAGAGAGGACTTTGCTACTCTGGAGAACTTAAAACTGATCATTCATAGTAAATTGATCTCTTTCATTGTCCTCACAAATTTTCATGGTGATCTTCTCAAAGAGTTTGACAGCTCAGGAAATCCCAGCATACCTAGAACCAATCACCCAAACACTCCAGGAAAAAAACTAAAGAATTTTGTCCTAGACTTAACAGGTAAACTCAGTTTACCTTTTCACCCAGATCTTCGCCTTAGGTGTTGGGACACTGGGTATCCCTCAAAGAAATCCAAGACAGAAGTTTCAAGATCCTCAACCGAGAACTTGATGTAATTCTCTGGGTGCCTCCCACTCTCTATACGGGTCCTGAAACGGCCAAGAAATGACCTGTAAGCAGGGATCAATTTCTCAGATATGGATATGCGAAGCTCCTCACGAAGTTGTGTATCTGGCACCAACCATGTAGCTTGAGTCCTATGAACCTCCTCAAACATGGCATTGAAGGTCTTAAAACGCTCTCTCAACACACTCTTGGATACCCCAGAGGAAAAACTACCACTCACATGTAACCCCTCATCTCTCAAACAATGCAAGACCCTTACCAAAGTAGCTCTCTGGTAGCTAGTTGCAGCCTGCCTATACTTCCCAGTCAACTTCTTCAAATAATAATCTCCAATCATCTCTCTCAATTCAGGAGACCCTTTTATTTTTTGAACAATATAGTGAACATTATTCATAATGAACAAATGAGTCAATGATGTATCCTTATAGTGCTTGGATTTACCCTCCAAATTGAATTGCAAAATAACAATGATCCATATCAAGTGAAGGGCCAACGGAGTTTGCCCCTCGAGTTCTCCAAAATCTATATCCGGCATAGTTAAATCTTCCGAGTATCTAGACCCGGTTGCCGGCTTGGACACAATCAGTTCAATTAAAGTCTGCTTATAATCAGATATCAAACTTGTATAATTCATCACATATCTAGTCAAGGGGTGAATTGTACCTCCAGGAACGGGAACTTTTGAAGGCTCCCGAAGAACAGCATTCTCAAATTCAGATAATATCCCTCTAGCCGCCTCCGCAAGCCTCGACAAAATCTCCTCTGCCTGAACCCTAATTGACTCCGATGATTTGGATGAGAAAATAATATCAACATCTGGCAATAAATCAGACAAAGCATCGTGAAGGTCCAAGATCTTAAACAACTTTTCCGGTGACCTCCTACTAATACTAATTGCTTCTGCGAAATTGAGCAATTGAATTGCAGGGCCTTTAACTGTCTCCACAAAACAGGCATCATCTGTCGCCGATCCTAAACCTTCAAATATCTGTTCCGATAACCTTTTCTCACTGGCAAATAAAATTCTAACGCATACTTTTGCAGCTCGTATCCATCGCCTAATTTTCGTCTCCAAATCTTCCCATTCCAGCCTCTGGATATCACCAATACTCAATTTCTCAACTCCTAGTCTCCGGAAAATCGAGTCTAATACAGACTTCCGTACACTTCCGTACACCTGCACGCACTCCCGTATATATCCTGCAGCTATCATTCTCTCTGCTATACTACGAAGGTCAGTAACAGTTTCGAATGGTACAAGATCGAGCTCTCGTATACTGTTTGTAGATCTGTAGCTCCCGCTACTTCTACTGCTTTGTATTGCACCAAATTCTTGGAGTTCGGCATCTTTGCTGATCGAATCGTCGTCTGTGTAATTATCATCCGGTAGGTCGGCGCCGGTGATACTATCTGTTCGGGCCGAAGAGTGAGTCGACGAGTTGGGATCGACTAGAGAGTCGGTCTCGATCGGACTAGTGTGCACAATCAATATGTTTCGAAACTCGTCCTCGAGGCGGGCCATGGCTATCTGGATGGCGCTGTTGGCTTTGTTCTGGTCGTCGGATACTGTGGTTGAATCCATTGACCGTTGGACTTCGTCGACGGCCTGTAAGTAGCTATCGATTACGTGACGATCGCCGTCAAATATCATTCTCTCTCTGGCCTCCTCCGACACCGTAGAATCCCACCGGAGGATGATTTTCTCAGCGGATTCGAAAACGTGGGTGTCACTCTCTGGAGGTTCCATGAACAGAATAAGCTGGATTATTTTTGCGATTGCAGGGCCGGTGGGGTTTTGACAAGTGCTTAAAAAGATGAGAGCAAGAAGAAAAGTATAAAAATGATTTTCAGATATTTTTTTCGGGTTTTTAGAAGGTTCAAGCGATTTCTTTGTCAGAAAAAGTATAATCAGAAATGGTAAGGGACTAATTTGACTTCATAATGACGCCGGAAAAATCTTTGAATATTCCGACGAGGCAACCAAGAGAATAAATCTTTACATACTACAACTAGCTACGGGATTGGATATCTATATAGGTTGATTATAATAAGAAGAATTGGTAACATTTACACACCCAACCAGCTACGGGATTGGATAATCTTCCCGTTCCTGTAGTCCTGTCCATGTCTGGTGCTGGTAAGGGCGTAAGGCTGTAAATCCAATTAAACGGTTCGGGTTTATAGAAGTTCAACTAAAAAAATTGACATACAAACTCGAATTTGTTAATAATATAATAGAGTATAAAAATAATTTAAATTAAAATATGAATAAAATTATATTCAATTTGTTTAATGTTTAATCTATTCGAATTTTTGGTTGTAATTCGATACATACTCAATTCATCATATTGCTTACATGCTCTAGTAGATACTCAATATATTTTTTTTATAATATATACAAACTTAAATAAAAGTTAGGATAATTAGTTATTATTTTTTATTTAGTTTTTAATTTTTATTGTGATTTTATATTTGTAAAATGTAATTGCAATTTTTTTTATTTCTAAGTAAAATAATAAGTTCAATTTATAATTATATGTATTATAAAGCTAGTCACACGTGAATACTCAAATTTGAGCTTGACTTCGAAGCTCACGAGTAATTTGAATATAATTTGATTCGAGTCGAATCAAATTCGAATAATGAATATTTGTCTCAAGTCAAATTTGAGTTGAGTTTTTTCAAATACAATTTGAATCTGAATCGAATTCGAGTATCAATTTAATTTTTTGAGTCGAATTCGAGCATTTTTTTATTTGGTTAAATTTAACTCGTTACTCCCAAGTGTTGGGTACGAAAAATATCGAATGAGTACTAATACCGATTTTCTTAAAAATTAAGAACTGATACGGATATTTAATTATTCAGTATATTTTTGGTAATAATTTTTTCAGTTCGGTTTATTTTTTTGTACCATATTGATACTTTATATTACAAAAAAAAATTAAAATTATTATATTTCCTTGTTTTTTTCTCCTGTGTTGTGCCTTCTTATTTTATAAAATTATTAATATGATATTTCATAGTTCATAAATTTGATATTAATATAATAATATATTTTATAAGTTTTTTACTGTGTTATTTGGGAATTGGAGAGTCCAGGCACGAGGATAAGCTAAGCTAATGTAATTACTATTAGTAATACAATCAGGGGCGGATTTATATACGGGACAGTATAGGCAGTTGCTTTTGTTAGAATTTTTATTTTATAAGTATAGAGGCAAGGCAGATATATAAATTAATAAATTCAAATGGACAGATTAATAAAACAATTAAACTTGAAGGTGTAAAATAAATTAGACAAAATTATGAATTTAGCCACTATAGTTGGTAAGTTTTACTTAATGCACAACTGAACTTTTAATTTTTTGAATTACCCCATTAAATAAATTAAAATTTTTTAATTGGATCAGTCTGTTAACTGTAGTTCAGTTCTGTTAATATGAACGTTAGCTTTTTCTTATGTGACTTTTTAAAAAAAAAGAAAAATGACTCAGATATAACAACTCAGCTTCTCTTTCATTAGATTCAAGTAAACATAGAATCCACCCACCCATGACCCATCCATCATTTAGCCCACCTGAAACAAAACCAGAACCATTATCCCATCTCAGCAATGCTAAATACCAGATAACGTTTCTATTTATCCTTTTTCTCTCTTCAAAAAAATGGCGGTCTCTGTGACTCCATTACCATCTTCCATCTCCTTCTCATCCTCTATCTTCTTCAATCAAACCCCCACAAAGAAATTCCTCTCTTCTCAAAACCCCTCAAACCAAACCCCATTTGTCAATCCACATTTTTTCCAATCTGCTCCGAACTCGCCACTCTCTCAGTCCTCTCCTTCGACGGATCCAAAATAGGCGAAACCACCTCAACCTGAAATCCGCCATTCCCGACACCACAAGACCATCATCCACTCAAGCAGATCACCACCGACCTCCAAAAAAGCGTCATGCGAGATCAAGATCCACTCTCACCCGCCGAGGTACGCTGCGGGAAGAAACCCTACCCATAAAGAAAATCCAGTCGCTACCACGCCGTGGTTCCAATCGCACCCATTTCTACCGGGCGGTGATGTCATGTTTGGACCCAAACCAGTAGACCGTCCATCAAAATCAACAAGAAGGAGAAGAGATTGGCGATTTCTCGACATTATTGTTAGTTAATGGTGGGAATTAGGGATTGTCATGGAGGAATTTGGTGATAAGTTTGAGAAGTCAAAACGAAAGAATTTATTGGGTTCTTTGAATGGTGGAGTATTGATCCCAAGGAGAAATTCATGTTCTTGATGACAGAGGTTTCAGATAATGTGAGACTTTCGAACCGGAATATTGGGACATTGAAGATGCTGACGCCTAGAACTTTGAATTTGTTTGATATTTTGAATTTAGATAAGTTGGTTTTTACTCAGGCAGCTGTGGAATGATTTGGACGGAGAGAGTGAAGGTGAAGATGGAGAGAGTGAAGATGAAGATGAGCAAGAAGACGAAGGTTAGTCCTTTGATTCATATATGTTTTTAGACAATGATTAATTCTTTGGATTTTGTTTCTGTATAACTTCTTTTTGGCTTCAGAACTTTTTCTGTATGATTTGATGGCATTTTGTTAAAGAGTATGACTAGTAATAAAAAAATTATATACAGAGTGTGATAACGTTAGTTCTTTGATTCATTTCTGTTTTTGAAAATAAGGAAATCGTATGATTAATTCGTTGGATTTTGTTTTTTCATGATTTGATGACATTCTGTTAGGGAATGGTAGGATAATTGTTACTAGTGGTTGTTATATATCGATAGTGGTCGAGTCATTTTTCTTTTCTTTTAAAAAGCCACGTAGAAAAAAGTTAACGTTCATATTAACAGAGCTGAGTTACAGTTAACAGACTGATCCAATTAAAAAATTTTAATTTGTTTAATGGGGTAATTCAAAAAATTAAAAGTTCAGTTGTGCATTAAGTAAAACTTGCCAACTATAGTGGCTAAATTCATAGTTTTGCCAAATAAATTTTATAAACCAAATTCTGAATACAAGTACAAAAATCTTCTTAGTTTTAAGGCTTGATGAAATCTTAGAAGAACAAAACTAGTTTATACTTTGAAATTAATTCATGGTTTTGTTTAAATATAAAAAAGAGTATTTTGAGAATTATTCAAATTGAACTATAATAAGTAAACGAAATAAGTTTCTAAATTGTATGTAAATGTTTTTTATTTGAAATTATTTTTTAGTTTGGATTATAAATATTTATTGTAATTTATAAACATTATTATGATTAGTTAATATTATGATCAAATTTTTTTTATTTAATTTCAATAAAAAATAAATAAAAAGTAATCCGCCCTGCTGAAAAAAAATTGATGGATCTGTCCCTGAATACAATAGCCTAATATAAAAAAAAATAAAAGCAACACAATTTGATACAAAAATTAACATGCTTTAAAAAATCATACAGGTTATAAGTTTAAGAAGCTAGGAGTAGTTCAGGCAGGAAAGAATTAGGAACTCTAGAAACTTGGCATTTTTTTTATTAACTGTAGTATATATAAAAAATATGCTAAATTCATTTTATTTTAATATTTTTTTTAGTTTTTACTAATTTCTTAAAAAACACGCATTGGTGTTAAAAATGTTGAAAAAACTGGTATCGAAAATATGGTTACCCAAAAAAATCAGTATCGCCCATACCGGTACTGATTTGGGAAAAAACCTTTATAAAAAAACTCAAAAATTTGATCACCCTTGCATGTCTCTAAGTTCAATTTTGTTTTTGCTTTTCCGTTTTACGTTTAGAAATTTGACTATAAAACTGTAAATGGTAAAATAAATAAAACTACCGATTCAGTTTCTCAATTTAAAAAAATACGAGTGAGACTCGAATTCATTAATAATATGATCCAAGTCTGAGTATTAAAAATAGTTCAAATAAAAAAAATGAGTAAAATCTGAGCAAAGTTGTACTCGACTCGTTTCATATTCAAACTACTCGAATTCTTGATTATGATTTGATACATACTCAATTGATACATATTCGATTAGATGCTTGATACATTCTCTTATAATATATACAAATTTAAATCAAATTAGGATAATTAATTATTATTATTTTGTTTTGTTTTTAATTTTAATTTTAATTTTAATTGTGATTTTATATTTGTAAAGTGTAATAGTAAATATATTTTCTCATTTATAAATAAAATAACAAATTCAATTTATAATTATATTTATTATAAAACTAGTTATTATGTGATATCTTTCAATTTGAAACTTGAATTTAAAGTCTCATGAAGTAGTTTGAAAATAATTCGATCTGAGTCGGATCGAATTCGAATAATAAATATTTGAGTCGAGTCGAATTTGAGTACTAGAATTTTTTAAATATAATTCGAATTCGAGTACAAATTTATTATTTCGAATCAAATTTAAATAATTTTTTTTTCACCTCGATTCAACTCGTTTACGACCTTAAATTAGAGTCTTTTGATTTTATTTTATGTGACGCATGACTCACTGGTCAATGGATTGGAAACGTGTAAAGGATCCATTCTTTTAAAATCTAAACATAATACTCTCTCCTTTGCTCTAAATTAATGATATTTTTTTCAGTTCCTTCTAAGAATAAAAATATATTCTTCTTTTAAAACTATCAAATTTCAAAATTCAAAATTTTTAGAATATCATTACTTATAGTAATAGGTAAATTGATTATTATTACCATGTTACCACTCATATATTTCAAATAAATATTATGAAAAAAATTAAATAAAAAAGTTACTTAAATTTGATTCGACTCAAATACTCATTATTTGAATTCAATCCGATTCGGATCGAATTATATTCAAACTACTCGCGAGTTTCGAATTCAAGTCTCTTCATAATAACTAGTTTTATTATAGATATAACTATAAATTGAACTTATTATTTTACTTAGAAATAGAAAATATATTTACTATTACATTTTATAAATATAAATAATGATTAAAAATTAAAATTAAAATTAAAATAATTAATTATCCTAATTTTATTTTACTTTATATATTATAAGAAAATGTATCGAGTATCTACTCGAATATGCATCAATCAAATATGTATCGAATCACAATCGAAAATTCGAGTAGTTTGAATTCTAAACGATTCAAGTATAATTTTGCTCAAATTTTACTCGTATTTTCATTCGAGCTATTTTTTGTTCTCAAATTTAGATCTATTAGTAACGAAAATGAGTCTCACTTGTATTTTTTCGAGTCAAACTTGAATCAAGCCCCGAATCGTTTGATTCGATTTACAGCCTTACAACTGGTGTACATTTAATCAAAGATTAGCTAAATGAAGACTGAAATTATTAACGAATTCATCATAATTATATACTTAGACACCACTACTCCTCCTTCATTACATTAGGGCATGCGAGGATTTATGATTTTACATATTTCAAAAAGTAGAAGAAAAGAAAAGAAAAACTATCTTTAAACCATATTTAAGGGTGTGTAGGTGTAGCATAATTTTTAAGCTAATGATGATATAAATAGGGAATATTATTTTCATATGAGTTTTTCATATTTTTCACATAATCCCCTCCCACATGACAGTAAGACCCATTTTCTTGTCACGTGAGAGAGTACTATAAAAAAATATCACAAATACATATGAAAATATCAATTTTCTTATAATATTAGTAGTAGTAGATGAAGGAGGTTCGGTATTTTCATATCCGATTATTTCCACGAAAATTTTAGTAGTCTTGTGTCCCCTTGTTGCGCGCATATAAAATACTTTTAGGTTATGTTTGTTTACAAGAATTGCACTTGGGATATGACTATTAATTATAAGTATCTTGTTTGTTTTTAAATTTAGACTTGGGACTATTAGTGCAATGATTATAAAATGACTTAATATGAGAGACTATTTAATATCATGTCTAATTAGTTATTACTCCCTCCGTTCCTTAATATAGGTCGTTTTAGAGTTGTGCACAAGTATTAAGGAAATAATTGTAAAGCATTAAATATACTATCAATTGTCTATATTGCCCTTGTATTGGAAGAAGAGATTGTTATTTATTGGGCAAAAAATAGTGAGAGAACCAAAATTATATTTATTACTTGGGGTAATATTGGAAACTAAGCAATTAATACTTACTTGAAATTCTCAAACGACTTATATTTAGGAATAAAAATATTTCTCTAAAACGACTTATATTAAGGAACGGAGGGAGTATAATCTTATCATAAGAGATTAAAAATTTATGAACAAAATTACTAGCCTTTATTTTTTCTAATATGATTAGTTTATCCTTAACATTCATCATATATATTTTGTATTTTTTGGAAAACGAGAATCTAGTAATCAAAACAATATTCCTACTTTCACTGCAATTGTTATGACTGTTCATAATGCCATAGCCAATTAAGGGGATGTTTGTTTAGAACTGATTGTTTAGAGCTGAATAGAGCTGAATGGCTGAATGACTGAATGGCTGAATCTGTCAGTGCGTTTGTTTTGGTCTGAATTGTGATGCCCCCAAAATTAGGTATACATCACCCATCTTGGGTCGCCACTTACATGGTACAAAATTTAAATACAACTTACTAACATATCTGTCGTGTACAATACGACATAAACTGTGAGTTTAAATACAAATATCATCTACTAGATATTATACAAACTCAAAAAAAAAAGAGTCCTCATTACAATTATTATCACACTATTTCACGAATAGTGAGGACTACTAATGCTATCTTCGGACCATCACTGCTTCCCAGACTCGTCTCAAATTTATATTCTCATTTCACTCAAGAGAATAAAGGAAAGAAAGGGTGAGCTCAACTAGCCCAAAGAAGAAATATTATGACTAAGATAATGCGTAATAAATTATCAATAGTCTTCAACAATGTTAAACCGATAAAATACAATAGACAACCGGTTTAATCTGCAGCCGAATATGCGATCCATTAAAAGAGTCAAGTGGAAAATAAAGTCTACTATCTTTTAGGTTTTAAAAGGTTTTTCATCATCAAGTTATAGTTGAGACTCGACTTTAATAAATATTCCACATCATCGAATCACCCTCGCACTACTCTGCCAAGGATATTCTTTAAGTATCACAACCACAATTATTCACGACACTACTGGCCAAGAATATTTGTGTATTCATTAATGGTCATGATCATGCCAACAATCGTTCATCAATGCACTACTACCATCGAGGATTTTTATCACATCATTTGTAACATTACGGCCATGATTATTACAATCAATAGTCTCTCGTCATAATCATACCAAGTCCATCTATGCACTACCTGTGCCACGTATGACTTTCAACATAATATAAACATGAGGATGATGACAATGATATAAGAATTCAATAAAACAAGTTCAAGAATTATTTTATCCGAGAATTATTAACGTCCAAATTATCAACATGATATCTTGCTTTTGTAGAGTAAAATTCAAGAATGATCGGGAAGAATATTTTCATGAAAAGATATCTTTGGATGAAACGCAAATATCGAGGATATTCCACTAATTTCATAGAGTATAAAGTCAAAGTTTTAACCAACCTGGGTATAATAAAGAATGGAATAACAAAAGAAATCACCATAAATGCGATAGATCGCATGCATGAGGTTATTCCAATGAATAATAAATAACGGAACCGAATTCGTGAAATTCACACCGGCGGTGATGTTCCAATGTAATAATAAAGATGGAACCAGATCCGGTGTAAAACACATGATAGGATATTCCAAGAATAATAAAGACGGAACCAGTCCTGTAAAACACACCCATCGAGGATGTTCCAATGAATAATAAAGATTTTAACCAGTCCTGTAAAACACACGAACATGTGATGTTCCAACAGAATAATAAAGATTTTAACCAGTCCCGTAAAACACACAAACAGGATGTTCCAATGTAATAATAAAGATTTTAACCAGTCCTGTGTAAAACACACGACATGGATGTTCCAAATGAATAATAGAAGAATGTCACCAAGTATAGGGTAAACCACGATACAAAGTTATTCCAATGTAATAATAAGCAATGGAATAACAATGCTTTCTTCATAAATAAGAAAGAATAACACCCTTTACTTTTGGTAGAGATTGAATATCTGCAGCGGTGTAGTAACAAAATACTCTTCTTCTTTCTCTCTTATTCTCTATACTTTCTCTCTCTATAGCTTGAATGAATTCGTGAAAATAATGAAGCCCTAGGCCTCTATTTATAGAAGATTTCTAGCTTAAAGCACCGCCAGATGTGAAAACACAGTGGCTCAGCGACTAATGATGTAAAAAGAAAAGTGGTTTGACGCTTTGAATGTGAAACGACAAGTGGTTCGACGCGCTTCAGTAATGTGAAACGACAAGTGGTTCGACGTCTGTAAAGGTAATTACTATTAACGAAGGTAATTACTATTCACAAGGGTAATTACTATTGACGAAGGTAATTACTTATCGATTTAAGGTAAATACTATCGACGAAGGTAAATACTATTCACAAAGGTAATTACTATTCACAAAGGTAATTACTATCGACGAAGAGACTCTTAGATGATGACATATGGGCCCCCATAAAATAATCAAACTTACCACAAACGCCTCATAATGACTCTTTATATACATTAAGGATTGAATAAATATTACCACAAATCATTTTATTTTTAATCAACACATATTTAATCTTTCAACAATTATTAATCATTTATAACTTGTCGTCTCAATTATTGATTTAATACTATAACATATTATACAGATGATACTGTGACAATAATTGAATCAATAATATAAGAGATACGATCGCAATTCTTTATCGTGAGTAATAATTGAAAGCATAAATGAGTGACTTCTCACGTAAGCATCAATAATCAATATCGTGTCTTACTATGCAACCACGCCAGACATCGTACTTTTTACCACCGGGTAGTTCAATGCGGTTTTAATCGGTAACACCTCCGTAGTTATTTTTATAAAATATTTTGTCGCTTTCTCAATCCGACAATAATTACATTAGGGGTCCACCAATGATCGAGTAGTTATGCTGAATATTTCCTAACAAAAGAATATTTCCCACCAAAACGAATATTTTATAACAACTTGCATACTTTGCAAAATTGATAAATATTACCCACAACTATAACATTATATCAAATTTATTCCATAATATTCAAAAATAATATTTATAGAAAAAATTCATCTTTATTTATAAAAGCTGGGGTCTTACATGAATGACTGAATCGGTAAGATGGACGAGCTGAATGGCTAAGTCAGATTTTTTTAGCTGAATGGCTGAATGAGCAGCTGAATGAAGTAAAAAAAATTAAAAATTTAAAAAAAATATTAACTATTATATTAAGTAATACTAAATAAATTTACAACAATTTTGAATTTTTTCAGATGAGTAAAATAATAAAGTTTTGTCATTCAGATGTTTTAGACATGTCAATTATCAAACAGATTTTTTCATTCAGATTCAGATTCAACTCATTCAGATTCAGATTCAGCTCATTCAGATTCATTCAATTTTTATCAAACACCCCCTAAGTGTATTTTTTGGGAAGCTGGTTGGTTATGTTTGAAAAACTTTTACCTGATGCATTTACCAATGAATGGGTCTGGAAAAGGGTTGTAAATTAAAATATCTAATTATGAATTAATAAATCCAACATAACAGTGGCCATGTGATTAATATTTACTGTTACAGAAATTCAAATCAGTGGTCTATAAATTATTCCGTTTGTGTATAAAAATAATTACTGAAATTATTTTTATGCGGATTCGGTTAGCATGAAGTTTATTTGTTGGTAAGTTAGTTAATTGGCCGATGAATCTTGACGACACATGAATCTCGCTGCGTGTCGAGATTTATTAGTCAATCGATTGACCAACTTACCCAAAAATAAACTTCATGCTAACCACTTCCTTTTTATGCATACTACAAATAAAAAAATTATGCAACACGGTCTTTTTAAAAAATAATAATAAAAAAAATTTATCGCAATTGAAAGCAAATCATATGTTGAATAGCATGATCTGACTCATCTAACTACATAGTATGACTATATAGGATCCGGTTAGCATGAAGTTATTTTTTTGATAAGTTGGTCAATTGGCCAATAAAATACTGACACACATATAATCTCGTCTGCGTGTCAGTATTCTATTGGTCAATTGAGCAACTTTGTAGGACCCTAATTTTTTTATAAATAAAATTGAATTTCCTCTATTCATTATTTTGAAATAATAAGGTGTAAATTTGATATAATGTTTTGGTTATGGGTGAAATGTGCAAATTTTATAAAATAAACAAGTGGTTATAAAATATTCATTATTGTCGGTGAATATTCGTTTGGTCGTAGAATATTCTTGTTGTCGGAGAATATTCGTATGGCGGCGCAGCCATTTGTGGGTCCCATAACGGAAAACTGTCGGATGAAAAAAAGAGAGACAAGTATGAGTTTTTTTTATAAATAATCTACAGTAGTTATTACCGCTAATATTCACCGAATACCGTGGTTAAAGTATAGTAATACGCGTGGTTGCACAGTAGCACATGAAATTGCACGTCGGATTATTGATTATTATGTAAGAAGGCATTGCTCAATAATTGTTACAGTAATTACTGTTCAATATTTTATTTTATTGATTCAATAATTGCTACGTTGATATTTTATATTATTGTTATTTGAATAATTATCAATGCACAATATTTCTCATTATTAGATCAATAATTCATATTATTTAAATAATATTATTATATATCACCATTAGCAATGTCAAAGGAAGTTATTAATTCAGAAAAGGGGTTTGGTCACCTAATCATGGCGCCAAGAAGAGAAATCCTTTTGAAAAGCCCCTCAGTAAGACCCTTCAACTTATTATTAATGAAATTGAATTTTCCATTTATTATTTTGAAAATAGTAAGGGTTGATTTGATTAATGTGGTTAGTTATGCCGGTAAAATGCGCAAATATTTCAAATAAGCAAGTGGTTATAAAATATTCATTGTTGTTTGGGAATATTCGTTTGGTCGTGAAATATTCTTACTACGTCGAAATATTCGCATGACGACGGTAGCAAAAATTGTGTGGGCCCTATAACGAAAAAATCGATTGGATGAAGAAAACGACAAGTATAAGTTGTTTATAAATAACAGACGTAGTTGTTCACAAATATCATCTTTTTGGAACACCCTTGGTTAAAAACACAAGAGAACACCAGATTGCATCAATTATTGATTCTTACATAAGAAGGCACTACTCAATAATGGTTACATGTAATTATTGCTCAATATTTTATTTTATTGATTCAATAATTGCTACGTTGATAATTTATATTATTGTTGTTTTAATAATTGTCACTACACAAGATTTTCCATTATCGTGTCAATAATTCATATTATTTGAGTAATATTATTAGATAGCATTATTGGCAATGTCTAGAAAGTTCGCTCAAGGAGAGCTTTGGTCACCTAATCAACGCCAAGAAAGAGAAATCCTTATCGAAAGCCCTCTTTCCGGGAACCATTCCCCATTGTCGATATTGTGATTCAGAATATTATTTGTGAATAATTAATTATTGATTTATATGATAAGAAAAATATTCATTTTATGTGGATATAGATGGAGAAAATTTTAAAGTGACAATTGTTGAAAAATCGACATTTTATCTTTTCTCGATAAAATAATTCATTTAAATATATTATTATATTTTAATAATATAATAATGGTGATATTTTTACAATGAATGTGGGATATATGAATATATGAGGAGGAAGAGTATTTTTGTTACTAAAAATATTTAAAACATGTTTTTCATGTTTGTGGACCCCATTTCTTGACTGAAATTTGATTATAGCCTGTAAAATCGTCTGTATGTGGATTTCGGTCAATTTCTGTTTGGAATTTGGAAAAACTTTCTTCTGCAAAGTTGTCGAGAATTAAATTTCCTATGGAATGGACATAAGATTTGATTTTTTCTGATAAAAGGGCTATTTATTATGAATTATTGAAGTTCTGAAGTTCCATAATAATTGATTTTTGAAGTTTTAATTATTTTTTTAAGAAAAATGTTTTTTTTCATTATTGGTGGGCCCCACATGTGTGGTAAATGAGCTGAATTCAGATTCAAGAGATGGGCGTTAAAATTTTATAAATATATTAATATTTTATTAAATTTTCTACTTTGGTGTTCTATGCATTTTTTCCTATAAATAGGGTGCTTAGGTTAAAATTAAAAATCACACCAGAAATAAGTTTTTTCTCTTTCTCTCTCTATATTATCGAGCGTATTCTTGTAAGTATTTTGATACTTTGAGTGTTGCTATACGGTGCAAGTTCCCTTCAACACTATATTCAGTATTCCAGTCAGAAGTATTGTCTTTTCGAGGTAAGGGATGTTATATTTTTTAAAATGATATTATTTCTTCTAATATCATTATGTCAGAATATTGGTAAGATTTTTTTTCTTGTGAAATTCTTGTCTTTTAGTGTCGGGATTACTATTCACGTATACGGCACTATTCACGAATACGTCACTATTCACAGAAAAATTAAATTTTTATTATTTGTCCAAAATATCTATTATGGATACTAGCTTTGATTGTATCTATGTTTTGATCATTTTTGAATTTTACTTCACTATGATTATTTACGAAGTATTTTTGAACTTGATTGTTTAAAGTACGAATCCTTAATATTTGTTCTTTTTTGTTTCACCGGATTCGCTTTTCTTTAAAATATTTTCATCATCCTCACCCTAAATGATGATATTATCAATATCTTTGATCCAGTAGTGCAAAGATTAATGATTTTCATTAAATATCTTTGGCCCGTGGTGCAAAGTTATGCAGTGTTGAGATGAAATACGACTAACTAATGAATATCTTTGGCTATATAAGTGCAAAGATGAATATTTGATTCAAGATGTTTATTGATTAATGTTACAGGGATAAAATATTGATGAAAAACTTTTAAATTCATAAAAGAAAGTAGATTTCATTCTCTACGTAACTCTTCTAATGAATTATTATTTATGCTGCGAATATTGATTTAAAACTTGTTGTCTATTGTATTCTATCAGATTTTTTTCCCTGTTGAGGACTAACGATAATTTGTTCTTTGTTATCTTAGTCATAATATTCTTTACTGGGCTAGTTGAGCTCACCCTTTTCCTTTTTGTTCCATTTTTCTTCTCAGGAGGCGAGAATGTAGCGAGTACTAGTTGGGGTATGAAATGAAGGTTCTAGAATGTCGTTTTAGTAGTCCTCACTATTTTGTAAAATAGTGTATCAATAATTGTAATGAGGACTTATTTGAGTGTTGATATTGTCTAGAAGACAATATTTGTTTTTAAACTTACAGTTTATGTGTTGTCGAATTTTGCACGACAATTGTATCAATAAAGTTGTAGTTGTTTCATATCATGTATTTCATGCGACTTCGAATAGGTGTTGTATACCTATTTTGGGGCATCACAGTTGGTATCAAAGCTTAGGATATGATCTCTTGCGGAGATCGTGGAATAGAACTAGGAGGGAGAGATGAGTAAATCATTTCTTTAGTGTGTCCTACCTAAGCTTATTTGTTGGTTGGTCAAGATATAGGATATTATGTTATATGTTGATTTCTTTAATTAACCCTTGTTTTATGGCAGTATTTGAGAATGGCAACTGAGAATGTTAACAGTGGAGTAAATGAGACCGTGGAGACACCTTTACCCACCAATGAGGAAAACGTGCAACAGGCCAGCAATGTTCCTCCTATAAACAACACCACTGATCAGACGATGAACGATGGAATGTTTAGAAGCTTTTTGTAGTTCATGCGAAATCAGACGAGGGAGACTCGTGTACAAAATACAGGTGGAAATGATAACAACGCACGATTTGTCACAACCAAGCAGTTCAAAGAGTTGGGACCACCAGAATTCTGGGGAAAGCCGGATCCGATTAAAGAAAAAACGTGGGTCAAGCAAATTACCAAGATATTCGATGTCTTGGGATGCACAGAGGAATATAAGGTTCCATTCGCCACCTTTATGTTCCGTAATGAGGCAGACATCGGTGGAAATCATGAAGCGTACCCATCCACCAAGACTCAAAGACATGTCTTGGGAAACATTTCAGAAACTGTTCAATAACAAGTACTTTTCTGAAAGTATTCGTCATATGAAGGAGGTAGATTTTATTAGACTAGAACAAAATAACATGACGGTGTCCCAGTATGAGGCAAAGTTTGCAGAGTTATCCAGGTTTGCACCTCATTTGGTGGAGAATGAGGAACGTATGACGCGGATGTTTCTGAGAGTTTTAAAACCCGACATACGTCAATATCTCATTTCTCATAAATTTTTTCTCTATTTAGATGTTGTCAACAGGGCTCAATTATTAGAGCGAGATAACAATTACGTTCAACTGAGGGACCACAACCAGGATCATACCGGTGACAACAATCATCAGAACAATGATAACCTGCGGAGAAAGAAAAATACGGACAAAAGTGGTAACCACTCTGGTGGTAATCATGGCCATGAAAATAGAAGAAGCGAGTGGGGTGATTTTAAAAGAGGAGATTCAACAATGACAATGCAAAGACGCCAAAGACCAAAGAAAGAATCGGTTCTAAGGGAGGAGAACGACCACCTGGTCGTATCTGCTATAAATGTGGAAAAGAGGACATATTAGCCCAAACCCACAACAGGTTCAAGGTATGTTATAATTGTGGAAAAGAAGGACATATCGCCGAGATTGTCAGATATAGCGAAACCAAGTCCAATGGGGATAGTGACTCAAAAGGTCATTCCCGTAAAAAGTCAAAAGTCAACTATTCCCGAAAGAAGCGTTTTCGTGGATCGTCAAAATGCGAGAACCCAAACGAGGTGATCACGGGTAAGCTAATCATAAATTCTTGTGAAGTTTATACCTTACTTGATATCACCGTGCTACCCATTCATTTATCTCTCCCGCTTGTGCTCAACGCTTAAACTTGACTCGGAGAAATTAGACTTTGATTTATCTGTGGAGACTCCGTTAGGAGAAACTTTCATCACATCCACTATTTATAAATCTTGTTTGATTCAAGTTGGCACCATCACATTACCTGTTGACCTTATCTCTTTAAAGATACTTGCTTTTGATGTGATTTTAGGGATTGATTGGTTATTTACTCATCATGCCAAAATTGATTGTTTTCGTAAGGTTGTTAGTTTTCATATTTCTAACCAACATGTTGTACGAATTCAAACAATTAAACCACTAAAATCAATCACTGTCATATCAAGTCATAAAGCTATTCATTTATTGAAAAATAGATGTCAAGCTTTCTTTGCCCATGTTATGGATTTGAATAAAGACACGTCGGATTTGAATAATATTCTTGTTGTTAGTAAATTTCCTAACGTATTTCCTGAAGAACTTCCCGGTCTATCCCCAGAACGAGAAGTTGAATTCTTTATTGATCTTGGACCTGGTACAAAGCCCATTTCTAAAACCCCATATCGAATGGCTCCTATTGAACTTCAGGAGTTAAAGGTCCAACTACAGGAGTTTTTGGACATCGGTTTCATTCGTCCTAGTACATCTCCTTGGGGTGCTCCTATTTTATTTGTAAAGAAGAAAGACGGGAGTATGCGACTTTGTATTGACTATCGAGAATTGAACCATGTCACCATCAAGAATAGGTATCCATTACCTCGCATTGATGACCTGTTTGACCAGTTGCAAGGAGCAAAATTCTTTTCAAAGATCGATCTTCGTTCTGGATATCATCAACTGAAATTAGAACTGAGGATTTTCTCGAATCGCTACTCCATTAACTCAAATTGACTTTTAATGATATAAAATTCAGATATAGAAAAGGAATGCGAGAAGAGTTTCCTAGAGCTTAAGAGAGACTCATTTCGCACTGCTCCGACAATACCGTCTGGTTCGGATGGATTTGTTATCTACAGTGATGCTTCAGGCAAAGGGTTAGGATGTGTTCTCATGCAACATGGAAAAGTCATAGCCTATGCCTCGCGATAACTTAAAGAATATGAGAGGAGTTATCCTACACATGATCTAGAGTTGGCAGCAGTCGTTTTCGCGCTAAAGATCTGGAGGCACTATCTATATGGGGAGAAAGTGGAGATATATTCAGACCATAAAAGCCTCAAATATTTCTTCACCCAAAAGGAACTCAACATGCGGAAACGACGTTGGCTCGAACTGTTGAAAGACTACGACCATACCATTCAATACCATCCTGAAAAATGAATGTGGTAGCTAACGTGTTGAATAGAAGATCATATGCGAGAACAAGTGCGATATTGTCAACACAAAGACCCATTTTGTGTGATTTACAAAAGTTGAAGATAAAATTCAAGACTCCGGGGACCCATGCAATGATGTCAAGTATACGTATAAAACCAACTTTAATCGATAAAGTTAAAGTTGTTCAAGCCACAAACCCGGAGCTGATGCGTATGAAGAAAAAAGTACAAGAAGGTGCTATTCCAGAAGCAAGAATCGATGAAGAAGGAATACTTCTAGTCCACTCCAGACTTTGTGTTCCTAATGACTCTGATTTGAAGAACAAGATCATGTTGGAGGCACACAATACACCGTTTGCAATCCATCCTGGAAGTACCAAAATGTATCTTGATCTTCGACATACATTTTGGTGGAACAATATGAGGAGAGGGATCGCGAAGTTTATCTCGAGGTGTTTAACTTGTCAATGTGTAAAGGCGGAGCATCAAATGCGTAAGGGTCCATTGCAACCACTTGAGATTCTGAAATAGAAGTGGGACACATTACCATGGATTTCGTTACGGGTCTTCCCACGGTTTTTCAAGGCATAGATGCGATTTGGGTTATTGTTGATAGATTAACCAAGTCTGCTCATTTCTTGCCGATACGGGGGATTTATTCCCTTGAATGTCTTGCTCGTATGTACGTAAATGAGATTGTGAGATTGCATGGCATGCTAGTATCCATAGTTTTGGATCGTGACCCAAGATTCACTTCACGATTTTGGGTTAGTTTGCAAAAAGATATGGGCACGGACGGACAATCAGAGAGGACTATCCAGAATCTTGAAGATCAATTAAGACTACAGGTCCTGCAGACTTCAAAGGGAGTTAGGATATGTATTTACCATCGGTGGAATTCTCCTACAACAACAAGCTTATCGAGCAAGTATAGGTGTGGCTCCATTCAAGCATTATATGGACGAAAGTGTCGCCTCCAAAGACATGTTGGGATGAGGTGGGTGAAGCAACATTGTTGGGACTAGAGTTGGTACGTATGACTACAGAAAAGATCCAAATGATTCGACAACGTATACAAACGACACAGGATCCAAATTATTCATGCACTACGGGCCAAGAATATTTGTGTATTCATTTATGGTCATGATCATGCCAACAACTGTCCATCAATGCACTACGGGCCACTGAGGATTTTTACCACATCATTTGTAACATTACTACCACGATTACACCGAATAATACTCTCGGTCATAATCATACCAAGTCCATCTATGCACTACTAGTGCCACGTATTTGACTTTCAACATAATATAAACATGAGGATGATGACAATGATATAAGAATTCAATTAAACAAGTTCAAGAATTAATTTATCTAGAACCAATAACATCCAAATTGTCAACATGATATCGCTTTGAGAGTAAAATTCAAGAATATTTGAGAAGAATATTTCCATGAAAGGATACTTGGATGAAGCGCAAAAATATCAAGGATATTCCACTAATTTCATGGAGTATAGAAGTCAAAGTTTTAACCAACCGGGTATAATAAAGAATGGAATAACAAAAGAAATCACCATGCATGCGATAGATCAAGACATGCGCAAAGTTATTCTAACGTATAATAAATAATCTAACCAGTCCCGTAAAACGCATGTATAGGATATATTCCAATGTAATAATAAAGAATGGAACCAGTCCCACGTAAAACACACGCATGTGATGTTCCAAATGAATAATAATAAAGATTTTAACCAGTCCCACAGAAAACACACGCATGTGATGTTCCAATAGAATAATAATAAAGACAGAAACTGTGTTCTTGTAAAACACACGCATGTGATGTTCCAATGTAATAATAATAAAGATTTAAACCAGTCCCAATTGTAAAACACACGCATGTGATGTTCCAATGTAATAATAGAAGAATGTCACCAAGTATAGGGTAAACCACGATACAAAAGTTATTCCAATGTAATAATAAGCAATGGAATAACAACAGCTTCTCTTCATGAATAAGAAAGAATAACACCCCTTACTTTTTAGTAGGAGATTGAATATCGCAGAAGGTAAAGAACAAAATACTTTTCTTCTTTCTCTCTATTCTCTATACTTTCTCTCTCTATAGCTTGAATGAATTCGTGAAAAAAATAATGAAGCACTAGGCCTCTATTTATAGAAGATTTCTAGCTTTTAAGACCGCCATGTGAAAAGGCAAGTGGCTTGGCTCGATCGACTAATGATGTGAAAAGAAAAGTGGTTCGACGCTCAGTAATGTGAAACGACAAGTGGTTCGACGCTCAGTAATGTGAAACGACAAGTGGTTCGACGCTCGTAATATGAAACGGCAAGTGGTTCGACGTCTGTAAAGGTAATTACTATCGACGAAAGGTAATTACTATTCACAAAGGTAATTACTATCGACGAAGGTAATTACTATCGACGAAGAGACTTTAGATGATGACATATATGGCCCCCATAAAATAATAAAACTTACCACAAACGCCTCATAATGCACTTTTTTATATACATCAAGGATCAATAAATATTACCACAAATCATTTTATTTTTAATCAACACATATTTAATCTTTCAACAATTATTAATCATTTATAACTTGTCGCCTCAATTATTGATTTAATACTATAACATATTATACGATGATAATCGCGTGACAATAATTGAATCAATAATATAAGAGATATGATGCAACAATTATCAGTAGTAATAATTGAGCATAATCGAGTGACTTCTCACGTAAAGATCAATAATCAATATCGTGTCTACTATACAACTACGCCAGACATCGTATTTTTACTACCGGGTAGTTCAACAGCTTTTAACGGTAACACCTCCGCCAATTATTTTTATAGAAAGATAATTTTGTCGCTTTCTAACTACGATAATACTTCCGCCAGGGGGTCCACTAATGATTGAGCCATCGCATTTAATATTCCCGATAAAAAGAATATTCCCCACCAAATGAATATTTTATAACAACTTGCTTACTTTGCAAAATTTATAAATATTACCCACAACTATAACATTATATCAAATTTATTCCATAATATTCAAAAATAATATTTATAGAAAATTCATCTTTATTTATAAAAGTCAGTCTTACAACCTCCCTTCTTATGAAATTTCGCCCTCGAAATTAGGGTACGTGACACTGGTATGTCAAGAGGTAAGGATACCTTGATTTCATTTTAGATTCTAACTCCCAAGTCATTTCTCAACATCGTGGTTCCTCCACAAAACTTTGACTTGAGGTATAACCTCGAGTGTAGAATATGTTCCTTCTTATCCAAGATTTGAACAGAACCTCTTCATACGCCAAATCTTCCGCTATTTCGTCCGGCTTCTAACTCGATAATGTGGTTCGGGTCTTTCACATATTTACGTAACATAGATATGTGAAAACGTTATGAACACGAGACATACTTCACAGAAAAGTTTAGTCTATAGCCACGCTTCCTACTCGATCGAGGATTAAAATGGACCGATGAATCGAGGATCGAGTTTTCTCTCTTTCCAAATCTTGTAACTCCTTTCCATGGAGCAAACTCTTAACAACACATGATCTCCTATATCGAATTCCACGTCCTTTCGATGAATTTCAAAGATAACTCTTTTGTCGATTTTGTGAGGTTTTTATACGTTGTTTGGATCGTTTGAATCTTTTCCGTAGTCATACGTATTCAACTCCGGCCCCAACAACGTTGCTTCACCCACCTCATCCCAAAGATACCGGAGAACGCGACACTTTCTTCCATACAACGCTCGAATGGAGCCATGCCAATACTTGTTTGATAACTGTTGTTGTAGGAAAACTCCACCAATAAGTAAGAACTTGTCCCAACTTCCTTGAAATCAAGGACACGGAGTCTTAATAGATCTTCAAGAGTTTGAATAGTCCTCTCCGATCGTCCGTCTGTCTGAGGATGATATGCCGAGCTAAATCGTAAGTCTGCATGCTCATAGCTTTTTGCAAACTAACCCAAAATCGTGAAGTGAATCTTGGGTCTCGATCGAAACTATGGATACTGCATACCATGAAGTCTTACAATCTCGCTTATGTACATACGAGCAAGACGTTCAAGTGTATAAGTTTCTCGATTTCGAAGAAATGAGCGAGACTTGGTCAATCTATCAACAATGACCCAAATCGCATCTACGCCTTGAGAAACCTTAGAAGACCCCAGAATTAAATCCATGGTAATGTGCTCCCACTTCCATTCTAGAATTTCAAGTGGTTGCAATGGACCTTTTGGTACTTGATGCTCCACTTTAACTTGTTGACAAGTTAGACACCTTGAGATAAACAAATATTATCTCTCTCTTCATATCGCTCCACCAAAATGTATGACTTTAATATCATGATACATTTTGGTACTCCTGTGATGGATTGCAAATGGTGTGTTGTGCGCCTCCATCATGATATTATACTTTAAATCGTGGTCGTTAGAACACAAAGTCTTGAGTTGACTCAAGTATTCCATCTTCATCGATTCTTGCTTCCTAAGATAAGACCTTCTTGACTTTCTTCCTCATACGCATCACCTCCAGTCCGTAGCTCGAAAGCGCCTTTAACTTTATCGATTAAAGTCGGTTTCTACTCAGATACTCGCTTATCATCACACGCGTCCTCGAGTCTTTAACTCTATCTCCATCCTTTGCAAGTCACACAAAATGGGCCTTTCATACGATAATATCGCACTCATACTTGCATATGATCTTCTACTCAATGCGCCGCCTACTACGCTCGCTTTTCCGTGATGGTATCGATGGTATGATCATAATCTTTCAACAGCCAAGCCAACGTCGTTGTCGCATGTTGAGTTCCTTTTGAGTGAAGAAATATTTGAGGCTTTTATGATCCGTAAAGATTTCCACTTTCTCCCCATACAAGTAATGCCTCCAAATTTTAAGTGCAAAGACAACAAATTTGCAATTCTAGATCATGAGTAAGATAATTCCTCTCATATTCTTTGAGTTGTCGCGAGGCATATGCTATAACTTTTCCATGTTGCATGAGAACACATCCTAACCTTTTGCTCAAGCATCATCAGAGATGACAAATCCTCCGAGCCGATGGTATTGTCGTAACAAAATAAATAAGTCTCTTCGAAGTTCTTGAAAACTCTTCTCACATTCTTCGCCCAACCGAACTTTGTATCTTTCCGAGTCAACCGAAATCAATGGAGTAGCGATTCGAGAAAATCCTTCCACGAATCTCCGATAATAACCAAATAAACCGAGAAAGCTACGATTTCTATCCATCGATTTAGGTTGTTTCCGACTTTGAATAGCTTCAATCTTTGCTGGTCAATGATATTCCATGACTTGATACCACGTGCCCAAGGAATGCTACTTTCTTCAAGCCGTAACTCGCATTTCTTCAACTCGCATAAAGCTTATATTCACGGCTTTTGGAGTGTCACCCTCAAGTGTTGCTCATGATCTTCACGGCTTTTGGAATAAATAAGGATGTCATCAATAAAACGACCACAAAGTGATCCAAATATTCCTCAATACTCTTGCTCATCATATCCATGAAGGCGGCGGAGCATTAGTCAATCCAAATGTCATAACTAGGAATTCATAATGCCCGCATCGAAGTTCGAAAGTCGCTTTTGGAATGTCACGGTTCTAATCTTCAATTGGTGATATCCTAACGAAGATCAATCTTTGAAAAGAATTTGGCTCCTTGCAACTAGTCAAACAGTCATCAATACGTGGCAATGGATAACTATTTTTGATGGTGACATGATTCAACTCCCGATAATCAATACAAAGTCGCATACTCCCATATTTCTTCTTCACGAATAGAACAGAGCACCCCAAGGAGAAGTACTAGGATGAATAAAGCCAATGTCTAACAATTCTTGCAGTTGGGTCTTTAACTCCTCGAAGTTCAATAGAGCCATTCGATATGGGGCTTTGAAATAGGTTTTGATCGTTCAAGGTCGATACAAAATTCAATTTCACGCCTCGGGTAGGCCAGAAGTTCTTCGTGAATACGTCAGAAATTTATTAACAATAGAAATATCATTCAAAACTGATGTATTTTTTGTTTAAATCATGATACGAGCTAAGAAAGCTTGACATCCGCTTTTTCAATAAACGAATAGCTTTTATGGCTTGAGATGGCCGTGATTGATTTTAATGGTTTGGTCGCTTGAATTCGCATAATAGGTTGGTTAGGAATATGAAAGCTAACAACCTTACGAAAAACAATCAATTTTTGCATGATAAGTTGTTAACCAATCAATCCCTAGAATCACGCCAAATGCAAGTATTTTTAATGAAATAAGATCGACAGTAATGTGAGGGTACCGATTTGAACTAAACAAGACTTATAAACAAAGTGAATGTAATGAAGGTTTCTCCCAACGGAGTTTCCACAGATAAGTCAAAGTCTAATTTCTCCTGAAGTCAAATTTAATCAATGAGCGCAAGTAGGAGAAATAAAAGAATGGGTAGAATCCCAGATCAAATAAAGTATAGACTTCATTAGAGTTTATGATAAGCTTACCCGTGATGACCTCATTCGGTTCCTTGCTCTCTCGAGGTCACAACAAACGCCTCCTCAGACTACACGGGCTTTAACTTTTCCGGGACTACTTTGGTGCCTCCATCCTAGCTGAATTTATCTTCTGAAAAACGACAAAATCGAGCTAAGTGACCTTCTCTTCCATAATTATAACATGCTTTGACTACATGGCGCAGCTTGATCGATGATGTCCTCTCCTCCGCATTTGAAGCATATGATAGGTGGTCTTTCTCCTTCCTTAACAACGGTGCCAGGTCGACGCCTTTCCATCATTGTTGAATCTCCTTTTCTTGAAATGTCCATTCTTATTGTTTTGGCCTCGATTACCACCAAAGTGGTTACCATATCCGCCCGTTGATTCCTCCACGCTTGTTGTCACCGCTCATGACTACTCTCACCGGTATTATAATTTTCTTGCACGCTTCTTTTTCAGTTGCTGACTCGTTATCGCGCTCCACTAATTAAGCCCTATTTACAACATCCTAATACAAACACACTTTTATGAGAAATAAGATGTCGACGATCTCCTGCTTCAAACCTCTTAAAAATATTCGCGCCATTCTCTCTTCATTATCCACCAAGTGGGACGAACCGTGATAACTCCGCAAATTTTGCTCGTATCATGTATTACGACACGGCCATATTGTTTTGTTCCAACTTGATAAACTCCACCTCCTTCATGTGGCGAATACTTTTAGAAAGTATTTGTCGTTGAATGACTCCTCGAACTTCTCCCAAGATATCTTCAAGACAAAGAAGTTGAGTACGCTTTACCGATTCCCACCAATAATCTCTTCTCCAAGCAAAATATAAGGCGGTAGGGAACCTTTTGCTTCCTGAGCATCCCAAGACATAAAATATCTTGGTAATCTGCTTTATCCATGCTTCCGCCGTAAGTGGTTTTGCTCTCCTTAAACTCCTATGGTCCCAGCTCCTTGAATTGTTTAATGGTGACCGCCGAGAGAGTTTCCGTGTTTCCACCTACGCTTTTGGATAGAGTCGCTCTCGCTTTCGCCGTTTGTATGAATCGTATAAAGCCTCGGACATTTGATCATTCATCATTTGGTCGGTGTTGTTGTTTGCATGAGGATTGTCGCCTTCACGATGCACATTATCCTCGATTATTGATATGTGGTGAATCAACGATCGCTGTGTGCTCCATCATATTCTCAACATTCTCGATGTCATTTTCAGACATCGCCACAAAATAAAAGGTTAATTGACATGTAACATATTATCCCTATATTCTGACCGACCAATAAAATAACACATAAACTTAGGTAGGTCATACTAGCGAAGGTATTCCCCGTCTCTCCCCTCCTAGTACTATTCTCACATCTTAGCCAGGGATCATATCCCTAAGCTTTGATACCAACTGTGACGCCCCCAAAATTAAGTATACATCACCCATCTTGGGTAGTCAGATATATGGTACAGAATTTAAATACAACTTACTAATATAACTGTCGTGTACAATACGACATAAACTGTGAGTTTGAATACAAATATTGTCTACTAGAGATTATACAAACTCAAAAGGAGTCCTCATTATAATTATTATCACACTATTTCACGTAATAGTGAGGACTACTAATGCTATCATCCTCGACCATTACTCCGCTCTCCCGACTCGTCCCAAATATATTCTCATTTCCTAAGAGAACAAGTGAAAAGAAAGGGTGAGCTCAACTAGCTCAAGAAGAAATATTATGACTAAGATAATGCGTAATAAATTATCATTAGCCTACAACAAAGTTAAACCGATAAAATATAATGAACATCAAGTTTAACTACAAATGGAACCAAAGAATCCATTAAAAGAGTCAAGTAGAAAATAAAATCTACTATCTTTTATGATTTAAAAGGTTTTTCATCATCATATAAATTTAGACTCACTTTTTATAAATATTCCACATCATCGAATCACCCATGCACTACTACCAAGGATATTCTTTAGTATCACTACCACAATTATTCATGCACTACGCCAAGAGAATATTTGTGTATTCATTAATGGTCATGATCATGCCAACAATCGTCCATCAATGCACTACGGCCATCGAGGATTTTTACCACATCATTTGTAACATTACGGCCATGATTACAATCAATAGTCTCTCGTCATAATCATACCAAGTCCATCTATGCACTACAAAAGCCACGTATGACTTTCAACATAATATAAACATGAGGATGATGCCAATGATATAAGAATTCAATAAAACAAGTTCAAGAATTAATTTATCTAGGAACCAATAACATCCAAACTGTCAACATGATATCGCTTTGTAGAGTAAAATTCAAGAATACCGAGAAGAATATTTCCATGAAAGGATATCTTTGACGGAAGCGCAAATATCAAGGATATTCCACTAATTTCATGGAGTATAAAGTCAAAGTTTTAACCAACCGGGTATAATAAAGAATGGAATAACAAAAGAAATCACCATGCATGCGATAGATCATACAGCAAAGTTATTCCAATGTAATAATAAATAACGGAACCAGTCCGGCAGAAACGCATGCGTATGTGATATTCCAACAGTAATAATAAAGAATGGAACCAGTCCCACGTAAAACACACGTAGATGTGATGTTCCAATGTAATAATAAAGAATTTTAACCAGTCCTGTAAAACACATGCATGTGATGTTCCAATAGAATAATAATAAAGATTTTAACCAGTCCGTGTAAAACACACGCATGTGATGTTCCAACGTATAATAATAATAAAGATTTTAACCAGTCCTGTAAAACACACAGCATGTGATGTTCCAATGTAATAATAAAAGAATGTCACCAAGTATAGGGTAAACCACGTATACAAAGTTATTCCAATGTAATAATAAGCAATGGAATAACAACAGCTCTCTCATGAATAAGAAAGAATAACACTCCTTACTTTTAGTTGGAGATTGAATATCGCAGATAGTAAAGTAACAAAATACTCTTCTTCTTTCTCTCTATTCTCTCTATACTTTCTCTCTATAGCTTGAATGAATTCGTGAAAAATAATGAAGCACTAGGCCTCTATTTATAGAAGATTTCTAGCTTAAAGACCGCCATGTGAAAAGGCAAGTGGCTCGACGAATCGGTGATGTGAAAAGAAAAGTGGTTTGACGCTCGTAATGTGAAACGACAAGTGGTTCGACGCTCAGTAATGTGAAACGACGACAAGTGGTTCGACGCTCGTAATATGAAACGGCAAGTGGGTTTGACGTCTGCAAAGGTAATTACTATTGATTTAAGGTAATTACTATTCACAAAGGTAATTACTATCGAGGAAGGTAATTACTATCGACGAAGAGACTCTTAGATGATGACATATGGCCCCCCCATAAAATAATAAACTTTACCACAAATGTCTCATAATGCACTTTTTATATACATCAAGGATCGAATAAATATTACCACAAATCATTTTATTTTTAATCAACACATATTTAATCTTTCAACAATTATTAATCATTTATAACTTGTCGCCTCAATTATTGATTTAATACTATAATATATTATACTGATGATAATCGCTGATGACAATAATCAAATCAATAATATAAGAGATATGATGCAAAGAATTATCAGTAAGAATAATCGAGCATAAATGAGTGACTTCTCACGTAAGCATCAATAATCAATATCGTGTGCTACTATATACAACTACGCCAGACATCGTACTTTTTACTACCGGTAGTTCAACAGCTTTAACCAGAACACCTCCGCCGTTATTTTTATAGAAAGATAATTTTGTCGCTTTCTAACTACGACAATACTTCCGCCAGGGGTCCACTAATGATTGAGTCGTCAGATTTAATATTCCCGAACAAAAAGAATATTCCCACCAAACGAATATTTTATAACAACTTGCTTACTTTGCAAAAATTTATAAATATTGCCCACAACTATAACATTATATCAAATTTATTCCATAATATTCAAAAATAATATTTATAGAAAATTCATCTTTATTTATAAAAGTTGTGGTCTTACGCTTATAAAACCCCAACTTATTATTAATGAAATTGAATTTCCTCTATTTATTATTTTGAAAATAGTAAAGTTAATTTGATTAATGTGGTTAGTTATGGGTAAAATCTTGCAAATATTTTAAATAAGCAAGTGGTTATAAAATATTCATTAATAATCGTGAATATTCGTTTGGTCGTGGAATATTCTTACTGATCGAGGAATATTCGTCACGACTCAACTGACAAATTTCAGGTGGCCCCATAACGAAATCGATTGGATGAAAAAAAACGACAAGTATAAGTTGTTTATAAATAATCTGCGTAATTGTTATCGTTAATACGTTGGAATACCCGATGGTTAAAACACAAAGAAATTACCAGTATTACACCAATTATTAATTCTTACGTAAAGGCCACTACTCAATAATTGTTATAGTAGTTCTTCGCTCAATATTTTATTTTATTGATTCAATAATTGCTACGTTGATATTTTATATTATTGTTGTTTCAATAATTGTTACTACACAAGATATTTTCATTATCGATCAATAATTCATATTATTTGAATAATATTATTAGATAACAAGATTGGCAATGTCTAGAAAGTTCGCTTAAGGAGAGCTTTGAATCACCTAATCATTGCTACCAAGAAAGAGAAAATCCTTATTGGAATGCCCCTCTTTCTTGGGAACTACTCGGTCATTTATATATTGTGATTCTCGTAATATATTATTGTAAATAATTAATTATTGATTTATATGATAAGAAAAATATTCATTTTATGTGGATATAGATGGAGAAAATTTTAAAGTGAAAATTGTTGAAAAATTTATATTTTATCTTTTCGATATAAAATAATTCATTTAAATATATTATTATATTTTAATAATATAATAATGGTGATATTTTTACAATGAATGTGGGATATATGAATATATGAGGAGGAAGAGTATTTTTGTTACTAAAAATATTTAAAAATGATATAATATATTTTATCTTTCAGCACTATATCTAATATTCCAGTCAGAAGTACTGTCATTTCGAGGTAAGAGATGTTATTTTTTTTAAAATGATATTATTTTTTCAAATATCATTATGCCAAAATATTGGTAAGATTTTTTTTCTGGTGAAATTCTTTTCTTTTAGTGTCGGGGGGTTACTATTCACGTATACGGCACTATTCACGAATACGGCACTATTCACAGAAAAATTAAATTTTTGTTTTTTGTCCAAAATATCTATTATGGATACTAGCTTTGATTGTATCCATGTTTTGACCATTCTTAAATTTTACTTCACTATGATTATTTACGATGTATTTTTGAACTTGGATTGTTTAAAGTACGAATCCTTAATATTTATTTTTTTGTTTCACTGGATTCGTTTTCTTTAAAATATTTTTCATCATTCTCAGTCCTAAGTGATGATATTACTGAATATCTTTGGCCTGTAGTGCAAAGATTAATGATTTTTTGTTAAATATCTTTGGCCCGTGAGTAAAAGATGTACAGTGTTGAGATGAACACTGACCAATCGATGAATATCTTTGGCCTCAGTAGTGCAAAGATGAATATTTGATTCAAGATGTTTATTGATTGATGTTACAGGGATAAAATATTGATGAAAATTTTTTTAATTCATAGAAGAAAGTAAATTTCATTCTTTACGTAACTCTTCTAATGAATTATTATTTTCGCTGCGAATATTGATTTAAAACTTGTTGTCTATTGTATTCTATCAGATTTTTTTCCCTGTTGTGGACTAACGATAATTTGTTCTATGTTATCTTAGTTATAATATTCTTTACTAGGCTAGTTGAGCTCACCATTTTCCTTTTTGTTCCATTTTTCTTCTCAGGAGGCGAGAATGTAGCGAGTACTAGTCGGGGTATGTAATGAAGGTTCTAGAATGTCGTTTTAGTAATTCTCACTATTTTGTAAAATAGTGTATCAATAATTGTAATTAGGACTTATTTGAGTGTTGATATTGTCTAGAAGAGAATATTTATTTTTAAACTCACAGTTTATGTGTTATCGTATTTTGCACGACAATTGTGTGACGCCCCAAAAATTAGGTATACGTCACCCATCTTGGGTCGCCACTTACATGGTACATAAATTCAAATACAAACTTAATTATACATCTGTTGTGTAACATACGACAATACATAAACTGAGAGTTCTAATAGGAATATTGTCATTTAGACAATATCCATACTCAAGAGTCCTCATTACATTTATTGTCACACTATTTAATGTAATAGTGAGGACTACTAATGCTATCTTCTGGACCATCACTCTTTTCCCCGACTCGTCCCAAATATATTCTCATTTCTGAAGAGAACAAAGTGAAAGAAAGGGTGAGCTCAACTAGCCCAAAGAAGAAATATTATAACTAAGATAATGCGAATAAATTATCAATAGTCTTCAACAATGTTAAACCGATAAAATACAATAGACAAACCCGGTTTAATCTGCGGTGAATATGCAATCCATTAAAAGAGTCAAGTAGAAAATAAAGTCTCCTATCTTTTAGGTTTTAAAAGGTTTTCATCAATTTTTATCACTAAGACTCGGTTTAATGAATAAACCATAATATCTAATCATCCTCGTACCACGGTCAAGGATTTTCATCAAATTGTCAATGGTCATGACTATCTTACCGAATCACCCCGGTCATAATCATACCAAAAACTATCCATCAACGCATTACAGCCACACGAGGACTTTTGTCACATCATTTATATCGTCCATGATTATACCGAATGATCCCTAGTCATAATCATACTAAGTTCATCTATGCACGTAAAGCGAAAGATAACATAATATAACATGAGGATGATGACAATGACATAATAATTCAATAAAACAAGTTCACGAATTAATTTATTCGTAAACTAATAACGTCCAAATTGTCAACATGATCTTGTTTTGTAGAAAGCAAAATTCAAGAATGCTCGTAAAAATATTTTCATTAAAAATATCGGATGAAGCGCAAATATCAAGGATATTCCACTAAATTCATGGAGTATAGAAGTCAAAATTTTAACCAACCGAGTATAATAATAATGAAATAACAAAAGAAATCACCATGCATGCGTGCTTACATGCATGTGTTATTCCAATGTAATAATAAATACTGTAATAATAAAAAAGCGGAACCGTGTCCTGTGTAAAACACATGCAGACGAGGATATTCCAATAGAATAATAAAGATGTAATAATAAAGACGGAACCGGTCCTGTAAAACACACGAACGTGATATTCCAATAGAATAATAAAGACGAATAATAAAGATGGAACCCGGTCCCAGGCGTAAAGCATGATGAGGATGTTCCAACTAATAATAAAATAATAGAAGAATGTCACCAAGTATAGGGATTCCCATATACAAAGTTATTCCAATGAAAAAAAAATAAGAATGGAATAATATAAGGATTTCACCAAGTATAGGGTATTCCGTATATACAAAGGTCATGTATAGGTATGCCACTTTTACGAGTTATTCCAATGAATAATAAAGAATGGAATAATGTAAGTTCTCTTCATGAATAAAAAAAATAACACCCTTACGAGTACAACAAATAATATTCCCTACCTTAGAAGAAATTTGAATATTGGAAAAGTGAAGTAGCAAAATACTTTTCTTCTTTCTCTCTATAGTTTCTCTCTCAGAGTTTCAATGAATTCGTAAGAAATAATGAAGGAATGAGCTTTCTATTTATAAAAAAAAAGCGAGGGGTGGCTCTTGGTCTTAACGAAGGGTCAAATGACTCTTGGTAATATTGAAGAGACAACTACTATTTCTGAAGGGTAATTAACGATGGTAATTACTATTGACGAAGGTAATTACTATCAAGAAGGTAATTACTATATCGATTTAAGGTAAATACTATTGACGAAGGTAATTACTATTCACAAAGGTAATTACTATTCACAAAGGTAATTACTTATTGATGAAAGGACTCTTAGATGATGACATATATTTCCCATAAAATAATCAAACTTACCACAAACGTCTCATAATGAGACTCTTTATATACATCAAGGATTGAATAAATATTACCACAAATCATTTTATTTTTAATCAACACATATTTAATCTTTCAACAATTATTAATCATTTATAACTTGTCGTCTCAATTAATAATTTAATACTATAACATATTATATACGATGATCTTTGTGATAATAATTGAATCAATAATATAAGAGATATGATGCAACAATTCTCAGTAGCAATAATTGAGCATAGTGAGTGACTTCTCACGTAAGCATCAATAATCAATATCGTGTGCTACTATACAACTACGCCAGACATTCTTTCTTTACTTTTACTACTAGGGTAGTTCAACGGTTTTGGCAGTAACACCTCCGCCGTTATTTTTATAGAAAAATAATTTTGTCGCTTTCTCTACGATAATACTTCCGTTAATAAGTCCACCAATGATTGAGTAGTTGTACGAATATTCCCCGACAAAAAGAATATTCCCCACCAAACGAATATTTTATAACAACTTGCTTACTTTGCAAAATTTATAAATATTACCCACAACTATAACATTATATCAAATTTATTCCATAATATTCAAAAATAATATTTATAAAAATAATTCATCTTTATTTATAAAAGCTGGGGTCTTACAATTATATCAATAAAGTTGTAGTTGTTTCTGTACCATGTATTTGGCGACTCAGAATGGTGTTGTATACCTATTTTGGGGACATCACATGTTTTATCACTATTTTGTCATAATGGAGGTGTTAAAAATCATCTGTGTGTGGATTTCGGTCATTTTCTGTTTAGAATTTGGAAATACTTTCTTCTACAAAGTTGTAGAGAATTAAATTTTATATGGAATAAACATAGAATTCGTATTTTCTGATAAAAAATCTATTTATTATGAATTATTGGAGTTTTGAAAATAAATATTTTCTGAATTAAACCGTTGAGATACTCGTTGGTAAAAATCTTTATGTCTGGCGTGGTTACATAGTAGCAGACACAAGTGTTGATTATTGATGCTTACGTGAAGAAGCCACTCGGTTATTCTCAATTATTGCTACGATGGTTGTTACAAGTATCTCACGTTATTTGATTCAATTATTGTCACAAGATCATCTCGTATAATATTTTATATTATTAAATCAATAACTGAGATAACAAAGTTATTCATATAATTATTTGTAATATTGACAATGTCTAGAAGTTCTGTCAATGAGAGGTTTGGTCACCTAATTACGCGCCAATAAGGAGAAATCCTTATCGGAAAGCCTCCTCTTTCCAGGAACTACACAGTTTGTTAAATATTGTGAGTTATAATATTAATGATGAATAATTGTTGAAGTATTAAGAATGTGTTTATTGAAGATAAGTGAATTACAAAAGTTAGAGTGGAATAATGCAAACTTGGAAAACTTTAGGGGTACTAAAGTGTAATAAGTTAAATCAATCTGGACCAAGGAGTCCTCATTATATTTATTGTCACACTATTTAACAGAATGGTGAGGACTACTAATGCTATCTTCAGGACCATCACTCTTTTCCCCGACTCATCCCGGCCTATATTCTCATTTCACAAGAGAACAATGAAAGAAAGGGTGAGCTCAACTAGCCCGATGAAGAAATATTATGACTAAGATAATGCGAATAAATTATCAATAGTCTTCAACAATGTTAAACCGATAAAATACAATAGACAACCAGTTTAATCTGCGGTGAATATCTGATCCATTAAACGAGTCAAGTAGAAAATAAAGTCTACTATCTTTTAGGTTTTAAAAGGTTTTCATCAATTTTATCACTAAGACTCGGTTTAATGAATAAACCACAATATCTAATCATCCCTGCCTGCAGTCGAAGGATTTTTATCAAATTATCAATGGTCATGACTATACCAAATCACCCCCGGTCATAATCATACCAAAACTATCCATCAACGCATTACAGCCCACCGAGGACTTTTATCACATCATTTATAACAAGCCATGATTATACCGAATGATCCTGGTCATAATCATACTAAGTTCATCTATGCACGTAAGCGAAAGATAACATAATATATCATGAGGATGATGACAATAACATAATAATTCAATAAAACAAGTTCAAGAATTATTTTATCTAGGAATTAGTAACGTCCAAATTGTCAACAAGATACTATGTTGTAGAGTAAAATTCAAGAATGATCGGAAGAATATTTCCATGAAAGATCTTTGGATGAAACGCAAATATCAAGGATATTCTACTAATTTCATGGAGTATAGAAGTCAAAGTTTTAACCAAATGGGTATAATAAAGAATGGAATAACAAAAGAAATCACCACGTATGCGCAGATTGTGATAGATGAAAGTTATTCCAACAGAATAATAATAACGGAACTAGGTCGTGAAATTCACAATCAAGCGGGATGATCCAACGTAATAATAAATGTTTGAATAATAAACAATGGAACCAGTCCGTTAAAAACACACGAGATAGGATATTCCAACGTAATAATAAATGCGGAATAATAAACAATGGAACCGTGTCCTGGTGTAAAACACACGACGAGTGATATTCCAAATGAATAATAAAGAATGGAATAATGTAAGAAGATCACCAAGTATAGGGGATTCGCAGTATACAAGTTATTCCAATGAGAATAAATAAGAATGGAATAATATAAGGATTTCACCAAGTATAGGGTATCTGCATGATACAAAGTTATGTATAGGGTATGCCACTTTTACAACGAGTTATTCCAACGTAATAATAATGAATGGAATAACGTAAGTTCTCTTCATGAATAAGAAAGAATAACACCCACTTACAGGTACAACAAATAATATCCCTCACCTTAGAAGAACCTAATATTGGAAAAGTGAAGTAGCGAATACTTTTCTTCTTTCTCTATAGATTTTCTCTCTATAAACTTTCTCTATAATTTCTCTCTCAGAGTTTCGGTGAATTAAAAGAAAATAATGAAGGAATGAGCTTATTTATAGGAAAATAGAATGCATAATAATTAATCCATGAATCGGTCCAGATTGATTTACTTTAATCGGCGGTTCATATTTAAAGCAAAATCTTTTAAATAAAATATCATATATTCTATTTATATAAAAACATTTTACTATGCAACACTATGCAAAATACTATGCAACACTATGCATAATAAAATATAATATATTCTATTTATAGAATAACTTTAATAAAGTATTCATTTTTTATATAAAAGATGTTTCTATTTTATTACGTTAATAATACGAATAAAACAAAACGTCATTATCGCTATAATAATTCATATTATTAATCGACAATAATGGAATCAAACCGAGTGACTTCTCATAAGCATCGATAATCAATACCGGTGTCTTTCTTATGCAACCACACGTATTCATCGTTCTTTTACTACAGAGTAGTTCAATAAGTATCAACGGTAAAACTTCCGCCGTTATTTCAATAAAATATTTTTGTCGTTTTCTCAATCCGATAATAATTTTGTTGTGGGGTCCACCAATGATTAAGCCGTTTATGCGAATATTCCCTGCTAAACCGATATATTCCCCACCAATCGAATATAATATAACCACTTGCATACTTTGCAAAATTTATAAATACTACCCACAACTATAATATTATCTCAAATTCACACCATAATATTAAAAATTATTTCGATAAAATTTAAATCTTTATTGATAAAATCTGGGGTCTCACAATCTCCCTCCTTATGGAATTTTGCCCTCGAAATTAGGGGTTGCGATACACGGTATGATAAGAGGTGAGGATACCTTGAATACCTTTATCGTAAAAAAAATATTAAATTCATCTTCGCAATCCGGTCCAAAGATATTCATTAACAATTCATCTTTTGCACTACTGAAGCCAAAGATATACAATCATAAAACCAATAATCTTTGAGGCAGCTTTAATAATAGTATCAACGACCATGAATTATCTATGCACCAACGCCAAGGATATTCGTGTTTTCAATTACTGGTCATGATTATACCCAAATAATCCTTGAGTCATAATCATACCAAGTCTATCAATGCACTACTGACGAAGATAACTTTTATCACATCCATGAATTAATATTTCATTCATTGAGACTCATTTCAATAATTAATCCATATCATCGAATCATCCCCGCGCTTTTACGTGCCAAGGATATTCATTAAGTATCACGACCACGAATTATCCATGCACTTGACCAAAGATAATCGTGTATTCATTAGTATCACGACCACAAATTATCCATGCACTACTACTACCAAAGATAATCGTGTATTCATTAGTATCACGACCACAAATTATCCATGCACTACTACGAAAGATAATCGTGTATTCATTAGTATCACGACCACAAATTATCCATGCACTACTACCAAAGATAATCGTGTATTCATTAGTATCACGACCACAAATTATCCATGCACTACTACGGCGAAGATAATCGTGTATTCATTAGTATCACAACCACAAATTATCCATACACTACTACCAAAGATAATCGTGTATTCGTTAGTATCACGACCACAAATTATCCATACACTACTACCAAAGATAATCGTGTTTTCAATTACGCTTATGATTATACCGAACAATCCTCGGTCATAATCATACCAAGTCCATCTATGCACTACAGAGCCACGTATGACTTTCAACATAATATAAACATGAGGATAATGATATAAAGAATCAATCAAATGAGATAAATGATAAATATTAAACATTTATAATATAATTTATCCGAGATTCAAGAATATCCCCGTGTTATCAATCACTTAATAATCTCATAATCTAATATCATTAATATTATAACAATATTTTAATCACTTCTTAAATTTATAAACAATTTATCTTAATTGTTTACGCTTTTACCATATAATGCATTTAATCATTCAAAAATGCCATACTCATAAGATATCATCACCAATTATCAAATCCTCATAAAAAAATATGTCATACACTCTATATAGGATTCTCTGCCATAAAATCCTATTTTCAACTTTGTTACTTCACATAACATATTTAACTCATATGTTCAGTAACTAAACTATTTTCATGAAAAATACCAAATCAGTCCCAAAAATATTTCTTTTCTGGGATTTAGCATAATATAGTCCCATAATGAAAATATATTTTTCTCGGAATTTTAAAATTCATTTACTATTTTTCAAAATCAATTTCTAATTAATTCCTTAAGAAATTAGCTACCTCAAGTTTAACTCCAAAAATTCCCAAATCTTGGCAGGACCTTACACATGTTAATGTGAGCCTCCAGATTTAAATTTCATGGTCATCTGAGTTATAGAACTCCTAAGAGAGCGTTTTTAAATTTAAAAACCTAAATATTAAAATAGTCATTTCTTGCTCATTTTAAGTCGAATGAGCTCATTTTTGGACAGGAGATACTTTATACCATATACTTTCATGTCCCAAAAAAGGCCAGAATTTTTCTCATAATTTAAGTTACCAAACAATTTCTCTAAAATCATGGCGTGAACTTTTTTCTTTTTTATGACTTTTCATGTGGCGCCCCAAAATAGGTATACATCACCCATTCTGAGTTGTCAATACATGGTACGTAAACAACTATAACTTTATTATTACAACAAGAAAAGCTGTGAGTTTGAATACAAATATTATCTTCTAGATAATATCTATACTCAAATAAATCTTCATCACATTTATTGATACATTATTTTACAAAATGGTGAGGACTACTAAACAATTCTTTCTAAAACCTTCATTCCATACCCCACTTCGTACTCGCTTATATTCTCACCTCCTCCGAGAAGAAAAATGGAACAAAAGGAAAAGGGTGAGCTCAACTAGCTTCAAGAGAAAGAATATTATGACTAAGATAATATACAACAAATTACCATTAGTCTTCAACAGAAAAATCTAATAGAATCTGAATAGACAACAAATTTTAAATCAATATTCGCAATGAAATAATAATTCATTAGAAGAGTTAAGTAGAGAATGCAAACTACTATCTTCTATGTATAAATTTAAAAGTTCATCGCTCATCTTTTATCCCCTCAGTAACATCAATCAATATACATCCGAATCAAATATTCATCTTTGCACTACGGCCAAAGATATTCATCGATTAGTCATGTTCATCTAAACACTGCTCATCTTTGCACTACTACCAAAGATATTCTTCAGAAATCATTCATCTTTTGCACTACTGTGCCAAAGATATTCAATAATATCATCATTTAATACCGAGGATGATGAAAATTTTTTAAAAAACGAATCCAAAGTGAAACAAAATGACAAGGATTAAGGATTAAGGATTAAGGATTCGTACTTTTTTTATCCATGTTCAAAAATACCTCAAAAATAATCATAGTGGTGTAAAATTCAAGAATGATCAAAACATGGATACAATCAAAGCTAGTATCCGAATAGATATTTTGGACAAAAAGAAGAAATTTTATTTTTAGGTGAATAGTGCAGATATCGTGAATAAGTAACTCAGACACCAAAAGATAGAAATTCCACAAAAAAACATCTTCACGCTTACATGAATAAGTACTCGTGAATAGTAACTCGTGAATAAGAACTCATGAATAAGAACTCGTGAATAAGAACTCATGAATAGTAACCCCAGACATGAAAACGCTTCCAAATTTGATAAAAGTTCCAACCAATATTTCAAAGATAATGATATTGAAGAAATAATATCATTTGAGAAGAAAATAACATCCTTTACCTCGAAAGATTAAGACTTACAAATTTGGAATACTGGGGTATAGTCTTTGAAGGAACTTGCACCGCCTAACAATACTCAAAGTATACTCACAAGAATACGCTCAATATATCGAGAGAAAAATAGAGAGAAACTTCGGGTTTACATTTGTGATTTTCAATTCTAACCTAAGCACCCTATTTATAGGAAAATGCTTAGAACACCAAAGCGAAAAATTGAATATAATATTAATATATTTTTCACATTTTCTTTAGCCCACCTTAGACAACTGATCTCAGCCCATTTGAATCACATGTGAGGCCAACTTAGTTGCAAAAACGTTTTTCTCAAAATAATTAACTAAAACTCCCAAAATTAATTATTTGAACTTGAACTTCAATAATTCATAATAAATAGCCCTTTTATTAGAAAATTCAAATCTCGCGAGTTTTTATAGGAAATTCAATTCTATACAACTTTGCAGAAGAAAGTTTTTTCAAATTCCAAACTGAAATTGACCAAAATCCACAAACGCAAGCGATTTTACAAGTTATAATCAAATTTCTACAAGAAATTGTGTCCACCAACACACAAAACATGTGTTAAACATTTAATGCCACAAAATACTCTTCCTCCTCATATACTCATATATCCTACATTCATTGTAAAAATATCATCGTTAATATATTATTAAAATAATATATTTAAATGAATTATTTTATCGTAAAAAGATAAAATATTAATTTTCAACAATTGTCACATTAAAAATTTTATCCATCTATATCCTCATAAAATCAATATTTTCCTCATCATATAAATCAATAATTAATTATTCATAAATAATATTATAGAATCACATTATTGACAACTGCGCAGCTTCCTGATAGAGGGGGCTTTCGATAAGGATCTCTCTTACTTGCGCCTAAATTAGATGACCAAACCTCTCCTTGATGCGAACTTTCTAGACATTGTCAATAATGTTATTTAATAATATTATTCGGATAATATGAATTATTGTCTCGATAATGGAAAATACTGGTTGTAATGACAATTATTGAAACAACAACAATATAAAATGTCAATAGCAATTATTGAATCAATAAAATAAAATCTTGAATAATAATTATCAGTAACTATTATTGAGTAGTGCCTTCAATAATTGGTGCAATACTGCAGTGTCTTCTTGTCTGCAACAACGCCAGACATTCTTGTGTTTTAATCACCGGGTATTCCAACAAATATTAATCTTGAATAACTACTGCCGTTATTTTTAAACAACTTATATTTGTCGTTTTCTTCATCCAATCGCTTTCATGTTATGGGGCCCACATGGTCACTTACCGTAGTAATACGAATATTCCCAAACAATCACGAATATTCTCCTACAACAATGAATATTTTATAATCACTTGCTTATTTTGAAATATTTGCGTATTTTACCCCTAACTATCCACATTAATCAAATCAACCCTTACTATTTCAAAATAATAAATAGAAAAATTAAATTTCATTAATAATAAGTTGGGGTCTTACAACCTCCCTCCTTATGAAATTTCGTCCTCGAAATTGACGTGATACGTACTGTGTTTCAAAAGGTGAGGATACCTCGCTTTCATTTCCGTTTCCAATTCCCGTGTCATTTCCTCTATAAAGACGATTCCTCCACAAAACTTTAACTTGTGGTATGACCTTTTCATGGCGTAGGGACATGCTCCTTCCTATCCAAGATCTTGACAGTACCTCCTCATACGTTAAGTCTTGGCTATCTCGTCCTGGTTCTAACTCTATAACGTGGTTCGGGTCTTTCACATATTTACAAAGTACAGATATGTGAAACACATTATGAACACGAGACATACTCGGAGGTAACACGAGTCTATAGGCTACATTTCCTACTCGGTCAAGAATTTGAAATGGACCAATAAATCGTGGATTGAGCTTTCCTCTCTTCCCAAATCTTGTAACTCCCTTCCATGGAGCAACTCGCAACAATACATGATCCCCTACACTAAATTCCACGTCTTTTCGATGAAGATCCGCATAACTCTTTTGTCAATCTTGTGCCGTTTGTATACGTTGTCGAATCATTTGGATCTTTTCCGTAGTCATACGTACCAAATCGGGTCCCAACAATGTTGCTTCACCCACCTCGTCCCAACATACTGGAGAGCGACACTTTCGCCCATATAATGCTTCAAATGGAGCCACACCTATACTTGCCTGATAACTGTTGTTGTAGGAGAATTCCACCAATGGTAAATACTTATCCCAACTGCCCTTGAAGTCTAGGACACAGAGTCTTAATAAATCTTCAAGAGTTTGAATAGTCCTTCGATTGTCCGTCCGTTTGAGGATGGTATGCCGAATCAATAAATAAATCCGTGCCCATAGCTTTTTGCAAGCTAACCCAAAATCTTGAAGTGAATCTTGGGTCACGATCCAAAACTATGGATACGAGCATGCCATGCAACCTCACAATCTCATTCACGTACATACTAGCAAGACGTTCAAATGAATAAGTCTCCGTATCGGCAAGAAATGAGCGGACTTGGTTAATCTATCAACAATAACCCAAATAGCATTGATGCCTCGAGAAACCGTAGGAAGACCCAGAACGATATCCATGGTAATGTGTTCCCACTTCCATTTCGAATCTCAAGTGGTTGCAACGGACCCTTAGGTACCGGATGCTCCGCCTTTACACGTTGACAAGTTAAACACATTGAGATAAACTTTGCAATCTCTCTCTTCATATTGTTCCACCAAAATGTATGTCAAGATCACGATACATTTTAGTACTTCCGGATGGATTGCAAATGGTGTATTGTGTGCCTCCATCATAATCTTGTACTTCAAATCGAGTCGTTAAGAACACAAAGTCTAGAGTGGACTCAAGTATTCCTTCTTCATCAATTCTCGCTTAGGAATAGCTCCTTCTTGTACTTTCTTCTTCATGATCATCGACTCCTGATTGGGTGGCTTGAGCAACCTTAACTTTTTCTATTAAAGTTGGCTCTACGCGTATACTTGACATCATCGCACTCGTTCTCGCATATGATCTTCTACTCAACGTCAACTACCACGTTCGCTTTTTTCTAGGATGGTATTGAATAGTGTGGTCGTAGTCTTTCAATAGCTCGAGCCAACGTCATTTGCCGCATGTTGAGTTCTTTTTGAGTGAAGAAATATTTAAGGCTTTTATGGTGCAATATATATCCACTTTCTCCCATATAGATAGTGCCTCCATATCTTTAAGCGAAAATGATCACCGCTAACTCTAGATCATGAGTAGGATAATTCCTCTCATACTCTTTTAAGTTGTCATGAGGCATAAAGCTATGACTTTCCCACGTTGCATGAGAACACATCCTAACCCTTTTCTCGAAGCATCATCATTGTAGATAGATAACAAATCCATCCGAACCCGGATGGTATTGTTAGAACAGTCTTAAAATAAGTCTCCTCTTAAGCTCTTGGAAACTCTTCTCGCGATTCTTCGCTCCCAAACGAATTTTGTATCCTTCCGAGTTATTTGAAGTTAATGAAGTAGCGATTCGAGAAAACCCTTCCACGAATCTCCGATAATAACCAAATAAGCCCAAAAAGCTACGTCTTGATCCACCGACTTGGTTGCTCCAACTTTGTATTGCTTCATCTTTGCGGATCAATGATACTCCATGTTTTGACACCACGTGCCCAAGGAATGCTACTTCCTCGAGCCGAACTCGCATTTCTTCAATTTGGCATATAGTTTGTTTTCACGAAGCCTTTGGAGTACTCAAACTAAATGGTGCTCATGATGTGAGACCCCAGATTTTATCAATAAAGATTTAAATTTTGTCGAAATAATTTTTAATATTATGGTGTGAATTTGAGATAATATTATAGTTGTGGGTAGTATTTATAAATTTTGCAAAAGTATGCAAGTGGTTATATTATATTCGATTGGTGGGGAATTTTCGTTTTAGCGAGAAATATTCGTATAACTACTCAATCATTGGTGGACCCTACAATGTAATTATTGTTGGATTGAGAAAACGACAAAAATATTTTATTGAAATAACGACGAAAGTTTTACCGTTGATCTTTGTTGAACTACTCATTAATAAAAGTACAATGAATACGTGTGGTTGCATAGTAGCACACCAGTATTGATTATCGATGCTTATGTGAGAAGTCACACATGTTTGATTGCATTATTATTCGATTAATAATATGAATTATTATAGCGATAATGACGTTTTGTTTTATTCAGATTATTAACGTAATAAAATGAAACATCTTTTATATAAAATGTAATACTTTATTAAAGTTATTCTATAAATAGAATATATTATATTTTATTATGCATAGTGTTGCATAGTGTTTTTTGCATAGTGTTGCATAGTGTTTGCATAGTAAAATGTTTTTATATAAATAGAATATATTATATTTTATTTAAAAGATTTTGCTTTAAATATGGACCGTCGATTAAAGTAAATCAATCTGGACCGCTCATGGATTAATTACTATGCATTCTATTTTCCTATAAATGAAGCTCATTCCTTCATTATTTTCTTACGAATTCAATTGAAACTCTAGTGAGAGAAATTATAGAGAGAAGCTATAGAGAGAAAATCTATAGAGAGAAAGAAGAAGATATTACAGTACTTCACTACTTTGATATCCGGTGTCTTTTTACTAGTAAGGGGTATTATTTGTTGTACATCTAAAGTGGTGTTATTCTTTCTTATTCATGAAGAGAACTTCATTATTCCATTCATTATTATTCATTGGAATAACTTTGTAAAAAGTGGTTTACCCTATACATAACTCCGTATATGCGGCGTACCCTATACTTGGTGAAATCCTTATGTTATTCCATTCTTATTTATTCTGTTGGAATAACTTTTGATACGCTAATCCCTATACTTGGTGATCTTCTTCATTATTCCATTCTTTATTATTCTCATTGGAATATCCCATGCATGTGTGTTTTACAAATGACCGGTTCTATTGTTTATTATTCCGCATTTATTATTCTCATTTGGAATATCACGTACGTGTGTTTTACACCTTTACCGGGTTCCATTGTTTATTATTCAAATTTATTATTACATTGGATCATCCTGCTTGGTGTGAATTTCACCGACCGTTCCGTTATTATTATTCTCATTGGAATAACTTTCTATACATCTTAAGTACCGCATGTATGGTGATTTCTTTTGTTATTCCATTCTTTATTATACCCAAATTGGTTAAAACTTTGACTTCTATACTCCATGAAATTAGTAGAATATCCTTGATATTTGCGTTTCATCCAAAGATATCTTTTCATGAAAATATTCTTCCGATCATTCTTGAATTTTACTCTACAAAAAAGATCTTCTTGTTGACAATTTGACGTTACTAATTCCTCGGATAAAATAATTCTTGAACTTGTTTTATTGAATTATTATGTCATTGTCATCATCCTCATGATATATTATGTTATCTTTGGCTTACGTGCATAGATGAACTTAATATGATTATGACCAGGATCATTCGGTATAATCATGGCTTGTTATAAATGATGTGATAAAATTCCTCAGTGGTCTGTAATGCAGTGATGGATAGATTTTGGTATGATTATGACCAGGGGTGATTCGGTATAGTCATGACCATTGATAATTTGATGAAAATCCTTGGCCGCGGTAGTACGGGATGATTAGATGTGGTGGTTTATTTATTAAAATTCGAGTCTCAAATGATAAAAAAATTAATGAAAACCTTTTAAAACCTAAAAGATAGTAGATTTTATTCTCTACTTGACTCTTTTAATGGATTGCATATTCACCGCAGAGTTAAACCGGTTTACTTATTGTATTTTATCGGTTTAACACTTTGTTGAAGGCTAATGATAATTTATTCTGCATTATCTTAGTCATAATATTTCTTCTTGGGCTAGTTGAGCTCACCTTTCTTTCATTGTTCTCTTCGTGAAATGAGAACATATTTGAGACGAGTCTGGAAACGGAGTAATGGTCCAGAGGATAGCATTAGTAGTCCTCACTATTCTGTGAAATAGTGTGATAATAGTTGTAATGAGGACTCCTTTTGAGTTTGTATAATATCTAGTAGACAATATTTGTATTCAAACTCACAGTTTATGTCATATTGTACACGACAGTTAGGTTAGTAAGTTGTATTTAAATTTATGTACCATATAAGTGGCGACCCAAGATGGGTGACGTATACCTAATTTTGGGGGCGTCACAGTTGGTATCAGAGCTTAGGGATATGATCCTTGGCTAAGATGCGAGATAAGAACTAGGAGGGGAGAGACGGGGAATTCCTTCGCTAGTATGACCTACCTAAGTTTATTTGGTATTTGATTGGTCGGTCAGAGTATAGTGATAATATGTTGCATGTCAATTAACCCTTATTTTGTGGCAGTGTTTGAAAATGGCATCCGAGAATGTTGAGAATAACAATGGAGCACAGGAGACTGTTGATTCTCCACAGATCAATAATCGGGACAATGTGCAACAGGGATGGCGATAATCCTCCTCGTAAACAACAACACCGATCAATTGATGAAACGACGATGTACGTTTAAGAGGTTTTAGAATTCATGCAACATCGGTAAAAGCGACTTCTCCCAAAACGTAGGTGGAAACACGGAAAACTCTCGGCGGTCACCGCTAAACAATTCAAGGAGCTGGGACCACCGGAGTTTAAGGAGAGCCAAAACCACTTCGGTGGAAGCATGGATAAAGCAGATTACCAAGATATTTGATGTCTTGGGATGCTCCGAGGAGCAAAAGGTACCCTTTTGCCTTTTATGTTGCGCGGAGAGGCGATTCATCGGTGGGAATCGGTAAAATGTACTCAACATGCTGTACTGAAGATATCTTGGGAGAAGTTCCAGGAGCTGTTCAACGACAAATACTTTCCTGAAAGTATTCGCCACATGAAGGATTTGGAGTTTATCAAGTTGGAACAAAACAATATGACCGTGTCGCAATACGAGGCAAAATTTGCGGAGTTATCACGGTTTGCATCCCACTTGGTGGATAATGAAGAGAGAATGACGCGAATGTTTTTAAGAGGTTTGAAGCCGGAGATACGTCAACATCTTATTTCTCATAAACTGTGTTTGTATTCAGATGTTGTAAATAGGGCTCAGTTAGTGGAGCGCGATAACGAGTCAACGCAACTAAAAGAGAGCAGCCGGCAAAATTATAATACCAGTGAGAGTAGTCATCGAAGCGGTGACAACAAGCGTGGAGGGAATCAACAGGCCAGATTATGGTAACCACTTGGTGGTAATCAAGGCCAAAATAATAAGAATGGACATTTCAAGAAAAGGAGATTCAACGATGATGGAAAGACGCCAAAGACCAAAGACCAAGTTGTTAAGGAAGGAGAAAGACCACCTATCATATGCTTCAAATGCGGAGAGAGGGACACATCGATCCGAATCTGCGCCATGCCATCCAAAGCATGTTATAATTGTGGAAGAGAAGGTCACTTATCTCGATTTTGTCATTTCATCAAGACAAATTCAACTAGGATGGAGGCACCAAAGGTCATCCCGCACAAACCAAAGCCTAGAGTTTAAGAGAGAGCATTTTTTTTTCTCGTGACGAGGAACCCGAATAAAATTATCACGGGTAAGTTAATCATAAGCTCTTGCGAAGTCTATACCGTGTTAGATACCGATTCTACCACTCTTTTTTCTTCTACCTAGTTGTGTTCAATGTTTAAATTTGACTCGGAAAAATTAGACTTTGATTTATCTATCGAAACTTCGTTGGGAGAAACCTTCGTTACCTCCAATCGCTTATTAATCTTGTTGTTTCAAATAAACACTTCCACGATCTTATCTCTTTGAAAATACTTGCCTTTGAGGTAATTTTTTGAAAACGATTGATTAACTACTCATTATTCTTTTTGTAAGGTTGTTAGCTTTCATATTCCTAACCAACCTCATTATACTGAATTCAAAGTAACCAAACCCTAAAGTTAATCAACGTTATATCAAGCCATAAGTAAAGAGCCCCGATCCTTTCATTGTTGACTTCCTTGTATGGAATGCACTTTGAAGCGGACTTTACTGCGCAGCGACGTCGTGATCAAAATGGGAAGTTGATAGGTATCATTGTGAGGTCTTATCTGAGTTAAGGGATAGAAGTCACAGTTGGTATTAATGTGACGTCTATCCAAGTCTTGGACGAGAGTAATGATTTTGAATGATATTTCTATTATTAATAAATTTCTGGCGTATTCTTGAAGACTTCTTAGCCTACTTAGAGCGTGAAATTGAATTTTGTATTGACCCCAGTACAAAACCCATTTCTTAAACCCTCAAATATTTCGTCAACTAAAAGGATCTGTTTACGAGGATTATGATGAAAGTCATAATAAAAGCATTGGACTAATGAAAATCATAGGTATATGAAGTATTAGTAAGTGTTATGATGAGTTATGTGGTTATTATGTGAAAACATGAAAGTTTCTTAGAAATCACAAAGGGTTGAAAAATCAGATTTTGGTAAAAACATAACATGAAATTCAATTGACCATATCTCCTATTATATTTTGAATTTTTGAGTGTGGTCAAGTCCTAGAGTTAGATCTATGAGTTACCTAACTAATCCAAGTGGAATTACTGGAAAAGGTGTTGTAGATTTTTGTGTGGACTGATTTTAGCAAAGGAGTGCAAAGCTGCAAAACCAAAAAGCTTCTGCTATGATTTTAGAGAGGCTGTTTCGGCCACTTAAATTATGAGAAAAATTCTGGCCTTTTGGGACATGAAGGATTATGGTATAAAGTACCTCCTGTCCAAAAATGAGCTCATTCTGACTTAAAATGAGCAAGTTATGACTATTTCAATATTTAGGTTTTTCCGAATTAAAACGCTATAACCTAGAGTTCTATAACTCCGATGACCATGAAATTTAAACTAGAAGCTCACGTTGACATGTGTAAGGTCCTGCCAAGATTTGGGAATTTTGGAGTTAAACTTGAGGTAGCTAATTTCTTAAGAAATTAATTAGAAATTGATTTTTGAAAATAGTAAATGAATTTTAAAAATTCCGAGAAAAATATATTTTCATCATGGGACTATATTATGCTAAATCCCAAAAAAGAAATATTTTTGGGACTGATTTGGTATTTTTCATTAAAATAGTTTAGTTACGAACATATGAGTTAAATATGTTATGTGAAGTAACAAAGTTGAAAATAGGATTTTATTGGTAGAGAATTCTATATAGAGTATATGCATATTTTTGAGAGATTTGATAATTGGTGATGATATCTTATGAGTATGGCATTTTGAATGATTAAATGCATTATATGGTAAAAGTGTAAACAATTAAGATAAATTGTTTATAAATTTAAGAAGTGATTAAAATATTGTTATAATATTAATGATATTAGATTATGAGATTATTAAGTGATTGATAACATGGGGATATTCTTGAATCTGGATAAATTATATTATAAATGTTTAATATTTATCCTTTATCTCATTTGATTGATTCTTTATATCATTATCCTCGTACTTATATTATGTTGAAAGTCATCTGCGGCCAATCAGTAATGCATGTAGTGCATAGATGGACTTGGTATGATTATGACCGAGGATTGTTCGGTATAATCATAACCGTAATTGAAAACACAATTATCTTTGGTAGTAGTGCATGGATAATTTGTGGTCGTCGATAATAAATGAATACACAATTATCTTCGGTAGTAGTAAGGCATGGATAATTTGTGGTCGTGATACTAATGAATACACAATTATTCTTTGGTAGTAGTGCATGGATAATTTGTGGTCGTGATACTAATGAATACACGATTATCTTTGGCCGTAGTGCATGGATAATTTGTGGTCGTGATACTTAATGAATACACGATTATCTTTGGTAGTAGTAATGGATAATTTGTGGTCGCGATAATCTTAATGAATACACGATTATCTTTGGTAGTAGTGCATGGATAATTCGTGGTCGTGATACTAATGAATATCCTTGGCACGTAGTGCGGGGATGATTCGATGATATGGATTAATTATTGAAATTTGAGTCTCAAAGAATGAAATATTAATTCATGGATGTGGTAAAAGTCATCTTTGGTCAGTAGTGCATTGATAGACTTGGTATGATTATGACCACGGATTATTCTAAGATAATCATGACCGTAATTGAAAACACGAATATCTTTAGCCAAGAGTGCATGAATAATTCATGGTTGTGATACTATTAAGCTGAGTCTCACTATTATTGGTTTTACAGTTGTATATCTTTGGCCTGTAGTGCAAAGATGAATTGTTAATGAATATCTTTGGCCGGATTGCAAAGTTGAATTTAATGTTTTCAACGATAAAGGTATTCAAGGTATCCTCACCTCTTTATCATACCAGGTACGTAACCTAATTTCGAGGGTGAAATTCCATAAGGTGGGGAGATTGTGAGACCCCAGATTTTATCAATAAAGATTTAAATTTTGTCGAAATAATTTTTAATATTATGGTGTGAATTTGAGATAATATTATAGTTGTGGGTAGTATTTATAAATTTTGCAAAGTATGCAAGTTGTTATATTATATTTGATTGGTCGGTGAATATTCAGTTTAGCAGGAATATTCGTATAACTACTCAATCATTGGTGGACCCTACAATGTAATTATTGTCGGATTGAGAAAAACGACAAAAATATTTTATTGAAATAACGACGGAAGTTTTACTGGTTGATCTTGTTGAACTACTCGGTAGTAAAAAATACGATGAATACGTGTGGTTGCATAAGAAATATTACTCAGATTGATTATCGATGCTTATGTGAGAAGTCACTCAGTTTGATTCCATTATTGTCGATTAATAATATGAATTATTATAGCGATAATGACGCTTTTGTTTTATTCGTATTATTAACGTAATAAAACGAAAAACATCTTTTATATAAAATGTAATACTTTATTAAAGTTATTCTATAAATAGAATATATTATATTTTATTATGCATAGTGTTGCGTAGTATTTTTGCATAGTGTTTTGTATAGTGTTGCATAGTGTTTGCATAGTAAAATGTTTTTATATAAATAGAATATATTATATTTTATTTAAAAGATTTAGCTTTAAATATGGACCGTCGATTAAAGTAAATCAATCTGACCGCTCATGGATTAATTACAATGCATTCTATTTTCCTATAAATAAAGCTCATTCCTTCATTATTTTCTTACGAATTCAATCAAACTCTGAGAGAGAAATTATAAAGAGAAGCTATAGAGAGAAAATCTATAGAGAGAAAGAAGAAGAAGATATTCAGTACTTCACTACTTTGATATCCAGTGTCTTTTACTTGCAGTGAGGGTATTATTTGTTGTACCTGTAAGGGTGTTATTCTTTCTTATTCATGAAGAGAACTTCATTATTCCATTCATTATTATTCTCATTGAATAACTTTTGTAAAAGTGGTATACCCTATACATAACCTCAGATATGCATTGCATACACTATACTTGGTGAAATCCTTATGTTATTCCATTCTTATTTATTCATTGGAATAACTCAGATACGCTGAATCCCCTATACTTGGTGATCTTCTTCTCGTTATTCCATTCTTTATTATTCTGTTGGAATATCACTGCATGTGTTTTACACCGACACGGTTCCATTGTTTATTATTCCGCATTTATTATTCTCATTGGAATATTCATGCATGTGTGTTTTACACCGGACCGGTTCCATTGTTTATTATTCAAAGATTTATTATTCTCGGTTGGATCATCCTCGCTTGCTTGTGAATTTCACCCGACCGGTTCCGTTATTATTATTCTGTTGAATAACCTCGTCTATGCATCGTCACCGCATGCACATGGTGATTTCTTTTGTTATTCCATTCTTTATTATACCCAAATTGGTTAAAACTTTGACTTCTATACTCTATGAAATTAGTAGAATATCCTCGATATTCGCGTTTCATCCAAAGATCTTTTCATGGAAATATTCTTCCGATCATTCTTGAATTTTACTCTACAAAACAAGATCTTGTTGACAATTTGACGTTATTAATTCCTGGATAAAATAATTCTTGAACTTGTTTTATTGAATTATTATGTCATTGTCATCATCCTCATGATATATTATGTTATCTTTGGCTTACGTGCATAGATGAACTTAGTATGATTATGACCGTGGATCATTCTTTATAATCATGGCTTGTTATAAATGATGTGATAAAAGTCCTCGATGTGGCTGTAATGCACGTTGATGGATAGTTTTTGGTATGATTATGACCGGGGGTGATTCTAATATAGTCGACCATTGATAATTTGATGAAAATCCTTGACCGTGGTACGAGGGATGATTAGATGTGGTGGTTTATTTATTGTTTGAGTCTCAAATGATAAAAAAATTGATGAAAACCTTTTAAAACCTAAAAGATAGTAGATTTTATTCTCTACTTGACTCTTTTAATGGATTGCATATTCACCGCAGCTTAAACCGGTTTATCTATTGTATTTTATCGGTTTAACACTCATTGAAGGCTAATGATAATTTATTCGCATTATCTTAGTCATAATATTTCTTCTTGGGCTAGTTGAGCTCACCTTTTCTTTCACTATTCTCTTGTGAAATGAGAACATAGTTTGGGACGAGTCGGGGAACGGAGTAATGGTCCAGAGGATAGCATTAGTAGTCCTCACTATTCGTGAAATAGTGTGATAATAGTTGTAATGAGGACTCCTTTTGAGTTTGTATAATATCTAGTAGACAATATTTGTATTCAAACTCACGCTTTATGTCGTATTATACCTACGCGCTTAGGTTAGTAAGTTGTATTTGAATTTATGTACCATGTAAGTGGCGACCCAAGACGGGTGACGTATACCTAATTTTAAGGCGTCTACACACATGATCTTCACGTCTTTTGGAATATATAAGGATGTCATCAATAAAGACAACAACGAATCGATCCAAATATTCCTTGAATACTTTGGTTCATCATATCCATGAAAGCCGCGCATGAGCATTAGTCAATCCGAAAGAGACATGACTAAGAATTCATAATGCCCATACCGAGTTTCTCAAGGCGCCTTTGGAATATCCTCGCCTCTAATCTTGGTGATGATATCCGAGCGATCGAAGATCGATTTTTGAAAAGAATTGTGCCTCTTGCAATTGGGTCAAACAAGTCATCAATACGAGGTAGAGGATACTTATTCTTGATGGTGACATGGTTCAATTCCCGATAGTCAATACAAAAGTCGCATACTCCGCTCTTTCTTCTTTACAAATAAAACAGAGCACCCTGGGGAGATGTACTAGACGAATGAATGAAGCGGATGTCCAACAATTCCTCGTAGTTGGACCTTTAACTCCTGAAGTTCAATAGAGCCATTCGATATGGGGTTTTAGAAATGGGCTTTGTACGGTGTTCAAGATCAATAAAGAATTCAACTTCACGTTCGGGGTGAGCCGTGAAGTTCTTCTAGAAATCGTCGGAAAAGTCAATAACAACAGAGAATATTATTCAAATTTGACGTGTCTTTATTCAAATCCATAACATGGGCTAAGAAAGCTTGACATCCGCTTTTCAATAAACGAATAGCTTTATGATTAGATATGCGATGATTGATTTTAATGGTTTAGTTGCTTGAATTGCATAACAACAGTTGGTTAGAATATGAAAACTAACAACCTTACGAAAACAATCAATTTTGGCATGATGAGTAGTTAACCAATCAATCCCTAAATCACATCAAAAGCAAGTATCTTTAAAGAGATAAGGTCAACGGGTAAGGTAATGGTGCCAACTTGAATCAAACAAGATTTATAAACAAAATGATGTGATGAAAGTTTCTCCTAATCTGAGTTTCCACAGATAGGTCAAAGTCTAATTTCTCCTGAGTCAAGTTTAAACGCGTTGAGCACAAGCGGAGAGATAAATGAATGGGTAAAGCCGGTATCAAATAAGGTATAAACTTCGCAAATTTATAAATAGTTTACCCGTGATCACCTCGTTTGGGTTCCTCGTATTATGACCACCACAACAAACGCTTCTTCCGGAATCGTTGACTTTGACTTTTACTCGGGATGATCTTTTGAGTCACCGTCCCCATTGAACTAGGTTTTGCTACTGCATAATCTCGAAAGCGATATGTCCTTCCTTTCCACAATTATAGCATACCTTGAATTGTTGTGGACGGTTTGGACCGATATGTCCCTCTTTCCCATTTATAGCATATGACCGGTGGTCGTTCTCCTTTCTTAGAACCGATTCTTTCTTAGACCGTCCTCTTCATATGGTCATTGTTAAATCTCCTCTTTTAAAATCTTCTCCGACTCGCTTCTTCTATTTTCATGGCCATGATTACCACCAGAGTGGTTACCATTTTTGTCTGTCTGCTTCTTTCTCCGCCGGTTATCATTATTCTGTTGATCGCTATCTCTCGAGTACGATCCTCGTTGTGGGTCCTCGGTTGGCCGACTGCATTTCGTTATCTCGCTCTAATAATTGAGCCTGCTTTACAACATCTCGAATAGAGAAAGTTTATGAGAAATGAGATATTGACGTATCTGGGTTTCAAACCTCTAAGAAACATCCGTGTCATACGTTCCTCATTCTCCACCAAATGAGGTGCAAACTCGATAACTCGCAAACTTTGCCTCGTCTTCGACAAATCATGTTGTTTTGCTTAATCTGATGAACTCCACTTCCTTCATATAGCGAACACTTTCGAGAAAGTATTTGTCATTAAATAGTTTCAAACGCTTTCCCAAGACATCTTTGAAAAGTACGGTGGATGGAGTGCGCTTCACGCACTCCACCAGAGAGTCCGCCTCGCCACTTTAACATAAAGGTGGCGAATGGAACCTTCTGTTCTCTCCGTGCATCCCAAGACATCGAATATCTTGGTAATTTGTTTGACCCATGTTTCCTCCATGATCGGATCGGCTTTCCTTAAATTCAGTGGTCCCAACTCTTTAAACCGCTTGTTTGTGACAACCCGTGAATCGCTATCATTTCTCTTGTATTTTGAACACGAGTCTCCTCGTCTGCGATTTTGCATGAATCGCAAAAAGCTTCTAAACATCCCTCGCTCATCATCTCGCTCATTGGTGTTGTTCACAGGAGGAACATTGCCAAACTGTTGCGCTTCTCCTTGTTGGTGAGTACAGGCATCTCCACGGTCTCATTTCCATTGTTAATATTCTCGATCGACATTCTCAAATCATGTCATAAAACAAGGTTTAATTAAGGAAATCAATATATCACATAATATCCTTATATATCGACCAAAAAAAATAAGCTTAGGTAGGACACACTAATGGAAGGATTTACTCGCCTCTCCCTCCTAGTTCTATTCCCCGATCTCCTCCAGAGATCATATCCTAAGCTCTAATACCAACCGCGACGCCCCAAAATAGGTATACATCACCCATTCCGAGTTGTCAATATATGGTACGTAAACAACTACAACTTTATTATTACAACAAGAAAACTGTGAGTTTGAATACAAATATTATCTTCTGCAGACAATATCTATACTCAAATAAATCCTCATCACATTTATTGATACATTATTTTACAAAAATGGTGAGGACTACTAAACAATTCTTTCTAAAACCTTCATTTCATACCCCGACTGCATACTCACTATATTCTCGCCTCCGAGAAGAAAAATGGAACAAAAAGGAAAAGGGTGAGCTCAACTAGCCCAAGAAAGAATATTATGACTAAGATAATATACAACAAATTACCGTTAGTCTTCAACAAGGAAAAATCTAATAGAATACAATAGACAACAAATTTTAAATCAATATTCGCAATGAAATAATAATTCATTAGAAGAGTTAAGTAGAGAATGCAAACTACTATCTTCTATGTATAAATTTAAAAGTTCATCGCTCATCTTTTATCCCCAGTAACATCAATCAATATACATCTGAATCAAATATTCATCTTTGCACTACTACAGCCAAAGATATTCATCGATTAGTCATGTTCATCTAAACACTGCTCATCTTTTGCACTACTGACGAAGATATTCTTCAAAATCATTCATCTTTGCACTACATGTGCCAAAGATATTCAATAATATCATCATTTAAGACCGAGGATGATGAAAATATTTTTAAAGAAACGAATCCAATGAAACAAAATGACAAGGATTAAGGATTAAGGATTTGTACTTTGTTTTATCCATGTTCAAAAATACCTCAAAAATAATCATAGTGGTGTAAAATTCAAGAATGATCAAAACATGGATACAATCAAAGCTAATATCCGAATAGATATTTTGGACAAAAGAAGAAATTTTATTTTTCTATTGAATAGTCTCAGATATCGTGAATAGTCTTAGTATCATGTGAATAAGAACTCAAACACCAAAAGATAGAAATTCAACAAAAAACATCTTCACGCTTCATGAATAGTACTCGTGAATAGTAACTCGTGAATAGTAACTCATGAATAGTAACCCCGACATGAAAAAGTTCCAACCAATATTTCAAAGATAATGATATTGAAGAAATAATATCATTTGAGAAGAAAATAACATCCCTTACCTCGAAAGATTAAGACTTCTAAATGGAATACCGGTATAGTCTTTGAAGGAACTTGCCGCCTAACAATACTCAAAGTATACTCACAAGAATACGCTCAATATATCGAGAGAGAAATAGAGAGAAACTTGGGTTTACATTGTGATTTTCAATTCTAACCTAAGCACCCTATTTATAGGAAAATGCTTAGAACACCAAAGCGAAAAATTAAATATAATATTAATATATTTTTCACATTTTCTTTAGCCCACCTTAGACAACTGATCTCAGCCCATTTGAATCACATGTGAGGCCAACTTAGTTGCAAAAAACGTTTTTCTCAAAATAATTAACTAAAACTCCCAAAAATTAATTATTTCGGAACTTCGGAACTTCAATAATTCATAATAAATAGCCCTTTTATCAGAAAATTCAAATCTCGTGAGTTTTTATAGGAAATTCAATTCTCTACAACTTTGCAGAAGAAAGTTTTTTCAAATTTCAAACAGAAATTGACCGAAATCCACAAACGAGCGATTTTACAGGCTATAATCAAATTTCGGTCAATAATTGTGTCCACCAACACACAAAACATGTGTTAAACATTTAATGCCACAAAAATACTCTTCCTCCTCATATACTCATATATCCCACATTCATTGTAAATATATCATCGTTAATATATTATTAAAATAATATATTTAAATGAATTATTTTATCAGAAAAAGATAAAATATTAATTTTCAACAATTATCACATTAAAAATTTTCTCCATCTATATCCTCATAAAATCAATATTTTCCTCATCATATAAATCAATAATTAATTATTCATAAATAATATTACAGAATCACATTATTGACAACCAGGCAGTTCCCAAGATAGAGGGGGCTTTCCAATAAGGATCTCTCCTTACTGGCGCGCAATTAGATGACCAAACCTCTCCTTAGACAGAACTTTCTAGACATTGTCAATAATGTTATCTAATAATATTATTCAGATAATATGAATTATTGCTCCGATAATGGAAAATACGGTGTAATGACAATTATTGAAACAACAGCAATATAAAATGTCAACGTAGCAATTATTGAATCAATAAAATAAAATATTTGAATAAAGAATTATCGTAACCATTATTGAGTAGTGGCTTGCCTTCAATAATTGGTGCAATACCGCAGTGCTACTTTGTCGCAACAACGCCAGACATTCTGTTTTTAACCACCGGGTATTCCAACAATGTTAATCTGTAACAACTACTACTTGTTATTTTTAAACAACTTATATTTGTCGTTTCTTCATCCAATCGCTTTTCAGTTATGGGGGCCCATTACATGGTCATGGCGGCCGTCGCATTTAATATTCCCCGGCGATCACGAATATTCTCCGACAACAATGAATATTTTATAACCACTTGCTTATTTTGAAATATTTGCGTATTTTACCCCTAACTATCCATATTAATCAAATCAACCCTTACTATTTCAAAATAATAAATAGAGAAAATTAAATTTCATTAATAATAAGTTGGGGTCTTACAACCTCCTCCTTATAAAATTTCGTCCTCGAAATTGGCGTGCGATACTGGTGTTTGAAAAGGTGAGGATACCTCGCTTTCATTTTCGTTTCCAATTCCCAGGTCATTTCCTCTATAGCATGATTCCTCCACAAAACTTTAACTTGTGGTATGACCTTTGCGCGTAGGACATGCTCCTTCCTATCCAAGATCTTGACAGATACCTCCTCATACGTTAAGTCTTCAGCTATCTCATCCGGTTCTAACTCTATAACGTGGTTCGGGTCTTTCACATATTTACGAAGTACAGATATGTGAAACACATTATGAACACGAGACATACTCGGAGGTAACGCGAGTCTATAGGCTACATTTCCTACTCGGTCAAGAATTTGAAATACAAACTTAGGTATACGTCACCCATCTTGGGTCGCTACTTACATGGTACATAAATTCAAATACAAACTTAATTATACATCTGTCGTGTAACATACGACAATACATAAACTGAGAGTTCTAATAGGAATATTGTCATTTAGACAATATCCATACTCAAGGAGTCCTCATTACATTTATTGTCACACTATTTAATGAATAGTAAGAACTACTAATGCTATCTTGAACCATCACTCTTTTCCCAGACTAAATCCCAAATTATATTCTCATTTCACGAAGAGAATAAAGGAAAGAAAGGGTGAGCTCAACTAGCCCAAGAAGAAATATTATAACTAAGATAATGCGAGAATAAATTATCAATAGTCTTCAACAATGTTAAACCGATAAAATACAATAGACAACCAGCTTTAATCTGCAGTGAATATCTGATCCATTAAAAGAGTCAAGTAGAAAATAAAGTCTACTATCTTTTAGGTTTTAAAAGGTTTTCATCAATTTTTATCACTAAGACTCACTTTAATGAATAAACCACAATATCTAATCATCCGTACTACCACGGCCAAGGATTTTCATCAAATTATCAATGGTCATGACTATACCTAATCACCCCGGTCATAATCATACCAAAAACTATCCATCAACGCATTACACAGCCACTTGAGGACTTTTGTCACATCATTTATATCAAGCCATGATTATACCGAATGATCCACAGTCATAATCATACTAAGTTCATCTATGCACGTAAGCCAAAGATAACATATTATAACATGAGGATGATGACAATGACATAATAATTCAATAAAACAAGTTCACGAATTAATTTATTCAGAACTAATAACGTCCAAATTGTCAACATGATACTCTTGTTTTGTAGAGCAAAATTCAAGAATGCTCGTAAAAATATTTTCATTAAAAATCTTTGGATGAAGCGCAAATATCAAGGATATTCCACTAAATTCATGGAGTATAAAGTCAAAATTTTAACCAACCGAGTATAATAATGAATGAAATAACAAAAGAAATCACCATGCATGCGGTATTTATACACGCAGACGAGTTATTCCAACGAATAATAAATACGTAATAATAAAAAGCGGAACCGTGTCCTTGTAAAACACATGCATGTGATATTCCAATAGAATAATAAAGACGTAATAATAAAGATTTTACCGAGTCCTGTAAAACACACACGACATGTGATATTCCAATAGAATAATAAAGACGTAATAATAAAGACGGAATCGTCCCAGGCGTAAAAAATATGTATGCAGGATGTTCCAAATCTAATAATAAAATAATAGAAGAATGTCACCAAGTATAGGGATTCCGCGTATACAAAGTTATTCCAATGAAAAAAAAATAAGAATGGAATAATATAAGGATTTCACCAAGTATAGGTATTCCGCATATACAAAGTCATGTATAGGGTATGCCACTTTTACAAAGTTATTCCAATGAATAATAAAGAATGGAATAATGAAGTTCTCTTCATGAATAAAAAAAAAAATAACACCCTCTTACGAGTACAACAAATAATATTCCCTACCTTAGAAGAAATTTGAATATTGGAAAAGTGAAGTAGCAAAATACTTTTCTTCTTCTCTCTATAGTTTCTCTCTGTAGAGTTTCATTGAATTAAGTAAGAAATAATGAAGGAATGAGCTTTCTATTTATAGAAAAGCCGAGGGTGGCTCTTGGTCTTAACGAAGGGTCAAAATGACTCTTGGTAATATTGAAGAGACAACTACTATTTCATGAAGGGGTAATTAATGAAGGTAATTACTATCGATTGAAAGGTAATTACTATTGAGAAGGTAATTACTATTGACGAAGGTAAATACTATTGACGAAGGTAATTACTATTCACAAAGGTAATTACTATTCACAAAGGTAATTACTATCGACGAAGGGACTCTTAGATGATGACATATGGCCCCCATAAAAATAATCAAACTTACCACAAACGTCCTCATAATGTACTCTTTATATACATCAAGGATTGAATAAATATTACCACAAATCATTTTATTTTTAATCAACACATATTTAATCTTTCAACAATTATTAATCATTTATAACTTGTCGTCTCAATTAATAATTTAATACTATAACATATTATACGATGATAATCTTGTGATAATAATTGAATCAATAATATAAGAGATATGATGCAAAGAATTATCAGAGTAATAATTGAGCATAGGTGAGTGACTTCTCACGTAAGCATCAATAATCAATATCGTGTGCTACTATACAACTACGCCAGACATCGTCTTTACTTTTACTCTTTGGGTAGTTCAACGCTTTTTGAAACACCTCTGCCGTTATTTTTTATAGAAAAATAATTTTGTCGCTTTCTCTACTGCATAATACTTCCGTTAATGGGTCCACCAATGATTGAGCCGTTATGTACGAATATTCCCCGACAAAAAGAATATTCCCCGACCAAACGAATATTTTATAACAACTTGCTTACTTTGCAAAATTTATAAATATTACCCACAATTATAACATTATATCAAATTTATTCCATAATATTCAAAAATAATATTTATAAAAATAATTCATCTTTATTTATAAAAGCTGGGGTCTTACAATTATATCAATAAAGTTGTAGTTATTTCTGTACCATGTATTTGGTGACTCAGAATGGTGTTGTATACCTATTTTGGGGACATCACATGTTTTATCACTATTTTGTCATAATGGAGGTGTTAAAAATCATCTGTGTGTGGATTTCGGTCATTTTCTGTTTAGAATTTGGAAATACTTTCTTCTACAAAGTTGTAGAGAATTAAATTTTATATGGAATAAACATAGAATTCGTATTTTCTGATAAAAAATCTATTTATTATGAATTATTGGAGTTTTGAAAATAAATATTTTACCGTTAAACTGTTGAGATACTCGTTGGTAAAAATACTGTAATACGCGTGGTTACATAGTAGCACACGGTGTTGATTATTGATGCTTACGTAAGAAGCCACTCAGTTATTCTCAATTATTGCTACAGTAATTGTTGCATAGTATCTCACATTATTTGATTCAATTATTGTCACAGTATCATCTGCATAATATTTTATATTATTAAATCAATAACTGAGACAACAAAGTTATTCATATTATTATTTGTAATATTGACAATGTCTAGAAGTTCTGTCAATGAGAGGTTTGGTCACCTAATTACGCGCCAATAAAGAGAAATCCTTATCGGAAAGCCTCCTCTTTCCTGGGAACGGCCTGGTTGTTAAATATTGTGAGTTATAATATTAATGATGAATAATTGTTGAAGTATTAAGAATGTGTTTATTGAAGATAAGTGAATTACAAAAGTTAGAGTGGAATAATGCAAACTTGGAAAACTTTAGGGGTACTAAAGTGTAATAAGTTAAATCAATCTGGACCATTGATAGTGGTTTTAATAGTAAATCAATCTGGACCGTCGGTGGTGGTTTTAAAAATAATCAATCCGGACTGTCGGTGGTGGTTTTAAAAGTAAATCAATCTGGACCGTCGATTGTGGTTTTAATAGCAATCAATCTGGACCGTCCGTTCTAATAGTAAATTAATCTGGACCGTTCATGAATTAGTTACTATTTAGTTCATTCTCCTATAAATAGAAGCTTAATTCTTCTTTCATTCTCACAAATTCACTGAGATTCACAAGAGAAGCTATAGAGAGAGAAATTATAGAGAGCAAGAAGAAGAGTATTCTGTTACTTCACTATTGCAGTATCCGGTCTTTTACTAAGGTAAGGGACGTTATTTCTTTTATATTCGTAAGGGATTTTATTTGTTATATTCGTAAGGGATATTGTTTGTTGTATTCGTAAGGGATGTTATTTTGGTAAGGGGTATTACTTCTTTCGTATTCATAAGGAATACTATTTTTCGTATTCATCCTTTAGTATGTCGTAATAACTTTTGCTCACGCAGATTACGCATCTTATTATAATGAGAAAAATCCATTTGCAGATTTCGTATGTTAATTCTTTTCATATTCTTAAATCTAAGCTTACTATTGTAAGTATTGCTTCTATAATACCTGAAATTAATGGAATATCCTTGAGCTTTGCGCTTCATCTAGTATCGTTTTATTGGAATATTGATCTAAACTTTCTTACTAAATATCAATATTTTTACCCGGGGTACTATTCACGGGTTACTATTCATCCGATTACTATTTACTCGGGTATTTGGGGCACTTTTTATGCCTGGTTACTATTCACGAGTTACTATTCATGAGTTATTATTCACCCGATTACTATTCACTCTAATATTATTTACTCAGGTATTTGGGGCACTTTTCATGCCGAGGTACTATTCACGAGTTACTATTTACAGGTTACTATTCACCCGATTACTATTCACTCTAGTATTATTCACTCGGGTATTTGGGGCACTTTTCATGCCGGGGTACTATTCACGGGGTACTATTCCCGAAGTACTATTAACAGAGTACTTTTCATGGGGTACTATTCATCGAAAAATTTATTTCTTTTCTGTACAAATTTTTTTTGATACATGGATATTATTCTTGAGCTTTACTCCACAAAGCAGTATCGTGTTAATAATTTGGACATTTTTAAATTCTGGATAAATTAAATTGTTAAAGTCTTTAATATTTATCCTTGATCTCGTTTAATTGAATTTTTATATCATTGTCATTATCCTCATGCTTATATAGTGATGAAAGTCATCTTTGGCTTACGTGCATAGATGGACTGTTGATTGGTATAATTATGACCAGGGATCATTTGGTATAATCATGACCCGTAATGTTACAAATGATGTGGTAAAAGTCCTCATTGGCTGTAGTACATTGATGGACAGTTGTTGGTATGATTATGACCAGGAATTATTCGGTATAATCATGACCATTGGTAAAAACACGAATATCTTTGGCCCGTAGTGCATGGATAATTTGTGGTCGTGATACTAATGAATATCCTTAGCTATAGTGCAAGGATGATTTGATGATGTGGATTATTTATTAAGCTTAGTCTCAGTGATAAAATATTGATAATATATTTTTAATTCGTAAAAGATAGTAGATATCATGCTCTACTTGACTCTTCTAAAACTACAGTTGCATGTCTTTGGCTTGTAGTGCAAAGATGAACTGTTAATGAATATCTTTGGCCCGTAGTGCAAAGATGAATTTATTAATATGATTATGAACAAGAACTGTGATTTGGTATAACTATGATCTTTGATGTTTCAGGTAAAGACATGTGATGAAAATTATCTTCATCCTGGGTGCGAAGAGAAATTTAGAACCACAATTATAATTATGAGTTATTCATATGATTGTGGAAAGGAACTATTGATTGATGTTACAGGGATAAAACATTGTTGGTGGACTTTTAACATGGAGAAGATAATATACTTTATAGTTTATTTAACTCTTCTAATGGATTGCTCGTTCCGCTGCAACTATGGTTGAAAAATTTTATCATCTACCATATGTTCTAAATCTCTGATTTATTACTGATGAAGGCTATTGATAATTTAATTATCTTTAGTCATGATATTCTTTACTGGGCTAGTTGTGCTCACCCTTTTGCTTCACAATTCCTTTCAGGTAATTAGAGTGTAGCTAGGTCGAACGGGGATAACAGGGGAATAGAACGGTGGTCTATAGTTGTTGAGGTTCTCTCTACACAGTATGGAGATAATTTTATTGAGAACTTTAGATAAGTGTGTTATATTTTATACGTCATTTTAACCGTTGATTTTGGTGAACCAAATAGGGTGAGGTGAACCCATCTTTAGAAGGGCTTTTTTTCCACTATCATACAAGATGTCTAATGACAGACGACTTCGTGTTATCATAAGACAGGGTTGTGCACATCCACTTGCTGAGTATATCTACGAGAACTACCTATATAATCTTGGAGTTCGTTTGAAATATAATTCTCAATTGGAGATAATGGAGATAATTATATGTCAAGAGAAGACTCACCATTGGAAAGAAGATGATAACAATCTTCTCGTTTTTCTTTGGGGTCTATTGGGTCAACCAAGGATAATTCTTGAGTCATATGATATCTATCATAACTTAGATGCATGGCCTCCCATGTACGAAGGTTTCCTTGAGCATTATCCAAAGATTTTAATTTCTAAGACAGTTATTAGTTTGTACTTTTTATGTAAAGTACCATTGTAAGGTGTTGTGGTCGAAGCACCATAAGAGTTACATATATTTGTATTAAAACTCACAGCTTATGTGTTTTCGTACTCTGCACGACAGTTCAACAGTTGTATAAATAAAGTTTGTATTTGATTTTTATAGTTTGATATATGACGACTCAGAATGGGTCGTGTGGACCTATTTTGGGGTGTCACAAATGGTATCGAGCTTAGGATATGATAATTGTCGTGAGAGATATAAATCTAGAACTAGGAAGGGAGAGACGAGTAATATACTTCGCTAATGTGTGACTTACCTAAGCTGAAATTTTTACTTGATAAGTTGACAAATTGTGATATGTCAATTAACCTTTGTTTTGAAGATATATTCTAAATGATATCTGAAATACAGGAGATGAGCAATGAGAAAATCATGATACAAAGGAAATAACCGGGGAGGTACAATTCGAAAAGAAAACAAGGTATTCTCATCTCTTCGAACTACTAGGTACATAAATTTCGAGGGCGAAGTTTCATAAGGATGGGAGATTGTGAGACCCCGAATTTATGAAATAAAAGTATTCAATTTTTTTTATAATTGTTATTCTATTTAGTAAATGGTTAAATTCATAAAAGGATAAAGTTAAAGGTGATATTTGAAAATTTTTCAAAATAAGCAAATTGATATAAAATATTCGTTGTGTCGGGGAATATTCGATTGGTCGGAGAATATTCGTTTTAACAGGGAATATTCGTACGACGACACAATCATTGGTGGACCTACAACAGAAGTATTGTCGTAGTTAGAAAATAACAGAAATATCTTTTTATAAAAATAACAGCGAAAGTTTTACCGTTAAACTGTTGAGATACCCGATGGTAAAAATACAGTAATACGCGTGGTTGCATAGTAGCACACGGTGTTGATTATTGATGCTTACGTAAGAAGCCACTCAGTTATACTCAATTATTGCTACAGTAATTGTTGCATAGTATCTCACGTTATTTGATTCAATTATTGTCACAGTATCATCTGCATAATATTTTATATTATTAAATCAATAATTGAGACAACAAAGTTATTCATATTATTATTTGCAATATTGACAATGTCTAGAAGTTCTGTCAAGGAGAGGTTTGGTCACTTAATTGCTACGCTAATAAGGAGAAATCCTTATCGAAAAGTCCCTCTTTCACAGGAACGACACGGTTTGTTAAATATTGTGAGTTATAATATTAATGATGAATAATTGTTAAAGTATTAAGAATGTGTTTATTGAAGATAAGTGAATTACAAAAGTTAGAGGGGAATAATGCAAACTTGGAAAACTTTAGGGGTACTAAAGTGTAATAAGTTAAATCAATCTGGACCATTGATGGTGGTTTTAATAGTAAATCAATCTGGACCGTCGGTGGTGGTTTTAATAGTAAATCAATCTGGACCGACAGTGGTGGTTTTTGTTGATCGATTTCGCAATCAATGAATACGTGCAAGTATACACGGTCAACAAGTAATAAAGTGAAAGTAGAATATCGTTCCCACGAGCAATTATTTAATAAATATTACCAAATACTAACTCTTAACCAAATCAATTTTATTTAAACAACTGTAAATTGTGATTTTTCTAATTAAGAAAACTAAATAAACAATTTAAAGAAATTATTCTAAAATAAATCAAATAAACAAAACTAAGATTTGAATGAATTCAAATAAATAAGGATTAAGACTTCAATATCCCAAATTATGAACTCTAAATCAATTATCCAATTATCCCAATATTTATGCCTCTCTTGAATTGTTAATGAGAATTCTCAAATGCCAAAAGTCCTTTTCCAAGTGATCAATTGCCTTCTATTTAATCCAGATTAATCTTGCTATATTTCTATGCAAAACAATTGAATTAAACTCTTTTCAATCCCAATTCCTTATGTGTTACATGCGGTGAATGATATTTCCATTCAATTCACAAACCTAATTATTCACTTTACAAATAACTAAGTCACGTGATATCATGCCCGATTCTAACCTAGAATTCCTCTTTCAATTCCTTCTAGAGTAACAAGGTAATTCTTGATCGGATAATTAATCAATAAGCATAAGGCAAGATAAACAACTCACTTTGACACAAATAATTGGAATAAATCAAATAACTAATTTATAGCCATAAAAGGTTCAATTGAAATCTTAATAAAAGAGTTAGTTCATAATTAATGAATTAAAACCAAGAATCCACAACCTGAATAGACATTAAAAGATAAAAGTATGATAAGAGAAGATAATAGAATCATTGTCGAAGAAATCGATGCTCCCTCTTGCTTCTTGCTTTGATCTTCAAAGGTTCTTTAATTTGCTTCAATCTTTAATGGCTAATTAAGAACTAGGGTTTATATTCTAATCTAATGGAGTGTTTTATCTAATCTAATCTATGTATTCTCCCTTTTATTTTATGCCTTACATCATGCCTTACATCATGTCAACCAAGGATAATTCTCGAGTCATATGATATCTATCATAACTTAGATACATGGCCTCCCATGTACGAAGGTTTCCTTGAGCATTATCCAAAGATTTTAATTTCTAAGACAGTTATTGACTGTACTTTTATGTAAAGTACCATTGTAAGGTGTTGTGGTCGAAGCACCATAAGAGTTACATATATTTGTATTAAAACTCACAGCTTATATGTTGTTGTACTCTGCACGACAGTTCAACAATTGTATAAATAAAGTTTGTATTTGATTTTTATAGTGTGATATCTGGAGACTCATAATGGGTCGTGTGGACCTATTTTGGGGGTGTCACAGTATAATAATCTAAACAATATTTTTTTTTATCCAATCCTTTAATTAATCTTGAAAAAAACAAACATAATATGGGATTATTTTAAGTTATCCCATAAATAATCTCATAAAAAATAAACACATGACTAAAACTATTTAATTCTAAGATTAATAGTCTTGAAATTATAATTCTTACAGACAAACATGACTTTAGAGTAGTCATTAGTGCTTAGTCTAATGAATTAGTAGTATATATAAACATAAACATTACTTAGAATTCCACGATGAATTTAACATTTTGGGAGTATATATCGTAGGCGATAACATTCTAATGTCATATGCAGAAGAATATTATATATATATATATATATATATATATATTATGGGTAAGGAACCGTACTTTATTAGGGTTAGGGTTTCGTATTGCTATTACTCTAGCAACACGTGACAGGACTTTTAGGATCCAAGTAGGGGTGTTCACCGATGTTCGGTCCGATTACCGAAAGTACCTAAAATTGGGTACCGATCCCGGTACTGGTTGAACCGATTTTTACCATGCTAGTATCATCCCCTTCTTTAAGCCAAAATTCGGTCCATGTTTAGTACCTGCCCCTTCTTCAAGACAAAATTCTACCTATGTTTAAGTGAAATCTGGTCCAAGGTAGAGCAGCCCAAGACTTCATTTTAAGCCAAGACTTGATTTTAAGCCAAAATTTGGCCCAAGATAGAGCAACCCAAGATTTGACAGTATCAGCATTCTTTAAGTAAAAATTCGGCCCAAGGAAAAGTAGCCCAAGACTTGGTAGCCAAGTATTAAGGTCTCACTTGGTAGTCTTGCGTTCATTTGGTAGTCTTTTTATAAAAAAACTTCCTTAAATTTTTATTAGTCAATGTGAGACTTACAAACAAATATTCTATCCAATTAATTAATTAACTAATTAACAAAATCTAAATCTTGAATCTAATTAAGTTTAAGGTTAACTAATTTTCTTATACTTTAACCAATTTAATCAATATGAAACTTGGAAACCACCAAGTATTAAGGCTTCACTTGTTACTCATTTTATAAGGAAAACTTCTTTAGACTTTTACCAACTAACAAATGTGGGACTTGACCTTCATATATTTGGTAGCCTTTTTATAAGGAAAACTTTCATAAATTTTTATTAATCAATATGGAACTTACAAACATCCACACACATACACACACACACTATTATATATATATATATATATATATATATATATATATTCTCTAATATGTGTTCTCTTGTCTTATCAATATCTCACATTGCCTAATTTGTGATCTCCTGTCTTACATCTATTTTATAAATAGTGGAGACCACCAATTCAAAGTTCATTAAGTCTCAAATAATCTATTATGTCTTTTCTTGTGTTACCTCTATTTTATAAATAAAGGAGATTTTAAGCCAATTCTACAAAAGTAAAAAAAAAATTATAAAGGGATTGGACTTGTACAACCGGTTCGATATATACCGGACCTATGAAATTGGTAACCGGTACCGAAAACCGATTTGTACTGAACTGATCCTGAATTAATTTTCTTTGTCCCGAACCGATCAGTTCGGACCGGTCTGGTTCACCTTGAAAATCAAAAATATCAAATGTTTTGAACAGCCCTAGATCCAAGAGCCTTTTTGATTGTCTTCTGTTCAGAGAAAATCCAAAAGGTACCTTTTATTTTGAAATGAAAGATGGTATTTATAGAGTTTCATAGATAATGATCACGTGTCTGACACATGTTTAGGTCTTATGCTTGGCATGTAATTTTAGAAGAAATTCCAAAAATACTCTTAATTATTTGAGTAATTCCCAAATAATTCTGTCATTCTAGCCACCAATCCAATCACTCAATCAATTTCCAAAAATAAGTAACCTTCATGAGTTTTATGCCTCGAGACACGTCAAGGCTTCTCTTAATTTATTTAATTTTTTAGATCACAGGTAAACCCTAATTTGTATTTGGGCTCACACACATATTCACATAGTGTTTGGTAAAAAATAGTGTTACTATTACATAAAAAAGGTGAAAGTAGTATGCATACAAGTCAATCATGTATGATGATAAAGCATATACTTTGTAATCAATCTTATTTATTTATTAATAAAAGAATTATTTATTAAAGACATTTAATTATCTACATGGTGCTGTTTTAATAATATGTGATAAACTCATGGTTTTAAGCAATGCTTTTATAATCATGATGAGATCATGCTAATGAGATCTAAATTCTTAGGTAGCTTAAAACTAAAATGTTCCCAATCAATGGATTACTAAAAAGGGGATTAGTGAATCCGGATAGATTGGTACGTACGTTACTTGCTCATTGGATGAGGATGATTGATCTCATGATCATTTGTGTGGAGACACTAAAGCAAGTATGTAGGCGCTTATTAGAGAATAAGTTCACTAAACGTGACTTGTTAAAGAATACCTAATGGACTTTTACTTACCTGTCAATAGAAATTCCTGTAGTGATAGTTGTACAAATGATCCTTAGACTTGAGATCATCATAGTATCTTATATATAATGAATTACACTTTTACTTATTCCTTAATACTCTTAGAGTATATCAAAGGGTATGCTTGGGTGTAATAAGTTATATATGGAGATAATGAATGATCAAGAAAGAATCTAACACTTCTAGTAAAAGAAAAGAAATGTCCTATGTGATTCGATAAATGACAACTCAAGAATCTTTGGCCAAGGTTTAATGAAATTAGAAAGTAGTTTCTAATTTGTATTCATTAGGAGTTGTGCATTTAGAAATCGAAATACATATAATTAAATAAAATAAGACTTGACAGTAATTTCATGTCTTATATTTAATTGGGATATTGTATGGTGGAAGGATTGAATTGCATACAAAGAACTATTAACTCAATGGTTCTTTTATGATTAATGTTGAAATCTATATTATCCTAAAAAAGTCGTTAATCGCTAGGGAGACTTATCCTTATTATAGAATAAATATTATTTATTTATTTAAATAATATTAGAATTGTTCTAATTAATTTATTCACAACCTATTTTAATATGGAGAACCTAAAGGGTCACACCATAAAAAAGAAGAATAATTATTTAAGAAGTTAATGACATAATCGTAATAATATGTTAAGTATATTTAATTTAATCTATGGTGATAGAATAAATTAAATAACTTAATATTTAATATTTTAGAAATATTAAATATAAATTAATAAGAGGAGTCTTATTAATATTATTATAATTATTATTATTATAATTTCTAAAAGTGTTTAGGAATTAATTTAATATAAGTACTCTCATTTATTCCTAATAGGATTAGGAGGGAAAATTAGTTAAAGGAGTTTAATTAATTATCCCTAATAAGATTAGAGAGCCCATTTAATTAAAAGAGTTTAAATAAATAAATAATACCTTATTTTAATTAAATAGGGTTACCTTTATAAGAGGAGTGATATCAGATATACGCAATTCCAATAGTTCAAGAATACGCCCCCTTTTTCTATAGAGATAAGAAAAACTAGGGTTTGAGCCAATACAACCTTTTTCTTAATTTTTTTTTTCTTGGTGGATCACCTCTAGAGGCGATACACTTGGGTGACTAACATTGATCAAAGGAAGGAATCTACCCGGAGATTCAAGGAGATCGCGGAGAAGTAGGATGTGAACTCGTACGTGTGAATGCTCGTATCTACAAGGGTATGATTCCATAACTTCTTGTTCTTCGTTTTAATTAATAATATGCATAAAGGATGATTCGGATAATTGATTTGTGAAAAATTTTAAATTCCGATTTTATTTTGCTTTTGCTATTTTTGTAATTTGATTGCTACTTTGATTTTTATAAAATCTTACAAAAGGTTCACATAATGCTTACATATGTGTTTGTATATTTGTGTGCCTCATATGTCAGGCGGGAGTTTATAGTATATATATGTGTGTATGTAAGTATTATGTGAATTTTTTTTATGTAACAATAAATTGTGAAATTAGGAGTCTACACTACAATAGTCTTCTCCAGCTGTAATGACTGACGTGACATTGTAGTACTAAATTGGTGTCTTTATGTATTTGGGAGATCCGGTTAGCATGAAGTTATTTTTTTGGTAAGTTAGTTAATTGGTCAATAGAATACTGACACACATACAACCTCGCCTGTGTGTCAAAATTCTATTAATCAATTGATCAACTTACCCGAAAATAAACTTCATACTAACCACTTCCGCATTTCTCAAATTGGGACAGAAACATGAGTTGACCAAACCAAACTCTGTTAGATGGATGATATGATATGAGTTGGAAATCTCACGTAGGAGAGTATATTTTTTTTTAAAAAAATTAATATATAAAATCTTTCAATGACTTCCCTATTGGGCTAAATGATGTTAAGGAGGAATATATATTATTGTTAAGGCCTATATTTTTAAATTAGGATTCTTTTCATTTTAAATAAAAATAGAAAGTCTTGTTTTTATATATAGTACAGATTTAAAATATATTAGAATATAACATTATGTTGATGAGGGACTAGGATTCTCTACATTTCATCTCCATTCTTTGTATATTTTTCATTATCATGATGTCATATTCTAACACATTTTAAATTTAAATCATGAAATAGAGATTCTCTAATTCATTTAAAACGGAGAAAATCCTAATTTGTTGATCCATGGGAGAGAGATGATTTGAAATATATAAAGAATGAAGACTCCATTTCATTTGAAATAATGTGTTATGTGCAGGAGCTCTAACGAACAACTTTTTCTAATAATCACAAATAAATTTCAAATCATTTTCTAATAAGGATGTATGAAGCAATTTCTCAATCTTTTGCCTACTTTACTCCTCAAATAAGCCTTTTTAACTTAATGTTTATTCCCCTGCCCAATGATTTTGCACTGTTTCATAAAAATAAAACATTCATATGTAGCCTGTTCAATTAATTTACATATATTCTCCCTAGAAAGTTGTAAGTTTATATATACTTTCATCTCTACTTAAAATAGTATTCACAGACTCACCACAAGTCATGAAAGTCGAAATTATTTGATCTATATATATATTTGCATGTTTTGGCTGGCTATTTTGTAGCTAGTAGCTGATAATTATCATTTTGCATGTACATTACGTGATCCATGCATGGGAATGCAACGCATGTGTTGTATCAGCATATATATATATATATATATAGGGAATGCTTTTCATGTAATAGGATTCTTTATAGAGTCTTTATCTTTTACTTTTTTTGGATAGTTGATAAAACTTATTGGAAGGTGAGATTGAAACATAAATATCTTATAGTAACAACATGTATTGAACTTTTATTTTAATATGAGGACTACATGTAGTCGGCGTGTTGTCGGTTTGTTTAACTAAAACGCAATTTTAATATTAAATAATACAATATGAAGTGCGACATGCAAAAATAAAAAAAAAAAAAAAAATCCAAACCTTAAGAGCCTCTTCTCGACTTACAAAAAAAATAAAATAAAAATAAAATCTAAAGGCACAACCTTTTACGAACATATATAAAAATCAAATAGTGGCACAAGTTCTTTATTTGCTATTTTTTATAACAATATTTGTTATTTTATAAAAACAAATATTTTTATAATAACAAATAAAGAATATAAAATATTTTATAAAACAAATATTTTAAAAAAACAAATATTTTATAATAACAAATAAAGAATATAAAATATTTTTATAAAAATAGCAAATAAAGAATTATAAAATATTTTATAATTGTTTATTTGCTATTTTATAAAATATTTTATAAAACAAATATTTTATAAAACAAATATTTTATAAAATAGCAAATAAAGAATAACAAATATTTGTTATTCTTTATTTGCTATTTTATAAAATATTTGTTTTTATAAAATATTTGTTTTATAAAATATTTGTTATTCTTTATTTGCTATTTTTATAAAATATTTGTTTTTATAAAATATTTGTTTTATAAAAAATATTTTTATAAAAATAGCAAATAAAGAATTATAAAATATTTTTATAATTCTTTATTTGCTATTTTATAAAAATATTTTATATTCTTTATTTGTTATTATAAAATATTTGTTTTTATAAAATATTTGTTTTTATAAAATATTTTATATTCTTTATTTGTTATTATAAAATATTTGGTTTTATAAAAATATTTGTTTTTATAAAATAACAAATATTATTATAAAAAATAGCAAAAAAAGAACTTGTGCCACTATTTGATTTTTATACAAGTGTAAGAGGTTGTAAATTCTAGGTTTTAGATTTTTTTTTTTTTTTTTTTTTTTTTTTATCAACAATTTACTTATCAGATTATTTAATATTAAAAATTCGCTTTTAGTTAAACAAACCGACAACACGTTGACTATGGTGGGGTCCTCAAATTAAAATAAAAGCTTTACTGATTGTTACTACTTACTTTATATATTTATGCTTCAATCTCAAATTTCCCATGTTTTTATCAACTGGTCCAAAAAAGTGTACTTACAGTTAAGATCAATAAAGAACTATATATAAGGCCCTATATATATATATATATATATATATATATATATATATATATATATATATATCCATCTGATATCGTAGTGATGGCGTTACTTTGAATGTTCTAACATGCATCTTGAGCTGCATATATGCATGCTAGCTATCTCCTTCAATCTGTATCTCTTCTATTCTTCTAGTTGCCTCTCTAATGTCTAACCGTTGCTCAGGATTACTTTCAACGCAAGCAGCACCAATTTGGAGGAGTCGTTGCATCTCCTTCAGTGCATTTTTAGCAGTACTGGCAATCTCTGGATCAAGCAATTCAACTTCTCTCCCCTCAATAACTGCGGATTTTACCCATTCAATTACATCATTGCCTCCATTGCCATGGTTGAGATATTGCGTAGAAAATTTTCTTATGATGACTTCCAAAATGAGGATTCCTAGACAATACACATCACATTTAGGAGAGACTTGGCAGCCTTGTGAAACCTCTGGAGACTTATAAGCGAATAGTTGTGTGACTTGATTGCTAGAGATCAAGGAATTGAGTCCATAATCTACTAGTAACGGCTCATAGTTATAGGCGATAAGAACATTGCTTGATTTAAGGTTACCATGAGGCAAATTCGAGGGAGCATATTCGGTTTGAAGGTAATCCAATCCTTGAGCAATCCCTTTAACTATCTTTAGACGCGCTGGCCAATTCAAGGGTTCGCGATCACCTAAACAAGCTATCATAATTAGTATAAAAAGAATGTTAAGACAAATGAAATGCATGCATGCGACTCACAACTTTAATATGATGAGGTGATCATTTAAACGTCGTACGTACCTTGCAAGACATTGAATAAACTGCCTTTAGAAATATAGTCATAAATTAATAACTTCTCTTCATTTCTACAATGGTAGGCTAGAGGTGTCAAGATATTGGGATGTCTTAGTCCAGCCATTCGGGTAATCTGTTCATCAATTCCAATCTTATTCATACCTCTAATTCTCTTGACAACCACCGTAAATCCGTTAGGCATCGTGGTCTTGTACGACGATCCCACAGAACCGTTTCCAAGCACCTCAGCAGCTGCCTTCATCAAATCTGCCAACCCAAACATACCATTTTTATCATTTACTATCACTAGATTTTCCCCAATGCTCTTGCCACCGCGATTCGACCCCCTTCGACTCGACAAGCTTTTCCGGATTGAAACAGACTCCGACTGGTCTACCATATCCTTTTTACTCGGGCTCGGCACGCCCCACCCAACTGATGCCATTGAGTCATCAATATATTCTTTTTCAAGCTCACCCTTTTTGCCCTGCTTACGAATCAGCACAATGATTCCCAACCCCATGAGCCCAAAAATAAACACAGAAAGTGCCATGAGCCCGTTAGCTATTCCTTTATAATTAGTACTCGACTCTGCTACTGATGATGAACTGTTATTTGTAACTGTTGTCGGGGGTGATTCTGTTTGAATTTTATTAATGCAGGGTTTACTTAATTGCTTTCCGCAAAGCCCAACATTACCCGCAAATGAGCTCGCACTGAATTTTGATAAACTTGATGGAATTTCCCCTTGGAGGTTATTGTTGGACAAGTTAAGTGAGATCAAAGTTTGTTGCCGGAATTCTGGTATTGGTCCAGAAAATTGATTATTTTCCAAGTGTAACGAAATAATGTGGGAAATTTGGGCCAATGACGAGGGAATATCACCAGTAAAATTATTCTCAGAGAGCCATATTTTCCTCAAGGACGCCATTTCCTTAAAGTAATCGAATGGAATTTCACCTGAAAACTGATTGGCTGATAAGTAAAGTCCCCTGAGATGCAAAACACCACCCATCCTATTGAGTTGTGGGATTGGGCCTGAGAAAGAATTGCTGCTAATACTAAGGCTTCTAAGGTTGTGTATTTGTAATAGGGCATCCACATCTATTTTACCTGAAAGTTCCATTTTGTTGAGATGAAGACCAGTGACCATGCCATTATAACAAACAAGACCGACCCAATGCCTACCGACGCCACAAGGCTCGGAGCCAGGCTGCCAAGAATCAAGAGCTTGGGTGTTGGTAAAAGATTTCTTCAGTTGCAACAAGGCCTCAGAATCTGAATTTAATGAAGATGCCATAGGAGAGAAAATAATCATGTAGTATAACAAGAAAAACACAATGAAAACGGCCATAATAACTCGACCATAAATGCAGCTCAGAGGGAAAAAAAACTTCTTGTTTCGGTATTTTTATGGTTGTGCTATTTTTGAGGGACTTGTATTGTTCAAGTGACACAATGGGTAACAGAGGCTCTGAATTAGGGAGAGAGATATATGTGAATGAATTACCCCATTTTGTTTAAGGCTTGACCAAGTCAAATGAAAAACCGTTACTATCTACTGTTGTAAGTTGCAAACATGAACTGTTAGGTACGTCCACCTTTTTGAGAAATGTATGTCATAGGTAAAAATACATCCAAGTTGGAAAGGAAAACTAATAATTTTTGAGAAAAAGTGGAAGTGAAAATTTAATTAACTTTGATTTTTCAGGCAAATATGTATGTGTCTATATTGGAATTCACTCATATTTTACTAGTTCGACAAATGACCATTACGACAAGGTAGTCGAGAATTTCGCTCATTGGTGAAATGAAAGAATGTCGCCTAAATTTCATGGTGGTGAAATGATGAAAGTTGCAAGGGGGCAACCGTGATGGCCTTTGAAAAGCAATGATACATCACTCATTTTGAATCATCAGATACATGGTACAGAACTCAACTACAAACTTACAATACAAGATAATGGTCTATCAATGACAACTTCATCAATGACCACCATCGTCATGCAGATAACTATTAGCGACCATTGCGATCCGATAGTCGTCGTCGACAAATCTGGTCATGATGTACACACGGTGACCACTATTAGCGACCGATATATCATGATCACAAGAAGAACCGAATTTCTTCATTTCTGTCATTGATCCGAGTCGACGTGCTCGTACCAAAGGTCGACGTGGTCCACGTGTCGGCGATTGATTACGTAATCAACGACCGCGCGCGGTCGATACCCTAGATGTTTCACGTTCGCTAATGAATATCAGCGACCGCATGCGGTCGCTGATTTGAAAAACTAAAAAGCCAAATTTTTGTTGTTTAGCAGAATTTCCAAAAAACCTGTACCTGTTTTGTACCTACTTTATTCCAACACACATACACAACAATATAAACATCTTACACAACAATGTAAACATCAATCGTCCACCGACACATACACCAAACTATTATAAAACTATATAAACCTTTAAACCAATATGAATTGAATAAACATAAACAAATCTAATGTTTAAGTAACATGAATGAATATAAAAGTACAAAATTCTCAAAGAACTACAAAACACAGCTGTATCGATCGTCAAACATCAGCGTCTTGATTAGCTTCTCCTTGATCACCCTGTAATTAACAAAATAATAAAATAAGTTACAAATATATACTAATTATATTAATATTGGTATATTACGACAATATATACAACAAATTAATTTTATACCTCGTTGTCATCCCCATGTTGTGATGTTGCTGCTGTCGCTACTGCTTCAGCTAACTCCTCAAGACTCAGAGCCCCCAGATGCCCGCCCAGTATCTTCAGAAGATCTCGATCTCTACATATAGCTCTCACACAATCGGTAGAGAGTATGAACATCCGGATGGCTCGATGATCGTAGTAGACTGGGTAGAAGAAGCGACTGAGCGATCAAGGATGGGCGCGTCGTCGTTGTCCTCGACCTTTAATGTAGTTCTTCTTCACAATGTAGGCGCCTCTCTCCACAACTCTCGATCAATAAAGTGACGTGGGGTACCTTCTGTGGATAACGCCATTCAATAAACGCTTATAAGTATCATGTCATCATGTTAACAATTAAATAATTAAAATAAATTAATTACAGAAACATTGATAAATAAGATCAAGTTGTTAAAATTTATTATCGCTTATCCGGATAGCATCACGCTTGACCATCACGGGTGACCACGTACACATCCAACCAATGGATAGGTGACCTTGAGATCGAGACTCTATACAAAAAAATAAAGACAATATTACTAAGTAAAATGTGATATATTTTCTCAATTCATGATTGTAAACATATTAAAACTTGTAAATACGCACTCTGGCAGAGATATCTTTAAATCGTGAAAATCTTCCGCCACTTGTATGTCCTTTAGCCTTTTTCGCCATCGAGTACACCCGATGATCATTTGGTGGCGGTAGGTCTTTTCGTCTTTTTCACCCAAATTTCTCGACTCTCCATTGGGCACACATCTCAAATTTATATATGAATCGGGTGCACCACCAGGGACTATGCTCATGCATGTAATCCTCTCCCTGGCCTGGATGGTCGATCTCGGCATTGTGAAGGGTTTTTTATCTTTCTTTGTTCAAATTGTCTTTGGTGCGGACCGTGCACTTCTGCCAGAATAATGTCTGTATCACTAAAGCATGTGCGTCCTCCCATCTATACTATTTTTGCAAATAAAACAACAATAATAACATTACTAAACAATTATCCTTTGAATATTATATTATCTGTCATAATTAAAAAAACATACTTGAAATTCAACCCAAACAGCATCCTTGTGGGCGATAGGTGTGCTCGCCCACGTAATCACAGGTGTAAGCCAATTCTGTAAACACAGCTGTGAAATACACTTGACGATATTATTATCTAAAAAATCACTATAATATACAACAATTTACATCAACGATAAGTAGATATATTAAAGCAATTTACATCTAAGTTATAATACTTATGAACATTTTTCAAACTTATACTTATAATACTTAAAAAAAATTCGCCAAAGTCTCCCTTACAATATAGACTAGCCACATGCACGACGGCATGCATATATGGACATTTCTAAGCACCCAAGACACAAACAATAACGATTGAATGCAAATTAAAGCAGTAAAAAATTCAAACCCATATACATTACCAATTTAATATCAATCAAAACATTACCAATATACAATTATACATGAATTTTAGTTTTAACAAATATACATTATAAATGAATTTTATAATTAACATCAATTAGCATATTAACATCAATTTACATCAACGATAAGTAGATATATTAAAGCAATTTACATCTAAGTTCTATATATCTTGTATAAATAGAATCTTAAATGCTTATATATAAATGATATATGTGGGACGTACGTGTTATTCGGAGGAGGGAGAATCTGAATAAGAATTCGATCATCCGGATTAGTAGGGGCCTTGGGCACATGATTAGGCCCCCTACCCAAGCCGTGCTTTTTCTGCGCTGCTTCAGAAGCCATCTGTATACTACAAATTTCAAGATATTTGATTACATGTATATATGACAATAAACATGACAGTGATATAAACATGTATATATATGAATATAAAATGACAATAAACAAAAGTTGCATTTAAATAGTTTAGTACATAAACATGACAGTGATATAAACATGTATATATATGAATATAAAATGACAATAAACAAAAATTGCATTTAAATAGTTTAGTACATAAACATGACAATGATATAAAAAACATGTAATTCTAAACATACATTTCATTTGTTCAAGTGTCAATGTGTCGATTCGTAATCATCTTGTATACGTGTTGCAGATTCATAACCATCATTTGCTTTAGATTCAAAGGTCGATTCACCAATAACTCTTCCTCCTCAGTATCAATGTCATCTGACACAAGTATTAACTCAGGATCTAATTCATGTAGTTCATCTCCACCATCTAACTAGATTACTTCATTGTCGTCCTCCACATTTATTATAGTTTGACTATGAAGCATCTCTCTTCTCGTAAATCTCCCCATCAACTAATTCTACACGACTCACGCGTGGGAGTATGAATTACAACTTGCCAATCAGAAAGCGATTACATCCCTTTTCCTAACAGGACTAGGAGTGTAGTATACTTGTCTTTGCTTGAGTTGTTAAAACAAACGGTTCGTTGGAGTACGCAGACCTATGAAGGTTAATATCGACGATTCCATGTCTATCAACACGTATCCCTTTTTTTGAATCAAACCAACGGCACTTGAACAAGTGAATATGACCCCGTGACGCGTTCTTCAGCATTTAAAACTCTACGATTTCCTCCACTCCCCATAAAAGGCACGACCAAGCTCATTGTAATAATCTCCTTGGACACACACCCGAGTTCGTTGTTCTTTTACCGCGCCCATATGCCTTTGTGTGAAATTCACAACCATTTACTTTGTAACCATTGCGGTGACTTGGTCCCCTCGTCTCGTCCCATAGCTAGACTTGTACATTAGCTTAATCGTTGATCCTCAATCAAAGCCTACAAAAACTCCATCTTATTAAATGAAGTCATAGTTAACACGAGTATATATATATATATATATATATATATATATATATATATATATATTACGTGCTTAAAAATTGAACTTATTTTGTCCTTTAGCCAAAGTGTAAATTTTTTATCCCGATTGATTTGAATATCTTTATCAGTTATGCCGGGATGCTTCACTTTTAACTCGTCGTCGTACAATCTATACCATGTTATAAACATTAACATATTGGAATAAATTTTTAACTTAAAAGATAAACTATCAAGTTTACATGTGTACCTCACAAATTCTTACAAAAGTTTACCAGGTAATTTCTCAACGTCAGACAACATACTCTTAATGGCCTTCAAGAGTAACTCAAAACACTCATGGCTCATGTTGTGATCACCGGATGTTAAGTAATGTCGCCATCGCAGCATAATGTAGTGTGTTTGGTGCAACCATACCACAATGGCTCATTAACCTCGCCTAACAACTTAAAGAAGTCTTTGGCATCGAATTCATAAGTTGCTTTCCTGCCTTGTTCCCAATCAAAATCTGGCCCTGCAATATCATGAACCATTTCATTCATACGATGAGTACTACTGTCCGAATTGTGTACTTCTGTGATGTCACCATCTATTCTCTACCCATGTTGTAAGACCCCAAATTATTAATAAATAAAATTTATTTTCCTCTATTTATTATTTTGAAATAGTAAGGGTTGATTTGATTAATGTGGATAGTTATGGGTAAAATACGCAAATATTTTGAATAAGCAAGTGGTTATAAAATATTCATTATCGTCTTGGGAATATTCGTTTTGGTCGTGGAATATTCGTATGCTTTGGGGAATATTCGCATGCGACGGAAAGCGCTTTTTGTGGGCCCCATAACGGAAAGCGATTGGATGAAGAAAACGACAAATATAAGTTGTTTATAAATAACGACGTAGTTGTTACCGTTAATACTGTTGGAATACCCGGTGGTTAAAACACACTAATACGCGTTGTTGAACAAGAAGATTATCACGGTATTGCACCAATTATTGATTCTTACGTGAAAGTCACTACTCAATAATTGTTACAATAATTAATTATCAAAGATTTTATTTTATTGATTCAATAATTGCTTTGCATTGATATTTTATATTATTGTTGTTTCAATAAATTGTCATTACACAAGATTTTCCATTATCTAGACAATAATTCATATTATCTGAATAATATTATTAGAAAACATTATTGGCAATGTCTAGAAAGTTCTCGCACAAGGAGAGGTTTGGTCACCTAATTACGCGTCGAAGAGAGAGATCCTTATTGAAAGCCCTCTTTCCGAGGAACTACCGCACAGTTGCGATCTTGTGATTCTCAGAATATTATTTGTGAATAATTAATTATTGATTTATATGATGAGAAAAATATTGATTTTATGTGGATATAGATGGAGAAAATTTTTAATGTGACAATTGTTGAAAATAAATATTTTATCTTTTTCTGATAAAATAATTCATTTAAATATATTATTTTAATAATATATTAACGGTGATATTTTTATAATGAATGTGGGATATATGAGTATATGAGGAGGAAGAGTATTTTTGTGGCATTAAATGTTTAACACATATTTTGTGTGTTGGTGGACACAATTATTAACCGAAATTTGATTATATTATAGCCTGTAAAATTGCCCGTTTGTGGATTTCGATTAATTTTTGTTTGGAATTTGGAAAAACTTTCTTCTGCAAAGTTGTAGATAATGGAATTTCCTATGGAAAGTCGCGCGTTTCGAATTTTTCTGATAAAAGAGCTATTTATTATGAATTATTGAAGTTCCAAAGTTCCGAAATAATTGATTTTTGGAAGTTTTAATTGTTTTAATTAACAAATACGTTTTTTAGATGTATGAGCCTCATTTTACATGTGTTAGGTTGCTGATTTCAGATTCTCAAAGGTTGGCATAGACAAATTTTTATAAATATATTATTATTTTAAATTTTTACGCTTTGGTGTTCTAAGCATTTTCCTATAAATAGGTGCTTAGGTTAGAATTGAAAATCACACCGTAAACCAAGTTTTCTCTCTCTCTATTATCGAGCGTATTCTTGTGAGTATTTTGAGTATACTTTGAGTATTGCTATATACGGTGCAAGTTCAAGTCATAGCCTATATCCGTGTTTCAACTAAGTCTTGCCTTTTCGAGGTAAGGGATGTTATTTTCTTCTCAAATGATATTATTTATTCAATATCATTATCTTTGAAATATTGGTTGGAACTTTTTATCAAATTTGAACTTTTTCATGCTCGGGTTACTTATTCATGAGTTACTATTCACGAGTTACTATTCACGAGTTACTATTCACGAGTACTATTCATGGAAGCGTGAAGATATTTTTTTTTGTGAAATTTCTATCTTTTGGTGTCTGAGTTACTATTCACGATACTGGCACTATTCATTCAAAAAAATGAAATTTTTCTTTTTGTCCAAAATATCTATTATGGATACTAGCTTTGATTGATCCATGTTTTGATCATTCTTGAATTTTACTCCACTCATTCTTATGAATATTTTTCCACTGTTTAAAATACGAATATTTGTTCTTTTGTTTTTTGTTTTCGCTTTTTTTAAATATTTTTCATCATCCTCACCCTAAATGATGATATTATTGAATATCTTTGGCTCAGTAGTGCAAAGATGAATGATTTCTTAATGAATATCTTTGGCCAGTAGTGCAAAGATGAGCAGTGTTGAGATGAACACGATCGATCGATTAATATCTTTGGCCAGTAGTGCAAAGATGAACAGTGTTTAAATGAATATGACCAATCGATGAATATCTTTGGCTTGTAGTGCAAAGATGAATATTTGATTCCGATATATATTGATTGATGTTACAGGATAAAATATCGACGATGAACTTTTAAATTCATATATAGAAGATAGTAGTTTGCATTCTCTACTTAACTCTTCTAATGAATTGTTGTTTCCATTGCGCAGCTGTTGATTTAAAACCGGTTGTCTATTGTATTTTATTATATTTTTCCTCGCTGGAGACTAACGATAATTTGTTGTATATTATCTTAGTCATAATATTCTTTTTATCGGGCTAGTTGAGCTCACCTTTTCCTTTTTTGCTCCATTTTTCTTCTCGGGAGGCAAGAATGTAATGAAATACTAGTCGGGTATGGAATGAAGGTTCTAGAGAGAGTTGCTTATGAGTCCTCACCATTTTTATAAAATAATGTATCAATAATTATGATGTGGATTTATTTGCGTGTGGATATTGTCTAGATGGCAATATCTGTATTTAAACTCACAGTTTATATGTTGTAATAATAAAGTTGTAGTTATTTCTGTACCATGTATTTGGCGACTCAGAATGGGTTGGATGGAATGGACCTATTTTGGGGGCGTCACACATGTGCCCACCAGCATTCTTCGTAATTTTTCATGAACCCAGAAATGTTCTTTTCCCCATGTTCTTGAAAGCTAAAAGCAATGTACTCTTTTATAAGTAGTAAATCAACTGAGTTATTAATCGTAGGCAGGCCAAACCTTGACCTGATTTGATTTGTTCCAGTCTAATTTATTGAATTAGAGTTCTAGCTCCTTTTATCCAATCATCCAGGATGTGTTTCGTTGGATCAATATCATAAAATAAATGGGTCAAATTATAGATCTGATTTTATTTGATCCAAAAAAAATAATTGTTTTATTTCCCATCGTATTTACTTTCTCTCTCCTCCTCTATGTCTAAATATGAAGAATACTCCCTTGTCAAAAGAAATTTCGTAGTCTAAAATAACTTACTATACTACTATTAGTAACTCTACTATCGCTTTTTTTTTTAGCAACATAAATGAAAATTAATATTTAATGTTAAAAATTTGTTTTGAGCCCATAAAATAAAAAATATTAAATATTAAATATATCTACAAAGGCTACTGAGTCCTGATAATAATAGAAAACAAAACTAAAACCTTTTGAACCAATAATATACAATGTAAACTTACTGTAATACTCGATAGTAATTTGTTCTACTAAAATAAGAAAGTCTGTGAATTTAAAATGCAGCAATCAATAGTTCAATCCGTAAATGGGCATATTTGTTAAAGTATTTTCTAAAGTTGTTAATTAAATACAACACTATAGTAACTAGAGACTGCAAATATAAAAATTACATAACGTTAGAACAACATGTGGGTATTTTTATTTTTTTCCTTTCTCTAAAACAAATTAATTATGACGTTACTAAGAAAACTCTACTATTATTACTTGAATCAAAAAATTAAAATTATGAAGTTAAAAATTTACTTGTAAATTAAAAAAAAATTACTATGTCAAAGTATGTCTCACTAAAAAAGTGGAGAATGAATAATAAAAAAGGTTTTAGAGAGACGATGTGAAATTCTTTCATGACTTTATATTAGTTTATGAATATATTATATAAATTAATATAATTTGATAAATATAAAAAGAAAAAATAAGTTTTAAATGGATCGATTTGGATTAAGTGGATCATAGGGGGTCTACTACATAATGAATCAAATTATTGATCTATTATCACATTTGGTGATCCATATCAAATCAGAGTATAATTTGCTCATTCGAGTTATTTGACCCATTGACAAGCCTAAACTTTACTGTGTTCAAATGTTATCTGAAACAGTTTACTTGAACAAGTGAAACAAAATAATAAAAAAGTAGTTACTAATTTGGACCTTGTAACTTTCTACATGACACCTGCCAGTTGGTAGAGAAACCAAGGAAGTACAAACATAATAACACATGTTTTATTATTATAACTAGAATTTACAACAAAGTTAAATTATATTTCTAGGACGGAAGGAGGACAACATAGTAACACATTTTACTATTATAATTAGAAACTACAGCAATCCTCAACGGATACTAGAATGAACTTATTGGATACAATAACAATATAATTGCATGCCCTATATCTTCAATACATAAAACTTACATAGAGAGTATAAAAATTATTGCAATGTTAGGGTGCAAATGAAACCAAAAACCATCTCCAGTTTTATTTAAATACATAAAACTTACACAGAGTGCAAATGAAACCAAAAACCATCTCCAGTTTCTTTTCCACAACACAAAGGCTTGACCAACTAAAAATTACATAGAGACAACAAAACTAGAAAATTATAAAAATTATTGCAATGTTAGGGTTATTATGCTAAAAACTATATACTACCCAATTCAGATATCTACATAACACCCAATTCAGAAATATATATATCACATTCAACATTAATCTTCAAATTTAGAAAATTATAAAAATTATTGCAGTTAGGGTTACCTGTGGGCGGCGGTGACAATGGCAGCTAATTCTTCTCATTCTTCTCTTCCCCCCTTTCTCCCTCTTCTCTCTATCTGCTCCCTCTTTTTTTTTCTTCCGTCTGTGTCTTCGCAAATGACTGATACTGGTTAGATTAAGTTTGATCAGCGACATTTTAATGATATGGACTTATCAGCGACCGCATGCGGTCGTTGATATCAAGTAGTCGCCCAAAATCATTGCGCCGACATTTCCTGCCAAATTTTTGGAGGCAAAATTGTACTAGCGACCGCTTAGCGACCGCATGCGGTCGCTGATATTGGATAGCAACAGGATATAATTACGGTCGCAGAAGGCGGTTATTATTATTATCAGTCATCGTATCGCGATCGCGCGTCAATGATATTATCAATCATTGATAGACCTTTTTCTTGTAGTGTTAATTATACAACTGTCGTGCAAAATACGACAAAACATAGCTAAGAGTTTAAAAACACTCCTTAGAAGTCAAGTACAAAGTGAATTTGGGCTTAGGAATTTAATTTAGTAATTTAAAATTTTAATTATTATTATTATTATTTTAATTATTATTGTAATAATACAGTGTATTATCTCTTTTTTGGTCATTGTATTATTACAATAATTATTATTATTATTTAAAATTATTATTATTATTATATAAAATTTATTATTATTATTACAATAATAATTATTAAAATTATTATTATTATTACAATTCCTGGTATAGTGTCCAAAAAATGTATTATCTCATTTTCACATACATAGAAACGATGCTACGTGATTTAAATATTAGTGTTAGATAAATTTTAGCATGATAGGCAGTTAGTCAACACTTGTGAGCAACATTTTCTTTAAGGAGTTTTTTAAGTCTGGCAAGCTTGCTCTCTATGTTAGCAAAAATAACGGCATTTCGTCCGTTTTTTCGGATGAAAATTAAAAATAATGATCATTTTGTAATTTTTGAGAGTACAGTTATACGATTGTAACAAAAAAAGATTCGATAACCACAATAAAAATCGGACCCTACTACAGTGACCAAAAAATATATTATCCCCAATATTATTCGTTCATAAATTTTAACATATATTTATATCGTTGAGTATAATTTTTAGAATATTATTCCTCTATATTTAAAAGATTTGGGTGAATACCGCATTATTCACAAAAACTACGATTACACTTTACTACTAAAGTACTTAACTCAAAATTAATGTGTTGAATAGATGCATTTCGCCATGTGTTTGCTGATCTAAATTCTAATTACAAAAATTATAACAATATTTGTAATACCCCTTCACAGGAAAATGAGCTCATGTGCAAGCCACAATAAATTTTAAAATAACTAACAAAATACTAATAATTTTAATATATTAAATAGTTAATAATCCAAAAATGTCGAGTTAAATACAATTCTCAAAAGATCTACATAATAATCACAATTTATAAAAATCTAAAATCAAATCAGCCAAATGTAACTTTCTTCACATGAAATCCTAAATCATCCTTACAAACTTGTTGGAAGAAAAATATTGCATGAGTCAAATGCCTAATACATATAAAAAATATACAAAAGATGATTTACAACTGAAATACGAAATCAAATGACAAAATACAAAAAAAAGGTCTCAAATATAAATACCAACAATAATATAATTTTCAATGTCTAAATAGAACATATCTGAATCAACATAAGTAACGAGACAAACAGAAGGCTGAATCAAAGTGGCTAAAGAATTATTTCAAATCAAGCTCAAAACAAAATAGAACCTTGCCGCACAGACAAGTTAAAATAATGTCACAAAGACAAATCACGCATCAGATCGCGAATCCAAATGCATGCGAAATGTTAGAAATGTATAGCATAAACATCACCAATCCGCAAAACAAAATAGAAATTAGGGTCGACCCATACACATCCTAAACAAACATATCAAATGATTAAAGCACCCAAAATAATATACAAAAGAATTCGTTGTTGATTAATCACACTGCTATACCTGGCAAACGGGCCGGGCCAAAACGGCCTAAGTTTTCGTGGGTTGAAAAAGTGAAGCCCAAAGCCCGCGTTTTGACGGTTAAGTCGGGCCGTTCCGCAGGCTTGGACTGATTTATTACCAAATTTTGACACATTTATGGGTCGGGCCAAAATGGCCCAGGTTTTGATGAATTGAAAAAATAGAGCCCAAATCCCGCGTTTTGACGGCCGGGCAGGGCCGGCCCGCGGATTTGGGCCTATTTATACCAGATCTACACACTGCTATGAAAAGTGTCATACCTCGGTGCTAAGAGGATATTTCTGTGGTACCCTCCTCACATGTGATTATAACTTATTATACCCTTATCGATTGTTCTAAAAATATATGACGTCACAACACATGCGACTTAATACAAACAAAATGGTTTTAAACGTACATATTGAACTAAATCAAATCAAAGCTAGACAAGATACCTCCAAAGTAATGTAACAACATGTACCGCTCTGTATATTAATATTAATATAGTTCTATGCGTAAAGAAAAAAATTCAAAATATTACAAATTATGAAGTTCAAAACATCAATATCAAACCAAAGCAAAATAAGGATTTGATTAAAAACGAAACAATTAAGTGAGTACTCAAATTTTGAGCGATTAGTAATACAAACAAATCAACATAATGATAGTATCATTGAAGAAATATGGACTATGTTCAAATTATAATAGAATAAAAAGAGTTCAAATTATAGAATAAAGTCAATGTATCAAATATCAAACTTCAATTCAAGAGTGTTAACAAAACTATAGGAAAATTGTAATTAATGACGAGATATCACGAGATACACAGAATATAACAATAATCAAAGGAATGGAGTACGAAATCCGTATCTCATACTCAAAACCACTTATGACACACTTCACAAAATCTTACCCTCAAATGTCAACTATATCAAATACGAAATGTTACTCACCACCTAAACATAGTCACCTCAAATTAATATAATCCAAACTAATAATTCCAAAATAATTTATAATCTATTCAAAGTCCCTTTAATTATCAACTTAGATCAATATTAATACTCCAAAACTTAAAAATTAATAATAAACTTAAGAAATCTTAAAACCTTAATATACAAATCAATACCTTATATATAAAGGCAGCAAAGGCGATCCATTCAATTTTAAAAACAGGTGAGTTAACTCAGTGATCGATTCATTTTCCTTTACTTCTAGCTTTTCAGATCCTTTCCCTCGATTTGGTAAAATCTGTCGCTTCCTCTTTAGTTTCCTTCTGATCACCTAAATTCAATCGACTTTTCTTCTCTTCTCACTCTTCAGTCGCATTCATTATCTTCTTCAATATTTTAAACCCTAAATCTGAGACACTTAGCAAGACTGCCCCCTAATTCTTCAGATTTCCTCCTCATTGACGCCTCTCTGATTCATCCACGAATTACCAAAGATTATAAGCAGCGGAGGTAATAGGAATTCAAACAAATTTCTTCTTTGCCGATTTGGGGGTTTAAACCCTATTATTTTTAGTTCAGGCACCCAAATCCTCTCTTGATTTCGACACCCAAATCCTCTCTTTAGTTCGGCGACATCCTACTCAATCTCATCATCAGACCGATGGATTTGATAACTAACTCAATCCATTCTATGAACGCCTGTGTATTATACTTTGTTTTGGATGTTGTTGTTCTTCTTAGTCTTCTTTATGCACTTCAGAGGTTTAGTCTTGCGTTAATTTTGGTAAAGGTCTATAAAACTTCCTGATATTCTCACATTATACCTGGCAGCGACACAAAGGCTTACTTCGGATAAACCTTGCATCAAGTAATTATTAGATATAGTCTCTCACTCTCTCTCTCCCTCTCAGTCATTATCAGATAGTTATGTAATTGTTGTTAGGTATCAGCAACTGCTCCGTTTTATAGTAAATTTCCACGGGGGCCTTCCTTTCAAATGCATTTTTTATTTTTGACAACTGTTATAGCACATACATTGAAACTATTAGCATATTTTCTAATAGACCCACTATTCAAATTAGATGTGTATAACATGCATTTTTGCTATTGGTGAGTGGATATTTTGCCCATGAATTAGGCGGATGCTCTAAGAGTTTAGGATGGTCTTGATTCCAAAAACACAAAATGCATCTTTGTATATGCATGCACATTACAGATGTTATCATCAGTGCAGATAAGCACAATAATCACAGACTATAGTTCATAGGTCGAAATATAAGCCTATAAAATGGTGATTGAAATCAAAGTTGCACGAAACCTTAATTACTTACCTGCAGTATCTCAAAGTCCAAGGTTAACAGTATTCTCATCCACCACCACATTAGCACTAATGTTGTCAAAAACTGTAGGTACATAATCCTATGATCAAATTAAAAGGGAAAAAATAAAATAAAACTAATACATGCCTCAACACTGATTAGGCCATCCCTCAACACTGATACCTAACAACAGTAGTCAAAAATATGCTAATAGAAAATATGAAATATGCACCCAAATCCTCTCTTGATTTCATTATGTTACTGAATTGGTACTTATGTAAATCCCTTTTTTTCATTATGTTTCTGATAGCATCTGTAATGTGCATGCATATACAAAGATGCATATTTTGTGTTTTTGGAATCAGGACCATCCTAAACTCTTAGAGCATCCGCCTAATTCACGGGAAAAATATCCACTCAATAATAGCAAAAATGCATGTTTTGCACATCTAATTTGAATAGTGGGTCAATATTGGCATGTAAATTTTTTCTTAAAAACACGGCCTATTTAGTGATGGCAACAGTATTTTTGTTGTTTCTGAATGTACCTAGAATTCTTTACCCGTGATAGGATTTTTAATTTCATTATGTTACTGAATTGGTACTTATGGAAATCCCTTTTTTTCTCTACTGAATTATTGTGTTACCAAGTTATTCATACCTTCTCAGGCAAGTATTGAATTGAACTGAAAGCTACAAATAATTCGACAAAAAAACTTTTGCCTACCGTTATCGTGACCAACTTCAAATGGAAGTTCTTCTTGCAACAAATATCAATTTTTATCAAACCCATGAAAACAGTTTGGTAACCCATCAATCAATACAAGTGGTGGTGATCAAATTAGTAATAAATTGGTTTAGGATACTTAAAAAGGAATGTAAACCAGAAGTTTTGTCTTCTTATTTTACTTAAACTTTTCACATGGATTACAAGTTTCTGATTTCACTAATTGTTATTTGCCAGTTGTCAGTTATTGTTTTGGTTGTTATTTAAACTTTGAGAATTTCACTTAATCAAACAGGCACCACTTACAGAAAAGTTAGTGTTTAGAGCATGTATGATACCTTTGCTTCTCTTTGGAGGAATTTAAAGGTAAACTACTACGTTCCTCTATCATGTTTTCTTCAGTCTAGGTAAGTTGTAAGGTTCATTTGAGTATATTTTTAGTATATGGTTTGGTGACTTTGGTCTAGGTGATTCTTCATAGTGTTCAAATGATTGTTTGAAATTGGATATGATTTTTCAGCGGAAGAAGAAAAGAATGAGGAGGTTGAAGAGGAAGCATCAAAAGATGAGGCTGAGATATAAGTAATTTATTTCTGTTAGTCATTGACACCTCTCATGCAGGCTCTCAGTAATGTTTTAACCTTTCTTCGATTTCGGAATTCATGGACCTTATTTTACTGGAAGTATGTTCTATGTTCTTACTAATTGTTGATAAATTAGATCTGGTCCTCTGGATAATTGGGTTTTGTTTTCTCTTTTATAGTTTCATATTTGTGCTATTTTTCTTTTCTTTTTTGGTGGGATAGCTTCTTTTTTATTATTGGAATAGAATGAGGAGAGGCCGACTTATAGAATCACTTTCATTTGCCTGTGTTTTCTTTTATTTTTTAATTTATTTCATCTATTACAGGATCGGAGCAGTAAAGTTGTTGATCAAGACAATTCACCCAAAAAAGATGCAGACCATATGTAAGACCCCGAATTTTATGAAATAAAAGTATTCAATTTTTTTATAATTATTATTCAGTAAATGGTTAAATTGATAAAAGTTAAAGTTAAGGGTGATATATGTAAAGTTTACAAAATAATACAAGATGGTTATAAAATACTCATTGTTGTCAAGGAATATTCGTTTAGTCGTGGAATATTCTTGTTGTTGGAGAATATTAAATGCAATTGCCAGTGACCATTTGTGGGCCCCATAATGTAATAACTCATTTGATGAAGAAAACGACAAGTACAAGTTTTTTATATATAAATAACTACGTAATTATTACCAATTAACACTCGTTGAATACACAGGGTTAAAATACGATGTACGCGTGGTTGCATTAATAAGACACACGATCAAGATTGCGCATTTTTGAATTATTGATTCTTACGTAAAAAGGAACTACTCAATAATTGTTACAGTAATTATTGTTCAATATTTTATTTTATTGATTCAATAATTGCTAATTTGATATTTTATATTATTGTTATTTCAATAATTGTCACTGTACAGTATTTCCCATTATGAGATCAATAATTCATATTATTTGAATAATATTAGTAGATAGCATTATCGGAAATATCTAGAAAGTTCTGTCGAGTAAAGGGGTTAGGTCAATCTAATTGCGCACCAGTAAGGAGAAATTCTTATCAGAAAGCCCTCTTCTTTCCTGAAAACGGCCTGGTTGTCATTACTATGATTCTGTAATATTATTTGTGAATAATTAATTACTGATTTATATGATAAGGAAATATTTATTTTATGTGGATATAAATGAAGGAAATATTTATTTTTATATGGATATAAATGAAGGAATTAATGTTGAGGTGTTTTATCAGTATTTTGTCGGAATTAAGGTATTAAAAATCATCTGTATGTGAATTTTGGACATTTTCTGTTTGGAATTTAGAAAAACTTAAACTTACAAAGTTATAGAGAATTTAATTTCCTATGGAATAGACATGAGATTCGAATTTTTCTGATAAAAGGGCTATTTATTATGAATTATTGAAAATTCGGAAATTAAATATTTTTATTAAAAAATGGGTGGGCCCCACTCTTGTCCTTTGTTGAAATATGCTGAATTTTTTCTTCTTTTCAAAAGTGGAGTGCTACCTGGTCAAGTGGCGTACGTGGAATGAATTATAAAATAATATTTTATTAATTTAGTCTGCTTTGGCGTTCTGGCATTTTCCTATAAATAGGGTGCTTAGTTAGAATTGAAAATCACACTAGAATCTGAATTTTTCTCTCTCTATTATATCGAGCGTATTTTGTGAGTATTTAGATACTTTGAGAGTTTCTAATCAGTGCAAGTTTCCTTCAGCGTTATATTCAATATTCTAGTCAAAAGTACTGCTCTTTTGAGGTGAGGGATTGTAAGGGATGTTATTTTCTTCATAAATGATATTATTTCTTTTAATATCATTATACCGAAATATTGATATGAATTTTATTATGAAATTTTTATCTTTTTGTGTCGGGGTTACTATTCACGTATACGACACTATTCACGTATACGACACTATTCATGTATATGGCACTATTTATGTATATGACACTATTTACGTATACGGTACTATGTACGAATACGAAGTACTATTCACGAGTTACTATTCATGAGTTACTATTCACGAGTTACTATTCACAGGGTACTATTCATGAAAAAAATTGGTTTCTTTTTCTGACCAAATTATCGTTGATTTATGAATATAGCTCTTGAAATTAAATCCATGTTTTGATCATATTGTTTTTATTATCATATATAACATTTTTATAACCCTGGTGATGGAATTTCTCTTTCATTTGAGTGTAAGGATGGGTAGATTATTGGTATGATCGTGACTATGAGTTCTCTTTGGCCAGTAGTACAAAGATGAATTGTTGACTGGTATGATCATGACCATTGAATTTATAAACGATTATCTTTAGCTTAAGTGCAAAGGTGAATTGATCAGCATGGTTATAATTATTGTTTAAATAAATTCTGAAATGATTATATATTTCTTTGAGATATTAATATCTTTGGCCCATAGTGCAAAGATGACCTGTTGTTGAATATCTTTGGCTCATAGTGCAAAGATGACCTATTATTGAATATCTTTGGCCTATAGTGCAAAGATGAACTGTTGATGAATATCTTTTGCCTGTAATGCAAAGATGTCCTGTTGTTGAATATCTTTGGCCTATAATGCAAAGATGAACTGTTGATGAATATTTTTGGCCCGTAGTGCAAAGATGAATTTATTAGTATGATTATGAATAGGAACTGTGATTTGGTATAACCATGATCTTTGATATTTCAGGTAAAGACAGGTGATGAAAATTATTTTCTTCCTAGATGAGAAGAAGAATTTAGAACCACAATTATGATTATGAGTTATTCACATGATTATGGACAAAAACTGTTGATTGATGTTACAGGGATAAAACATTCTTGGTGGACTTTTAACATGGAGAAGATAATAGACCTTATGGTCTATTTGATTCTTTTAATGGATTGCTCGTTTCGCTACAACTATGGTTGAAAAATTTTATCATCTACCATATGTTCTAAATTTCTGATTTATTACTGATGAAGGCTATTGATAATTTAATTATTTTTAGTCATGATATTCTTTACTGGGCTAGTTATGCTCACCCTTTTACTTCACAATTCCTTTCAGGTAATAAGAGTGTAGCTGGGTCGAGCGGAGGTAACAAGGGAATAGAACGGTGGTCTATAGCTGTTGAGGTTTCCCCTAAAACAGTATGGAAATAATTTTATCAAGAATTTTAAATAAGTCTGTCGTATTTTATACGTCGTTTTAACCGTTGATTTTGGTGAACCGAATAGGGTGAGGTGAACCCAACTTTGGAAGGGTGTTTTGCCACTATCATACAAGATGTCTAATGACCTACGACTTCGTGTTATCATAAGACAGGGTTGTGCACATGCACTTACTGATTATATCTACGAGCACTACCTATATAATCTTGGAGTTTGGTTGAAATATAATTCTCAATTGAAGACAAGGGAGATAATTATATGTCAAGAGAAGACTCACGATTGGAAAGAACATGATAGCAATCTTCTCATTTTTTTTAGGGGTCTATTGGGACAACCAAAGATAATTCTCGTGTCATATAATATTTATTATAACTTAGATGCATGACCTCCCATGTACGAAGGTTTCCTTGAGCATTTTCTAAAGATTTTAATTTCTAAAACAATTATTGGTTGTGCCTTTATGTAATGTATCAATGTGAGGTGTTATCCAAGTAAAGAGATGAGAGTCACAGTTGGTATTAAAACTCACCGTATGTGTTGTCGTATTTTGCACGACAATTGTAATAATGAAGTTGTAGTTATTTTCTGTACCATGTATTTGGCGACTCAGAATGGGTTGGGTGGATTGGACCTATTTTGGGGGCGTCACACCATATTTATGAAAAAAGAGTTACAAGTTGGCTTGAATTCCTCTAACCGATGAATGAGGATGAAGATGAGGATGAGATTGAAGTCATCAGCGACAACTAAGACGAGGTAAATATTTGATTTTGCTATGTGACTTTGGGCTAGGTGATTCTTCACTATTAAATCATGGATTAATTAATTATTTGTTTTCTTAATAATAGTAAAATTATTATATATATATATATATATATATATAGTATGTAATATATATGATATAATTAATATATGAATTTGTTGGTGTAGGAATTGATGGTAGAAGAAGGAAATATGTTAATGGTGGAAGGAGTTGTAGAAGGAAGAATGGTTTTGGAAAGCACAGATTGTGAGACCCCAGATTTTATCAATAAAGATTTAAATTTTGTCGAAATAATTTTTAATATTATGGTGTGAATTTGAGATAATATTATAGTTGTGGGTAGTATTTATAAATTTTGCAAAAGTATGCAAGTGGTTATATTATATTCGATTGGTGGGGAATATTAGGTTTAGCGGGGAATATTCATACAACTGACTTAATCATTGGTGGACCCCACAATGAAATTATTGTCGGATTGAAAAAACGACAAAAATATTTTATTGAAATAACGGCGGAAGTTTTACCGTTGATCTTGTTGAACTACTCATTAGTAAAAGTACGATGTCGTGTGTGGTTGCATAGTAGCACTACGGTATTGATTATTGATGCTTATGTGAGAAGTCACTCGGTTTGATTCCATTATTGTCGATTAATAATATGAATTATTATAGCGATAATGACGTTTTGTTTTATTCATTATTATTAACGTAATAAAAAAGCGAAACATCTTTTATATAAAATGAATACTTTATTAAAGTTATTACATAAATAGAATATATTATATTTTATTATGCATAGTGTTGCGTAGTGTTTTGTGTTTTTGCGTAGTGTTTGCATAGTAAAATGTTTTTATATAAATAGAATATATGATATTTTATTTAAAAGATTTTGCTTTAAATATGAACCGTCGATTAAAGTAAATCAATCTGGACCATTCATGGATTAATTACTATGCATTCTATTTTCCTATAAATAGAAGCTCATTCCTTCATTATTTTCTTACGAATTCATTTGAAACTCTAGAGAGAAATTATAGAGAGAAGCTATAGAGAGAAAATCTATAGAGAGAAAGAAGAAAAGTATTCTGCTACTTCACTTTTCCAATATTCGGTTCTTCTACGGTAAGGGGTATTATTTGTTGTACGTAAAGTGTTATTCTTTCTTCTTGAAGAGAACATTACATTATTCCATTCTTTATTATTACATTGGAATAACTTTGTATACGCCAGACATACCCTATACTTGGTGAAATCCATTCATTTATTCCATTCTTTATTATTACATTGGAATAACTTTTGTATCTGTGATACCATACCTATACTTGGTGATATTCTTATGTTATTCCATTCTTTATTATTACGATGGAATAACTTTTGTATGTCTTGATTTACCTATACTTGGTGGAATGACCAAGTATATCGCGGTTCACCCAATACTTGGTGATCTTCTTTTCCAATTATTCCATTCTTTATGATTATGTTGGAATAACTTGGTTTATCTGAATCCGCATACTTGGTGAAACTCTGTTATTATTCCGTCATTTATATTTACGTGAATATCACATCATCTTTATCTGTAGGACTGGTTCCATCATTTATTATTCCGCATTTATTATTACGTATTTACGATTACTGCCGGAATATCCCGTCGATGTAATTTCACGACACGGTTCCATATTTATTATTCCGCATTTATTATTACATTGGGAATAACTTTTATGCATGCGGTCTCTATCGCATGCATGGTGAATCCTTCATTTATTCTATTCTTTATTATTACATTGGAATAACTTTATACATAATGGATTGCCACATGCATGGTGAATGATCCTTTGTATTCATTCCTTATTAAATTGTGGAAATGATCTCATGTCGTGGATTCTGCATGACGGGTGAAAATCCATTTGCGAGTTTATATATTCTTTGTTATACTCAGTTAGTTAAAGTTTTGACTTCTATACTCCATGAAACTAGTGGAATATCCTTGATATTTGTGCTTCATCCAGTATCTTTTCATGGAAATATTCTTCTGAGCATTCTTGGCTTTTATTTTACAAAGAAATATCATGTTGACAATTTGGATATTATTAGTTCCTGGATAAATTAATTCTTGAACTTGTTTAATTGAATTCCTATAACATTGTCATCATCCTCATGTTTATATTATGTTGAAAGTTATATTTGGCTTACGTGCATAGATAGACTTAGTATGATTATGACCAGGGATCATTCGGTATAATCATGAACTGTGATGTTATAAGTGGTGTGGTAAATGTCTTCAGTGACCTGTAGTGCATTGATGGACAGTTTTTGGTATAATTATAACCAGGGATTTTTCGGTATAATCATGACCATTGATGATTTAATGAATATCCTTGGCCGTAATACAGGGATGATTAGAAGATGTGGTTTATTTATTAAGCTGAGTTTCATCGATTAAGTTGATGAAAACATTTTTGAAATCATAGAAGATAGTAGGTTTTATTCTCTATTGGACTCTTCTAATGAATTGCTTGTTCCGCTGCAGTTAAACTTGATTTTTGTTATATTTTATCGGTTTAACAACTTTGTTGAAGGCTAAAGATAATTTATTCTTCATTATCTTAGTCATAATATTTCTTCTTGGGGCTAGTTGAGCTCACCCTTTCTTTCACCGTTCTCTTGAAATGAGAAACGTAGCGAGAGCGAGTCGGGGAGCGGGGTGGCGGTCGAGATGATAGCATTAGTAGTCCTCACTATTACATTAGATAGTGTGACAATAAATGTAATGAGGACTCCATTGGGTATGGATATTGTCTAGATGATAATATTTGTATTAAAACTCACGACATATGTTTTGTCGTATTTTACACGGCAATTTGTATAATTAGTTGTATTTGGATTTATGTACCATATGTAAGTGGCGACCCAAGATGGGTGGCGTATACCTAATTTTAGGGCGTCACGGTTGGTATCGAGCTTAGGGATATGATCCTGGTGAGATGTGAGATAAGAACTAGGAGGGAGAGCGGGGAATTCCTTATTAGTATGACCTACCTAAATTTATTTGGTATTTAATTGGTCGGTCGGTAGTATAGGGATAATATGTGATATGTTAATTAACCCTTGTTTTGTGACGGTGTTTGAGAATGGCATCATCGAAATGTTGAGATAAGCAATGAAGCACATGAGAGTGTTGATTCAAACTCAAACAAAAGGTAACGACCAACAATACGATAATAATCATCTTTGGTGGCGGTGCTATCGTCGAACAATGATAACCATCGTGGGGAAATTATCATGCGAGAATGGTAACCACTTGATTGGTAATCATGGCAAAGATAATAGAAGTGGAAATTGCAAGAAGAGAAAGTCATTTAGCCCAATTTTGTTGTGCACCAAAGTCAAGTCTAGCTGGGACGGTGGCACCAAAGGTGGATACGGACAAAACAAAGTCGTTGGTTTTACGAAGTTAGCACGGGTTAGTTAATTATAAATTGCGAAGTCTATACCTTATAAGATACCGGTTCTACCCATTATTTTATCTCTCTTGCTTGCGTTCAACGTTTAAATTTGACTCCGGAGAAGTTAGACTTTGACTTATTGGTTGAAACTTCGTTAGTAGGAGCCTTCGTTACCTCTACTATTTTTAAATCTTGTTTGATTCAAATAAACACTTTCACGTTACCTGTCGATCTTATCTTTTGAAAATACTTGCCTTTGATGTGATTTTAGGAATCAATTAGTTAACTACTCATCATGCTTTTTGTTAGGTTGTTAGCTTTCATATTCTAACCAACCTTGTTATCTGAATTCAAAGTAACCAAACCCTAAAGTTAATCATTTGTTATATCAAGCCATAAGTAAAAAGCCCCGATCCTTTCGTTTGTTGACTTCCTTTGTGGAATACAAAAGCCATACTTTACGTAAGCGCGACGTCGTGAAGAAGATGGCAAGTTGATAGGTATCATTGTGAGGTCTTATCCGAGTTAAGGATAGAAGTCACAGTTGGTATTAATGTGACGTCTTATCCAAGTCTTGGATGAGAGTCACAGTTTTGAATGATATTTCTATTATTCATAAATTTCTTGGCGTATTCTTGAAGACTTCTTAGCCTACTTAGAGCGTGAAATCGAATTTTGTATTGACCCCAAGACAAAAACACATTTCTTAAAACCTCAAATATTTCTTGAACTAAAATGATGCAGTTTACGTGGTTTATGATGAAAGTCATAATAAAAGCATTGGACTAATGAAAATCATGGGTATACGTGGTATTAGTAAGTTTTATGATGAGTTATGTTGGTTAGTATGTGAAAACATGAAAGTTTCTTAGAAATCACAAAGAGTTGAAAATCGATTTTGGTGAAAAAGCGTAACATGAAATTCAATTGACCATATCTCCTATTATATTTTGAATTTATGAGTGTGGTCAAGTCCTAGAGTTAGATCTATGAGTTACCTAACTAATCCAAGTGGAATCACTGAAAAAGGTATTGTAGATTTTTGTGTGGACTGATTTTAGCAAAGGAGTGCAAAGCTGCAAAAAGCAAAAAAGCTTGCCATGATTTTAGAGGGGCTGTTTCGGCCACTTAAATTATGAGAAAAATTCTGGCCTTTTTGGGACATGAAGGTATATGGTATAAAGTACCTCCTGTCCAAAAATGAGCTCATTCTGACTTAAAATGAGCAAGTTATGACCATTTCAATATTTAGGATTTTCGGCGAAAAAAATGCTATAACCGGGAGTTCTACAACTCAGATGACCATGAAATTTAAATCTGGAGGCTCACATTAACATGTGTAAGGTCCTTCCAAGATTTGGAAATTTTGGAGTTAAACTTGAGGTAGCTAATTTCTTAAGGAATTAATTAGAAATTGATTTTTGAAAATAGTAAATGAATTTTAAAATTTCAGAAAAATATATTTTCATTATGGGACTATATTATGCTAAATCCCAGAAAAGAAATATTTTTGGGACTGATTTGGTATTTTTCATGAAAATAGTTTAATTCTGAACATATGAGTTAAATATGTTATGTGAAGTAACAAAGTTGAAAATAGGATTTTATGGCTAGAGAATCCTATATAGAGTATATGCATATTTTTTTTTTTGATGAGGATTTGATAATTGGTGATGATATCTTATGAGTATGGCATTTTGAATGATTAAATGCATTATATGGTAAAAGCGTAAACAATTGAGATAAATTGTTTATAAATTTAAAAGTGATTAAAATATTGTTATAATATTAATGATATTAGATTATGAGATTATTAAGTGATTGATAACATGGGGATATTCTTGAATCTGGATAAATTATATTATAAATGTTTAATATTTATCCTTTATCTCATTTGATTGATTCTTTATATCATTATCCTCATGTTTATATTATGTTGAAAAAGTCATCGTGGCTTTTGTAGTGCATAGATGGACTTGGTATGATTATGACCGAGGGATTGTTCGGTATAATCATAACTCGTAATTGAAAACACGATTATCTTTGGTAGTAGTGCATGGATAATTTGTGGTGCGTAATACTAATGAATACACGATTATCTTTGGTAGTAGTGCATGGATAATTTGTGGTCGTGATACTAATGAATACACGATTATCTTTGGTAGTAGTGCGGGATAATTTATGTGGTGGTGATACTAATGAATACGATTATCTTTGGTAGTAGTGCATGGATAATTTGTGGTCGTGATACTAATGAATACACGATTATCTTTGGTAGTAGTGCATGGATAATTTGTGGTCGTGATACTTAATGAATACACGATTATCTTTGGTAGTGCGGGATATTCGATGATATGGATAATTTATTGGTATTTGATACTGAAATATTAATTCATGGATGTGGTAAAATTATCTTTGGTAGTAGTGCATTGATAGATAATTGATTATGACGTGATATTCTATAATGAAATTGAAAACACGAATATCCTTGGCGTTGGAAGTGCATGGATAATTAAATGTGATATCTTATTAAAAATTAAAATGCGTCTCGGCATTATTGGTTTTACGATTTGTATATCTTTGGCACATGGTGCAAAAGATGAATTGTTAATGAATATCTTTGGCGGATTGCGAAGATGAATTTAATATTTTTAACGATAAAGGTATTCAAGGTATCCTCACCTCTTATCATACTACAGTGCGTACCCTAATTTCGAGGTGAAATTCCATAAGGAGGGAGATTGTGAGACCCCAGATTTTATCAATAAAGATTTAAATTTTGTCGAAATAATTTTTAATATTATGGTGTGAATTTGAGATAATATTATAGTTGTGGGTAGTATTTATAAATTATACAAAGTATCACAGTGGTTATATTATATTCGATTGGTGGGGAATATTAGGTTTAGCGGGGAATATTCGTACAACGGCTCAATCATTGGTGGACCCCTAGCGAAATTATTATTTGATTGAGAAAACGACAAAATATTTTATTAAAATAACGGCGGAAGTTTTACCGTTGATCTTTGTTGAACTACTTTCGGTAGTAAAAAATGCGATGTCGTGTGGTTTGCGTAGTAGCACGCGGTATTGATTATTGATGCTTATGTGAAGTCACTCGGTTTGATTCCATTATTATCGATTAATAATATGAATTATTATAAGCGATAATGACGTTTTGTTTTATTAGTATTATTAGCGTAATAAAAGCGAAACATCTTTTATATAAAATGAGAATCTTTATTAAAGTTATTACATAAATAGAATATATTATATTTTATTATGCGTAGTGTTGCGTAGTGTTTTGCATAGTGTTGCATAGTAAAATATTTTTATATAAATAGAATATATGATATTTTATTTAAAAGATTTTGCTTTAAATATGAACCGTCAGATTAAAGTAAATCAATCTGGACCATTCATGGATTAATTACTATGCATTCTATTTTCCTATAAATAGAAGCTCGTTCCTTCATTATTTTCTTACGAATTCATTTGAAACTCTGAGAGAGAAATTATAGAGAAAGCTATAGAGAAAAATCTATAGAGAGAAAGAAGAAAAGTATTACTAACTACTTCACTTTTCCATATTCGGTTCTTTTAGGTAAGGGGTATTATTTGTTGTACCCGTAAGTGGTGTTATTCTTTCTTCTTGAAGAGAACATTACATTATTCCATTCTTTATTATTACATTGGAATAACTTTTGTATCTGTGGCATACCCCTATACTTGGTGAAATCCATTCTATTATTCCATTCTTTATTATTACATTGGAATAACTTTGTATACCTGTGGTATACCTATAATTGGTGATATTCTTATGTTATTCCATTCTTTATTATTACGATGGAATAACTTTGTATATCTGCATTTTACCTATACTTGGTGGAATGACCCGATATATGCGGTTCACCCATACTTGGTGATCTTCTTTTGTTATTCCATTCTTTATGATTATGTTGGAATAACTTAGGTTTATCTTAATCTGCATACTTGGTGAAACTCTGTTATTATTCCGTCATTTATATTTACGCATGAAATATCACATGCATCTTATCTGTGGGACTGGTTCCATCATTTATTATTCGCATTTATTATTACGTATTTACGATTACGTCGGAATATCCGTCGGTGTGAATTTCACGACACAGTTCCATATTTATTATTCGCATTTATTATTACATTGGGAATAACACATGCATGCGGTCTCTATCGCATGCATGGTGAATCATACATTATTCTATTCTTTATTATTACATTGGAATAACTTTGTCATGTGGATTGCCACATGCATGGTGAATGATCCTTTGTATTCATTCCTTATTAAATTGTGGAAATGATCTGTATACGTGGATTACCGCATGACGGGTGAAAATCCATTTGCAGTTTTATATATTCTTTGTTATACTCAGTTAGTTAAAGTTTTGACTTCTATACTCCATGAAACTAGTGGAATATCCTTGATATTTGTGCTTCATCCAGTATCTTTTCATGGAAATATTCTTCTGAGCATTCTTGGCTTTTATTTTACAAAGAAATATCATGTTGACAATTTGGATATTATTAGTTCCTGGATAAATTAATTCTTGAACTTGTTTAATTGAATTCCTATAACATTGTCATCATCCTCATGTTTATATTATGTTGAAAGTCATCTTTGGCTTACGTGCATAGATAGACTTAGTATGATTATGACCAGGGATCATTCGGTATAATCATGAACTGTGATGTTATAAGTGGTGTGGTAAATGTCTTGATGGCTTTAGTGCATTGATGGGCCGATTTTTGGTATGATTATGACGAGGATTTTTCGGTATAATCATGACCATTAATGATTTAATGAATATCTTTGGTGCGTGTCTGAGGGATGATTAGAAGATGTGGTTTATTTATTAAGTTTGAGTTTCAATGATTAAGTTGATGAAAACATTTTTAAATCATAGAAGATAGTAGGTTTTATTCTCTACTTGACTCTTCTAATGAATTGCTTGTTTTCTTTGCAGATTAAACTTGATTTTTGTTATATTTTATCGGTTTAACAACTTTTGTTGAAGCTAAAGATAATTTATTCTTCATTATCTTAGTCATAATATTTCTTCTTGGGCTAGTTGAGCTCACCCTTTCTTTCCTTTGTTCTCTTGAGGAAATGAGAACGTGGCGAGAACGAGTCGAGGAAGCGGGGTGGCGGTCCGGATGATAGCATTAGTAGTCCTCACTTATTACATTAGATAGTGTGACAATAAATGTAATGAGGACTCCATTGGGTATGGATATTGTCTAGATGACAATATTTGTATTAAAACTCACACATATGTTTTGTAAGTATTTTACACGGCAATTTGTATAATTAGTTGTATTTGGATTTATGTACCATGTAAGTGGCGACCCAAGATGGGTGACGTATAACTAATTTTGGGGGCGTCACACAGATTACCGAGGAACTGGAGCAAACAACCACCATGACTCAAGATCTCCTGGAAAGGTTTAATTGATTGATTGATTGATATATAATTAATTAAATGTGTCATGGAATTAAATTAAATAATAAACATCATGTACGTGCCATGCAATTCATGTAAATGGAATGATCGAACAAGTACTGATCTGAAAGGAATGAATGAATGTGTCTATTATTGCCTATTGTTGTGGGTGTTTGGGTTGTTGTGGGTGTCAGGTGTATTGTTTTGTTACATGTTAATGCATTTTCGAGAAAGGTGAAAATTTGACATCTCAAAAACTAAATCAGCAAAGTCTAGAACAAAGAAAATGTTGTCTCTAGACTCTTGTACCCTATGTTGACAACTCCATTCAACCTAAACTTGAGGTTTGATGGGGTTGACTTTTTAATGCAATGGGTTTCATAGGCAAGAATAATTTTAACCTCTAACATTTGAACAAAATTGAGTTTTTCATATTTGGTTGTACACAGATAAAATGTCTTATGTTCAGTGGACTTGATGAAAGAGGGTGCTACCGCGATCTTGCATAATGCAAAAATTGACATGTACGTTCAAAGAATCAATGAGGCTTGCAGTCGACCGTGTTGAAAGCACTGATCCAACTAGTTTTTTTGTGAAGGAAGATAACAATTTGTCCCTGATCGAGTTTGAGCAACTTAATATTGTTGAAGAGTGACTTTTTAATCAGCGTTACTGTGACGCCCCCAAAATTAGGTATACATCACCCATCTTGGGTCGCCACTACATGGTACATAAATTCAAATACAACTTACTAATATAATGCGTGTATATAATACGACATAAATCGTGAGTTTGAATACAAATATTGTCTACTAGATATTATACAAACTCAAAAGGAGTCCTCATTATAACTATTATCACACTATTTCACGAAATAGTGAGGACTACTATTTCTATCCTCCGGACCATTACTCCGCTCCCCGACTCGTCCCATATGTTCTCATTTCACGAGAAACGCGGTGAAAAGAAAGGGTGAGCTCAACTAGCCCAAGAAAAAATATTATGACTAAGATAATGCGAATAAATTATCATTAGCCTTCAACAAAGGTTAAACTGATAAAATACAATAGACAACCAGTTTAACTGCAGCGGAATATGCAATCCATTAAAAGAGTCAAGTAGAAAATAAAGTCTACTGTCTTTTAGGTTTTAAAAGGTTTTCATCAATTTTTTTTATCGCTGAGACTCAGCTTAATAAATAAACCACCACATCTAATCATCCCTGTACCACGGTCAAGGATTTTCATCAAATTATCAATGGTCATGACTATACCGAATCACCCCTCGGTCATAATCATACCAAAAACTATCCATCAACGCATTACAGAACCACCGAGGACTTTATCACATCATTTATAACAAAGTGATTATACCGAATGATCCTCCTGGTCATAATCATACTAAGTTCATCTATGCATCGTAAGCCAAAGATAACATAATATAACATGAGGATGATGACAATGACATAATAATTCAATAAAACAAGTTCAAGAATTAATTTATCTAGGAATTATTAACGTCCAAATTGTCAACAAGATCTATTTTGTAGAGTAAAATTCAAGAATGATCGAAGAATATTTCCATGAAAAGATATCTGGATGAAAGCCAAGAAATATCGAGGATATTCCACTAATTTCATGGAGTATAGAAGTCAAAGTTTTAACCAACTGGGTATAATAAAGAATGGAATAACAAAAGAAATCACCATGCATGCGGTACTTCGCATAGACAGGTTATTCCAACAGAATAATAATAACGGAACCAAGTCAGGTAAAATTCACACCGACAGGATGATCCAACAGAATAATAAATGCTAAATAATAAACAATGGAACCAGGTCCGGTGTAAAACACACAGACAGGATATTCCAACAGAATAATAAATGCGGAATAATAAACAATGGAACCAGGTCCGGTGTAAAACACATGACATGGATATTCCAATGAAATAATAAAGAATGGAATAACGAAAGAAGATCACCAAGTATAGGGGATTCATGTATATCGAGTTATTCCAATGAATAAATAATAAGAATGGAATAATATAAGGATTTCACCAAGTATAGGGTATCCACAGATATCAAAGTTATGTATAGGGTATGCCACTTTTACAAAAGTTATTCCAATGTAATAATAATGAATGGAATAATGAAGTTCTCTTCATGAATAAGAAAGAATAACACCCTTTACGGATACAAACAAATAATATTCCCTACCTGTAGAAGAACTCAATATCGGCAAAGTGAAGTAGCGCGAATACTCTTCTTCTTTCTCTCTATAGATTTTCTCTATAGCTTCTCTCTATAATTTCTCTCTGTAGTTTCAAAGAATTCGTAAGAAAATAATGAAGGAATGAGCTTCTATTTATAGGAAAATAGAATGCATAGTAATTAATCCATGAATCGGTCCGTATTGATTTACTTTAATCTGATTATCCCATATTTAAAGCAAAATCTTTTAAATAAAATATAATATATTCTATTTATATAAAAACATTTTACTACGCAAAACACTATGCAACACTATGCGTAATAAAATATAATATATTCTATTTATGTAATAACTTTAATAAAGTATTCATTTTTTATAAAAAGATGTTTCGCTTTTATTACGTTAATAATACTGAATAAAACAAAACGTCATTATCGTTATAATAATTCATATTATTAATCGACAATAATGGAATCAAACCGAAAGTGACTTCTCACATAAGCATCGATAATCAATACCGGTGTGCTACTTATGCAACCACACGACATCGCATTTTTACTACCGAAAAGTAGTTCAACAATTATCAATCAGTAAAACTTCCGCCGTTATTTCAATAAAATATTTTGTCGTTTTCTCGATCCGACAATAATTACATTGTGGGGTCCACCAATGATTGAGTAGTTGTACTGAATATTCCTCGCTAAACCTAATATTCCCCAATTAATCGAATATAATATAACCACTGCATACTTTTGCAAAATTTATAAATACTACCCACAACTATAATATTATCTTAAATTCAACGCTAAACCGAATATTCCCCGACCAATCGAATATAATATAACCACTTGCATACTTTGCAAAATTTATAAATACTACCCACAACTATAATATTATCTCAAATTCACACCATAATATTAAAAAATTATTTCGACAAAATTTAAATCTTTATTGATAAAATCTGGGGTCTCACAGTTACTCCTTCCTACCAATAATAAAAACCAATCTCAAAAAGTTTTTACTGTTTATTAGCAAGTTTATTTTGTAAAAATGTATTGAAAAGTTTATATAAAAATAATGTATTATAAAAAAAATCTCATTGTAATTTTAATAAATTATATAATTTGTTATTCAAACTAGCCCGTGTGTTGCACGGGCTATGAACTAATTATACTTAAAACGTCAGTTTACTATTTCGGTCTTATCACCATAACTAAAATTTATTTGTCAACTTAATTAATTTTAACAAAAAATAGACTTCAAATACTCTAATTTAGTCTCAAGAATCACCCAAATCAGATTTAAAATCATTAAGTTATACATTATTAAATATTAGAACTCACTATTAATTGTAAATATGCTTAAAAATCCTAGACCATCCACTTCTTAAAATTCATAACAAATCATACGTTTATTTTTAACGATTCAAAATTGAACATATTCACAGCTTATATATGTATAACATATTTAAAAATTATAATGATCCAACAGTTGAATTAAAAGATATAACCAACGTAATAAACATTAAAATATAAAATTGATTTTCGATTTTAACGTTTACATTCTGTCAAATTATATTCCCTAAATATTTAAATTTATTTTCTCTTTTTGATTATCATAATATCTAATTCAATGTTTATAATTTATTTAAAAATAATCTCCAATTTAAAAAATCTCGTAACTAAACTTAAAATTAAGGTATAAAATAATATTTATCTTATTTGTTGATCTTATTTTAACACGCAGCAGTAAAAAATCTGAGTTTGGTGTGAAACCAATTCCTATATTCAGCACGAGAGAGTGAATCAAAACATTTACGTACAAGGGTAATGTTTCACGTGTGCAATGGAGCACGGAGCAGTCCTATTATAATGGTAGACACCTGTCTGTCTGTCTGTGGCTCTGTGCCAAGAATAATTCACCAATTTGCCTCTTTTATTCTTTTGCTTTTGCTTTTGCTTTTGCTTGAATGAGGGGTGTCAGCATGGACCTGCGCTCTCCGCCTACCTACCCACGAAAAAACTCGCCGTGTCGGTCGGTATGTATGCAAGAAGTAAAAGCTAGCTAAAAATTTCCGACACGTTCAACTAATTTCCAAGCGTGGAAGCAGACACCTTAATCTACATAGTATTTACATTGTTTACCACGTACCCAATCCCCAACCAGTGTCAATCAGCCACTCGAGAAAAGTAGTGGTCAAGATTATACTCCATTTATGTAGCGGTACGTACGTAGGTTATACTCCAACTTATTATTAGAAGAATATGAGAAGTTAGAGTTAATATAAAAAAATAAATAATTTATTTCTTTAAAAAGTTGTAAATTATAAATAAATTGGAATATATTTTTTTTTTTTTAAAAGACAATTATTATGTAATCGAGGGAGTATATATTTTGGAAGTGGTTAGTATGAAGTTCATTTTTGAGTAAGTTGAATGATAATTGGCCATAATACAAAAGCAAGATTTTATGTTTAAAAAGATCAAGATTCTATTTCATTGATTAACCAAATTACTTAAAAATGAACTTCATGCTAACCAAATCCATATATTTAATCTTTGATATATATATGATGGTCATGAGACTTGCTGAGATTCAAAGTTGAACGTTTCGCTCATTCATTCATCATGTACATTTAAACTCACATAATTAAGTCGCATTACTCTTTCAATTTGCTGAGATTTAATTAATTTCTTCATATATTATTGCATGTGTATTAATTGAAAGTTGTGTCTTTTGACTAGTTCAACAAGGCATTCTCGTAAATCTGCAGAAACGTAAGAGCATATATATATATATACACACATATATAAATATTTGAAATTGACTACCACTTGTATTTGAAATTCCACTTTGAACTTTCCAATTAACACGTGTTTGAAACAAGTGAGGAACGCAGGAAGGCCCGCAAAATAATACAGATTCTTTCCTATACGAAGGGAAGGGAAGGGAATACTAGTACTACTACTTAATACAGATTCCTCCTCCCAAGTCCCACCCCCTCTTCTTCCTCGATCTTTACCACAAGAACGAACAAACAAGCAAGACAACAATTTTTTTATCAACTAATAATTAATTAATGCCTCAGATTTGTAACTGCCATCCGATTGGATATTGATCAATCCATATACTTATACTAATATATATGATCAGTACTAGCTAGCTACTTGTGGATCCATTAATTAATTTGAGTAAACATGTCGAGAAATTTCTTGGACAGCCGGAAATCATCGAATTTTGCGCAGACGTGCATTCTCTTGAGCCAGTACCTCAAAGAAAAGGGCAGTCTAAGAGATCTCAATCTTGGAATCAATGGAAAACTTGAAGCTTCAGGTATGCGTATACAACTTTAGTAATTTCTTCTTCAGTTTTCTTTTCCTCAATTTCTTCAACCAAAAATAAAAATTACATCTCGACTTCTCTCTTCTTCAATCTGGAGGTCATTGTTTCATCTATCATAACAATGACCGGATTCTTATGTTTTTAGCTATACTTATTGTTTGTTTGATTTGGGGATCTAAATGTTTATAAATAGATGGTTTAATTTATAATGTTTTTAGGGAGACCAGAAACATCTACTGGCACAACATTACCCTTGACAGACACCGACAAGTCGGGGGGCCAAATATCAGCACAGCATGTGAATCTCGTTCCGAAATCTGCCGGTATGGGTTCCTACAATTGTTCTATACAAGAAGATGGCATAAACAGCACTACAACTTCCAGGTTTGTTTTATTTCCTTTGTAAAATTATGATCATCATGTGTACGTGTGTGTGTGTCTATAATTTATCAGACGTACGTTGTTTATGTATGCATTAATTAATTACTAATGACTTAAATTTGTTTTGATGGCCTGCATGTGTCAGTGAAGCAGCAGTGGAGCCTAAAACTGCCCCAATAACCATATTTTACGCGGGACTAGTTTTGGTGTTTGATGATTATTCGGCAGACAAAGCTAAGGAGGTGATGTTATTAGCAAGCAAAGGAAGCACTGGATTTATTGGGAGCGACGTCGAATCCTCTTCCATGCCCTCTGCCTCAAACATTCCTTCTTCTCTACTTGATGAAACGTGGCAAAAAGAAACACAACCAATTGGTTCAGATCTTCCAATTGCAAGAAGAGCATCACTTCGCAGGTTCTTGGAAAAAAGAAAAGACCACAGGTAATTAATTAGTTAAGACAGGTATATATATATATACTTCATTAAAATGATCCATCTGATTGTATTTATATTTCTTGTTTCAGGGCTAGTGCAAGAGCGCCATATCAATTACACAACCCATCTTCAGCATCAACCAAGGAACAGTTTGATCTCAACTTATAATAATGCTGGGCTGGCTAGCTGCTAGCTACTAGCTACTAGCTACCTACGTACTAGTACCAGTACTAATACTAGGATGAATTCATGATTCCTCTCTGTCTCTCATTATTTTTCTTTGCTTTTTGGCCCGCTTCTCCGTCTTCCCCAATTTAACCTGTCAGCACCTCTTTTTTACTGCGTTACATGCTTGTCACCTTTTATATTATTAAATTTTATACATTTATTAATGAAATTACCAACTTTTGTAGACTTTGAAGAGACCTTTATATATTTAGTATCTTTGCCTAGCTACCTAAATTCATTTGATAGTAGTATCGTTTTCACTCAAATTTCATGCAAAAAAAAAAAAAAAAAAAAAAAAAAGACTTGCAATAAAGTGCTCATCCAAAGTCTTTTCGGCTTCCTAATTAGACTCAAAAACTTGGTTACATTAAGGGAATAATGTAAAATAATTAAATGCTCATCAATGGTGGCAATCAATAATGAATAAATAATACTAATACTAAAGTATGACGTAAATATTTTGTTCAATTAATTAAATTAGTTTAAAATATTTATTAATTGTGTACAAACCCAACTACTAAACAAAGGGAAGGAAATATTTATTTCTTATACACTAAAAACAAAAAAAAAAATTGTGAAGTTGTTCATATTTTTCTTAAAATTCACAGTCATTTCAAATATATAACGTTTTATAATTAAGATTAATATTTTGATTCATAATTACAATAAACTCATTAATTAACATTGTATATTAAAGAAGAAACTCAAATATAATGTCGTAATCTATCTAACTGCGGACCTCAATACCTCGATCATTTTTGAGACTTTTTTAACCCATTACCTTGTCATACTTAAAATAATAATAATATCCTACAGTTATGATGCAAGTCACACACTGCATACCCAAGTTTAGAATATATAATATAGAAATAGAATAGTAGTTTTGATATTTTAATTAACGGAAATTCATAAATATATTTACCTCTAAATAAAGGCAATACCGTATTTTAATATCCATGTTCTCATTTGAACTTTAATGGATTTCAAAAGGATTTACCAAATTTTAAATATTTAAATCCAAACGATATCCATTTTTTTTTACCTTACATTCAACTTACACACATATTTTTAATTAACATTTACAGATGTAACATTTTATTATAATATAGATTTAACATTATATATTTCATTTCATATATAAGTTTCTTCTACTTTAGTTCTGAAAATTAGTAAATATTTTTTATATTTAGAAGCTAATTTATGATATATTAAAATTAATAATCCCTTTAAAACTTGAAAATAACAAATACGAAAAAAATTAATATATTTTTAGTTAGTTTATATATCAAGTAAACTTATATATACTAAAATCTAAAAAATCTTTTCAATTTTTGAATTTTAAAATTTGTTCATAAAATCAACATATATGTATGTATATCTTTAATTTTGATACTGAGGGAATAATATTTATGATTGATTTTTTGCATTTTTCCCTTTCTAATCCTCTACAGCCTTGCCAAACACACCCTTTATTTTCTCCGATAAATTTCTGTTGTGTTTTAGACTCGGCAAGAACGTACATGTCTATAAATAACCTTTGACCAACTAATACTGTCGTTAACCATTCTTGTTAGTTTGGGCTACTTTCGGAGCCCCTTCCTTTCTCTCCCTCACCCCCCCTGCTCGAAACCCTAACTTTTTTTTATCCCTAGGAAAAAAATTGATTCGCTTTCCAGCAATTCTTCGACAAGGAAAGAATGCAGCAGCAGCAGCAGCATCAGTATCAGCATCAGAGGCTGAAGCAGCAACAACAGCAGCAGCAGGCCTTAATGCAGCAAGCTCTCCTTCAACAGCAATCTCTCTATCATCCTGGCCTCTTAGCTCCTCCCCAGGTTCGATTATTTTGTTTATTCTTACAGCTACCCTCAATTATATGCGCTAATTCATGTCATATGGTGTCCCGATTGATTTGAATAAAATTATAGGGTTTTCCAATATTTGGTGGGTTGATAATAGAGCTGCTATTACTGTAATGCTAAGTTATTTGAAGGTTTAGGGGTTTAATTTTTTTTCTTAAGAATAGTATTAGGCAAAGAGCAACATCAGGGTTTATGAATATTTTTGTTTGTTTTTGTATGCGTCACAAATATCATGTTATGCTAGCCCAAACTTTTTTTTTTTGTGTGTGTGTGTGGGGGGGGGATTAATTTGATGGTAGTTCTACCTTTTTATTATTTTCTTGGCTGATCATTGAGTTATCATCCGAAACTTAGGCTTTTGTATTGTTTTTTAACGTTTGGAAACATGTGAATGGGTTTAATTTAGTTTAAATGAAGCCAAAAGTTACTGATGCATTTTTTTTTTCAAATAGAGGAAACTTTTACTTGCAATTTTTTCCAACTAGTGATTTTTTATTTTCAGTAGTTTTTTTTTTAAAAAAAAAATAATAAAGAAGCAATTTTAAACATGCTTTCCTTCTGTTGTTATGCTTATAACTAGCTCATTAATAGTTTGGCAAACATTTTTTTTTCACGAGCATGTTCTGCTAAGCATATAAATTGGACATGTGAGACAATTTGTGGTGTAGTTATATACTCATAATAAAATTTGGGAATTCATCGTAGTGCATGCATTTTATATTTCTTTAATTTGCTATTTGCATTATAAAACTGATTAAAAATTATCTTCAACCAGCAGAAGTTCAGAAAGAGAAACTTTCCCTAGTGAAACTTTGATATCTTCTAATGGCTTCTTTATGTTATTAACATAACATAACCAACATGAACATTGGAAGGAATTTTATTTGGTGGCCGAAGCACATTTAACAGTGTATGGTGTTTTTAAGCCTGTAAATTTGAATTTTATTGATGAATTTACGTGTTTTGGCTAAGCAACTGGATAAAGTTGAAACAGATAACTGTGGCAGATACCCATTCCTACCATTATCAGAACTTATTCTAGTTTTTGCTTTAGCACCAGAACATTTCCCTCATTTATGTACTTTATCTTTTGGTCTTGTCTGTTTTGTGCTTGCCAGTTAGTTGTGGGGTTGGTATTATAGTTGTGGATAGCTTCTGAAATTACTAATATTATTTTCTCCTCTTCATTTCTGTGTGGGAGTTGGATTTCTTTGTTGTGGGTAAATATAGCAGAACATTTTCTCCTTTAATATACTTCTTTCTGCCCCCCCGGCCCCCTCCCTTTTCTATTTTTCAGATAGAGCCAATTCCAAGTGGAAATCTACCTCCTGGGTTTGATCCAAGTACATGCCGCAGTGTGTGAGTGTTTTTCAGTTAACTTTGATTTGGGTTTTGTTATTTTTCTTTTTGTTGCATGTTACACTGTTTTTTAACTCACATATCTGTGCAATGTGCATGTCTTACTTTCTAGACCTATGGATTGTAGATTTTAAAATCTTCATGCCTCTTTGTAAAGTTTTGGCTCTAAATTTCTCTTTTCAGTTTACCGTTCGACCTCATTTTTCACTTCACATAGATCATATCATATTCCGTTAAATATGTGGCATTTCGTTGTCAGTTATACCAGCTTTTGATAACTGGGGAAAATTCTTATAGCTTAATCTATTTTTCTTCTTTTTCTTTTTTAAAACTCGTAGTTTCTTTATTTTTGAGAAAATGCAGTTACGTTGGAAACATTCATACACAAGTGACAGAACCACTCCTTCAAGAGGTGTTCTCGAGTACTGGCCCAATTGAAGGCTGCAAGCTAATTAGGAAGGAGAAGGTATATCATCTTTTTATGCATAGGTTTGTCTCGCGTCGTGATTGTAAATTATTGTATCTGTGCAAAAAAGTTGTAATAGGCGGAAGTGATGAGTTATATATTGCTTTACTTTGTAAGTTTCTGTTGGCTTATTTATAGGGATTTTTATTTCTTATTATGTTTGTAGTCATCCTATGGATTTATTCACTACTTCGATCGTAGATCTGCTGCACTAGCTATAATGTCGCTCAATGGAAGGCATCTGTAAGTAGAATTTTGGTACATCCTGCACTTTTATTACTTGATTCTGTATTCATATCTCATTCTTTGAATGCAGGTTTGGGCAGCCTATTAAAGTGAATTGGGCGTATGTCAGTGGTCAGAGGGAGGACACTTCAGGTTTGTCCTAACATGGTTCTTTGCATATTTAAGATTCTGAATAGCTGCTGTTAGTGTTTGGGATGTTATGCATTATGTTTTAACAATGTGATATTATTGATAATGCCATTTTTGTACTTAGGTCATTACAACATTTTTGTTGGTGATCTCAGTTCTGAAGTTACTGACGCTATGTTGTTCGCATGTTTCTCTGTTTATCAGAGTTGCTCGTAAGCTTCTCTCTCTCTCTCTAAAGAATGTCAGATTCATTACATATGGTTTCTCTAAGATTTTATTGTGTATTGAATTATGGATAATAATTTAACCTGTTCTGCTGCGTGTAGTGATGCAAGGGTTATGTGGGATCAGAAGACTGGGCGTTCAAGAGGGTTTGGATTTGTTTCCTTTAGGAATCAACATGTATTGTGTTCTTATCTGAAAATTTAATGACCACTTCTGTTTATTTTGTTCTGTTTTATTCTTATAGTTATCCCTCTTACTATTTTATACAGGATGCTCAGAGTGCAATTAATGACCTAACTGGTAAGAGTGATGTTACTTGCTTTATGGTTTAATTTTTTACCTACACTTTGCTTTAGTCTTTCCTGCTTCTGGTCTATTGGAGACAAAATGCCCTTTACTTCTCTATTTTTGTTTCTCAGGAAAATGGCTTGGCAGTAAACAGATACGATGTAACTGGGCGACAAAAGGTGCTGCTGGTGCTAATGATGACAGGCAGAGTTCAGACGTCAAAAGTTTTGTAGAATTAACAAATGGTTCTTCAGGTGAGTACGTATGCCAAAAGGTGCTGAACTGTTGATACTAATGATGACAAGCAGAGTCCCACTGAGGTTGGTGGATGCACTCTGGTCCTTACATGTTGTTTACTTCTCTATTGCAGAAGATGGTAAAGAGGTGGCAAATAGTGATGCTCCTGAGAACAACCCTCAGTACACAACTGTTTATGTCGGCAACCTTGCTCCAGAGGCAAGAAAACTTTACAACTATTGTTCATAGTAGTATTTGTAGATGTTTTACTCCCTATTCATGGTTCTGAATCTAATTTTACAAGGCCGTCTTGGGTATGGAAGTCAGAAAGATCTTCCACTCACAGGCACCACTACCAGTTCCCTCGTTACTAAAATAGAAAATAAAATCTCTTGCAAGAAGAGCTTGCTTAACCTATTAAAAATAAAATTAAAAATGGAAGAAGAGCTTAAGTGACGGGTAAGTATTGGAAGCTGCTTTCCGCGTGATGTCATTTATAATATATTTCAGTATAAAAAATGACTTTTTCAAAGCCTTTATGAGAGCTGCTAGATTTAAGCTTACCATAACTTATGAAACTATATGCTAAATTTTCAGGTAACTCAGATCGACTTGCACCGCCTCTTCCATGCTCTTAGTGCTGGAGTAATTGAGGAAGTTCGTGTCCAGCGTGATAAAGGTTTTGGTTTTGTTAGATACAGTAACCATTCCGAGGCAGCGCTGGCTATTCAGATGGGAAATACCCAGTCGATTCTTTATGGCAAACAAATCAAGGTGTGCTTTTTGTTATTGCTAGCAACAGTTGTTTCTAGGTTTTCTATCAAGTATATGCTTTTAAGTTGAATTTTAGTTTTACTGTCAAAGTGCATTGAAGTAGTTATTTGTTTGATTATCAGCTTTTCTTGTGTTACTTTTAATAGGCAGCCTAGATCGAGTCATATTTCTTTAATGTATACATGGATGCTTTGTAATCCATGAATTATTCAAAAATTGTGATCATCAGAATGACTAGGGCTGGCTGTATAAGGAGTTGTAAACAGATATTATATGTATTTGAATTCATTCAAAACGAATAGGGATAACTGATATAGTCACCTCCATATATGCTTTTAAGCTCCATTAATTAATATTATTGCTATATTCTGTACTGATAATAAATGAAAATTCAATCTATTTTTTAATTTAAATACATTTTTTTAAATAAAAATAATAGAATTCTCGTTAAGATACATTAAAATTGACTTTCTCATTTAATCCTAGTACACAATATACAATAATATTAATAGAGACTATAGAGTGTTTTTTTAGTGTTATGATTTATGGCAAGGTTGGATCTATTGTCAAATTGTTTTGAATGACCATTTATTTTGGTTTTATAGTGTTTGACCGGTTGAACATTTATTTTAATTTATATTTGGTTGATTGAACTTTTCTTTTGGTACTGTACAACAGCTAAAATGCTAATTTTGGAAATTTTCAGATACAAGTTCAGATATTATTGGATAAGAATATGCGGATATTTAAGATAAAATTTGTATTTGATTGTGTGTAATAGATATGAACATTATCCGCATAATACAAATATGGATGTTCTATTTTAAATATCAGTTGAATATGGATGGGGATATCATATAAAAAAATCGTTGGACCTCACACATGCGGAGGGGGCGCCTAGTGCCGAGGCTGCATAGGTGGTGGCTAGGTGTTTTCTAGGGAACCAGGCATTATTTTAGGCGCCTAATTTATTTTTCTATTATACATGTACTACAAAGTATATAGTAGATGTAATTTTTTTAAATTTAGCATGACAAATTTACTAGAACTTAAGGCTTGAAAAATTGATTGCCTAGTCTCCCAACCAAATCGAGATGATAGAGGACTGCCTATCCCCTAGACGGGAATGACCTGGGCAAAATTTTTTTAGAACATTGAGTTTTAGGTGTAATAATCTAGTTTCTTATTAGAGTGGCTATTTTATTTTTTCAATTGGTGGGACTTGCGCAAATTAAATACTCGGTTCCACTTAAAAGAAATGACAAGATCCATTTTATATCGATGTAGGAAATGACGATGTGGAAAACTGATTGGTCCAAAACCAGGTTTGGCACAGAATTTTAGGCACTCAAAGAAATATAGAAACTAGATTTTGTGTATTACTTAATTTCTAAATTATTGCTTACAATCTAAAGTGCATTTTAAAATAAAAAATATTATATCTGCAAATATCAACGGTAGGTCTTAAACGTCATGCCTCAAACACGGTTTTCAACCATGCCAAAGTGGAACAGGCGATCATCTGAATGATATGGGAAGTTGCTTCGTTCTCTCACCAGATTTAGAGGGGTATCAATGGAGGAACCGAAGAGCTCATACAACTATTCCATCTGTTCAAGCCTTTTAGTTGGTCTTCATACCCCTTCCAATCCATCCCCTTATTTACTTTACATGTTTTTGGCATTTCTGGATGGGTTAGTGCAATTCACACACCCCGGGGGGGTGCTATATTGATCTTGATATTTCCTTTCGAGTACATTTTCTACCAGACTTGAGGAATGCGCAGGATAGGATGTTGTAATGCAGTTACAGACTTGGATTCCATGATTTTCTTAATTGTAAAATGGCATTTGGTGCATTACAAAATAAGTACATATAGTCTAGAACTGTGTATTGATATATGGGTCCAGTAGTGTGTGGAATTGCTAAATATTGCTCTATATGTGCTTCCTATTAAATACATTATTTCTATATTTCTGAAGTATTGATGTTGTGATGAGCTACAAATCTTGGCTCAACTTTCTTTGTTCAATGTGTGTTTGCTTTTATAGTGCTCGTGGGGTAGCAAGCTCACTCCGCCTGGGACAAGCTCAAACCCACTTCCTGCGCCTGCACCTGCACCTGCACCTGCACCTATGCAAGGCCTTTCATCCACTGATCTTTTGGCATATGAACGACAACTAGCAATGAGCAAGATGGGTGGCGTTCATGCCTTGATGCACCCTCAAGTGCAGCTTCCTATTAAACAAGGATCTATGGGAATGGGTGCGGCAGGAGCAAGCCAGGCCATATATGATGGCGGTTTCCAGAATGTTGCTGCTGCCCAGCAGCTCATGTATTACCAGTGAGAGGTTATGTGCTTTTAATTGTGTCATTCCTGCCTTTGCAGGACATGTTTGAGCTGTAAAACTTTTAGGAGGCTTTTTGATGTTTTTCGCTTTTTGTGATTATGATGGACTGTTGCCCATCCTCTGAATGTTTGCCGTGTGTATTGATGTTACGTTTCATGTCCTTTTATGTTAGGTGATGACTATGCTGATGTTGTTTGAGTAAGTACCAGTCAAGTAAATCTATATTTTGTATACAAGAGTAGATCTATATTTTGACACGAGTGTACTGGTTTTAGGAGTTACCTTTCAAGTCCATCCGTTAGCATTTGGTTGGTATTAGCTCTAAGGTGCATCCATTTTTAAAAGATTCGGGTTTTTTTTTTTAATGATTGATATATTTTTTCTCTATCAATTAAGCAGCTCTGATGATAGTGTTGGTGTAGTTGGGTCAAAATTTCTCTTTTATCGGCAAGTTTAGTAATATTACTGTTGTCCTTTTTAATTTAAAACTTCTTATTTAATCCTCTAAATTGTATAAAATTCTTACTTTATCCTTGTACTCTCTCCATCTTCAAAAGTATGTTATCAAATACAAAATAAACCTAAGGATTAGTTTACTTTTAAAAGTATACTAAAATGGAGTTTACTAAATCAAAACAGAGTTATTAGGTTACTTGTATGGGATTCACTATTGGCAAAATTGGTATTTATTTTATACTTTCCTTTAATTTTTTTAAAATTTATGTGAAATTTGTATTTATTTTTTTTTGGATGGAGGTAATACTAATTACAAACGTGTGCCGCTGGGCGCTTTTATTATTTGTGGTTGATCAAAAAGTTGCTCTGTTAGAACTTAGAAGGATTGTTTATAAAGCTAAGTTGACTCAATCCAATCATAAAAATATATGTTCTATATATATCTAAACACAACAAGTTGATCCCTGCTATACTTAACAAAATTAATTCACAAAATAATGTGTCAAAGTTTTTTTAGTGGATGATTCACTAGGGTGGGGTGGGTCCAATAATTGTAACCAATCAAAGTCATATATGTATCTTTTTTTCTAACAATTCTTTAGTTATTATTGCAAAACTAGAGTTTTGTACTTTGGATATTTGGAGATTTTTCTTGGGAGATTTGGAAGTGAAAATCAATGTAAATTAGCAAAGGAAAAGAACTCTATTGAAGGTAAGAAATCTGCTGCGTGGTCAATAACTTTTAATCCGACCGTTGGATCGTTCTTAATTTTGGATATGTTGGAGTTATACAAGTTGGGACATGTCCACCAATTTTGAACCATTGAAGTGAAGTATTTTATTTGTTATGAAATTTAGGAGATTGTTGATCTAGATTTTTCGCATCAGATTTTTTACAATTTATACTAATGTTCATAAATTAATAATTTGGTGGTTTTATGTCCGATTTGGGTAATTCTTGAGGCTAAATTAGAGTTTTTGAAGTCTAATTTCTGTTTCTGATTTTGAATTTAGAAAATAAGTTCGATATGAGTGAGAGTTTTGACAGAAATGTCTCGATGACATTTGGACAGATTTGGAGATTGCAGATTTATAATTTATGATTAATTATTAAAACTCTAATTATGAATACGAGTGTTACGAGATGAAGTGATAATTGATTATTTGGATTGATTATTTGGTTGAAACGACGTTTGTATCAAGTGATTGATCTTTTGGGTTGTTGTAAGTGGCTCTATGAACTATTTAGTATTTTGAAATTATGTATTATAAGTGGTTCTCTAAACTATTTAGTATTTTGATATTATGTATTGTAAGTGGCTTTTCGAACTATTTAATATTTTTTTAAATTATCGTTTACTTTTATATATAGGATGTCTAAATTTTTCAAATTTTTCATGTTTTATTTAATGCTTCCATTTAAATGACAATGTTACTCTTTTATTTTAAATTTTGTATAAATAGAATTTTGATTTAGAAAATGAGATTATATAATTTTGAATTGTGAAAAAAGTATAGTTTAGAATATCAATAATATTAAGAAAATATTTTTGAAAATCTTCAGTCCGACTATGTATAAAACCCGTTAGTGTTTATGCTTAGTTTCAAAGCTAATATAGAACCTACTAAGACGCTCACATTTTAGATGCCCTTCGGGGAACATGCACTCTTCATAGATACCTTAACAAGATACATGACCATTAACATTATCAAATTTTTGGGTCATGTTACAGGCCTATTATAACCTTAACCACTAAGGGTGTGAATTAAAAGGAATATTGAATACACTGAAATCGTTTTTGAATATAAATTCGTTTTGTTATTATTTGTTTTAGTTTTGAAAGCATACCTACTATTGTTATCGAGCAAAAATTACTTCGAATAGATATTTTATAAATTATACTTGATCCACCTAAATAGTAAAGATTGTCACTTGCTAAGTTTATTACAGGATACCTTGTTTCAAGAGTTGGAACGCTATGGATCAAGTCAAGAATAAACATGAGATGATTAACTTAAGTTTTGATATAATATTATGGTTTTGATTTTTTGTTAAACTTTGATTTAGAGGAGTTGCACCTCTGTTGGTATTATTTTAGGATCAATACTTTTGCTCATTAGATGAAAATTATACTGAGATTTTTAGATAGTTACATTATTTATTTAATTTTGTAATTATTTCGAGCTGTGCATTTGAATTTTAGTTACCTTATAAGCCTTTGAACTTGCATATAACACTTGAGGCCTATAATGGGTTCAAGGCGTATACATAAAGGTTCTAGCCTCAATCTTGACCTTGATCATCGTTAAAGGCCTCATTGTCCTTCCATATATGCATAACATAGTTTGCAATTTCCCTAAGTTCCAACTACTAGTTAGATTCAGCTATTGCTAAATAACACAACAGAAAAACAAAAAAATAAAAAATAAAAAATGAAGAAATGAAAATAGCAATATATTCCGAATCCATTTACACCTCAATTGTCTCGGGAGCAGAGGCCAGAGAGCAGAACAAGTTATTGAAACCTTCTCTTTTTTGTTTGGTAGTTGATATCTTATATAGATAGCAAATCAACTGTATGTCTTCTATTCAAGTGTTGCTGCAAATTGAGGGTGAGCCCAGAGCCAATGTACTTGTCCTGATGACACTAGCCCCTCAAATTTGGACTTTATTATCCTTTTTGTGCAAGATCATAGATAACCCACATAAACACAGATCAAATGGACCATCAAAAGTTTCCCTTCAGTTTGGGACCATATCATGATTACTGAATGACTTAAGGTAACACAAACAAGGAAATTTTCAGACTGATTTGTGAATGATCACTTGCAAAGCAGTCACAAAGGATTGTGGTGAAATGGTGGTCAGTGACCACCCACATAACAGACCTCTACTTGTATTCTCAAAAATCGCAAATTGGTACTAAAAAGATGAGTTCTGGCAAAAAGGAGATGTCAGTCCGTTTCTAACCTTGCAATATACTGGTCATAGTACACACCAGCTCGCTCCAAGTCCCCAAGTTCGGTATAACAATCGGCTATTGCTCCATAAGCTTCTGTGTTTCCAGAATCCTCTTTTTCTCTTTCTGAAATTGTTAGAACCATAGAGTGGTATTTAATGGCTTCCCGGTATTTCCCTTGCCTTTGCAGTGATGCTCCTAAAAGCACAAACGTAGTTTTCATAGGAAAAACAATAACATCTAGGTATAAACAACAGATATAAAGATAAAGAAAGTGAAACAAACATAAGACAAACCTAAGCCTCTAGCAGCCTTCTTCTCCTCTATTGGGTCCTTTAGATTCTGAGCAAGCTCGAGAGCTGTCTTAAACTCCACAAATGCCTTCTCCGGGTCTTGGTTTCTTAAATAATTCTTTCCATTTTTCAGGCGAGAAATTAAGTCATGCTTCCTTGGATCCACAATAACTTCATTCTCTGGTATCCTAGCACCAACCGGAGCATAACTCAAAGCAGGTGCGTAAGACTCGATTTTAGCTTGCCTTCTTAGAGCTGCATTAATCTGACGCAGCTGTTCGTTAACCCGCTTCAGTTCTCCTTTCCTTTGTCGTGCAAGCAATCCTGCAATGCACCAAAATACCATATTAATTATTATTACAATTATTAGTTTTACAAGTGAAACTAGTTCAATATAAGCGAGAACATGGGGGAAAAAGTGTTCATATCATAAATATAATATGGGTCTGTATGACTTGTAATACCCCAGATCCACATCGAAACATTTGGGTTAGACTGATTTGTATACGAGGCATCAACAGTACTACCAAGGTACCAATTTCTTATGACCTTTTAGATAGGCATAAAATGGGCCAACATGACCAAATCGGCCAATCAGTTTTCTTGGAAAGTGGACTGACCCTTATTCTGGGATCGGATCAGACCCAAGTTGTCATAACATGACTCCTCTAATAGGTGATTATGAAGAAAAAATAAAATGACAGGCAAGCAAATCTGAGGATTTTCTTCTCCCACAAATTTGATTATCATTCCTGATATTGTGTCATGGACTAAGCAAAGAGAAATTTTCAAGAATTCACTTTCAAATCTAATAATGTTTTTTGATAAAGCTATGACTAGGATTGCACATCTACTAGAGATGATTTAAGCCCCACAAGCTGTAGTTTGATACAGTTCTCAAACCTCACATCAAAATTTAAAGATGAAACTTGAAACTTGCATTTCAAATCATTCCCAAAAGGCTCACTTCAAATAAAATAGAATGTCTTCCACTAGTCGACTATTTAAATAAAAAGGTTTTAGAGTGAACATCCAAACACTAGATTAAATATTCTACATCTAGAAGCAATGTCTTTAGGCAACAAGTAACAAACAAAACAAAAGGTCAGCATGAATTAATAGTACCTTACCTCCAACAGTGGCCCCTACAAGGGCTACAAATAGCAGTAACGGCATGTCAAAAACTGATTTAGCAGTCTCACATGTTTCGGCCAGAGCTTCCAGGGGAGAATTTAACATCAATGCATTAGAGACAAAAAGTGCCAATGACAAGGATTTTATCTGCCAAAGTGATAATTCATATCAGCACCAAAATAGTCTTTGAATGATCATAAATATTCCAAAATCTGAACATAGATGAATAATTTGAAACACGTGTGTCCACAGATAATCAAAGTGTCCAACTGTTCAGTCAAATCCTACAATCTCATTATTTAGCAGATAATCTCATCCAATTGAAATAACAGAAACTTACAATTCTGAATTCTTAATACACTCAACAAACAAAAACAAAATCTTAAAACTTGGAAAATTCAACAGAGGTCACGCTTATTAGGCTCAAGGCAGAGAAGATTTTTGCAACTGTTTCTATGTTGACGCATGTCTACAGGAAAATGTTTTGTTTGAAGAGAAAAACTTGGCTATATTATATTGAGAAAGTGTTATTCAATTTAATATGAAAACTCACTTATTGTACATTCTCAAGCAATTCAACAAGAACCTATTTAACACGTAAGGATTAGAAACTTCCACAATTGATATGGGATGACTCACCGTCGTACCTGATGTGGGGAAAAGTGTACAAGAACAACGTCCTGATGTTGCTGCATTTGACCAACCAAACAAGTTGGTTCCAGCACAGAGGGGTCAACATAATCTGGTTGCAGATTCTTATGCTCGCTGCTTAGCCATGCTCCATTAGAGTCAAATTGTCTAATGGAAGTACTTACAGAAGGCAGTACGAACTTTTTTACTTTTAACAGAAGAGAACCCACCTTACCTGAAATTAACAAAGTGCTTCATATAAGAGGCATGCTATGATACTTAATGCGAACAAGAACCTTCAAATGCCAACAATAAGCAAACAAGCTTAAAGAATAGAGATTCTAATGAGTCGGTTCCCCTGAATCTCAGGCAAAAGGAATCGTTTTTAGATGTGCTTTAGAATCTATTCAACGAGCGTGTTACTACAATATTAGCATAATTTTAGTTTTCTAAAGTCCATTACTTGCCTTGGGACAAGATCCTCTCCATTTCAAATAAATGGACTCTCCATTTCATGATCCAGATTTAAAATCATTTCTCTCTCCTGTCAGCATGATTCATAAATTACTTTCTAGTTTCTAATTCACATGATAAAACATAATATACAGATAAATTCACACACACACACATAAATAATGATGGGAAAAAAAATCTTTTGAGTGAGGATTGAGGAAAGTAGATTTCAAAATCACTGGCTTAATTTAATATAGGAATATAAGGATGCTATAGTCCAACATGGTTTTGTAAGTAAGCTTGTTTCCAACATAAGAAAAGTTAAAATAAATAAATAAAGTTACCCCTTATTCTATTGTCTTCATTTGTATTCTAAATGTAAAACTATGTTTACACTTGACTACAATTTACTATGGTTCAACTATTCAGGATATGCTTGACGCACTGATGCGGTACGGAAGAAGAAATAGTTTATTATTAATTTTGTATTGTTATTTAGAGATAAATGTGTTATTAATGAAATTATTTAGTAAGATATTATAGTAATAGCTTTTCATTAGGAGAGTTTTAATTGTAATAGTAGATTTCAATTAAGAGAGTTTATTATAGTAGTAGATTTTAGTTAGGGGATTGTTTCTTTTCTAAATTAGGGTCAATGTTCTAAAAGGCGCCAGGCCTGGGTGAGAATTTTTATTTTAAGCAAATTTTAATATTTTATCTTACATTTATCCAAACAAAACAATCTATAATAAAGATAATAAAGACATTTGCTTAAAGTTCAAACACATCCATATTGCTAATGTCAAAGTTCAAATACAAACATGCAATTGTTCAAAGTTCAAACATATTTTTAACGTGTTAGTTTTATTCATAAACAAAATTGCTATTAAATAATAAAATTTAAAATTTCAAGAATTTAATTCATATTAAAACTTAAGAAACTAAACATAATTTAAGAATTATATAATGAATTAAACTAAATATTACAAATATATCATCATTTATATAATTTGAAGTTGGTATAAGTTCAAAAATTACAATTATAATAAAATTATCCATTTTGACTTGATATTGTTCACTTCTTGTTGTGATTTGATATGCTACAACATGTATTATAATAGGGTAAATCATTAGAAAAATAAATATATCAAGATTAGTAGTTATTAAAATAAATAAAAGCACCTTCCTGATCAGAACACCCAGATCCCACAAATAGGAGAAAATTTTATCATATAAGGAAATAAGTCCTACCTTGGTCACGACCTTTTGGGTAATTAAAGATTAAATTGGGACGGTGGTTTAATATGGATTTGATTCAAACTCAGGTTTGACTTGTTTCATATGGTATCGAGTGAGCTCTCGAAGGCTCTCGAATCATCCAATCAGTTTTGGGAGGGACACGAAGGTTGGTATTATCTCACATGAGAGATGGAGGTCCTGGAGGTGGGGACACAAAGCAGGTAGACCCACAATAATAGCTAGAGAGCAAAGAACTATGGTAGTGTGTGTGATCGCCGAGGGAGACGTCGATTTAAGTGGAGAGTTTATAACACCTAGTCCCATGGGGGAAAATGTCGACATATAAGGAAATAATTACTACCATTTAGTACATTCAAGTCACGACCTTTTAGGTGAGCTTTGTGGTGGGCTAAGATGGCCCAAGAAGATATTATTGGGCGGTGGTTTAAGACTTATATATGGATGGATTTGATTCGGACTACTTGGATTTGACGCATTGTTACATTGACCCACTTCATTTTTCTGAGAGGGATTTTTTCGTCTTGGGCTGGGTGAGATTATTGAATATATTGACCTAAAGTAGATTTTTAGAACACTAATTAAGGTTTTTACTTAGTCCCCAAGTATTGAATTTTGTATTTAAGCATTGTAATACTTCATTATTTTGGAGATTATTGAATATATTGATTTGAGATTAAAGTTGTGTGTTTGTATGTTTCTTTTCCGACTGCGAAGTTAGGTACTCTTATTCCTTCTATCTACCCCGTTTTACATCATAATGGTATCAAGAGCCAAAATTCCTGATATCGTTTCATTTCACCCAATTCCTTCCTATCCTATTTTTTTGGCCTCCATCAAATTATCAAAGTTCGCTAGAGAATTGATAACAATTTTTCGAGACAAAAGCACGATTTGCAGTAGGAATCACCGTCGCCATAGTCTCAATCTATTATTGTTTTTTTCTGCCAAATTACAGTTTGGTACCCCCAAGTTTCTGAAATTTTCAAATCAGCCCCTTAAGTTTCTGAAATTTTCAATTCCACCCCCAACATTTCTAAAACTTTCAATTCAACCCCTAAAGTTTCTAAAATATTCAATTTAGCCCCCATGTTTTTGAGTTTTCAATTTAACCCCCAATGTTTTTGAAATTTTCAATTCAGCCCCCTGCATATATACAATGTCTTCCAGGTTTAACAATCCAGACTTTCTTTGGGCTAAGATAAAGCAACTTGAGCATCAAACTTTGGTCATATGCGAGCAATTTAAATGGTCTTGTGTCCCGTATAGTGTCGAGTATTGGAAATTATGTAATGATCTTGCACTTTCTGAAACAAGTCTTGCAAATTTAAAGGCACATTACGGGTACATAACCACAAGCTTTGTTTGTCCATATTTTGTTCAAGCACAAAAAAATGTTCATCCTAATCGTGTTTGTTCAATTAAAGCGACACGTTCACAATTTCACAATACTTAAATGTCTCAATAACCAATATGAAATTGGTGATGATAAAGAAGAGCAAGCGCTCTCACATATTGATACTTGTGAGAAACATGAAGCGGAAGTTAAGTGTGTTGAACAACTTTCAGAGATGGTTTGCAGTGAGGAAAATGAAGTTAAGTTTGACCCCAAATGCGAAAACATCAAGGAAGGTAAAGTTGAGGTCAACCATGTTGATTTTCTCTTTCCAGCTGATACATTCGAGCCCCAAGCAATTTCAAATTTCTATATTATGTCATTGTTATTCCCGAAAATTGTGCTAATGACACTAAAACATTGGATGCGGAATGTTTTGTTGGAAGACATCTCTCGGACCGTGGTTATTATTCTACCATATTTCAAAACTCGAGAACGGATTTTTTTCAAAGGCGAGGAGAATGATGTCGTACGAAAGAAGAAATTCAATAAGTTTATTATTAATTTTGTATTATTATTTAGAAATAAATGTGTTATTAATGAAATTATTTAGTAGGATATTATAATAATAATTTTTCATTAGGAAAGTTTTACTTGTAGTAGTAGATTTCAATTAGGAGAGTTTATTATAGTAGTATATTTTAGTTAAGAGATTGTTTCTTTTCTAAATTAGAGTTTTTACTTAGACCAATACTTGGGTTTTGTATTTAAACATTGAAATACTTCATTATTTTGGAGATTATTGAATATATTGATTTGAGATTAAAGTTGTGTGCTTTTGTGTGTTTTCTTTACTGATTCTCTGCGGAGATAGGTACTCTTATTCCTTCTTCCTACCCCGTCCTACATCACGCACCACATTAAATATGACATGGCGTATTGATCCGCATTTTAAGTTACACTGAGCAAGTCGGACTTGTCAATACGTTTCTATATTTTAGGTTAACTTCCTACCAATTTTAGAAGTCCCACTAAATCACTCTGCAAGTATTGAAACCACTATTCCCTTAAGATTAGGGCTCTTCTAACAAGTGATTTAAATAAATTACAAAAATATAACAAGATCTACACAAAAATATTTTTATCCTCCTTCGAAACATACATTATCTTTAAAATTTGCTTAAAAGGTTTTAATGATGGAGGCCACCCAACTTCATGTCTCTGTAGCAATATAAAAATCCAAAACTTTCTTCACCATTCAATATTATCTTTTATCAGTATCCTTCATTAACTTTAGCTTGCCTTTTGTTAAGCATGAATTTCTCCAATACGTTTTCTACCAGTTTGTACGCAAGTAATTAAATATATATACTTTCACTCTTTACCCTATTACACTCAAAAATATATATTTACTCGTAGTCTTTGCCCATATAGTAAAATGAAAAATTATACTCTTACTTTACCCTATTACACTCAAAAAAATATATTTACTCTCTTTACCCATATGGTAAAATGAAAAATTGTACTTATACTCTTTACCTATTACACTCGAAACAAATATGGAACAAATGAGATAAGACCTGATTACAAACTTCTCTCTCATCCCTACTTTTTCTCCATGTTTTGCTGCTTTTTTCATTCTCTTCATAAATGATAGTAGGTGTTCACCATATCAATAACCAGGTATATCCTTGATCCATATCCACAATTTCATATTCTCCAACTAACATAAGTTTTAAAATTTTCATTTTATTGACTTCTAAGGGAAAGAACATCTGTACATAATCCGATGCAAAATAGGTCCCTGGAAGGTAATCATCTCTTTCTCTCTTAATATCTATTACTAATTTTTGTCAGAAAGGAAATGGATTTCCTTGCAATGTCAAGATCAATACTAAGGAATAGACTCTGACCATTGTTGAAAATAATGACACCCAGTTAAGTTGATCTTTAGTTAATTACACTGTCACAATTACTTCTTGGTCGCTGTTTTGGGTATTTCTTTTTAATAGCTTTATTACTTCAATCAGTTCAAATTTGTTTCAAATGTGCAGATTCACTAAACTTGCAGAACCTTCTATGCAACTCTATTTTGTCATGTGTGGTGCCCACTTAGTTGACTTGGCAGTTTCCCTTTTACCTGGCTTAGATCTCAAAGACAGATCTATTATTTTTTGCAATAAAACATGTCGCTAAGGATCTCTTTATATACAACATTCTTTCAATTATTATCTGGGTAACCTTTCTTCCCTTTTTTTAGAAATGGAAAATATTTCGACAGTATTGCTTATATGATCATAATGTTATCAAATATTGAATTTTAAGGCTGTTTATGGGAAACTTTTAGTTAGATTTTTCAACCAAAGTTTATGTTTTGCTTTTTTATTCCAATCATTCTTAGTTTTAAGACATGGATGTTTGTCAGGCAATGCATGTGCCCCGGTGACAAGAATATATAAAATACAACAAGAAACCCGCCACAACTAAATTCCTACAAATTAGGACATAACCACTAAACCACTCCCAAATTTTGAAACCACTACCCCCTTAATATATGACACTTTTTAGTTTCAACTATTGATCCATAGTAAAAAGCTAGAGCAAGAACTTTGGTCCACTTCTTAATTGTTAAAAAATTAAAAGAGTCTACATCTACTATTCTCCCTTGCTTTCTCTCATTTTATTTTTTATTTTTTCTTCCCAGTTATCTCACTTCCTTTTTTCTAGAGCTCACATCTTCTCACCTTTATAAAGAAATGAACGTGATTTGTGCTAACTTTATAACTAATTCATAACTAGTACAATTATTTTAACTTCTTTTTTTAATATTTCATTCCTTTTAATTTTAAATATTTGTGATAAATAAACACACACATAGGTGTGAACCATGTAAACTAGTTTAAATAAATTACACAATAGAACATACCAATAATTATAAATACATACTCGAGTCTACAGATATAACACCAACCATTGATACAAGTTTAAATTGGATCCTCATTTAATTTTTAGCTATTATATCTAGAGGGCTACACCACTGAAGCAGCACGCCACCTGCCTCCCAGAGAGAATGAGTAATTATATGACAAGCATTGAAAGTTTTAGGCCAAAATATTACAAGTAATGCCCCGTCCCGGGCCGTCGCAAATAAAACTATAACCAAAATCCTTTTTATCTGGTATTAACTTGGAACCAAGTGCATCTAAAGCACCCTTTACTAAGCTCAATGTAATGTAGTCGTATGTAAACCCAGAGCAATAGCATGATGAGCTAAAAAGTCTCCTGGGCCTATTGTTAAGAATTTAACCAACCGGGTAACCATGTGCTTCGACCTGCATTAAATGTCAGGTCATTCGTTGAAGATTTAGCATTAAACCTCTTCTGATTTCTGACCTAAAAAATTTGGCATATAAATGGCTATCTTAGTTGATCTACTGCTCTCATTACTTGGAATATGAAAATTAAACTTTTGAAACTTTAGACTTAACCAGCGCAAATAAACTAAATTTGCATTTTAAACACTAGCTTCAGTGCAACAACAACACATTACAGATCATTAACATTCCAGATCATAACGTTTGTTTAAATAGAATAAAAATGTTAGAGAATTTTGAAGTTTCTTCTGCTTTATGGGCTAACAAACACAAACTATATAGATTAACTGAAAAGAATTTATAGAAAATAAGCTCGAAAAATTTAATTAATTAAATGTAAAATGCCAACGTTAAACTAAGTAATAAACAGATACTACTAAAATAAGAAGGCAGAGGTTAAAGCAGCTCTATTTATCATAAATTAAAATAAGCAATGACAAAAATTAACTTGAACTATACCAAGATTTAACGCAGTAAGAGAGAAGGACACACACCCTGACTAGAGGCACGAGTATATCCGGAAAGTTGGTCAGTTCGCCGGGAAAAGTTACCGGAATTAGGGCAGGGAAGTATATAGCAACGGACGACGGCCGCCATTTTGGATAAGTGCTCATTTTTCATTGGATTTTTATTATATATGTGAGGAAAATATTAAGGGCGTGTTTGTCATTGAGGCTGTTGCTGTCCGGCACCAGGTTTTGAGCTAAACTGGAATGGCCTCATCCACTAGGATCACCACTTCTCAGTATTGACATATTATCACCCCTAATGTTTTTATATTTTTAGTTAGGTAGGAATATTCGACCCAAATATGAACATTTAAAATCACATCTTGATTTTAAAAGTTAATTTATTAGGTTTAGACTTAAATATAATTTATTACCTTAAACTATAGGTCATATTTCATTTCGATGATTTATTTTTTAATTTTATCAATTAGATAATTGAACTATTAATTTTTTTCAATTTCATTCAACTGTCACGTCAAAAATTATTGACGTGACCCGCTGACTAAACAAATTATTGCTTATATGTAATTAAAAATATTATTTTAATTATCTCTTCTAAACATCAAGCTAAATACGTTAAAAACTTAATAAAACATAATAATAATTTAATAAAATCAAACCAAATCAATTTGGATCTCCACCGCCACTCTCAGATTTGTTCCTCCTCAAAATATTCAGCGCAGTCGAGGGTTCCTTTTATTCTCAGATTTGGATGATCTCCACCGCCACTCTCATAACCACTGCACAGAGAAATCCTTCTCCAATGCACTGCTACTCTTATGTTGTTTACATACAGTATTTAATTTGTTAGGGTTTTAGGAAATGGAGAAAAAACAGGGTTTTTCCTCAGCTTTGAAAGAAGTAGTACGGGGATTATCGCCAGCGAGGTCGCGTGCGAAGAGTCCGGGGAGGAGCAGGTCGCCAATGTCGGATCTGTTACGACGTAAGAAGGGGAACCAAAGCCAGAGCAATTTGGGGAACTCTCGGAGCTGTTGATTTCGAGATCTGAGAGTTTGAGGCCAGTAGTGGGAGAGACACTGACGCCGTTAATTGAGGGTCCGGATGGCGGGGAGGTTGATTTCGAGTATTTGATTTGTTTGTTTTTTGTTCTTCATTTTTGATTTTTGGTTGCTAGCTCTTTTTTTAAAATGAACTTATTTTTGTGTGTTTTTCACTTGAACGCGAACTTTTGATGTGTTTGATCCATTTTCGCCGCACACGGAGCTTGAGCCAAATGATAAATCTGGTGTATGAACTCATGGATATTTTCTGTAGAGAATAACACTGATAATTGAAGGAAAAGAGTATTAAGTTTAAGGTTTTTGATCTGAGAATTTTAACTTCAATCTTGATTTGTTTTAAGTTAAAATTTTTAACTTGATTCAGATTGGGTTTTTTTTTCTTTTGATTAATTAATTAATTTTGTTTAGTTCGACTAAATGGGTGAGAAATTGATTTGGTTTGATTTTATTAAATTATTATTATGTTTTATTACATTTTTGACATATTTATCCTTGATGTTTAGAAGAGATAATTAAAATAATATTTTTTAATTACACATAAGCAATAGTTTGTCTAGTCAGCGGGTCACGTCAGTAATTTCTAACGTGGCAGTCTCAATTGAATGAAATTAAAAAAAATTAATAGTTCAATCATCTAATTGACAAAATTAAAAGGTGAATCACCGAAGTGGAATATGGCCTATAGTTTAAGGTAGTAAATTATATTTATGCCTTATGTTTATGGTCTATTAGAGCTTATATATTCTTAATTTCTCTTTTATCTTTTGATGTGGGACTTCACTATCACGTTGTACCTCAACAATCTCCCCTTAACGTGTGATCTCTCCATCCACATCGACATCAAGCTCTCCTTTGAACTTTAACCATACTCAGCATTAGCCCATACAAGCCACCCTCTCCATCCACATCGACATCAAGCTCCCCCTTGAACTTTAACCATACTCAGCATTAGCCTATATGAGCCACCCTCTTCAATACACCAAGCTCCCCCTTAAACTTTAACTATACTCTTTTGAGCATTAGCCCATACGAGCCACCCTCTTCAATATCTCTTGTTTGATCTACCGAGAGCATCTGCCAAGCCCATCAAGTCTCTCTGTCTAACAGACTTATCTCTCAATATCTCTTGTTTGATCCATCAAGAGTGTCGCCAAAAAAAGTCCACCACTTTACTCAAAGAGAACATAATCCACAAGTATCCATAATTTATTGAGCCTAACTCATCATGTTTCTCCCTAATGATGAGCCCACACTCTTTAATATCTCTTGTCAAGAGCCAACCAAGAACTTATCGATTTTTCACGTTAAATCTTGTGTTATTTTATCTCTCTTTATTTTATTGTGTAGTTTGTGTTAACTTAATTTCTAACAAATAAAACTATATAATATATAATTTAACAATAAGGATTCTCTATTCGTGGCAACCAACTGTCACAAATACTAGTCTAACAACCATGATTCTAGCTCTTGATCGTGATAATGAATGACCGAGATTGGAAGCAATTTCCCCCTGCCGTTAGACCTTGTAGCGACAATGATGTTCCTTCTAACAGTATGGAAGATTACCAAACTGCTCCCATGCCCACTTACATGTCACTACAACGTCCGACGCTAGTATGGTCTACAATTTAATTACTGCAATTTCAACTTGGGCTCTCACTCCCAAGTTCAAGTTTAACATGTGCTCTGACGATTCAAATTACTAAGCTTCTTCTAAATCGAGCTAAGTTTTTAAAATAGCAAGAAAAATGCATGCATGTTGTAAGACCTCAACTTTTTATGAATAAGATTTAATTTTCTTTATATATTATTCTAAATAGTAATGTGTTGATTTAATAAATGTTATAGTTGTGGGTGATATGTGCAAATTATACAAAGTAACAGTTGTTGGAAAATATTCATTTTTTTGGGGAATATTCTTTCTGTCGAAAATATTATATTCGGTAAAGTACAACGGCGCCGAAATAACCAATCAATTGTGGGCCTCACAACAGAATAATTGTCGGATATAGAAAGCGACATAAATAATTTTTTTATAAAATAACGGTAAAACTTTTACAGTTAATTGTTGAAATACCGGGTTAAATGCAAAGTCGACCACTGAATTTTAGTGGTTTTTGGGTATTGAGCCTCTTTCTTCCGATCAACGCAAACTGAGCCCCTTTCTATTCAAAAATTTGGACATTAAACCCCCGGGTGCCACATATGCGTTGACCTGATGACGGTGTCACACGTGGCGTCTACATGGCAGATCTGACGTGGTATTTTATATTGTAATTTTACATGTGAGCATTGTTGACGTTGCTTCTTTTGAATTTTTTTCAAAAACTTACCTTTACACGGATTTGAACTCGCAACCTCACATTTGGAACTTTGGTCATATGACCGCTGGAGCAACATAAGTCAACTATTAATATCTTGCAAGAATTAATCTTTATATCAAAACATTTCATTTCTCCCAAAAAATTAAAATACTACACAGATCCTCATCATGCCTAACATTAGCAGTTGTAGTACTAATAATAATAATAACAATAACAATAATAATAATAATAATAATAATAATAATAATAATAATAATAATAATAATAATAATAATAATAATAATAATAATAATAATAATAATAATAATAACAATAATAATAATAATAATAATAATAATAATAATAATAATAATAATAATAATAATAATAATAATAATAATAATAATAATAATATATAATAATAATAATAATAATAATAACAATAAAAATAAAAATAATAAAATAATAAAATAAAATAAAATAGTAATAATAATAATAATAATAATAATAATAATAATAATAAAATAAAATAAAATAAAATAAAATAAATAATAATAATAATAATAATAATAATAATAATAATAATAATAATAAATAACAATAATAAAATAAAAATAAAATAAGACCGTGGCTATTTACAACAATCTCAAATCACATGTAATTTGTTACTTTTAGGACTGTAGGGGTAAAATAGGCATTTGGGATATTTATAGTGTTAGTAACATTGAAAACCAATGAATTTTTAGCTGTTTCTAATTTAAACAATAAAGTTTGTATTTTTTTTATTATTTTTTTAACTAAATCGTACACCATTTTGCGCTAAAAACTGATTGTTATTTTAAGTTGTCGAAATGTCAGAGTAATAATAATATTTATGTTGTTGTAAATATCCACGATCCTATTTTATTTTTATTTTTTTATTATTATTATTTATTATTATTATTATTATTATTTATTATTATTATTACTTTTACTTTTATTTTTGTTGTTGTTATTGTTAGTATTATTATTTTTATTATTATTGTTATTAGTACTATTATTATTATTATTATTACTATTTTATTTTATTTTTATTTTTATTTTATTATTATTATTATTATTATTATTAATATTATTATTATTGTTGTTGTTGTTGTTATTATTATTATTATTATTATTATTATTATTATTATTTTTATTATTATTATTATTATTATTATTAATGTTATTATTATTATTATTATTATTATTATTATTATTATTATTATCACACGATTAGTTGTGTACATTTATGTATATATCTCAAGACTTTTCATGTACATTTAGTTATTTAAAGTAAATGTATATATATAATCTCTTTGAATTTTAAATATATGTATATATTTAAATATATGAATTTTGAATTTTTGCATCCCATGTCTCATATATGTATGTATCTCTTTGAATTTTAAATATATCTCTACATGTAGAAAGATGATCAAATATTTTGATTCATGTTCTTGAAAGAAATATAATATCTGGCTTCTTGATCATTTAAGTTTGCATGTTGTAGTATATGGTATATAGTGAAGGAGAAGAAAGGAATATATGGGTGAAATCTCATGTTTTGATATAAATATTAATCCTTGCAAAACATTAACAGTTGACCTATGTTGCTTCAGTGGTCATATGACCAAAGTTCCAAATGTGAGGTTGCAAGTTCAAATCCCTACAAAGACAATTTTTTGGAAAAATTTAACAGACGCCACGTTAGCAGTTAACACATGTCAAATTACAATATAAAATATCACGTCAGATCTGCCACGTAGGCGCCATGTGTGCCACATCATCAGGTCAACGAACATGTGGCGTTTGGGGGTTCAAAGTCCAAAATTTTTAATAGAAAAGGGCTCAGTTTGCGTCGCTCAGAAGAAAGGGGCTCAATACCCAAAAACTATTAAAGTTAAGTGATCGACTTTGCATTTAACCCGTTGAAATACCCGGTGATAAAAGTACAATAATATGCGTTATTCAATAGTAGTATGCAATATTTCAAAATATCTCTAATGATTGATTCTTATGTAAGAAGTCACTGAACATTTCATTTAATAATTATCACAGTAGTTACTACATAATATTTAATATTAGTGGTTCAATAATTGCTACAGTGATAATTGCATAATATTGACTTCATAATTGTCACAGTAACAACTAAATAGTATTTCACATTATTAAATTAATAATTGTCATGATACAGTAACTTATATTATTGAAATAATATTATTAAATAGCATTAATGACAATGTCTAGAAAGTTCTGTCAAGGAAAGGGGTTAGGTTATATAATTGAGCGCCAGTAAAGAGAAATCCTTATCGGAAAGCCCTTTCTTTCCTAGGAACGGTATGATTGTCAATATTGTGAGTCTATAATATTAATGGTGAATAAATTATAAAAGATTGAAAATGTGTTAATTAAAGATAAGTAAATATTTGTTTAATTTTGATATAAATGGAGAAATTTAGCACGAGACATTTGTTATAAGTTTAACATATTTTTTTATGAAGCCATAATTATCTCCCGATAAGTTATTCATTCAAATAAATTATTATAATATTATATAATATAATTTTATAAATTCTAACTTTTTAAATAGTAACATTATTAGAATTGCAGCATGTGAATAAAAATGCAGGTAATCATTCTGGTATTGAATTTTCTTAGCCTTAAGGATAAGAATTCAAATTGGAATTTTATATCTATTTTTTAGTTAACTAAACGTGTGGGAATTCTTTTGTTAATTTTTTTCAAACATAGCATGTTATCCATTAAGTTTGTCAAACACAACATGTTTATTAAGCAATTTGGTCAGATTTTGGGTGCTCTCCCTAACCCTATAAATAGGTTGCTCAGTTAAGCAATGAAACTTTCACCAGAATCAGAAAATTCTTCTTCTATAATATTGTACGTATTTATTTCGAGTATAAGGATACTTTGAGTGTAGCTAATAGTGTGAGATTTCCCCAAGATAATTTTCGTTATACCAGTCAAATATAGTCTTCTACTAAGGTAAAAGATGTTGTTTTCTTTTAAATCTCGTAAGGAATATCATTTTCTTTCATATTTCATATTATGTAAGTGTTATTATTTAAATTCATATTCTTAAATCTAAACTTATTATGGTTAGTATTGCTTCTATAATTCCTGAAATGATTAGAAATTCTTTAAGTTTGCGCTTCATTTAATATCATTTCACTGAAATATTGGTCTAAACTTTCTTATTAAATTTTAAATCTTTTCATTTCGGGGTACTTTTTGTAAGACCCCAACTTATTATGAATAAAATTAAATTTTCTCTATTTATTATCTTGAAATAATGAGTTAATTTGATATAATACTTTGGTTATGGGTGAAATGTATAAATTTTACAAAATAAGCAAGTGATTATAAAATATTCATTTTTGTCGGGGAATATTCGTTTGGTCGTGGAATATTCTTGTTGTCGGGAAATATTCGTACGACGGCGCATCCATTCGTGGGCCTCATAATGTAATAAGCTGTTGGATGAAGAAAACGACAAGTTTGAGTTTTTATAAATAAAGGCGTAGTTATTCACAGGTTAACAATCGTTGGAATACGGTGGGTTAAAATACGATGTCGGCGTGGTTGTCAAGAAAGACACCAGTATTACATGATATTTTGAATTATTGATTCTTATGTAAAATGCACTACTCAATAATTGTTATTATTAATTCTTTCAAAATTTTATTTTATTGATTCAATAATTGTTGCGTTGATATTTTATATTATTGTTATTTCAATAATTGTCTCTGCACAGTATTTTCCATTATCAGATCAATAATTCATATTATTTGAATAATATTATTAAATAGCATTATTGACAATGTCTAGAAAGTTCTGTCTAATGAGAGGTTTGGTCACCTAATTGCGCTCTAGTAAGAAAAAATCCTTATTGGAAAGCCCTCTTTTTCTTGGGAACGGCCTGGTTGTCATTATTGTGATTTTGTAATATTATTTGTGAATAATTATTTATTGATTTATATGATAAGGAAATATTTATTTTATGTGGCTATTAATGTTGAGGTGTTTTATCGGTATTTTTGTTTTAAATGGAGGTATTAAAAATTAAATCGATGTTCTTGAGATATATTATGTGAGTTATAATTTTTAATCCCAATAGTTGGATCGTTGTGATTTTTAGATATGTTATACATATATAAGTTAAGTATATGTCCATAAATTTTGAACCGTTAAAAATGAAGGTATGATTTGTTATGAATTTTAAGAGGTGACTTATTCGAAAATTATGTTATAAATGATTTTTGGTAGAAAATTCTAGAATTGAGTGGGCCCCACTTTTGGTTGCTGTGAAATGTGCTCAAATTTTATTTCAAATGTGGTGAGTGGAAATAGTAGCAGTAAAAAAGCCATCGTGTAGAGCAGTCAAGTCTGCTTGAAGTCTTAAGATTTTCCTATAAATAGGTGCTTAGGTTAGAATTGAAAATCACACCAGAAACATAAGCTTTCTCTCTTTCTCTCTTTATATTATCGAGCGTATTTTGTGAGTATATTTAGATACTTTGAGAGTTGCTATTCAGTACAATTTTCATTTAGCATCACATCCGACCTTTCATTCCGAAGTACTGTTTCTTTGAGGTAAGGGATGTTATTTTCTTCTTAAATGATATTATTTTCTTCAATATCATTATGCCGAGATATTGTTATGAATTTTATTATAGAATTTCTACCTTTTTGTGTCGGGATTACTATTCACGTATACGACACTATTCACAAATACAACACTATTTACCGAAAAATAAAATTTTCTCTTTTTCATCCCAGATGTCTTTAATGGTTACTATCTTTAATTGTATCCATGTTTTGATCTTTATTTTTGAATTCTACTTCACACTTGGTTATTATGGAGTATTATTGAATTTGGATAAACCGATATACGAATCCCTAATATTTGTCCTTCTGTCTCACTGAATTCGTTCCCTAAAATGTTTTTCATCATCCTCAGTCCTTAATGGTGATACTTGATGAATATCTTTGGCCTCTAGTGCAAAGATGAATGATTACCTCATGAATATCTTTGGCCCGTAGTGCAAAGATGAACAGGTGTTGAGATGAACATGATCAACTGGTGATATGAAATGAATATCTTTGGCAGAAGCACAAAAGATGAATATTTGATTCAAGATGTATATTGATTGATGTTACAGGGATAAAATATTGACGATGGACTTTTAAATTCATAGATGATAGTAGATTTCATTCTCTACTTAACTCTTCTAATGAATTGTTGTTTCCGCTGCAGTTGTTGATCTAAAATTTGTTGTCGATTATATTCTATCAGATTTTTCCCTATTGAAGACTAAGAATAATTTGTTGTATATTATCTTAGTCATAATATTCTTTACTCTTTAGTTGAGCTCACCCTTTTCCTTTTGTTCCATTTTTTTCTTCTCGTAGCGAGAACATAGCGAGGAACCAATCGGGTATAGAGTGATGGTCCTAGACAGTTGTTTTAGCGATCCTCACTATTTTTGTAAAATAGTGCATCAATAATTGTAATGAGGACTTTATTTGGGTGTGAATATTGTCTAGAAGACAATATTTGTATTTGAACTCACAGTATGTGTTGTTGTATTTTGCACGACAATTGTAATAAAGTTGTAATTATTTTCTGTACCATGTATTTGGCGACTCAGAATGGGTGATGTATACCTATTTTGGGGGCGTCACATTTTTCATCTATGATACTATTTATATCAGGGTACTATTCACTATGGGTACTATTAATGCCAGAATACTATTCATCCGGGATACTATTCATGATGGAGTACTATTCACGATGAAATTTAGTTTTTTTTCTTTGTCCAAATTATCTTTGAAATATGAATCTTAAATATTATTCTTGGATTTTACTCCACAATTGGTTATCATGTTGACAGTTTGGACATTCTTAAACTCTGGATAAATTAAATTATAAATATCTAATATTTATCCTTGATTTTACTTGTATTCATCCTATATCATTGTCATCATCCTCATGTTTAAATTTGTGGTGGAAAGTTATCGAAAAGATGAAATATTGATTGGTATGATTATGACCAGGAATTGTGTATTGGTATAATCATGACCTTTAATGTTACAAGCAAAGGCCTGTGGTGAAAGTTCTCTTTGGCCCGTAGTGCAAAGATGGATGGTTGTTTGGTATGATCATAACCATTGGTGATACAAATGAATATCTTTGGCCCGCAGTGCAAAGATAAAATGTTGATTTGTATAATTATTGATTGGTGTTACATGGATAAAATATTGATGATGGACCCTTAAATCATAGAAGATAGTAGACATTATTTTCTACTTGACTCTTTTAATTGATTGTTTGTTTCGCTACAATTGTTGATCTAAAATTTGTTGTCCATTATATTTTATCTGATTTATCATTGTTGAAGGCTAAAGATAATCTATTCCTCATTATCTTGTTCATAATATTATTTACTGGGCTATTTGAGCTCACTCTTTTCCTTTTTGTTTCATTGTTCTTCTCAGAAAATAAAAATGTAACTGAGACTAGTCGGAGAGTGGAGTAATGGTCCGAGATAGTTACTATAGAAGTTGTAACACCCCCAAATTTGGATACGTGATACCTTAGATCCGGTGCATTACGATCCAACCTTCATCTGATTATTTATAACTTTTATTCATAAATTAATGAATACAACTTCGCTTTGATGCTAAATAGGATATTAATTCCTTCTATTTTCAGGATCTATGTAACGACCCCAAAGCTTTAATAAGTCAATTCTCAATCTTGGTTATTAACCATTATCTTTACATCATATTTGATGTTATACATAATAATATGAAATAATTAAAACTTTTCTGTATTCTTTATTTATTTTCTTGAATCACAACCATTAATAATTACAAGTCCTTGAATCGAATTTATGCTATGATTTGATTCATCAGAGTTATATTATAGGACTTCACATCCGAATTCGATATCCTAATATACCGAGTAATTATGGTTTTACAACTCTACATGAGTTTAACATCGAAACAACTATCAAGTGCATCATCTAAAACCCAAAACATGATTCACAACAATATCTTCAGATAAACAAATCAATCTTCTCGTGTTACTATTGATTTCTATCATTCAAGTAGCACGTAACGTTACCTTGAATCCTTAACCTGCAAAAATGGTTAGTTGTAAGGATGAGTTCGACGGCTCAACAAATCTAACAGTTTTCATAGTTTTTATGATCACATAGCACATAATATCATGCTTAGTTTACACAATCATAATCATTTAAATTCACTACGCATGCCGCTTCTCATATGACAAGTATAAATACTAATTTCTTAAATATGCAGTCAAAGATTGACTTTCTAATTTCCTACATATCTCATAGGTATTTCGACAATTCATGTCATAACATAATTCAATTCATACATATCTCATATGCATTTCATACATTCAATTCAACGTTCCACATCATAACATATTTTAGTTAACAATTATCAAATTCATAGAGCAAATAGGAACTGAAAGACTTATCTGGCTCGTAGATTATCAACTACAATTTAACTGATTATATTTATCTGCACTTCGTGTATTCCTACACAATTGTATAATAATGAATTCATACCCATCAGTCACATACATTCATATATTCTTAATGTAATAATAAATTTTATATTGTTTCATTTCATTTCATCAATATACTCTTAGGATAGCTATGTTTCTAGTCTATTCCACTCTCATGCTTATTCTTTCAAAACAATCTTATTTTATCTTTTATGGTCTTTAAGAAATATATATAGACATACTCTAAAGTCTACATAATTAACAAACTATTCTTGACCACTCTGCAGCACAGCGCGACCGCGCTAAAAATATGCTTGGGAGTGGCGCGGCCCTGCTACTCCCTGCCAAAACCAGAACTGAAATTTTCAAGGATGCAGTTTTCTTAATAGCACCTTAATATCTTTGAACACAATATAAACACATAATGACATGGTTTAGAACAAATTTGGTTTCCCACGCTTGTTAACGTTGAGGTTAACTTCTAAAACTTTTAGTTTCTTTTGCATTTCTTTGTTCAACTAGGATTAACATGTTCAATAGTCTATTGACCAAATTGAACACCTTCTCAGGTATCTAAAATAGACTTTGAGATAAAACTCGAATCAAGCATACAACTTCCTTTTCAAAACTCTTTTAACCAAGATTAGATAGGTTCATTCAACAAGGGACTCACTATATTAACTATTAAGTCGCATAAGGATACTAAAGAATCCTTAATACACATGCTTATGTGTATCAAACTCATTTACACATAGTTAGTATAGTCCTTACTTTAAAACATGCTTGAATAGCTTATGTCATGCTTAACTAATTGGATGCACATATCAGTCATGCTTAAAGGCATAAAAAGTAGTATCATGCTTGAACATAAAGTCAGAATCCAAGGACACAATGTTCATCGTTTTTCAAAACTTATAAGTTTTATTTTAAAACTCATGCTAAACCGAACTAATATGCAAAGTAATTTCAAATCATATTATATATGCCCAAGCCATATATGCATGCTCACCTGTATATAATTCATTTACACCTAGGTTGAATAGTTTAACATTTGAAATCTCATTTTAAACCATGCTTGAAAAGTCTAAATCATGCTTAGCTAGATGATGAACATATCCGTCATGTCTAGAGGCATAAAATACACTAGCATACATGCTTGAAAGGCCAGAACTTAAAGGATATAAGGTTTGTCATGGTTTACTTTTTAAAACTTCAAGTTTTCCATTTTAAAATCATTATAAACCAAGCTAATGCAACTCATTATTGCAAAGCAATTTTAAACCACATGCTAGATCCCTTTACATACTTAGTTAAGTCAAACTAACATGCTCGGAATATCAGAAGACAAACAAAATTGGAATTCAAGACTGACATATAGCGCGGTCGTGCCACTCAGTACAAGCCTAGACAAGGCTTCTGTTTCTGCAGATTCCAGACCAAACAACCATTACATTTTCATTTATTATGCTCAAAACATTACATTGACACATAATACACATGTAAACTATGTTAACACCATAACACTCAATTTTTAACCCACTTAACAGAGAATTTAGGAGAATTCTGAGAATTTATCAAACTTTAGAATTAAGAACATGTATGATAGTAAGGTTATCTCTTGAAGCTTAAATGACTAGATATTGTCCCCCAGACTTCTGATTACATCTCAAATTCAGCAACCTCACTTAAATATAATATTGCTCTCTCTCTCTCTCTATATATATATATATGGAACTTATCAGACAAATGAGCAAATTGAATTTGAGAAGAGGATACTGCTATTTACAAAGGATCCATTACCCAAATTTGGGTTTTACACATTAAATCAAACTAAGAGAATATAAAAGAAGCCATTGGATTGAAGGAGTTTGGTGAAAAGAAGTTAACTACTCCCTCTCTTTCATTCATCGGCTCATTATTGTAGCTATGAACAATAATAATGAATAGGATAGGCCAATGGCCTAAACACGGCAGTTGAATGGAGTGTGACACTGATATTGGGACAAGCTACATCACTTCTTTACTTATCAATAAAATAAACCTCATTCTACTAAGGTTAATTCCTTTTGGGCTCATTAAGTCAATTATAATGACTTAATATTACTATTATGTTAAGTTATGGACATATACACATATATATTTACACACCCACATATATGAATGTATATTCGTACTTTAAACATACACCAATACATATACTCATGTACCCCATGTACATTGATTTATTCCAAATAATATTTAAATTGAGCTACAATTTAGTTGGGTACTAACAACCCATTATTTTTAATAACACTTATTATTCTAATCACACATAAATACTCCAATGATTAATTAATATCAACCACTTATTTCCTTGAAATTAATTCTCTTTTAATAATTTCAATTAAACCTTAAGTTAGTTTAACTTTAATAATCATGCCACACAAGGCTCATTTATTCAAACTTACTCAAGCTTATTATGTAATCTCAATAGTTACCAAAATATCAGGGTATAGGTCATGTTTAGCTTTTCCCTAATTCCAATTCCTTTAATATTCCTTTAACATAAAGTTTGTGTGACATACTTTACTTTAATACTAAATTATTTAACTTACCTAGAATAATTATACACTTATGAACTTATACTTATAATACCTTTATTTAAAAATAATCATTACCCTTAAAATAATTAACCTTTACTCCATTATTTAAATTATACAATTATAAGTGTAATTATTCGATTGTCCTAAGACAACTTATTCAATATTTACATTTAGCCACATCTTAAATATTAATCTAATATATAAATCTCTAACCAATATTCACTTATAGATATATTGGTTTTCTTCTATTATTCATCACTTATTTTCCATTAATATCTTTCAAATATTACACCTTTTTATATATTACCATACTATGTAATATAGTAAAAATAACAATCTTAATTAACATATTCCTTTCATCCTTTTATGCAAAACACATATATTAATTCACTATCTTATGTAAGTGAATTATCCTTTTCATTCAATTTACTATCATGTCATTTGTCACACAAGGCTTTAGCATTATATTATAATATTACATAATATAACTTAATTAACCAATATTTATTCCAGGTTAATTAATTTCCATAATTATTTCTCATTCAATTCATGATTTGATATCTTAATCCATTCATGGATAATTTGAATATCAAATATGACCCATATGATTACATATTAGCCACTAATATACAAATTCTAAAGTTCAAATTACACAAACTCATCCTGAATTGTCTGCAGACTAGCGCGACCGCGCTAGTCTTAGGCTTAAAAGTGGCGCAGTCGCGCCACCTCAAGTTCAGACGCAGACATGTTCTACTTCAACAGAAACAGAAAATGAACTCACAAATCCTTTAACATGCTTCCTATATGCTAACTAATTATACCAGCTAACCAAAATCAATCTCCTCTTTGATTTTACAATATCAATTACTACATTCTTCAATAATTTAAAGATTAAACTGCAAGTTAAAGCTCTACTTTCTTTAATAGTTTAATTAACTATTAAAATCTCACATATATATAATTCTTTCCCACCAAACCATATAATCCAAAATATATAACGCATATATATTCTTATTTGAACCCGACACATGTCATAATAATAATTTTATTTAGTAAAATTTTATTTTAATAATTTCTGAAAATTCGGGTTATCATAAAAATCTTCTCGATGTTGTGATATAGTGTGATTATAACTGTAATGAGAACTTAATTTGAGTTTGGATATTATCGTATTATGTATGGTACAATATTTGTATTAAAACTCACAGTATGTGATCGTATTTTGCACGACAGTTTAATAGTTGTAAATAGGAAGATTTATATTTGAATTCTGTATTTTAACGACTCAAGATGGGTTGTGTGGACCTATTTTGGGGGCGTCGCACGTATAATCTATTTTTATCAAGTTCTTCAAATTTTGTTTTTAGTTTATCACAAATGCATCTGAGTTTGTAAGTGAAGTTGATAGTAGTAAATTTGAAATTTTTATCGTTGTGAGAAAAAGATGTTTTTCTTATTAACATTTTCATAGGTCTATTTTGTCATCACTACACCAAGGACAGATATCATAAACGATGATAAATGGGATCTAGATGATGATATATGTCGAGGTCACATATTAAATGTAATGCCCAATACCCTTTTTGATGCATACCACAATTTGCCGACTGCCAAAAAGTTATGGACACAACTGTAGGAGGGGTACATGAAGGAGGACGCAACAAGTAAGAGATTTATTGTTTCCAAATTTAATAATTATAGAATGATTGACTCACATACTATTATTGATCAATTTAGTGAAATAAAAACTATTCTTGGTCAATACACTCAACACAGATTACACATGGGTAAGGAAATAATAATCACATCCATTGTAGACAAATTGCCACCCACTTGAAAAAATTTCAAGAATAATCTCAAACACAAATAAGAGAGCCTTACTCTTGAAGAGTTAGGAAATCATCTATGTATTGAGGAGGACTTGCAAAAGAAAGCAAGGAAGAAATGTCCAAAATTAATGTTGTGGAGGAAGATATGGACAACACGTCTTTAGATTCTCGCAAGAGAAAGCGATTTTCGACCCAGCATGATAAGGAAGTTAAACACAACAATAAGAACAAGAAAAAGAATATAGGCCTCTATTTCAATTGTGGCAAAATAGGACATCTAAAGAGATATTGTCGTTTCCTTAAGAAAAAGGACAAATAACCAGAAATTTTGGTCGTTATCTTAGAGGGAAATGTGCTTCAAAATAGTGATGCCTGGTGAATAGATTTTGGTGCTACAAAACATGTATGCGAAGACAAAAGGTTTTTCAAAATCTATGAACTAGAATCAAATAGTGTTGTCCTACTCATGAGAAATTCATCTACTACTACTGTTTAAGGGAAAGGAAATGTGCAAATAGAGTTCACATATGGAAAAGTCCTTACTCTCACTAATGTATATCCTGTCCTGAAATTCGGAAGAACTTAATTTTTGATAGCCTTTTAAACAAAAATGGGTTCAAACTAGTATTTGAGGTTGATAAATTAGTATATTCAAATGGAGGTGCATTTGTTGGAAAGAGTTATTTGTATGAGGGGATGTTCAAATTTAATATTATTAATAAAATAAATAATTCTGCTTATATTGTTGAGTCTTCTTCTTCATTTTAACATAATCGTTTAGGACATGTTAATTCTAGAAGAATGCATGATATGGTAAAATTATATTTACTTCCTAAAATTGATAATTATATGAATAAATGTAGAACTTTCATGCTAACTAAGATTACTAGAAAACATTTTGTTAGTGTTGAAAAAATTTGAATATATTAGATTTGATACATAGTGATTTATGTGATTTTCACGCTACACTGTCTCTAGGAGGAAAAGAAATATTTTTTAACTTTTATTGACGATTAGAGTGGATTTTGTTGTTGAATGCCATGTTATCTTATTCTGGCCTTAGACAATAATTTTGGGGTAAAGTGCTACTAATAGCAAACCACATATTAAACTGAATCCACAAAAGGAAATAAGGTTACACCTTATGAATTATGGAAGAAAAGAAAATCATATTTGAGTTATCTCAAAGTTTGAGTATGTAGAGCTATTGTAAGAGTTTCTGAACCTAAAAAGAAAAGCCTAGGTAAAAAAGGAATAGTGTATATTCCTTGGTTATGCGCATCAAAGTTAGACATATAAATTCTTGGTGATTGAACCAAAAAGTTACTATTTTATAAATAGTAAAATACCATTATTTAATCTCGAGATACTTTATTTTATAAAAGTATGTTCAATTTACTACCTAAAACCATTGCAATTGAAAATGAACAACCAAAAAGTTCAACCACAGAAGTGGAAGTAGATGAACCTAACTTAAGAAGAAGCAAAAGAGTAAGGATTACAAAAATATATGGACTAAATTTTCATATGTACCTAGTAAAAAGAACTAGAGAAAGTATAAGTAATTCAATTTTAATTGTCTTTAATATAGAATATGACCCTCATACTTTTGAAGAAACAATGAAATCTCAAGATGCTTCTTTTTGGAAAGAAGCAATCAATGAAGAGATGGACTCTATTCTGGGAAATAAAACTTTAAAATTAGTAGACTTACCTCCAGGTAATAAATATATTGGTTGCAAATAGATCTTTAAAAAGAAGTTGAGAGTTGATGGAACAATTGATAAATTTAAGGCAAGATTGGTGTCTAAAGGATTTTTCCAAAATGAAAGTTTTGATTACTTTGACACATATGCATCGGTTGTAAGAATAGCCATAATTAGATTATTTATAACTTTAACTTCAATACACAAGCTTGTAATCCATCAAATGGTTGTAAAAACAACCTTCTTAAATAGAGAATTAGATAAAGAGGTTTAAATAAAGCAGCCTGAAGGCTTCATAGTTAAAGGACAAGAGAATAAAATTTGTAAATTGGTCAAACCATTGTATGGGCTTAAAGAAGCTCCAAAGCAATGACATGAAAAGTTTGACGAAACTATTCTTTCAAATGAATTTAAAATTAATGAATCAAACATGTGTCTGTACACATGATTCGTTAATGGAAAAGGTGTCATCATTTGTTTATATCTGGATGACATGTTGATATTCGGCACTGACCTAGAACAAGTGCAGAATACTAAAAACATTTCTTTCAACGAATTTCAACATAAAAGATATGGATGTTACTGATGTAATTTTAAAAATTAAAATTATAAGAAACGATGAGGGTCTGACCTTAACACAATCTCACTACATTGAGAAAGTGTTGAAAAAGTTTGGACATTTAGAAAGCACACCATTCGATAATAATATCAAGTTGTCTAAAATGATGGTAGATTTATTGCTCAATTAGAATATTCTAGAGCAATTAGATGTTTAATGTATGTCATAATGTGATGCCCCCAAAAATAGGTATTCATCATCAGTCTTGGGTTGCCAGATACATGGTACATAAATTCAAATACAACTTAATTATACAGCAGTCGTGCAAAATACGACGACATATATACTGTGAGTTTCAATACAAATATTGTAACATATATAATACGACAATATTCATACTCAAATTAATACATGTCATATAAAGTACAACATCATATATTTCAAGTCTCTAAAGGGACACGAGAAGATTTATGTTCTCTTCATTTTACTGCGGTGCACTTTTGACGTTTTCAGGGTTTAGTTCTCATCACCCTATTGTTGTTCACCAAAATCAATTATTAAGTGACGTATAAAATATGACACACACATCTTAGGTTCTCAATACAATTATATATTGCATGTTATGCCATAGTGAGGACTACTAATGCTATCATCTGGACCGTCACTCCGTTTCCCGACTAGTCCTGGGTATGTTCTCATTTCCTGAAGAGAACAGTGAAAGAAAGGGTGAGCTCAACTAGCCCAGTAAGAAATATTATGACTAAGATAATACAAAATAAATTATCATTAGCCTTCAAAAATGTTAAACTGATAAAATATAATAGACATCAAGTTTAACTTCAGCGGAACAAGCAATCCATTAGAAAAGTCAAGTAAAGCATAAAATTTACTATCTTCTATGATTTAAAAAGTTTTTCATCAACTTAATCGCTGAGAATCAGCTTAATAAATAAACCACATCATCAAGTCATCCCTGTTTTACGAACCAAGGAAATTCATTAAATTATCAAGGGTCATGACTATACCGAATAATCCCTGGTCATAATCATACCAAAAACTATCCATCAATGCACTACAGGCCACTGAGGACTTTTACCACATCATTCGTCACATTACGGTCATGATTATACCGAATAATCCCAGGTCATAATCACACCAAGTCCAACTATGCACGTAAGCCAAAGATGACTTTTATCACAATATAAACATGAGAATGATGACAATGATATAAGCATTAATCAAACGAAAACAAGGATAGATATTAAAAACTTTAAATTTATCCAAATATTATAAACTCATAATCTAATATTATTAATATTATAACAATATTATAATCACTTCTTAAACTCATAAACAATTTATTTCAATTGTCTACACTTTACCAAATAATGCATTTAATCATTCAAAAATGCCATACTCATAAGATTTTATCACCAATGATCAAATCCCTTATTAAAAATCTGCATATACCCTATATAGGATTCCCAAGCCATAAAATCCTATTTTCCAACTTTGTTACTTCACATAACATGTTTAACTCATTTACTCATAACTAGATCATTTTCATGAAAAATACCAAATCAGTCCCAAAAATATTTCTTTTCTGGGGTTTAGCAGAATATAGTCCCATATTGAACATATATTTTTCTCGGAATTTTTAAAATTCATTTCTAATTAATTCCTTAACAAATTAGCTACCTCAAGTTTAACTCCAGAAATTCCCAAATCTTGGCAGCATCTTACACATGTTAACGTGATCTTCCAGTTTAAATTTCATGGTCATCGGAGTTATAGAACTCCAGTTATAGCATTTTTCGTCGGAAAAACCTAAATATTGAAATGGTCATAACTTGCTCATATTAAGTCGGAATGAGCTCATTTTTGGACAGGAGGTACTTTATACCATATATTTCCATGTCCCAAAAGGCCAGAATTTTTCTCACGAATTAAGTGGCCGAAATAGCCCTTTTAAACTTCTGGGTAGTAGCCTTTTCATAATTTAAAGCTTTTGACTCTTTTGCTAAAATCAGTCCACACGGAAATCTACAATACCTTTTACAGTGATTCCACTTGGATAAGTTAGAAAACTCATAAATCTAACTCTAGAACTTGACCACACTCAAAAATTCAAAATATAATAGGAGATATGGTCAATTGAATTTCATGTTTCATTTTCACCAAAATCTGATTTTCAACCCTTTGTGATTTCTATAAAACTTTCATGTTTTCACATAATAACCAACATAACTCATCATGACATTGACATAATAATTCAATAAAACAAGTTTCAAGAATTAATTTATCCATGAACCAATAAAGTCCAAATTGTCAACATGATATTGCTTTGTGGAGAAAAATTCAAGAATGCTCAGAAGAATATTTCCATGAAAAGATACTGGATGAAGCGCAAATATCCAGGATATTCCACTAATTTCAAGGAATATAGAAGCCAAAGCTTTAACCAACTGTGTATAATAGAATATATGAAACTGCAAATGGATTTTCACCCGTCATGCGGTAATCCACGTAAACAGATCATTTCCATAATTTAATAAGGAATGAATACAAAGGATCATTCACCATGCATATGGTAATCCACATACGTATATGTTATTCCAATGAATAATAAAGAATGGAATAACAAAAGGATTCACCATGCGTGCGATAGATCTGCATGCATGTGTTATTATTCCAAATGAATAAATAAGAATAGAACTAGGTCATGCCAGAATCATGCATGCATGTGATATTCCGGCCGAATAAATAAAGAATGGAATAACAACAAAAATCACCATGCATGCGATAGACCGCATGATGAGTTATTCCAACAGAATAGTAAATAATGGAACCAGTCGTCACGCAAACTCACGAGATGTGATATTCCGCGTAATAATAAATACTTAATAATAAATAATGAAACCAATCAAATGCGTAAATGCATGCATGTGATATTCCAATGTAATAATAAAGAACGGAACCAGTCGAATTTAAATTAAGACCGACAAGATATTCCAACAGAATAATAAGAATGGAATAACAACATAATTTTACCATGTATGCGGTACTTGGCATAAACAGGTTATTACAACAGAATAATAAATAATGGAATAACAATAGCTCTCTTCATGAATACGAAAGAAATAATACCCCTTACGAGTACAACAAATAATATCCCTTACCTTAGAAGAAACTGGATATAGGAGTAGTGAAGTAGCGAAATACTTTTCTTCTTTCTCTACTATAGTTTCTCTCTAGAGTTTCAATGAATTCGTAAGAAATAATGAAGGAATGAACTTTTATTTATAGGAGAATGGACTCCAATAATAAATTAATTCTGAACGGTCCGTATTGATTTACTTTTTAAACCAGACGGTCAGTTTGGTTTACTAATAAAACAAAATCTTTTAAATAAAATATAATATATTCTATTTATAATCTAATAAAACGAATAACTTTATAAAAGTATTACATTTTATATAAAAAAGATTTTATTATCAAACACTATGTAGGCCTTATACAAATACTATACATAATAAAATATAATATATTCTAATTATTGTCTAATAAAACAAATAACTTTATGAAAGTATTATGTTTTATATAAAAAGATTTTACTATGCAAAATACTATGCATAATAGAATATAATATATTCAATTTATAGTCTAATAAAACGAATAAATTTATAAAAGTATTCTGTTTTATATAAAAAGCTTTTCTATTTTATTACATTAATAATACTAATAAAACAAAACTTCATTATCATTATTATAATTCACACTGTTAATCGACCAGGTCGTTCCCAGGAAAGAGGGGGCTTTTCAATAAGGATTTCTCCCTATTGGCGTGCAATTAGGTAACCAAACCTCTCCTTAGTAGAACTTCTAGACATCGTTAATATTGTAAATAATAATATTAATAACTTCGTCGTCTCAATTATTGATTTAATAATATCTAAAATATTGACAATAATTAAATCAAATAACGTGAGATACTATGCAACAATTACAATAGCAATAATTGAACATGTGACGCCCCCAAAATTAGGTATACATCACCCATCTTTGGTCGCCACTTACATGGTACAAAATTTAAATACAACTTATTAACATAACGCTGTATACAATACTGACATAAATCGTGAGTTTAAATACAAATATCGCCTACTAGATATTATACAAACTCAAACAAAAGTCCTCATTACGATTATTATCACACTATTTTACGTAATAGTGAGGACTACTAATGCTATCTTCGTGACCATCACTGCTTTTCCGACTCGTCCCAAATATATTCTCATTTCACGAAGAGAATAAAGGAAAGAAAGGGTGAGCTCAACTAGCCCGATAGAAATATTATGACTAAGATAATGCGAATAAATTATCAATAGTCTTCAACAATGTTAAACCGATAAAATACAATAGACAACCAAGTTTAATCTGCAATTTGAATATCAATCCATTAAAAGAGTCAAGTAGAAAATAAAGTCTACTATCTTTTAGGTTTTAAAAGATTTTTCATCATCAAGTATAAATTTTGAGACTCACTTTTAATAAATATTCCACATCATCGAATCACCCCGCACTACTACGGCCAAGGATATTCTTTAGTATCACGACCACAATTATTCATGCACTACGGGCCAAGAATATTTGTGTATTCATTAATGGTCATGATCATGCCAACAACCGTCCACCAATACACTACTACCATCGAGGATTTTTATCACATCATTTGTAACATTACTACCATGATTACACCGAATAGTCTCTCGTCATAATCATACCAAGTCCATCTATGCACTACGGTGCCACGAGATGACTTTCAACATAATATAAACATGAGGATGATGACATATGATATAAGAATTCAATAAAACAAGTTCAAGAATTATTTTATCCGGGAATTATTAACGTCTAAATTAGTAAAATTCAAGAATGATCAGAAGAATATTTCCATGAAAAGATACTGGATGAAACGCAAATATCAAGGATATTCTACTAATTTCATGGAGTATAGAAGTTAAAGTTTTAACCAATTTGGGTATAATAAAGAATGGAATAACAAAAGAAATCACCATGCATGCGATACTTAGCATAGATGCGGAGTTATTCCAATGTAATAATAATAACGGAACCAGTCGTGAAATTCACAATTCGGCTGTGATGTTCCAAAGAATAATAATAAAGATGGAACCCGGATCCGGTAAAAACACATGATAGGATATTCCAACAGAATGATAAAGATTTTAACCAGTCCGTGTAAAACACATGAGCATGGATGTTCAGCAGAATAATAATAAAGATTTTAACCAGTCCTGTAAAACACATGATGAAAGATATGTTCCAATGTAATAATAATAAAGATTTTAACCCGGTCCTGTAAAACACACGAGCATGTGATGTTCCAATGTATAATAGAAGAATGTCACCAAGTATAGGTAAACCAGCAGATCAAAAGTTATTCCAATGTAATAATAAGCAATGGAATAACAATGCTTCTCTTCATGAATAAGAAAGAATAACACCCTTACTTTTGGTAGGAGATTGAATATCGCAGCAGCGAGTAGTAATAAAAATACTTTTCTTCTTTCTCTCTTATTCTTTCTATACTTTCTCTCTATAGCTTGAATGAATTAAGTGAAAATAATGAAGCCCTAGGCCTCTATTTATAGAAGATTTCTAAACTTAGACCTGCCGTGTGAAAAGGCAAGTGGCTTGACGACTAATGATGTGAAAAGAAAAGTTGTTTGAAGCCTGTAATGTGAAATGACAAGTGGTTCGACGCCTGTAATGTGAAACGACAAGTGGTTCGACGTCTGGTAAAGGTAATTACTATTAACGAAGGTAAATACTATCGACGAAGGTAAATACTATTCACAAGGGTAATTACTATTGACGAAGGTAATTACTATTAGCGAAGGTAAATACTATTCACAAGGGTAATTACTATTGATGAAGGTAAATACTATCGACGAAGGTAATTACTATTCACAAAGGTAATTACTATCGACGAAGAGACTCTTAGATGATGACATATATGAGCCCCCATAAAATAATCAAACTTACCACAAATCATAACACATATTTAATTTTTCAACAATTATTAATCATTTATAACTTGTCGTCTCAATTATTGATTTAATACTATAACATATTATGCGATGAATCGCGACAATAATTGAATCAATAATATAAGAGATATGATGCGTGAATTATCAGTAGCAATAATTGAGCGTAGGCGAGTGACTTCTCACGTAAGCATCAATAATCAATACCGTGTCTACTACGCAACCACGCCAGACATCGTATTTTTTTACCACCGGTAGTTTCAATAGTTTTAATTCGGTAACACCTCCGCCATTATTTTTATAAAATATTTTTGTCGCTTTTCTCGATCCGATAATAATTACATTAGGGGTCCACTAATGATTGAGTAGTTGTCATTTAATATTCCCTAAAAGAATATTCCCAGGCCAAACGAATATTTTATAACAACTTGCATACTTTGCAAAATTTTAAATATTACCCACAACTATAACATTATATCAAATTTATTCCATAATATTCAAAAATAATATTTATAGAAAAATTCATCTTTATTTATAAAAGTTGGGGTCTTACAACCTCCCTTCTTATGAAATTTCATCCCTCGAAATTAGGGTACGATACACTGGTATGTCGAAGAGGTAAGGATACCTTGATTTCATTTGATTCTAACTCCCAAGTCATTTCCTCAACATCGTGGTTCCTCCACAAAACTTTGACTTGAGGTATAACCTCGAGCGTAGAATATGTTCCTTCTTATCCAAGATTTGAACAAGAACCTCTTCATACGTCCAAATCTTCCGCTATTTCGTCCTGGTTCTAACTCAATAATGTGGTTCGGTCTTTATCATATTTACGTAACATGGATATGTGAAAACGTTATGAACACGAGACATATTTGGCGGTAAAAGCGAGTCTATAGGCCACGCCCTACTCGATCGAGGATTAAAATGGACCGACGAATCGAGGATTAAGTTTTCCTCTCTTTTCAAATCTTGTAACTCCTTTCCATGGAGCAACTTTTAACAACACACGATCTCCTATATCGAATTCCACGTCCTTTCGATGAAGATCAAGATAACTCTTTTGTAGATTTTGTGAGATTTTTATCGTTGTCGGATCGTTTGAATCTTTTCCGTAGTCATACGTATCAACTCCGGTCCCAACAACGTTGCTTCACCCACCTCATCCCAAAGATACCGAGAACGACACTTTCTTCCATACAACGCTTGAATGGAGCCATGTCAATACTTGCTTGATAACTCGCTGTTGTTGTAGGAAAACTCCACCAATGGTAAGAACTTGTCCCAACTCCCTTGAAATCAAGGACACAGAGTCTTAATAGATCTTCAAGAGTTTGAATAGTCCTCTCCATTTGTCCGTCTGGTTCGAGGATGATATGCCGAGCTAAACCGTAAGTCTGCGCTTCATAGCTTTTGCAAACTAACCCAAAATCGTGAAGTGAATCTTGGGTCTCGATCGAAACTATGGATACCGGCAGATACCATGAAGTCTTACAATCTCGTTTATGTACATACGAGCAAGACGCTTCAAGTGTATAAGTTTCTCGTGTCAGTAAGAAATGAGCGCGACTTGGTCAATCTATCAACAATGACCCAAATCGCATCAATGCCTTGAGAAACCTTAGGAAGACCGTGAATGAAATCCATGGTAATGTGCTCCCACTTCCATTCCGGAATTTCAAGTGGTTGCAATGGACCTTTTGGTACTTGATGCTCCGCTTTAACTCGTTGACAAGTTAGACACCTTGAGATAAATGCAGCTATATCTCTCTCTTCATATTGCTCCACCAAAATGTATGATTTAATATCATGATACATTTTGGTACTCCCGTGATGGATTGCAAATGGTGTGTTGTGCGCCCATCGTGATATTATACTTTAAATCGTGGTCGTTAGGAACACAAAAGTCCGGAGTTGACTCAAGTATTCCTTCTTCATCGATTCTTGCTTCCTAAGATAGCACCTTCTTGTTCTTTCTTCTTCATACGCATCGCCTCCAGTGTCCTAGAAGCTGGCGACTTTTAACTTTATCGATTAAAGCCGGTTCTACTCAGATACTTGCTATCATCACATGCGTCCCTGAGTCTTTAACTCTATCTCCATCCTTTGCAAGTCACACAAAATGGGCCTTGCGTTGACAATATCGCACTCGTGCTTGCATATGATTTTCTACTCAATCGTCGCCTACCACGTTCGCTTTTCGAGGATGGTATTGGATGGTATGATCATAATCTTTCAATCAGCTTCAAGCCAACGCCGTTGTCGCATGTTGAGTTCCTTTTGAGTGAAGAAATATTTGAGGCTTTTATGATCCGTAAAGATCTCCACTTTCTCCCCATACAAGTAATGCCTCCAAATTTTAAGTGCAAGATAATATTTGCAACTCTAGATCATGAGTAGGATAATTCCTCTCATATTCTTTGAGTTGTCACGAGGCATAAAGCTATTACTTTTCCATGTTGCATGAGAACACATCCCAACCCTTTGCTCAAGCATCATCAGATATGACAAATCCTCCGAGCCGGATGGTATTGTCGTAACAGTGTCTTTGAAATAAGTCTCCTCTTGAGTTCTTGAAAACTCTTCTCACATTCTTCGCTCAAACCAACTTTGTATCTTTCCGAGTCACCGAGAGTCAATGGAGTAGCGATTCGAGAAAATCCTTCCACGAATCTCCGATAATAACCAAATTAAACCGAGAAAGCTACGTCTTTTGGTCACTAATTTAGGTTGTTCCCACTTTGAATAGCTTCAATCTTTCTTTGGGTCAACAGATATTCCATGACTTGATACCACGTGCCCAAGGAATGCTACTTCTTCTGCCGTAACTCGCATTTCTTCAACTTGGCATAAAACTTATATTCACGAAGCTTTTGGAGTGTCACCTCAAGTGTTGCTCATGATCTTCACGGCTTTTGGAATAAATAAGGATGTCATCAATAAAGACGACCACAAAGTGATCTAAATATTCCTTGAATACTCGGTTCATCATATCCATGAAGGCGTGAGGAGCATTAGTCAATCCAAAGGACATGACTAGAATTCATAATGCCCGCATCGAGTTCCGAAAAGCCGCCTTTGGAATGTCATTGGTTCTAATCTTCAATTGGTGATATCCTAACGAAGATCAATCTTTGAAAAGAATTTGGCTCCTTGCAAATCGGGTCAAACAGTCATCAATACGTGGCAATGGATACCTATTTTTTGATGGTGACATAATTCAACTCCCGATAATCAATAAAAAGTCGATACTCCTATCTTTCTTCTTCACGAATAGAACAGAGAGCACCCCAAGGAGAAGTACTAGACGAATAAAGCCAATGTCTAACAATTCCTGCAGCTGGGTCTTTAACTCCTGAAGCTCAATAGAGCCATTCGATATGGGGCTTTGGAAATAGGTTTGTATCTGGGGGTTCAAGGTCGATACAAAATTCAATTTCACGCCTGGGGTAGGCCGTAGTTCTTTGAGGGAATACGTCGAAATTTATTAACAATAGGAATATCGTTTAAAACCCATTATTTTTGTTTAAATCCATGATACATGAGCTAAGAAAGCTTGACATCCGCTTTTCAATAAACGAATAGCTTTATGGCTTGAGATAACCGTGATTGATTTTAATGGTTTGGTCGTTTGAATTCGCATAATAGGTTGATTAGGAATATGAAAGCTAACAACCTTACTTAAAACAATCAATTTTTGCATGATAAGTAGTTAACCAATCAATCCCTAGAATCACGCCAAATGCAAGTATTTTTAATGAAATAAGATCGACAGTAATGTGTGAGGGTACCGATTTGAACCAAACAAGACTTATAAACAAAGGATGTAATGAAGGTTTCTTCCAACGGAGTTTCCACAGATAAGTCGAGTCTAATTTCTCCGAGTCAAATTTAATCGATGAGCGCAAGTAGGAGAGAAATAAAAGAATGGGTAGAACCCAGATCAAATAAAGTATTGACTTCATTAGAGTTTATGATAAGCTTACCCGTGATGACCTCATTCGGATTCCTTGCTCTTTGGGAGGTCACAACAAACGCCTCCTCAGACTACCTGGGTTTGACTTTTCTAGACTGACTTTGGTGCCTCCATCCTAGTTGAATTTGTCTTGATGAACGATAAAATCAAGCTAAGTGACCTTCTCTTCCACAATTATAACATGCTTTGACTGCATGGCGTAGCTTTGGTGATGTGTCCTCTCCTCCGCATTTGAAGCATATGATAGTGGTCTTTCTCCTTCCTTAACAATGGGTGTTTAGGTCGACGTCTTTCCATCATTGTTGAATCTCCTTTTCTTGAAATGTCCATTCTTATTGTTTTGGCCCGATTACCACCGGAAGTGGTTACCATATCCGATCTGTTGATTCCCTCTACGCTTGTTGTCACCGCTCATGACTACTCTCACCGGTATTATAATTTTGCTTACCGCTTCTTTTTTTAGTTAAGTTGACTCATTATCGCGCTCCACTAATCGAGCCCTATTTACAACATCTCGAATACAAACATAGTTTATGAGAAATAAGATGTTGACGTATCTCCAATTCAAACCTCTTAAAAACATTCGCGCCATTCTCTCTTCATTATCCACCAGTGTGGGACGCAAACCGTGATAACTCCGCAAATTTTGCCTCGTATCATGACACTGTCATATTGTTTTGTTCCAACTTGATAAACTCCACCTCCTTCATGTGGCGAATACTTTCGTGAAAGTATTTGTCGTTGAATGACTCTGGAACTTCTCCCAAGATATCTTCAAGACAAAGAAGTTGAGTCGCTTTCCGATTCCCACCAAAGAATCTGCCTCTCCGCTGCTAACATAAAGGTGGCAAAAGGAACCTTTTGCTCCTCGAGCATCCCAAGACATCAAATATCTTGGTAATCATTTATCCATGCTTCCGCCGTAAGTGGTTTTGCTCTCCCTTAAACTCCGGTGGTCCCAGCTCCTTGAATTGTTTAGCGGTGACCGCCGAGAGTTTTCCGTGTTTCCACCCCCACGTTTTGGGCAGAGTCGCTTCTCATTCATTGTTGCATAAATTGCATAAAGCCTCGAACATTTGATCATTCATCATTTGGTCGTGTTGTTGTTTGCATGAGATTGTCGCCTTCCGATGCACATTATTCTCGATTATTGATATTTTGTGAATCAATGATCGTCATGCGCCCATTGCTATTCTCAACATTCTCGGATGTCATTTTTAGATATCGCCACAAAACAAAAGGTTAATTGACATGTAACAAATTATCTCTATATTCTCGATGAGCCCAATAAAATAAAGACATAAACTTAGGTAGGTCATACTAAATAAGGTATTCCCTGCCTCCCCTCCTAGTACTATTCTTCTCACATCTTAGCCAGTGGATCATATCCTAAGCTCGATACTAAATTGTGACGCCCCAAAATTAGGTATACATCACCCATCTTGGGGTCGCCACTTACATGGTACGTAATTTAAATACAACTTACTAACATAACTGTAGTGTAATAATACGACATAAATCGTGAGTTTAAATACAAATATCGCCTACTAGATATTATACAAACTCAAAAAGAGTCCTCATTACAATTATTATCACACTATTTCACATAATAGTGAGGACTACTAATGCTATCTTCGTGACCATCACTGCTTTTCCGACTCGTCCCAAATTTATATTCTCATTTCCTCAGAGAATGAAAGGAAAGAAAGGGTGAGCTCAACTAGCCCAAGAAGAAATATTATGACTAAGATAATGCGTAATAAATTATCAATAGTCTTCAACAATGTTAAACCGATAAAATACAATAGACAACCGCTTTAATCTGCAATGAATATCGCAATCCATTAAAAGAGTCAAGTAGAAAATAAAGTCTACTATCTTTTAGGTTTTAAAAGGTTTTTCATCAATTTGTTATAGCCGAGACTCACTTTTTAATATATATTCCACATCATCGAATCACCCCGCACTACTGGCCAAGGATATTCTTTAGTATCACGACCACAATTATTCATGCACTACGGGCCAAGAATATTTGTGTATTCATTAATGGTCATGATCATGCCAACAATCGTCCCATCAATGCACTACTACCATCGAGGATTTTTATCACATCATTTGTAACATTACTGGTAATGATTACACCGAATAGTCTCTCGGTCATAATCATACCAAGTCCATCTATGCACTACAGTGCCACAAATGACTTTCAACATAATATAAACATGAGGATGATGACAATGATATAAGAATGCAATAAAACAAGTTCAAGAATTATTTTATCCAGAATTATTAACGTCCAAATTATCAACACGATCTTTGTTTTGTAGAGTAAAATTCAAGAATGATCGTAAGAATATTTTCATGAAAAGATACTCGGATGAAACGCAAATATCAAGGATATTCCACTAATTTCATGGAGTATAAAGTCAAAGTTTTAACCAACCGGGTATAATAAAGAATGGAATAACAAAAGAAATCACCATGCATGCGATAGATCACATGCATGCATTATTCCAATGTAATAATAAATAACGGAACCAGTGTCGTGAAATTCACAATCGAAGCGTGATGTTCCAATGAATAATAAAGATGGAACCGAGATCCGGTGTAAAACACACGATAGGATATTCCAATGTAATGATAAAGAAAGAATAATAAGCAATGGAATAACAACAGCCTTCTCTTATGAATAAGAAAGAATAACACCCCTTACCTTTGGTAGGAGATTGAATCTCGCAGAAGGTGTAAGAATAAAATACTCTTCTTCTTTCTCTCTTATTCTCTCTATACTTTCTCTCTATATAAGCTTGAATGAATTCGTGAAAATAATAAAGCACTAGGCCTCTATTTATAGAAGATTTCTAGCTTAGCACTCGCTTAGTGTGAAAAGGCAAGTGGCTTGACGAATCGATGATGTGAAACGAAAAGTGGTTCGGCGCTCAGAATGTGAAACAACAAGTGGTTCGACGCAGTAATGTGAAACGACAAGTGGTTCGACGTCTGGGTAAAGGTAATTACTATTGACGAAGGTAATTACTATTCACAAGGGTAATTACTATCGACGAAGGTAATTACTATCGACGAAGGTAAATACTATTGATGAAGGTAATTACTATTCACAAAGGTAATTACTATCGACGAAGAGACTCTTAGATGATGACATATGAGCCCCCCATAAAATAATCAAACTTACCACAAATCATTTTATTTTTCATCAACACATTTTTAATCTTTCAACAATTATTAATCATTTATAACTTGTCGCCTCAATTAATAATATAACATATTATACGATGATAATCTTGTGACAATAATTGAATCAATAATATAAGAGATATGATCAAAGAATTACTATAGCAATAATTGAGCATAAATTTGAGTGACTTCTCACGTAAGCATCAATAATCAATACCGTGTCTTACTACGCAACCAATGCCAGACATCGTATTTCTTTACCAACGGTAGTTCAATGCTTTAATTCAGTAACACCTCCGCCGTTATTTTTATAAAATATTTTTGTCGCTTTCTCAATCCGACAATAATTACATTAGGGGTCCACTAATGATTGAGTAGTTGTATTTAATATTCCCTAACAAAAGAATATTTCCCGACCAAACGAATATTTTATAACAACTTGCATACTTTGCAAAATTTATAAATATTACCCACAACTATAACATTATATAAAATTTATTCCATAATATTCAAAAATAATATTTACAAAAAATTCATCTTTATTTATAATAGATGGGGTCTTACAAGGAATATGAAAGCTAACAACCTTACGAAAACAATCGATTTTAGCATGATGAGTAGTTAACCAATCAATCCCTAAAATCACATCAAAGGCAAGTATTTTCAAAGAGATAAGATCGACAGGTAACGTGAAAGTGTCGATTAGAATCAAACAAGATTTATAAACAGTGGAGGTAACGAAGGTTTCTCCTAACGAAGTTTCAACCAATAAGTCAAAGTCTAACTTCTCAGGAGTCAAATTTAAACGTTGCACACAACTAGGTGAAATACAAGAGTGGGTAGAACTAGTATCGAATAAGATATAGACTTCGCAAGAGTTTATAATTAACTTACCCGTAATAACTTCGTTCGGGTTTCTCGACAAACACTCTCACTTAAACTATTGATTTTGACTTGTCTGGGACATCCCAGTTGGACTTAACTTTGTTGTAGAGTACATTCCACCCTTAATTACTTCGTCACATTCCTAATCCATGATTCAAATCATTATTTTTCGATCCATATCGAATTAGGGTTGACCGCTCTGCACAGGGTAATTCCGAATTCGATGTTGGATTCTCCCAATTGTTGTCCAAAAAGTGAAATCCATTTCATCTATTTTGGCCTTATTAGATCGGACGCCTTTTTCTAAAATATCAACACGTCGTGCGGCTTTTACCCATGCATCATCTATTCTCATTCGTTCATTTGCTTCTTCTTTCATCAAAACTTTGATCATTGCATTCTCAGATTCCAGCTCTAGTATCTTATACTCTGCCAAAGAGTGCTTCTGTTCAAGCATCGCACATCGGGTAACACAATTTTGAATTGTTGTATCTCTTTGCTCCACAACCATCTGCCGTTCTTTAGCCTGCTCTTCTAACTCATGAATACGATTTTGTAATTCTAAATTTTGATCATAAACTTCTTCTAACCAATTCTCCTCAGGTTCCTCTTCTTCCTCACTCTCAGCTGCTACCTCTGCAACTAGCTCGGGTGTAACTATTAGTTCTTCACTTACCACGTAGATATCTCTAATTTCTTCTTCGTCTGACATCACATTAACTTGATTAGTGATTAAAAGTGTCTCAATGGTCTCATTCACTCCATTGCTAACATTTTCAGCTGCCATTTTCAAACACTGCCACAAAACAAGAGTTAATTAACATATCACATATTATCTCTATACTCTGACCGACCAATTAAATACTAAATAAACTTAGGTAGGTCATACTAGCGAAGGAATTCTCCGTCTCTCCCCTCCTAGTTCTTGTCTCACATCTCAGCCAGGGATCATATCCCTAAGCTTTGATATCAACTGTGATGCCCCCAAAATATAGGTATTCATCACCTATCTTGGGTCGCCAGATACATGGTACTAAATTCAAATACAACTTAATTATACAACAGTTGTGCAAAATACGATGACATATATACTGTGAGTTTCAATACAAATATTGTAACGTATATAATACGACAATATTCATACTCAAATTAATAAATGCCATATAAAGTACAGAAGCAAATATTTCAAGTCTCCAAAGGGACACGAGAAGATTTTTGTTCTCTTCATTTTATCAAGGCACTTTTGACGCTTTTCGTGGTTGAGTTCTCATCACCCTATTGTTGTTCACCAAAATCAATTATTAAGTGACGATAAAATACGACACACACATCTCTTAGGTCCTCAATACAATTATATATTACATGTCATGCCATAGTGAGGACTACTAATGCTATCATCCGGACCGTCACTTCGCTTCCGGACTAGTCCCGACTACGCTTCATTTCTGAAGAGAACAAAGAAAGAAAGGGTGAGCTCAACTATCCCAAAGAAGAAATATTATGACTAAGATAATGCGTAATAAATTATCATTAGCCTTCAATAATGTTAAACCGATAAAATATAATGACATCAAGTTTAACTATAGCGGAACAAAGCAATCCATTAAAAGAGTCAAGTAGAGAATAAAATCTACTATCTTCTATGATTTAAAAGGTTTTTCATCAACTTAATCGTTGAGACTCAGCTTAATAAATAAACCACATCATCGAATCATCACTGCACTACGGGTCAAGGATATTCATTAAATCATCAATGGTCATGACTATATCGAATAATCCCTGGTCATAATCATACCAAAAACTGTCCATCAATGCACTACAGGCCACTGAGAATTTTTACTACATCATTCGTCATATTACGGTCATGACTATACCGAATAATCTCTGGTCATAATCACACTAAGTTCATCTATGCACGTAAGCCAAAGATGACTTCTATCACAATATAAACATGAGAATGATGACAATGATATAAGCATTAATCAAATGAAAACAAGGATAAATATTAAAAACTTTAAATTTATTCAAATATTATAAACTCAAAAGCTAATATTATTAATATTATAACAATATTATAATCACTTCTTAAACTCATAAATAATTTATTTCAATTGTCTACACTTTACCAAATAATGCATTTAATCATTCAAAATGCCATACTCATAAGATTTCATCACCAATGATCAAATCCCTTATCAAAAATCAGATATACCCTATATAGATTCCTTGAGCCATAAAATCCTATTTTCCAACTTTGTTACTTCACATAACATGTTTAACTCATTTACTCATAACTAGATCATTTTCATGAAAAATACCAAATTAATCCCAAAAATATTTCTTTTCTGAGATTTAGCAGAATATAGTCCCATATTGAACATATATTTTTCTCGAAATTTTTAAAATTCATTTACTATTTTTCAAAAATCAATTTCTAATTAATTCCTTAAGAAATTAGCTACCTCAAGTTTAACTCCAGAAATTCCCAAATCTTGGCAGGATCTTACACATGTTAACGTGATCTTCCAGTTTGAATTTCATGGTCATCGGAGTTATAGAACTTCGGTTATAGGATTTTTTGTCAAAAAAACCTAAATATTGAAATGGTCATAACTTGTTCATTTTAAGTCGGAATGAGCTCATTTTTGGACAAGAGGTACTTTATACCATATATTTCCATGTCCCAAAATGCCAGAATTTTTCTCACAAATTAAGTGGCCGAAATAGCCCTTTTAAACTTCTGGACAGTAGCCTTTTCGTAATTTACAGCTTTTGTCTTCTTTGTTAAAATCAGTCCACACGAAAATCTACAATACCTTTTACAGTGATTCCACTTGGTTAAGTTAGAAAACTCATAGATCTAACTCTAGAACTTGACCACATTCAAAAATTCGAAACATAATAGAAGATATGGTCAATTGAATTTCATGTTCCATTTTCACAAAAATCTGATTTTCAACCCTTTGTGATTTCTAAGAAACTTTCATGTTTTCACATAATAACAAACATAACTCATCATGAAAATGACATAATAATTCAATAAAACAAGTTCAAGAATTAATTTATCCAGGAACCAATAACGTCCAAATTGTCAACATGATACTGCTTTGTGGAGAAAAATTCAAGAATGCTCGGAAGAATATTTTCACGAAAAGATATCTTTGGATGAAGCGCAAATATCCGTGATATTCCACTAATTTCAAGGAATATAGAAGCCAAAGCTTTAACCAACTCGTGTATAATAGAATATATGAAATCGCAAATGGATTTTTGCTCGCCACGCAGAATCCACGTAAATGCATCATTTCCATAATTTAATAAGGAATGAATACAAAGGATCATTCACCATGTATGTGGTAATCCACACGACATGTGTTATTCTAATGTAATAATAAAGAATGAAATAACAAAAGGATTCACCATGCGTGCAATAGATCGCGCATACGTTTATTCCCAATGAATAAATAAGAATGGAACCCTCGTCACGTAGAACGCACGCAGATGTGATATTCGGCGAATAATAAAGAATATAATAACAACAAGAAATCACCATGCATGCGATAGATCGCATGCATATGTTATTACAATGTAATAGTAAATAATGGAACAGTCATGCGTAAACGCATGCAGACGGGATATTTCGACGGAGAATAATAAATACTAATAATAAATAATGGAATCAGTCATACGTAAACGCATGTACATGTGATATTTCGACGTAATAATAAAGAACGGAACCAGTCGAATTTAAATTGCACCGGCTGTGGATATTCCAATGTAATAATAAGAATGGAATAACAATGTAATTTCACCATGTATGCAGATTCACATAAATAGGTTATTCCAACAGAATAATAAAGAATGAAATAACAATGGCTCTCTTTATGAATACGAAAGAAATAATACCCCTTACGAGTACAACAAATAATATCCCTTACCTTAGAAGAAACTGGATATAGGAGTAGTGAAGTAGCAAAATACTTTTTTCTTTCTCTATAGTTTCTCTCTAGAGTTTCAAAGAATTCGTAAGAAATAATAAAGGAATGAGCTTCTATTTATAGGAGAATGGACTGAATAGTAACTAATTCTTGAACGGTCCAGATTGATTTACTTTTAAACGGACGTTCCAAATTGGTTTACTAATAAAACAAAATCTTTTAAATAAAATATAATATATTCTATTTATAATCAAATAAAACGAATAACTTTATAAAAGTATTCTGCTTTTATATAAAAAGATTTTACTATCTGAAAACACCATGTATAATAAAATATAATATATTCTAATTATTGTCTAATAAAACAAATAACTTTATAAAAGTATTCTGCTTTATATAAAAAGATTTTACCATGCAAAACACTACGCATAATAGAATATAATATTTTTTATTTATAATCTAATAAAACGAATAACTTTATAAAAGTATTACATTTTATATAAAAGCTTTTCTGTTTTATTACATTAATAATACTAATAAAATAAAATTTCATCATCATTATTATAATTCACACTATTAATCGACCATATCGCTCCTGTGAAAGAGGGGCTTTCCAATAAGGATTTCTCCTTATTATGCCGCAAGATTAGGTGACCAAACCTCTCCTCGCGTAACTTCTAGACATCGTTAATATTGCAAATAATAATATTAATAACTTCGTCGTCTCAATTATTGATTTAATAATATATAAAATATTGACAATAATTAAATCAAATAACGTGAGATACTACGCAAAGAATTACTATAGCAATAATTGAACAAAAGCCGAGTGATTTTCACGTAAGCATCAATAATTAATACATGTACTACTATGCAACCACGCCAGACATCGCACATTTACTACCGAGTAGTTCAACAGTATTAACGAAAAAACTTCCGCCGTTATTTTCATAAAAATATTTTTGTTGTTTTCTTAATCCGACAATAATTCCGTTGTGGGGTCTCCCAATGATTGTGCCGTCGTACGAATATTCCCTGTTAAAACGAATATACCCCGACCAATCGAATATTATATAACAACTTGCATACTTTGCAAAATTTATAAATACTACCCACAACTATAACATTATCTCAAATTCAAACCATAATATTAAAAAAAAAAATCGAGAAAATTAAATCTTTATTCGAAAAATTTGGGATTTTACACATAACTTATACTATACCCAATATTACATTTGCGATTGGTAAGTTTAGTAGATTTACTAGTTGTCCTAGTAATGAGCATTGGAATGTTGTACATCGAGTTTTTAGATATTTGAAAAAGACTATAAACTATGACATATGTTATAAAGGGTATCCAACAATTTTGGAAGGATACATAGATGCAAGTTAGATAACAAATCAAGACGAAGATTATTCGTCTACTAGTGGTTGGATATCACTCTTGGTGGGGGTGTTATTTCTTGGAGATCTAAGAAACGAACATGTATTGTGAATTCAACTATGGCATATGAGTTTGTAGCATTAGTTTCCGGGGTTCAAGAAGCGGAATGACTAAGTAATCTATTATTAGAAATATATGGCCTAAACATAGGACCCCTATATCAACTAGGTGTGATAGCGAGGCGAAACTCGCTAAAGCCTATATCAAAGTCTATAACGAAAAATCGAGACATATCGGATTAAGACCTAGCTACGTGAGACAATTAATTGGTGATTGTATAATTAAAATAGAATTTGTTAGATCTGCTAGAAACTTAACAGATCCTTTAACCAAAGGACTTGCTCGAGAGCTAGTGGTTAAAACGTCACAAGGGATGAGTTTCAACCCTATTATAAAAAATCACATATGATGGAAGCTCGACTCAACTCTTACTAACCCTAAGTCTTAAGTTCAATGTGTTAAAGTACGTCATTAGTTTATAATTGCAAACACCATAAAAATTGAAATAGCCATCCAAGGTAGATGGTACTTGGTAGCCGCAATGATATGGAGAGTGTCATCACCAAATGCTTTTAACAGACTTACAAAAAATATATCTTTGGTATGCTAACTACGGGACATACTTGATAAGTTTGCCTACTGAGTGTGAAGTGAGGTCGAGTTCAAAGGCTTAACTCTAGAGCACTCATGACATAAGATACACAATACTTTTAAATGTGTCGTCAAACAATTGGATAATTCTTTGAAGAGAAGTTCAATGTGCGATACAAACCAATTAACCATATATGATTTGTGGTTCAAAGTTTATACTATCACATTTTCTGTTTAACTTTGACTTGTTTTTATTAATTGAAGATTCAAGTCTAAGCGACTTCTTCATCTATGCATTGACTTCACTAGACTAGTTAAGATATGGATTAACTTATTTCTTGTGTCAAAATATTTTGAAAATGATGGGGGATTGTTAATAATTTTCAAAATTTCTAATTAAATTTTGGGTGAGTTTATTTTATATATGAAGTTGAAAAGAGAAAATGAAATACATATTAAGTGAAAGTATTATGCATACAAGCCAATCATGTATGATGATAAAGCATATCTTGTGTAATCAATCTTATTTATTTATTAATAAAAGAATTATTTATTAAAGGCATTTATTATCTACATGGTGTTTGTTTTAATAATATGTGATAAACCCATAGTTTTAAGCAACGCTTTTAGAATAATGATGATGATCATTCTAATGAGATCTAAATTCTTAGAAAGCTTAAAACTAAAATAGTTCCCAATCATTGGATTACTAAATAGGGGATTAGTGAATCCTGGATAGATTGGTACATACGTTCTTCTTTCATTGGATGAGGATGATTGGTCTCACGATCATTTGTGTGGAGACACTAAAGCAAGTATGTAGGTGCTTATTAGAGAATAAGTTCACTTTGAACGTTGACTCGCTAAGGAATACCTAATGGAGTTTTACTTACTTGTCAATAGGAATTCTGTAGTGATAGTAAAGACAAAATGATCCTTAGACTTGAGATCATCATAGTATCTTATATATAATGAATTACACTTTGACTTATTCCTTAAGACTCTTAGAGTATATCAAAGGGTATGCTTGGGTGTAATAAGTTATATATGAAGATAATGAATGATCAATAAAGAATCTACCACTTCTAGTAAAAGGAGAAATGTCTATGTGATTCGATAAATGACAACCTGGGAATCCTTGGCGAGGTGGAATGAAATTAGAAAGTAGTTTCTAATTTGCATTCATTGGGAGTTATTCATTTAGGAATCGAAATACATATAATTAAATAAAATAAGACTTGTGATAATTCCATGTCTTATATTTAATTGGGACATTGTATGGTGGAAGGATTGAATTGTCACGGTAACTATTTACTCAAAGGTTCTTTTATGATTAATGTTGAAATCTATATTATCCGGAAAGTCGTTGATCGCTAGGGAGGCTTATCCTATTGTAGAATAAATATTATTTATTTAAATAAATTATTTGTTTAATTTATTTATTTAAATGAGAATAAATTGTTTCTAATTGATTTATTCACAACCCGGTTTAATATGGAGAACCTAAAGGGTCACACCATAAAAGGAAGAATAATTATTTAAGAAGTTAATGGCATAATTGTAATAATATATTAAGTATATTTAATTTAATCTATGGTGATAGAATAAATTAAATAGCTTAATATTTATTATTTAATATTTTAGAAATATTAAATATAAATTAATAAGAGGAGTCTTATTAATATTATTACAATTATTATTATTTTAATTTCTAAAAGGTTTAGGAATTAATTTAATATAAGTACTCTCATTTATTCCTAATTGGATTAGGAAAGAAAATTAGTTAAAGGAGTTTAATTAATTACCCCTAATAGGATTAGGGAGCCCATTTAATTAAAAGAGTTTAATTAAATAAATAATACCTTATTTTAATTAAAATAGGGTTACATGATATTTTTATAAGAGGAGTCTTATATTAGATATCAATAATACGTAATTCCAATGAGTTGGAGAGTACACCCCTTTTCTTATTCAGATAGGAAAAACTAGGGTTTGAGCCAAATCCCTTCTTCTTGAAAAATTCCTCTTCCTTGGTGGATCACCTATAGAGGCCATACACTTGGGTGGCTTACATTGATCAAAGGAAGGAATCTACCCGGAGATTCAAGGAGATCGCGAGAAGTAGGAGGTGAACTGCGTGCAGGAGAAGCTTCGTTTCTGGTGAGGGTATGATTTCGTAATTTCTTATTCTTCGTTTAATTAATAATATGCATAAAGGATGATCCGGGTAATTGGTTTGTGAAAAATTTTAAAATCTGATTTTATCTCGCTTCCGCTATTTTTGCAATTTGATTGCTACTTTGATTTTCATAAAACCTAACATTAAGTGCCATAAAAATGACCTATATATTGCTGTAATAAATCAGCGAATTATTGTTGTAATAATAGATAAAACAGTAAAAATGGTAGTATTTTCTGGAATAGCGGTTGGTGTTGGCTACAGGTCAAAAGTTGCAACTGTTTGTAACCGCTACAATAATTGAACCTGCAACGATTAGTGGAAGTTTTATCCTTATTTTGGAAAGTTATAACCTTCCAAATGACATATTCAAACACTAAATAAGGGACACATGTAACATTCTACAAAATACTGGAAACATTCATTTTTTTATTCTTTCTTCTCCATCTGCAGATCTTCTAATTTATTTTATTATTGCAGAATACAATACTTAGTAAACAATAATAAAAAAATTCATAATCGTCCTAGGATATTCTTCAGTAGTGCAAATTAAAAAATATTGCGGATTTTATTGCATCATAGAGGAATTTCGTTAGAATCATTTTGCATCCATTAGTGGAGCGAAGCCTTGAGCACAACTTGATCGTATTTTGAAATAATTTTATCTAACATTTTCAGTTCTATCCCTCGTAAAAATAAAATAAAATATTTTATGTAGCACTAGCACTTGGACATTGTTCTCGACAACCAATCCAATCCATTTGTCAACAAGAGAAGCTAACCTCGAATCTACCACGGTTATCCAGAGCCTGAACTCCTTTATCCTAAAATTGTGCTTGCAAAATCTTATAAGCGAGTCATCAACAAATTTTAGAAATTTGTCCCTACCTAAAAATCAAAATAAATTACGTAATTAGCTTATATAGATAGATTCACGTAAGAGAAGAAAACGATTATAGTTTCTTAATCAATATATATAGGGAAATTCCAAATCATATACGAGTTTACCAATACAAAATCATGATAGCGTTGGAAATTCCATGGCAAGTAATTTAGGTATCATCTTACTAAACAGCATAATCAATGCCTTGCAATAAAACTAAAATTTGCATTGTAGCCTCTCATGTGGCATCCTCACATGGCTTCTAGTAATATCCTTTAAAGTCGGGCAACCAGAAAGGGCCATGGTGATCTCAAGCTCATCTTTCAGCATCTCAATGACTTGTCTCACACCATACGCTCCCTTCACTGCCAACCCATAAATGACTGGCCGTCCAATCTTCAATAATCATGACAAAACATGAGCACCAGGAAATATCAGGAGGCAGCATGGAGTGAAGACTGAAGATAATTAACAGAATTCTTAATGTTACCAGAACAGCTTGCGCGCCAAGTGCCAAGGCCTTGAATATATCTGTTCCCCGCCTCACTCCTCCGTCAAAGAGAACTGGGATTTTACCTCCAACAGCAAGAACAACCTGCACCATCATGATTTTACAAATAAGTTTATATATTGCACAACCAAGTTATTTTCACAAATATGCAACTAAACTTTTTCCAATTGGTCCATAGAAAATGCATTTATCAGGAACAACTTGTCTTCCCATATTGTCAAAAACCATGTGCGGTGACTATACAACTTGTAGATGCGTTAAATATTAATTCAGGAGAAGCTTGTAGCTCTGTAACATTTCCTGGCACAAAAAACTTATGCGGCGTTTGGAGTTGAAGCAGTGCCAAGTCAGAGTTCTACTTCTGTCCTCAGCTCTCTGTTTGAATTGGGGTTTTAGATGGTTTACTTCCTTAGGCATTGAGGTTTATAGATAAAAAGTAATTTTTTTGAGTGTATTTCAAGAACATTGAGAGGCTTTTGCGTATATCTAAGCACATTTGCTATGTAGGCAGGATTAGAGGTTTGAACTAAGCATGTGTATAATTACGGAAATATGTTACCTGATGAACTCATTGGGATCTTCAACTTCTAATAAAGTTAAGGGACTAGTGTCCTCTCCATGAAATACAAAATCCAAGTGTCTATTCTAGTGAGAAAATTCTTCCTGCCTAAGAGAACCCACATTTATCTTTGTCGTACATTTTGTAAAATACAAATTGTTATATATGCTCAACACCACTAAAGTTAACAGAGGAGAAGCAGAGAAATCAAAATAGAACAATCACAAATTGAATCGAGGAATATACAGACATATATTCTGCTTTCTGAATACAAACTGAAAACATACAAAATTCAAAAGAAATCATCACATAGACTAGCAGAAATTAGGAATCACCTCTTCCAGAACAGTAATACTGGCAGGAGAATAATCTAGCTGCCGAGCACCATGATTGGAGACAATTATGCCTGCAACACCTACTTCCAATGCCTTTATTGCTGCCAAAAATATACTAATATAGTATCAATATACATTAGAAGACTTGTCACATTTAACTGCAAGCTTCTTCGATACTGGTAAGGAATAGAATGAGATGCTTTCAATTTTCAAGATATGACCTTACCATCTTCACGAGTGAGCACCCCCTTAATCAGGATTGGCAAGTTTGTAATGGATCTTAACCACTCTACATCCTGCAAATTACTTTAACTGCTAAGTTAACCAATAGGACGGTTCAATCAATCACCTTGCGACCTTGATGATTCAGTACATATTAATTAAGGAATTTTAGAAAGTCTGAAAGCTGAGCAATTTTGGTTATATTTTCTGCCCAAGTAACTGTACAATGTTGTTAAACAGAAAAGCCTACTAATATGCACAACTCCTAGAAAGGTTCTTATGTATATAGCAATGTACTTCACAAATCCTTCTATGAGATGCTTCCAATTTCTAAGCATGTGATATGTTTGTCCAAGAGTAACATGTTACAGATTTCCTCAAAGCCATATTACAAGGTTGTTGAAATCTTATATTTATACCTTCCAAGATAAAGAAGCATCAAAAGTCTCTGATGCAAATGATTCAAGATTTGAACCCTTATCCTGCAAACATAATTGCTTAATATATTAATAATCCAAATTTAATAATTTCAAGCTAATCTACGTTTTTTCAGTAGGACATATATCTATCTGCACATGCACACCATTTAATACACAGGTAGATATGCATGGACATGTATACCTGTCCATATTTACACCTGCACAGAATTATATTGCATGCTAAGAAGGCACATTTATGTCTTGTCTCTCGCTATTTATATATGTATATGGTGTAATTATCTGTCATTATGAGTAATAAAACAAAAGAACAACATTGTTTGCTCACGAGAAAAAAAAAAGTAGTAAAGGTTTTATAATCTATACATATATATTTTCCATACTAGGATAGCAAAAAAAATAAAAGATATTCTGGAAATAGTTCCTCCCTATAGGTAATCTTCTACTCTCCTAAAATACATTTGAATCAAACAATTTCTGTTCTTCAGTTATTGGTTCCAGAAATTATTAGAGTATTTGGGAAACTATTAAAATGTAAATACATTGCATGCAATTTTGGGAACTATATCAAAACAAACTCAAGTAGTATGATACTACTTGAAACAGTATAATCAAATAGGATGGCACGAAAAAATAAAGATATTCTCGAAATAGTTCCCCTCCCTTAAGCTCTATAGGTAATCTTCTGCTCCTCCTAAAATACAATTGAATCAAACAATTTCCTGTTCTTCAGTTATTGGTTCCAGAAATTATTAGAGTATTTGGGAAGTCGTCGTCAGTGAAGAAGTCTAGTTATTGATATCAGATGGATTTAAGTTTGATTTGAAACTTCTAGTGTTTCAAAGTAGGCAAGGGTAAAGATGCCTCCCTAGGTGGTGAATCTGTGATAACCAGAAAGTCGAAATACATATACCTAATATGGTATAAGAACTAAGAAAGCAGACCCCCTTCCTTACTGGTCAGAACAGATAGTGGAGGTATGCATCGAGCTTTTCCGATTTATACATAGGATCATTTTATGTGTTTCTAAGCATATTTGAATTCTAACATTGACAATAGAATAATTTCCACTCACAGTGTGAACTTCAGTTGACAAGAGACCTTCAAAGTTCTTTAGCTGAGGTGAAATCATTCTGCAAAAATTATCTTAGTTATCTCATAGCTGATGCAGGGGCATCATATCAATATGAGAAGGAAAGAATGATAGGAGATGTTACAGCAGGTACTAAATACAGCTATTTTTCACTTATTTAATTGAGGAAAGTTTCAATGGTTAGTAACATTGAGTGTCATCATTGAGAGGACAATATAGAAGAAAGAATATGAAATTTCACTTATTCTTTATGTCTGCCTCCCTTCGACCAAGTCGAGGAACATCAGCAGTCAGAACAATAGCCTTGAATCCATTTCTTTCAGCTCTTCGCACCATCAGAGTCGTTATGTCCCGTCTCTTGTATACCTACTAACGGATGGGATAACAAATTAAGAGTCATGCTCCATAAATTCATCACAAGAGAAAAAATACTCCCTCCATCCTAGTTTAAGAGACTTTTCTATTTTGGGGCGTCTTAAATTAAGTGGCCTTATTCCACTTACCAATGCACAAATAGCTAACTATATTAACCTTGGGATTGAAAAAATACAAAAAAAAAAGAGGAAAAAAAAGAGATTTTAAAACTTTGTGGATCCCATTCCACTGTATGAATGCATTACTTTAATGGTATAATATGAAGCAAATTCAAGTCCTGTCAAGTAATTTTCTTTCTTAAACAAGGAGTATTAATCAATGCTGCTTATGAAAGATAAGAAATTACAAATTACTAAAGAAAAGTTTAACTTTACAAGAGTTCAAGAGAAATGGAAATACATATAACTGAAAGAAGCGAACAGCATTGCAGCTGGAAGCAACCTCCTCCACGGTACAGGTAGACATGAACGATAATGCCTAAAATGAAGAAGAATCAGTATTCAAGCGCCTAAGGTTAGAAATGAGCTTGAGTTTTGAAGAAATTACCATTATGGTGTTACATGCAGCTGCTGCTCTAGCTGTTGCAACTTCTCCTGGTAAAAAGTATATGCCATAAATGAAGTCAGAACTATACAATACACTGTATTAAGCTCTAATAAGAAGTTAGACCTTCAGGGTGTGCTAACTGATGCATAGCAGTTGGAGCAATCATTATGGGAGCTGAACTACTATAACCCAATATGGTAGATGACATATCTATTCTGCTCACATCTACAAGAACTCTTGGCCGAATTCTGAAGGTATAGAAAAGTGATGTTAAAATCACGTACACTAATTATTTGTAACAATAACAGGTGTAACCTCACGTGATTCTACGGAAAGCTTCCACATTCTCTTTTAGTGTGTGCTGGTCCTCAGCACCCCCAGAGTAAAAGTCATAATACATCTTTGGGAGGAGTTGCTTTGCCATTTCTTGAAACTCATTCACATTGACTAGATCAGCCGCCATTTAACCTGCAAACATGACAAGTTAATGAATACTGATGGCCATGTTGACTTTCTGGTAACTACAAGAATTTGAATAAAGTAGCATAAGCATGAGCTTAATATGAAAGAATTCAATGTGAAAATACCATCATAGTGCAATCGAATGATTCAAAATAATTGAGTAGCTTCCCTCCAGATGGATCTATGTTCTTTTGTGCTTACCCAGGTGGCTAGCCTGCCTCTCCAATTCATTATTCAACTACATTTTATTCGGTTGAAGAACTAGCATCTAATAAAAGCCATTTCATCGAAATGTTAGATAATTTAGCTTGTAATCATCACCGTGAAATCTATTTAGCTAACTAAACAAACTTCTCTTACTAGATCGATGTTCATACACAAATTTGGTTTCAGGTCCAATTCTGCATGACTGCTTCCACCTCACTAATTTGAAAAGCTCCCTTCCTAAAGAATAAAATTGCCAAACAAACAACAACTACTAACTAACTAACCAACCAACCAACCAACCAGAGGCTTGATTATTCAAACAATTCCTTAAAAGTTAGAAGAACGAAAAATGGAATAAAAAAAATAGTAGAAGCATAATCCTATTTAAATGTTTGTCCAACACAGAGAGATTACTAGAGAAGTTAATAAAAAGAATAACACTAAAATCCTCGAGCAAGAGTATCAATGAAATCATCTTTGCTAGGAAATAAATTTCAAGGATGAGCAACAGAGTATCACGAGAGAAATGAGTGAATTACAATATCCAAATGAATATGTTTTGAACATGAAAATAGAAATCATTCAGTTCCTTGACTAGATCACAGCTAAAACACACACATACATACATACATACATACTGTGTGTAAAATTGTACCTGAGCAACTTTGGTACAACTGAAATAAGAATTGAATAAGGGGATCTGTCGGTAAAGAAAACTGCGAAGACATTGAAAGTAGGTAAATGATCTAAAATAAGGAAAGGGACAAGAGTCAAGAGAGACGAGTGCAGAAACCGACTGAAATCTGTTACTTTCAGCAGAGCCCATGGGCCGGCCAGCCTTATGGACATGACTGTTTTGGACGAAACTGACATTGAAAAGTAGTCCAATTATATATCTTTAGAGGCCAGGCGGCCCTACAGGCCAACCCACCTAAATATTCGCAAGTTGATCTACTACCTACGTAACGTAAATTTGCTTCAAATCTAAGAATTCTATAGCTACACTTGAATTGAACACTAAATTACTACTCTTAACAATTTCAAATTATTTAAGAAAAAGTTTTGTTTATGCATATGATTCTTAGGGTAAACATGACAAATTGTTCACTACAACCAAGACTCTAAATCATGCTTAAAAAATTTATAATATTAGTAATTTTGTTATTTTATCAATTTCATTAATTAAAATAGTCAATATGTCAATATGCCATCTAACTATCTTTTTTTTTTTCAAACTTTTAAATTTTCCCAATATATAAAAGAAAATTATTTATACGTGAATTGCAAAACCAAAATAGAATAATGAGATATTTAAATCTTTCCTATCTCACTTATTTATGTTATATATTTAATATTACTTTAAATTTATCACGACACGTGCACATTACATTACATACTGTTTAAAAAGAAAGCTGCCGGATAATTTTTGGCAACCTGCCACGTCTAAATACAAGTTGACCTCATTCTTCTTCTTTGACAGTTTTAAAGCTGATCAGGACAGCCGATTGACAAAAAACATATATCCCTCAAAATCCACAAAAAAATACTAATATAAATCCCACAAGGAAGGAACTAGGAAGGCGGCTATTGTCAACCAAATCAAATTGTGTTGATAATAATAACTTGGACCGGCCCCACCTCTACCTCTCATTTTTTCCTTTGCCCATAACTACCATTTTCGTGCAAGTATTTGCACTGATCTCCATAGTAACACCTTCCTAGAGCATAGTTTCATTCACATGTCTTCGGAAAGTTAAACCACTGCTTGTGCTTTCTTGGTTGCCATGGTTTCTTACTGGAGGACCCTTCATCAAATGATTGAATATTGTGCTTTCTTGGCGAAATTGCACTCCAAATTGATTGGACTTCATATTTTGTTCTTGATAAAGTGTTTTCAATGGGCTCCTTGAAAGATTAGAGTTGAAGTTTTGTTGGTAACCACAAAAATTATAATTCATGGTAGTCAAAGGCTGTCTCTGACAAACCCGCTGTGGTGGCACATTTGCATTTGAAAAGAAAGAGGTCCCTCCATATTGAGCTTCTGATGGAGCTTTAGAGTGCCAGAATTCCTTCTGCTGAACATTTTCCACTTGACTGGTCTTCTGCATATCCGGTTGCGATCTCTCTTTTCCTAAATTAATGGCTAGAAATTGAAATGCTGGATGCAAATCCTGATGCTCCCTGTTAATTGGTAGAGATGGTAATGTCTTTGATGTATTCTCTCTCATTTTTTGGCTCTGATATTCCGTTTTTACCCTGAGAAAGGAAAAATTATACAGCTCAAATACAAGTATAACATAAAAAGTTTATATGGTACAAATCATATGCAAGCAACTTATGCTCCACGCAATCTTGCTACCTTTTTGCTTTTAGCATCTTTCTCATTTCCTTTTCTTGAATTCGCGAGTCCCTATTCAATCGGGCAACCGAACCTCTAGTATGCTTTTCTAACAAATTCTTCTGCCTCTCACCTTCATCTTGCCACCTCTGTAATTGACAGTTAGATTATAGCTAAAGTAATGTCGTATGAATCTATGGTAAATATCTGTATGAGAATTAATACATATACATGTGGAAAAGACCTGTCTCATTGTCTTTAACTTGTAAAGGTTTCTGCCCTTGATGAGAAGAGGATGAAGGGATGGGAGTGGTTTCTCACCTTTGCTCCATAAAACTTCAATCTAATTAGAATTGTCAAAGAAAAAAAGTGTTTGACACACATCATAAGAAAGTGTAAAACACATCATCTAATCCTTATGACATATAAGAAAGTTCACAATAAGAATGCTGACGCCTGAACTTCTGCGACTTCAGTCACATTTCCTCGTTTGTTCAATTATATCCACTTGTTTCAGTCTAATTTGTTATGTGAATGGCAAAAATGAGCATTACGTGGATAGTTTACATAAATTATGGGTAATTGGAAGAAAGTTCAACTAAATTAACCGTAAAATCTGCCTAATGCACTCAATTTTTACACTTAATAGAACAATATGGCAGTGTTAGGATAATCTAAGATTAAATTTTTTGAAATGGAAATAAAGATCCCATGAAACTGATACACAAACCAAAATCATTCACAGTTTCAGCAAAATAAAACAGAGTAGCACCAGGAGTACTTTCTACTAATGGTACACAACTTAGCAATTTTACATGTTTATGCATGTTTGTGGTCTAAGTTGGATACCGTAAACGTATGTTGTTGCTTGGCAGCACCATAGCTTTCTTTCACAATGCGCCCTGCTACAATCCTTGTACCACATGGAGGACCATTGGCACTCCTTGATGCAATGTTGAACCTGAGAAAATCATAAGATAAGCAATCACCCAGGATTTGCTGCAGTTTCCCACATGTTTTATCCAGATGATTAAAGTTTGATCATCTAAGCTGTTTCCAAGTTTTGCAACTAAACAAGTGTAAATTGCATTGGTTTAATAACCAAAACCTACAAGGACAGCGGGACAGGTTAAAAATCCAACATTATTTCCAGAAAGTTTGTGCTATTGATGTCAAACAGTTCCCCTACTTCCCAAGTGTGTATGATATAGTGGAAAAGCTATGTGTTAGATTGTTCTGATCTGTAATGGTATGAAGCTCAGTTGCAGACTTACATTTCATAAACATTTTGTTCAAACATAACAACATCCCCTGTGCATGCATCACCTGCAAATAATCAACTATAATTTAAAAGACAATATACTAAAATACACGTAATCAATGACCATATGTTGCGGGAAGTGGAAATTTCAGAGCATAAATTTCATGAAGTATAAATGCTTGAGCTTGAGGTCCAGTTGTCATATACAAGTAAAATTCAAGATTAAACCCTCTAATTGGATGACATGATCAAAACCACATAAGACATCAACTTTAGAAAGTTTACTTAAAGTTTAATAAACCTTTACAGTTCACTATAAAACTTGACTTTGGGTACTTCTTCTCTCCACCACCGTTGGCAATACTGAGATAGAATAGTAAAGAGTTTTAGCAATAGAATTAAAGGAAAAACTCATACATTCCAAAAAGAAATATATGCCTATAAAACAATTAAGCACTGCACAAAGAAAGAAATTACTCAAGATGCTCCTTTATGCGCCCAATGAGAGTATCCTTGTTGCCTGTTAATCGCAGTCCATTTTTCCTCAAATAAAGCTTACATTGATCAACTTTTAGTTTATCTATCTGACCAACTGCCACAAGGAAATTACTTATAAATCAGAGCATAAACATAAACATACAAACAATGTATCTCGGTTATAATAGTATCTCCAAATTATAAGATCACTATTGGCTTTTGAAAGTCAATTTGAGGCCTTTTAAATTCAAAATCGAGAAGATTCACTAGAAATTATGAAACAATAAATCTTATACTGATGAGTAATACTTTTTAGATAGTTGACAATATTTATTGCCCTAAACTAAAAGAATCTTTGTAAATTTTGAGTTTAAAAATGTGCAAGTTACTTCAAAAAACCAATAATGATCGTCCATGTCGGAATGGAGGGAAAATTTATTTCTACTTTGACTATAGTATTAGTTATGAGAAGGTTTTTGTTTTTTGATCATGATGAGTAAGTAGCTCATTAGGAGAAAAGTGGGAGAAAGTTAGTTAAAGTAAAATAAAATTTAATAGACAAAAACACAAACACATTCTAATGATCTTTGAATAACCTTCAATGATCTGTTGAACACCTTCATAACATTTTTGGTCTTTTTTATCAAGATCTGGCACAATCAGTTCTGGAACTTCCTCGGTTTCTTCCTCCATTTCCTTGGAGATACAGTATCTGGAAAGTAAACCCATATAACCCAACATTTAAAATGAGTTTCTTAAGGTAATAAATCAACAATACGCATAACTTTTAGATAAATACCCACCGAGACTTGGCTCTCTTCTTGATTGACAGCTTAGACAAGCTTGCTTGAGTCTCCTCAAGAATATCAAAGCTTGGGTCTTCTTCTGAATCATAGGAATCATTGTCAGATTCATCATTTTCGCTGTGGTCTTTTTGCTCAGAAATCACCATTTTGAAGATCTCTTTCAACCTAAAGGCTAAAACTACCAATAAACTCTATCTAGGTAATCGAGAGTCTCCATTCTTGATATTTATATTCGTATGTTGACAGATATTTTTTAATTTTGAATCTAACAGTTGCTGAGTCAAGAGAAACGGTCACAAGAATTGGAAATATTGCCGAATGTTCGTGGGCCGTGCTAAAATAATACATAGGTCCATTATTTTAAGCTTATTGACCCAACCATCACGAGTCTGGCCCATTTTTATTATATCTTGCTTAACTTATAATAAAGGAATTTAAATTAGGGTTCTTTATCATATAATTACAAGAAAAAAGTCATCAACCAAATAATTACAAAAAAGAATGTATTTATTACAAAAAAGTACAATTTACATTAATAAGGAAACCTAAAATCTGAGACAAATAATAATTAATAATTCAATTCAAATATTTGGATCTAACAACAAAAATAAATTCAAATTCAAAATAATAATTCAAATTTAAATATTCAAATTTAAATCTTCATCTCCTCTATTACATTTGAAATAATAGTCCTTAAAAAAATTTAAAATAATAAATTTAATGTTAAATTTAAAATTTTAACTCATAAATAATAAAATGGTTACAAAATGGTTGGTTGGCATCAAATTAATTAATAATCTTATAATTTATAAAAACCAAACTTTTATAATTTATCAATTATATTCCACCGTAAAATAAAATTTGCTAATTTTTGATTTTATTTTAAATTTTAAAACAAAATTGGTTACTTGTAGTGAGTATTGAATAGATTGTAATGCATCAATGTGCAAATGTAACGTTTCGAGATCAATATTAACGTTTTCTATATTTCAAAAAGTTAATTTGTGATATTTTAATATAGAAATTTAAAATTTTAATATTTACAAGATCATCATTTAAAATTTGAAAATAATAAATTTGGTATAATTAATAGTACTTTTATAATATTTATACTTATTAATTGACATAAATTTATATAAATTTTGGAAATTTGAATACATTTGAAATTAAATTTTTTTTGAAGAAGTCAATATTAAGTTTATAATTTGAAAATGAAATAGTAAAAAATGTCAAGAGCCATCCTTCTATGATTACTTGAGTTGGAAAAATCTTTTCATCCTCTTCTTCTAAACGCAACAACAAATTGAAAGGGCATGGAACTTTGTAGTAGTAGTAGTTATGTAGAGAGTGTAGAGTTATTGTCATATATATATATATAGAATTCCTCTTGTATAATTTCTTAATTTCCCCCTTTTTTAATGGCGACAATAGCTCTTTGAGCACTATGAGTATTTCTTCCTCAAAAAATTATATATTTAAGAGTATTAAATTTGAATTTGTGAGAAAATTGTTATAATAATGATTTGTTGATATAATCTTTAAAATAAGGGATAAAAAGTTGATTAGAAAATAACTGTTCACTCAACTAAATAAAAGGGATAAGATTGCTAATAAATATTGCATTATTCTATGTAATACTTTGTTTGTACTGTCCCAAAAAAAGTAATAGACTCCCATTGTGACCTATTTGTTTGTTAGCAACGTAGTAGTGATAGATGTCAAATTGCCGAAAAAATTGAATTTACTCAAACTTCAAAAATAAATAAAGGAAGGAGGGAAGTATTAATGAAGGGATATTTATTCTGGTCCTGTGACTTTAATACAAGTTATAACATATTGTTGCTCAATAAATCAATGGGTAAAAGATAAGAGCTGCATTACGCATTCAAACTATATCTCTGGCATAAAAGTCAACAAACAGTAGTGGGTACAATATTGGGTATTACTAAAAATGTCAATCATCTTTAAAATAAGCACAACGAGATGAGTAACTTCTGAGAACAGTTGATAATTTGATATGCATAAGTAGTTCAATCTTGTCTAGTAGCAAAAGATAAGGTTCAAACTTTCACAAGGCTTGATTTGCCCAAGTCCCATATTAAAGCCCATCCTTGAATTGAATTATGACCAAAAGATAAAAAGTAATAATAAAAATAAAAAAATTCCAGTCTATTTGATATCAAGGGTTCATGAGGGTCACACCAATATGAAACTCTAATTTCTGGAAATATGGAACAGGCAATCGGGAGAGCGTGACAAAAATCAGCAAGAGCTTTCATCTGACGTGTGCAAGTCACCAAATCTTCTTCCTGACCCAAAAAAGGAGGATAACAACTCCAATGACAATTGCAACGGGGGCCCATTTCCGAATAAAAGCCTAAGATTAAAAGCACATGAAAATTATAGCATAAGTACAGCAATGAGCACGTCGAGTTCAAAATCAATCAATTCATGAAAAAACTCAACGAAACAATTATTCATAGTACAAAACGACAATAGCATGTTCCACTATATTTTCTTCAACAATAAAGATACGGGCATTGGATGGAATGGAAAAAACGGAAATAAATACGGATGCAATTTTTTTCTATACATGGGGGGACCAAATTCATTTTTTTTTTATATCATACCCCATATGCAACCTTTTCTATATGACATGTATAGAGAAAAAAAAAAGTTGCATCCCTGCTCCTATCCCTGATTTCCATCTGGTGCCCATAGTTTATCCTTTCATCAATATGTAAATCTCAGAATAGGCCTGCAGTAATATAACTTAAAAAGAAACCCATTAATCGTATCTATTCAAAAACAAATATGACCATACTATATTCAGATAACCCATCATCCAGGTGTAAAAAATTGTGAAAATATACACAGGTCTGAGAACTAGTTATTGAAACCAAAGTTGACTTTACTAAATCTGAGCTCAGTTCAGATTACGCCGATTTGCGACAACATTGTCTCACATGCCGTAACACATATATCCCACCTAATATAATACCTGTAGACATGACCGATACTAGTCTACGCATAAATTATAAGATGTCTAAATTTGATTCACCTATGAAAACAAACCTTCCCCTTCGTGTTAGTACAAGGATATCAAGTTTGAAACCAATATCACCCCTCATTTGACGATCCATTTGGTAATCTGTTATACCAAGGGGTAATCACATTTGGATTTTGGAGTTTTGGAGTTTTGGACCCCCTACGGTGTTAGACTTTTCCCCAAGAGTAGAACTATGCTTACAAAAACATTGATACTAAAAGTGGATACAAAATGATGTTGCTAGACATGAGTGGTTGATGATTCACCATGTATGCACGGTCCCAACAACTATACCCACTAACATCTTGATACATCATTTAGTAAATACTTTTAGTACCCATGCTTTCATAACCGTAGGTCCGTAGCAATACTATTTCTCTAGTGCCACAAAACATAAAAAACATTACAATAGACCCTGTTATGTATTAGAGTTGTGACTCGAAGGAGCTGGTGAACTCAGAATGCAAGATGCCTAAATTGTCTATGGTATTTTGGCAACAAAATGTTATTCCCATCAATCCCTTTTCAACTCTTCATTTTACTCCTTCACTATCTCACACACCAACTCTCAGCACATCGAAACTATACCTGTACGGCTGTACCAACTTCATTTTGGTTTTGAACAATATGTAAAATGATAAGCAGATTGATAGGGAAGGAGAGAACGAGATATTGCAAGACATAGAGGGAGATAAAGACAGACCGTGACAGAATAAGACATAATGATATGTTCACAAATACTTGTCAGAAATTTGGTTCTTGAAATCAAGGAGTTCATTTTGGTTGTGAGAATGATCACAAATAAAATAGGGTTCTGTGAAACAGACAAAGGTATGTAGTGGGGAAAAGAATCCTTGTTTGAGAGAAAAAAAGTGTAAATAAATGTAATATAAATATGTATTATTCACAAATACTTGCCAGAAATTTGGTTCTTGAAATCAAGGAGATCATTTTGGTTAAATAAATAGGGTTCTACCAAGTCAAACAGAATAATTTTATTATAGGTATTTTTGAACTATTGGGAGGATACATTTGTAAATTTAGAATCCTTGTTTGAGAGAAAAAAATATGCAAATAAATGTAATAAATAAAACTAATACGTAAAAATATGCTTTGAACAATTGGTTTCAAGTTTGAACTTGGAACAGATTCTCCATAAAAAGGAAGTCTGCACAAATCTGACCCTCCAAGAACTAGCAGGTGCCTTGTGCAATGAATACGACCTGTGTGTGTATATGAATTATTGTGTATTCATCATTATTAAAGAGTGTTCTTTTTTCCAACCATTAGGAATATACTAAAAGGAGGGCATTTTGGTCTGTCTACAATTTTATGACGTGGTTGATTGATTGACAATAGACACAACATTTCGAACATTCAAAAATAAAAATGTGGGCAAACAACAAGGGACGAAGGTGGGAGTAAATTACAAATTTCTACAGAACATTACTGGTTAAGGGCCAAAGTTGAAAATATCCTATATCACTTTCAAAAAATGGCAATTTAAAATATCTATATTATTATCACTAGCAATTAAATTTCTGCTCTTGAAAGCTCACTCACACTGTTGGACTCGAACCAAACAATGAAGAAATAATACTACCTTCCATCTATACTTGCACAGGCATATAAACCAGACATGGGTTTAAAGAAGAATTATTATTAGTCTACTATTTTTTGATGAATGATGAATATAAACTTTTACTCATGCAGGTAAACTAACCAACTCTCAACACTTGACAATATAGGCTTGTTAAACAACTGCATTGTTTTATATTCCCCCCCCAAAAAAAAAAAAAAAGACCGGCTTAGTTTATTTTTTTATTTTTTAAGTCAAATTGAACATTTATAGAATCAAAATGTATACAATTTCTAACAAATATTAAGGGAGGAATTATAACCATGAGAAACTACATCGAATTTACTACTAATTCCAACTGTTCATTACTTCAAAATTTGAGTAAATATGTTTAACTATTATTTGATTTAATTCTAAAAACTATCAATTTGACTTGAAAAGTCAAACTAAGCCAGTCTTTATGGGATGGGACAGAGGGAGTATTAGATTGGACTTCAAAATGGTAGGTAAGTTCAATATCTAGCTATTGACTCGTGATAGATTGTGCAGTTTCAATTATTTGTATTCCAACTGCTAAATCCTTCAAAAATAGAGGAAAACAAGTACCCGTAATGAAATTTTAACATACTACATGATTGCATCACAAATAAGTTTCCGTGGGATTCCAGGTAGATTTGGAGTAGGATTTATAAGCAGTCTCAAAATCCACACAATTTTAAGGAAGCTAGTTTATTTTTGAAACAATTCTTAATCAATCTAGAAAGCGTACCAATCGGGTTGCATACATGATTATATATAAGCCCAATCAACTTGCATATATTCTAATCATTTAAACTGTTGCAATGAAGTATACAGTATTGGAAGAACCATATTTCCAAACAACTCGCATATACGTCTGTTACCGCCTCCATTCCAAAAAGACTCCCATGTGTTTGATCCTAATTAATTTGCGAAATCTTAAAACTCAAACAGTGATATGAATGTTTTAGTTTTCAAAATATCAATTTTGTACTTGGTATTACCTTTTAAGTTTTATGTAGTTTACAATAGTAACTATGGCTTTAATAAAAAAACAAGTAAATTCACATCCATTTTAAATATTAGGATTTTGATAATTGACAAGGAAAAAAATCATGGAACTCTTTTTGTGGAGCAGAAGGAGTATTTTATATAGTTTTTACTTATACAAGTTGTAGTGGTTATAGGCTTTGTTGCCAAATCTTTGGAACAAAAATTCCACCAAAAAGATAAGCAACAAGATCTTTTAATTCTTCAAAGCAACATAGCTCTACAAGCATAGGCTATCTAAATTTCAAAACATATCTGAAGATGACAGTTTGACCATCACAAATTACATAGATGAAGTAGAACCACCAAAGAAACTAATCAAATATACTAAAATGTCTTAAATATAGATCTAAATTTCTCAATTCTCCTTTAAAAAAATCCCATGTGCCATTAAGAAAAAGGATTTGAGAAAACTAACCTGTCGATTTAAATCTCTTGCCTTATCAGCATATATGTGAGATTCTGACGTCAAGCGACTAGACATTTGACTGACCTCTGCAAATGTTAATAATATCACAAAAATTGTGACTTTGAATGTAAGAAGAAAAATAGTAGAATGAATAAAGAAGGTAATGCACAGGATTAAGAGGGAAAGAAAAAAATACATATGAACTAACACAAACAAAGAAGCATAAATATAAAAAAACATTTATATATAGAAAAATGGGATAAAGATACATCAGGAATAAGTATATATTATACACCCTTCCAACTCAAAATGACAATCCACTTTTGAAAGTCAGTTTCTAAAGAGAAATGAACTTTTAACATAATCAATAGTCATGTGATTAAACATATGGTTGAATATAGCAAGATGTTTAACCCCATCTCTTCAATATCTCTTCTGGCTTCTAAGCCAAATTATCTTCTTTTAATCCCCTCTACTCCTTCCTCCATACTTTTCCTCCATCACCCACTGATAATATGCTTAAGGCCAAAAACCAATCTGTTCACCATTTTAATTTTTATGCAACATCCAATTAATAACTGGAATGGCATTAGCATAAGCAGTTCCTGATTTCTCATTTCAGCATTATTACCTTCAGTTTAAAATATCACTTTTACTGATCACCTAGTTCTCCACTTCTATATACCATTTCCCATTTCTTTTACAGTAACCTTGCTACTTCTTAGCAGCCACACAGTTGAGAGTAGAAAAATATCACTCAAGAACCCATAATTTTCTCGTAAAATAGTAGAGATGTAGGATAATGTTTGAAAACCATTTCTCTTAGAAAATAAGAGAACTTGGAGATGGAAGTCTTCTTTCGTTTCTCGATGGCATAAGCTCAAATCAAATAAAAGTTGATAGGATCTCCTTTTTTCGTCCCATGTCCCCAACCCCCACCAAAAAATTGAATCTCTTTCAATATATATTTCAGTTGTAGAACAGTTGTAGAACCGCCTACGACCTATCAGAATAAATGAATTGGTACCTGGTTCGTTCCGCCATCTCACCCAGTGAATTATTAATTTAAGGGAATATTTGGCTTAGTACAGAAAGACTGCATTAACAAATCAAAAAACAAAGTCATATATTATGATTTATTCAGATCCAAGTTATTTCCTTTCATGTTGCCCCTTAGTCTAAGCTTATCTTAATGTTCATGATTTGGTAGCATTTAATCATGGCAGGCTCAAGGTTTTGTAATAGCTTTTCATTTCTGAGGAACAAGTTTGTATCCAGCATAAATTGTAACACAGAAAGCCATCAATAAGGTAATGCTCATTATCTGTTTTTCATGCATCAACACTACCATATTTAGTGCTTTATAGTTCGTGTTTTCGCAATTAGATGGAAAACAGGATATTTAGCAGTTTATTTCTTGGCAATACCTTGAAAACACTTCAACTAAATGGAAAAACCAATAATTCGTCTCACTTGAAAGAAGCAATCATTCAAGCTAAGATTCAGCCGCAGACAAGTATTTCACAACACAACCAACAAGATTTAGGCTGAAAAACTCGAGGAGAATATCAAAGTTCTAAAGTCAAAGATGAATCTTTCAAGCTATTACAAGGACCGCTAATCTGGGTCGCAGAACGAAATTGAGTACGTGAAACGCTACCTATGGTAGAAAACTAAAGGCATCTTAGATCTCATACCACGATTGTAGAATGCTAAATGCATCTTCAATGCTTTTTGTCAAATCCTTGTTGAAAACCTAACCAGAAAATAAGGGAAAAACAGAGATAGAGATAGAAATAAGAGAGAGAATAAGGGAGGAAGAAGGAGAACTATTTATTGAGAGATAGAGAGAGAAAGCTTGAATAAGCTTTTCCCATTTCATTCACAAATTGCATAATATTCAAAAACTTGGAGGTTACTCCACCCACTAAATGCATATATATATATAGCAACTAAAATGCTGAAAAAGTGTAAATACTCCTAACCTACACCATTATCTTGTCCTACACACACATGCTAACTAACCACCCATGTGCGTACATGTGCATTACATGTCCATACAAAATATCTAATTCCAGAATATACTAATTATTTAGTTAATATATTCATGAATATTAATATTTTTATTTCTTTTTTTATAATATGTAATAGCCTATATATGACATAATAAGGAATCAAGATTTTCTTATTTTTACCTTTTATTTTTATGAAAATTTAATAATTAAAGGTGATTGGGGGTAGCATATTTATCATGTCATAATAAATTTTAATTTTACCATCCCATCTAAAAATGGTCTTATACATCCATATGTTAATGAATATTATTTTGTATCTTGATATCTAATCATTCATTTACATTAAATAATAAAATAAAATTAACAAAAATTTTTTATTTATTTTTCATACAAAAAGTAGTAAATATTTTGTAATAACTATCAAACTATTAATGAACCTCCAATCAAACATATTAAATAGTGATATATATTGTAATTTGTTTATTATCAGCCACATGAATAAATTTATATGATAATATTTTTATAATGTATTTAATACAGTAGGTTATTTTTATAATCATATTAAATTTCATGTATAATATACAATGTAATCATAATTTGATAAATTTTTTTACAATATATATCAGGACTCTTAATAATTTTGTTGGGTGAAGTTGAATAATTATTTAGTTATATAATATTGTTATTAATTAAAAACAATAACATAATATCTACTGTTGTTTGGCCGTGAGCATTAAAAACAAGGATACGGTAATACCGTAATATATAGTTATGCATGCAACTGTTTGAATACACTTGTTATGGGCTAGAGGTCCAGGCTCATAATACTTAGAGATTACAAGTACATCAAACTGATCAAAGATTAAAGTTCCTCTTCTTTCGGTATTTTCCTTTAATTCAAACCAAACTTCAAAAACCTCTTTATACTTCTAAGACTCTAATCCAAGTATAGAAAACATCAACAACAACTTCAATTCCAAAATAAAAGCAACATAAAAAGCCATCACGAGGCTCGCTTTTGTAAAAACCTGCAACCAAATTTTTTAAGCACCCCTAGTTTCAAGTATCAATCACTTATATTCTACTCATTTTAGTCATATTCATATAGCCCAAACTATATATCTCAAAAACAACACCACCCAAACATGTTTTAATCCAAATTTTCTATTACTTCTCGTCTGCAATTTTTTTTAAAATATGCGACTTAACTTGGTTTGATCTGTTTTGGTTGTGATTCAGTGACTTAATTCACTTTGTCTAGCATATCTAGTTTTAATTTTGAATTTTGATCATTCAAAAACCCAAAAACATAGTTATTAATTTCCAGTTGTGTTTAGCTCAAAATTTAAACAAATTATGCTATTCTGCTAGTATTACAACTTGTTACATCTCTGGTAACTAGTAATAATATTAGTGTCAATCCTTTGGTGCTTGTGTTTATTTGTGTGCTCATTTACTCTTTAAAATTCAACTAAGCTTTAGCTAGTTGAATTTAAACTTTGTTCTATTGGGATACTCAATTTGTTTCACTGAGGAGGTCCATTCTTACTTAGAAACCACTCAAGCTCATTTACACTCATTCAAGTAGTATTGAGACTGCTTGAAATTCATTTTTGTACTCAGAATTACAATAGTCCTGTAATTCCTTTCATTTATATTGTTGGTGAGTAGACCACTGAAAAACGACAACTCATTAATGAAAAAATGGACCAATTCATAAGGGTATGAATGAGTTGTTAAGGCAAAAAAGTCCAGAAATTGATGACAGGTTTGAGAATCCCTTTATAGGGGAAATGAAGGGGCAAGAGGCCTATTCATATGGGACAAAGAAGGGCTAGGGGTTTCTTTAGAGACCTTAGACATGCTGAACAATAAAGGGCTTGGAGAGATGATGATCACTGGAGGAGGATTAAAAATGAAGAAGCTAATGATGAAGGAAGAGAACTAAACACCTTAAATTGGGGTTTCCTTAATTTATAGAGGGGGAAGATGCAAAAAGTTGGATCCAAGACTGTGAAGAGTATTTTAACATTTATGGAATGCAGTTCCAGAGAAGAATTGTCATAATTGGGAATCACCTGCTCTCCAAAATATTGGTACAAGTCTTATGTGAATGGCAAGGATAGGCTTACATGGAGAGAATTTGCAGATGACTTCATTGTCAGGCTATTGAGGCTGGTGCAGAAAATATATACAAGTCTTTTAAGTTGTTGAAGCAAGTAAACTATGATGAGTTTAAAAGACACAAAGGAAGACTATTGGACAAATTTCCTTACTTAACTGAGGACTTCTTTGTGGGAAATTTAATTGATGGGCTTAAGGATGAAACTAAGAAGATTGTGAAGTTGCTTGACCCAGAAACTCTTTCTCAAGCCTTCAAACAAGCCAAGTTCAATGTCAGTCCTACTCCTAAATCAGCAACAGCTACCCTAAAGCCCAAATCACTTGCACCAACACTCAGCCAAGCTTTAAAAAGGACCTCCTTGCACCTCTTCAAACCACAACACCACTGCTAGCCTACCCTAAAAAAGTCTTTAATAAGCCCAAACCTATTACTGCAGCCCAGCAGCCCAAAGAGCCGAGAGAGGAAGGGAAAAGGTCTTTTTTTCTACTGTGATGAAAAGTACACTATGGGTCACCAACGCAAGGTTCCTCATAACTTTATGATCACTTGTGAAGAGGCTCAAGAATGTGAGGAATACTCTTGACCTCCCCAGTTTGATAACAAACCTGAGCCTAACCAACTTGAGGATGGTGATAAACTTAAGGGGAAAGTTGCACTGTGTAATCTGCAGCTTAAAGAAGTAAACAGAGGGGATCAAACACTAGTTCTTAAAGGAAATAAAGAAGGGAAACATCTGATCATGATAATAGATAAGTGGGAGTACATTAAATTTCTTGGATGGAGTTGCAAGGAAGCTAGGCTGCCCTATAGCCCTATACACCCTATTGACCTTGTTATTATCGCACTTCCTAATGGTGAGGAACTTCAAAGTAAGGCATGGTGCCCTGAGTTTACATGGACTTTTGACAATCACAGTTTCAGCACACCTATGTGGATCATTAAATTGCAGTAGCATGATGCTATTCTGGGAACTACATCGATGAAGCAGCCTTGGGCAATTCATTTCAACTATAACAAATTCCTCATGAAATTTTTGTTTAATAGGGAAGAAACACAACTGCAAGGAATAAGGAACCAGCAGCCCACAAAATTTACAAATTCTGCAGCTTGCAACTACTTAACAATAGCTCAATCAGCTTGGATGTTTCAGATAGTTGAAAGTAATAAAGGGGATAATAATATTTCCCAAGTTATAGCTGAGTTAGGAGCTATAAAAATGGGGCCTAATGAGTTTGAGTTAGTCCATGGATTGGTCAAGTACAGAGGTAAGTGGGTGATAAGATTTCAAAGACAGCTGAGGAAGCAATTATTTGAAGAACTCCATGAAAAAAGAGTTGGGGGCCACTCGGGTACCAAAGTTACTCTTTTGGATAGAACAATACTTCTACTACCAAACTGAAGAATGTTCACCCAAATGGATGGCTGAATGCAGTATGTTTTTCTAAGCATGAAAATGGGATGAGTCTGATAGGTTCACCAGCCAGCCCTCACTTAACAACCCTGGAAAGATATAAGCTATGGACTTTACTTTTGGCTTCCTAATTCTAAAGGTTATGAAGTAGGTATAGCCCATCTTCCACAAAGTTCCTTCTTACCTATCATCATCCCAGGGTTGTTAAAATACTGTCCCAACTAGGGGTGAACCCTGCAGTTTTCACATTTTCTGAACAAAAACCGCACATAAACAGTGCTTTGATGCGGTTGCCTAAATCAAAAACCACAACATGAAACCGCTTGGACTGGTGCGATGAGGTTTCTAAGAATTCAGTGTGATTTTAAATGGTGTGGTTTCGACTTGAAAACCAATTGGAAGAAAAAATAACCATGTCGTACTTTCTAAATTCTAAATAAATCTCAAACATTGTTAGATTGATGTTGTAAATAATATCCAACTACAAAAAGTTAAATTCTTAAAAACTAATCACAAATTATTTCAAAACTTTCAACTCCTCAAATTGAAAAGTTAAAGTTTAGTACCGTAAAATTTTTGAAGATGCATACATTACGTACAATACAACCATTGTTTCAAATTGAAAGTCTTAACCCATGCAAAATTACATATTCCAAAATTAAATGTACAAACATATATAAATATAATTTAAAGAACTCTAAAAGATACGCAAAACATGAGAAATATTAAAGAACTTGAAACTCTAAACAGGTGTGTTTCCTTAAGATGTGCAGTTTTTGTACCAAAACCGCAACCGGGGGTGCAGTTTATATTGAAAAAAAACAAAGTATGCCGCTGAAACCATTGGTACGGTTTCTTTGGTGCAGTTTTGCGTGCAATTTCAGCAACGAAATCAGTTCCTGCTCTCCCCTAATCCCAACTATTCTTTGAGAACTTTTTTAAACTACATGGACTTCCTAGTTCCATCGTAAGTGATACGAACCCAATATTCTTAAATGACTTTTGGCAAGCTCTCGTTAAACTTACTGGGACAAGACTCCATATTAGTACCTCTTATCATCCTCGGTGATGGGAGCACTGAAAGGGTAAACCAAGAACAGTATCTGAGGTGCATGTGCACTGAAAGGGTAAACTAATGTTTAGAACCGTATCTGAGGTGCATGTGCAGCCACTCACAATGGAACTCATGGCTACCTATGGTTGAATGGTGGTTTAACACAACTTACCACACATCTCTACAGACCACACCATACAAAATTCTCTATGGTCATGAACCTACACATCTAAACATCTCAACCACACTTGGCACCAACATTGCAGCAGTAAAAGATATCCTTACAGAAAAACAACAAGTGGAGGTTCTCAAGGAAATTTAGCTAAAGACAACAAAGACCGATAAAGTAATGACTGAAAGATAAGGACTGAAAGATAATTTGAGATTGGGTTGTATTTAAAGCTACAACCATATAGATAGAGCTCAGTATCAATGAGGAAAAACATGAAACTAGCTCAAAAGTTTTATGGGCCTTTTAAAATTCTGAAAAAATTTGGTACTGTTGTCTACAAGCTAGAGCTACACAACACTTCTAGGATACATCCAACCTTTCTTGTGTCACAACTTAAAAAACATTTGGGAACAACTCAAATCAGCACATAACTATCTAAAGTTGATCAAGAAGGGAACTTTGATGTAGGACCTCTCACAACATTGAAACTGAGGAAGATTTATAAGGGAAGCAAAACTGTATGTCAATATCTAGTACAATGGAAATACTTCAACATAGAAGAAGCTCGTGGGAGGACTAAGAACTTCTCAAACTCAACTATCTAGACTTGATACTTCATTCATGAGGACATGAAAAAATTTAAGGGGGAGGGAATGTCAGGCCCAAAAGGGTAAACTGGGCATATATGATTATATTTTAAAAGATAGAGGCGCATGTGAGCACATGAGTGAGTTAGTATGTGAGTGAAAGATAAGGATAGTGGTGTAGGTTAGAAGAATTATTTTCAACATTTGTTATCTATATACAGATGTAATGGGAAAAGTATTCCCTAAGTATGAAATTTATGCATTGTGAAATGAATTGAGGAATGAAGCTTTCAACCAGCTTCTCCTCCCTTTCTATCTATTTCTTTCTCCTCTCACTAACTCAGTGTAAAACACTGAGTTCTTCTCCTTCTTTCTAATTTCTCTGGTTCTCCCTAATTCTATCTCTTTGTTTCTAATTCTCTCTTAATCTCTGACCACCAAGCTAGGGCCTGATTTAAGAGTTCCTTGGTAACCCCTGAAATAACTCAGCATGCTTAAAAGAAAATTATATTTCCACCAATATAATGCTATCAAGTTTTACATATCAAGCACAACAATGAATTCTGAAACTCATTTGTATTGCATAAGAATTATAAGAAAATAACTAAGAAATTCATAATATACAGAGAGAATGAACTCACGGTCCAACTTTTCACCGACACCAAGAACTTCTTGTACATTGCGAGTCATTATTTGGTGAACTTCATAGAGTTCATCATTAAGCTTTGCAATATTTCGCTGAGTTCTTGTGTCCTGGTACAATTTCTTTGTTTTCTGTATGAATGTGTCTTTTAAACGACAAAAAAAAGAGATAAAATAATTAAAACCCGCAAAAGTATAAAAATTTACCATTAAGAAATACTTATAAATCACATACACAAAATACAAGATCTACCAAATTTTATGAAAGCATAAGGTCTCGCAGCAGTTTCAATTTGACTTCCATTAACACGCTCAAATTCATTGGCAAGATCTTCCAGGTATTGGAAGGCAAGTTTCTTTGGATAAGCACGATCACACATTGTCAAATAACACACACGCCCTTCAATTACATAGCTAGTACCCGGTTAAAGAAAATTCGTAATCAACAGATAATGCAATTTTCATTTGGACGAAAAGAAAAGGAAAATTAGAAATCATAATTTATATTAGGTAAACAACATAATCCACTGCTTCCAAGTTCCGACATATAGCAAATAAGACTTAGAAAGGAAAACTACCAAATTTAATACAAAAGCAATCATTAATGCCATATTATACAATTCAAAGGATGGACATGGAACACAAATACAACGACCAAGAACATGTCAACGCTGCAAAAACTAAAATGAGCAAGTCAATGACATGTAGAATGCAATCTTTAAGTAATAAGAATTAAATTTTTATAGATTCAAAAAGAAACATGTTTACTTCTTTTTTTCATGAAAATAAATCCATCCATGATCCCATAGTAAGGATGCAGAAGTTGTAACAAGCCGATCGTAATAATTGTACAACCATATTATGTGAAGAAAGATATATAAAGGAACAAATATATGCATTTGCTTAATGGGTATATATGGATATATGACAATTACCTTTGTTATTTGTACATGTAGTGATAATGACTAACATGCCTACTTTAAAAAAATAACATATTCAAGAGTAACATACTTTCTACTTTTTCTCATCTTACTTTACTATTTTAAGCATTGTTTTATTTCTTGATGCATCGGCACGATTATTAAGTTTTACGGATGCTTTTTCAAAGCATTACCAACATCCACAAAGAAGATATTCCAAAAATAATTGTGTTTATTACACACCGTCGGTACGACAAAAACGCATTGGCCCTCATTAATGCCGGAGTCACCTACCAAAGGATTTATGAACATTCAATAGACAAATCGGGAAGGAATAATGGAGGTCGCAGTGTAGGGCTTATACGACTGGAAGAGGACGAAATCTGTAAACATCTGATTGATCTAGAGAGTGCCTGAACCATTCGTTAAGATTGGCTAATCGACTTAACCTCACCAAATGTACTTTCTACCGATGCTGGAAAGTTTCCGTTGACCGTCACCAAAGGGTATCGAGGTCAACCAGCAGGAAGATCCAGCCATCCTCGACATTTAAGACCTCACCATTCAAGGACGCTCACCGACCGGTGGATCGCAATTTTAAGGAGGTTCACGCCAACCCAGAGAGATGTCTTCCTTCTTCGACACATCGAAGGGATCAAGAACGCAAGACGCTCCAAAGGGACTTCCCAAGGTGAAGACGCTTCAAAGTAATGGAAGACGACCGCCTTCGGCCTTTATCGTCAAGCTCAATCAAAGAGAGACTTTTATATTCAGACCATGGGCCAAATGAAGCGGGGCTTGGAGCGCTTTAATCGGAGATCAATAGAAGCAGATCCTGCCCATTACGCCAAATGACGCCCCACGAGATCAAACCGCATCCACATCGAAATTCTCATTGGCTTAATAACCGCCAAAAGCAAAGAGAAGTTTCCATAGATTTTCTAAGGTCGATTCTATCGCCTACACGATCACCATCAAGAAGGTGGACGGGTGTTTTGCAGGTCTCGCAGACTAAAGAAGACGGACGGATATTCCCCATTTTATCGAGTATCATCCTTAACCTCATCAAAGCGCTGCTCGCAATGATTTTACGGCAGAATGTTCGCTCACCGCTAGATACTTCAATTACCGGTCGAATCTTCCGATCGAAAGGTCGCTGCCTTCAAAGAGGTATTTAAGGCGGATTAGATGTATTTGATCCCCTCTACGACGATCAAGTAAGGAGTAGAATTATTTTAATAAACCGAGGATTCATATCCAAGAGCTACCAAGATTCGTTTAAAGTGCAACGTAATGAGGTCGAGTATTTATTGTTAAGAAAATCCGATTAGTCAAGAGTCTCAAGTCCAATAAATTTAATTATCTATAGTGATTCTCAAATGGTCGTTAAATTGTGAGATTACGGTCAGGAACCCGAACGATCAAATATCCTCAAGTAGCTATGAAACCAATCTCTAATTTTTGCTTCGGGATGAGTTCTGTATAGAGCGAACGACACCAATACGATTATTTAAACCGCTACCACGGATGCAGAGTGTTTTTCAGCGGATCGGTATTCGGGGAAGCTTTATAAAGAACAGTGTTCAAAGATTTAAATAAATGGCGCGTAACGAATTTAACAACCGCTTGGACGAATTCTCACATCGAGACCGCGGGGATGTAAGGCCCTTCCTTCAGAACAAAATGTCAGTAAAGAAGACTGGCATAAGAGTACTAATTTCAAATTTTATCATAGATCTCTATCGATTAGCATTTTCCTCACCATTATTGAACAGCCTGTCTCATTCGCTCGTAGGCCGCCCTTCGGAAGTTCTGGCGGATTTGCGCGATTATATTATCGCCAAGTTCGCATAAAGTATTTCGATATGTTACTATCAATACAATTTCAAAAAAAGCCACAGAAAGACGCTAAGAACGAAAATGCCAAACCTCATTAACGGTTCTACATCACCCAAGAAGTTATACTCCATCTTCATCTCCTATACCCTCAACCGTTCTGGGGGTGGATATCGATCACATTTAAAGTAGCGTCAAAGTACTTTAAGTATAAATACATGCATTGGACAGGCGACTTTGCTCGGTAGAGGCGTAAAAAACCACTTTAACATAATGTATCAGAGGCCGGAAGTTTAAAGAGTTCGTTTCGCTCGGATCCTGTAATGGAGATTTGACAAACGGATTTAGCTCAGGTTCAAAACGAAGAATCTTCGAACGACTAGATTCAAGATAAGAAGATCAAAGGGCTCATCCATACCGACCCGCAAGTCGAGATGTATCAGATCATCAATCTGAAGAAGCGAGATCGACGGTTGGGGGAGACGTACAAGACCGCCGAGCGTACGGGTATACCGATTCACGCCAAGGACTACTACGGGATTCGCTTCTTCCGACTGGGTTTACGGCATCGACGCTTTACCCCAAGAATCGGATCTCGATGTCTTCGTAAGTCAACTAAAGAAATCACAACGTACGGTTGATCAAGGCTAACTGAACCTCGCCAGACGGTCGTAGAGGAAGCTTTGACCAAATCACGCTGATTAAATTAAGGGTGGCCAAACATTATAATATACGCTTAAACTTCGATTCGGCCGGAGATTTTGCTTCAGAGAAGTTCAAGCTTCTACGCCTCAAAACACGGAAAAACGAACGCCAATCAAGGCTATATTTATGCAATCAAGCAATGTGCCGGTGTACTTATCGATTGCGCGCACTCGATTTGCCCAGATCAAGAATACTCGGCTTGTGCTTCAAAGATTTCTACAAAGATTAAGCCGCTTTATCGGGTCCGTATACAATCGTTTTACATCAATAAAAGATCACTTTCCACAAATTAACAGCAACGGTCCCATTCGGTCCGATGGTCACTACGGTAAGGAGGCCGGTAGGATCACTGGCCATTCAATGGTAGCCTCAGTCCTTCATTCCCATATCGATCTTATCGGTGGTAAACAACGGTCCTATTCGTCTCACGGTCAATGGCTGTGTAAGGAGGTACGGTAGGGACTACCGCCATTCGAAAACTACAAATTTAATACAAAGCAATCATTAATGCCATATTATACAATTCAAAGGATGGACATGGAACACAAATACAACGACCAAGAACATATCCATTAGCCATATCTAATTCAATAGTTCATCTTATCGATACTAAAAGAACTGCTGCAAGCATAAAATGTTCATTTATTTGTTTATCTATTTCTTTGGCTCAAGGTCGATCAAAGAAATTCTTCTATCGACGATGTGGTCCTTTGACGCAATGAGCAAGTCAATGACATGTAGAGATGCAAATCTTTAAGTAATAAAATTAAATTTTATAGATCGCCGCTCAAAAAAGAAACATGTTTACTTCTTTTTCATGAAAATAAATCCATCCATGATCCCATAGTAAAGGATGCAGAAAGTTTAACAAGCGAGGTCGGGTTCTATTTTTCCGTAATTAGCCAGAGAAGTTCGACCGGTACAACCATATTATGCTTTTTCCGAAGAAAGATATAATTTCAATTAAGGAACAAATATATATCGCATTTTGCTTAATGGGTATATATGGATATATGACAATTACATTTGTTATTTGTACATGTAGTGATAATATTCTCAACATACCTACTTTAAAAAAATAAAAAATAACATATTCGAGAGCAACATGACTTGCGGAAAAATCTACTTTTCTCATCTTTACTATTTTAAGCATTGTTTTATTTCTTATGAAATTGCACTTTTAGAGCTTCTTGATAACAATGGGGTATGTATCAAAGGGTATGTATCAAATAAGCTGCATACTCACAAGTGATGAAGCAATAAGCAAAAAAACAGTGAAACAGTTAATTATTTGATTGCCAGAGCTTACCACAAATGTCCTTTTCAAATTTTAATACCAAAAAAAAACAAATCTCAACATTAAAGGCTAGTCGGCCACAATTTTGCACCATTAAATTACAAGGAAGAGAAAAGGAAGGTGATGGAAAGAAACCACTGTTTTTTCTTCGATAATAATACTAATACGGTTTAATCCTTGTAGAAAGGACTTCAAACTTCAGGAACTTAATTTTATCAACTGTCACAAGTATACACATTTACACAAAGCAGAGTGCATATACCAGTTTAAAGATGTCTAAAGTACAAGAAGAATTTGTCTCCCAAAGAATGTATAAAGTAAACAATTCAAATTTAAAATGTTGGATGAATACTAGTTTGCCATTAAAAACACTTGAGTAGGTCCACTACTTGTTTATTATCTCTCTATTTTGATTTTTCTTAATTTGTGTGAAAACATTACTTCAATCATCTTTTATGAGACCGGGGGAGGGGGCAGAGAGATTTATGTGTTTATGCTGCAGTTGATTGTTATCAACATGATTCATAAACTTGTAAATAATAAGCAAAAGTGAAGGGAAATCTAAATAGCCTACACGTGCTGCAAAAAAATTGGAAATACAAATCACAGCTAAGTAGTCTACTCTATACGAGGAGAAAAGAGATGGGAGAAGGTAAAATTCTAAGGAATTCATAAAAATAATGCAGAAGGATACTGGAATATATAGGGGCCAGTTTCAACAGACATTCTTGAAGCTTCATTGTGGCCTCTTGAGAGGCTTTTGAACAAAACCTTGACTTGTTGTTTGTAGAACTCTACATTTTGAACATCACGACCATCATCCAGACCCTCTACTAGCGGAAGGCCATCAGTGACACGAGCAATCATTGTCAGCTTGACCATCTTTACTTCAAAAGCTCTCAGCTTCAAAGATGGCTGAAAAGTATTAGCCACTCAGAAAGTTATATCCCCAAAAAGAGAGAACAAGCCACAAGTTATATGCAAATTCAAGGACGGGTAAATGCAATGGGATTGTTATTTATAGTATGAAACTGAGAGAGATGATTTAGATTTAGCTATGATGTTAACTGTAATAATATTGCAAATATAGGAAACCACAACGACAATAAGGTGGATTTGGTGGCATACACGTCAAGGGGATAGATATCAATGGATTCTTTCATTTGGTCCAGAACATTCTACTCTCAGAAACTCAAAACGATTTCTAAAGCAACTTTTTATTCCCAAAAAAACATGATTTAAGTATCAGATTTTCAAAGAAACATTAAAATTATGGTATTGGACTATCAGTTATGTTTATCAACAAAAAAACAGAAGAAACTCGAAATCAAATTTAAAGGTTTCAAAAATACAGCAAAACAGAGTTTTAAGCACTTTATGGAACCAATTAAACAGTATGTAGTCCGGAGAACTATCTATTCAATAAAACTCAACCGTGTAAGAGCTTTCTGATACAAATGATAGTATATTAGTATTATATATTTTCATCCAAGGAAGACGATAGTGTTATAGTATTGTCTTTTCTTTCGCTTTTGTCATCATGCAATATTCTAATAAAGGCACAGCTAACACACAGATCCTTGTATCATATATGTTTCACCAAATCAGAAAATCTAGATGAGTGCCAAAAATTGTCAGCCTGACATGATAAATTACTCCTGCACTCTAGTTTGCTCCAAAATGCAACACAACTCTCCACAAAAATGTTGATACAGTTATATCATTAATATGGGAGTTGTAAAATTATGTGACCGACTTGCAAAAAGAAAGAGTTGTCTGATTGTCCCTGAAAAACATTGGGCATTTTAAGTTTGAGTTTATATTTTTGAATAATGACTGTAGAACCCCTATACATATGATATTTGAAAAAACATATACAGATAATCCTATCTATGTCTGTGTACGCTGTACATGGTTTGTATTATATTTACTGATAAAAAACAATGAAACCCTAACCATATAAACAATAATCAGACTAATGGTAAAAACACATCGTGATAGTCTATCTGTGATGGTAAATTTCGTAACATGAAATTAATAGCGGAAAGCAAATAAATGATGTATACAACTTAACGATCAATTCTGGGTTCCAAATTTAGCGCAAAATGCATTATTCAATTGAATTTAAGTAGGATAATAGACAAATAAAAACAAATTTAGATGATAAAATATGTATTCACCTTCAGATCTTCTCCTTCGTTTGTTGAACGATTAGATATAGCTCTTTGACCATTTTCTACTGATTTCAACGATCTGACCAGAGATTACGACAATTGTCGTAATGTCACAAAGTCGGTAATTTAGGGTTCTGCAGGGAGAGCCGGATGTTTTATTTTTTCATTGAAGTGAGGTACCTGGATGCCTTGATGTACATGATGAGATTGAGGGCCGAGTAAAATTGTTACGAGACAGACCAGTATTAGTAATTAGTACTAGTAGTATTTGTATTTATTTTTGGAAGTCATTTAACACCCTCAACCTTTTACCAGCTGGGACTTGGGCTCCAGAATTATTTGGGGCTGCAGCCTCCGGTGGTTTTTACATTTGGGTATAAAGTTTATTTTTTAATAAATTAATTGATCAACTTATTTAAAAATAAATATATTATTTTAAAAAAAAAAAAATCTACCTACAAAATTATAACTATTAGTAGTTTTAAGCTAAAACTAAAATCAAGCCATGGTATTGGTGGGTGGCCTGTCTTGCTAGACTTTAGGTTGCCATCTGGTAGACCTCACCTCGTAATATTGTTAAGTGAATTTACTAGCTAGTGTTCTTATTCCACCACTTTTTTAATATCCATCAATACCTTTTTGGCAGCCAAACTTCAACAGTCACTAACCCCAAACCTCATGTACTTTAACCCTCCTTGTAATTGCTTGAAGAACAAAAACAAGAGCTTGAATAATTAATTAGCTATCCCACAAAACAAAGATCAACCACCTAGCCAACCAACAAAGCACATAGCAAATATAAGTTTTTATAAATTGCTACATATACTATACACTATAACTACTTGTGTATCAATCACATTATATTAGCTAGGTTCACTAATCATGTGAACGGGTACATTGAGACGTTGAAACATAGGTTTCTGGAGATTGGAACAAGCCTGAAACAAAACACCGGACCCTAATCCATCTGAGAATGTTGCATGTGCTCTTACTCTCCTGCTTGGGACCTCTCCTATATATACAAAAGCCAAGAAAAAGCTTTTGGAAATGGGATTTGAAACATTAAATATTAGAGCATTTTAAGGCTCAATTTATTGAGGGACCCACATTCCGGAAATGTTGTTTAAATCCATTAAGAATTGAATGAGAAAATTGATTTCAAAAGTCGCTCTTTGAAATGTTGTAAATTACAAAAATCACATGTAAGCGTTAGAGGAAAATTAAAAACATATATATGAGATGTTTTGCCAATGGGAAGGACCATGAACAGCACTCTCTTTTGTGGAAGGAAGAGAGACTGTGCAAGATTTGGTTCAAAAGCGTCGATGGAAGATTGTATTGCAGAGTGAAGTAGGGCTCGAGCCAATGGTTTGGTTGGAACTTAGGTTATGATATATAATTTTTTAGACAAAATTTGTTTAATATATTATCAAATTTTGTTTAAGTTAAATCAATACTACGTAGTTTTATTGCGTCGCCATGTGTAATAAAATCGCTAATTATTTTATAAATTAACATATGTCTGAAAATAGCAGCGTTAAAGCGAATCAATCCTCCGATTGCTTTCTTCTCTTCTGCGCTTCCAGATTCTGTTGAAAAATCTCGTTCCTTCCCTTCGCAAAAAATCTCATTCCTTCCTTTCCTAAAAAAATCTGTTTACTGCAGATAGTTTCGTTTCCGTCTAGCTTTTATACATTGCATCATTATTATTCATACACGATTTGATCATAACATAAAGTTGTGTTAGTAGTGTTCTTAATTTTGAAGTGCTTACAATTAAGAAGCGGAAATCATTTTATCTTGGGAAGCAATTATTCATTTAATCCTTAATAGCCGAAAGAGTGAATAAATTTGCTTTAAAGAGACTTTGTGAATTCAAAGGACTCGGATTTATTTTACTATATGTCTCTGTTTTGCTTAATTCTATCATATATATAAATATATATATATATATATATATTAAATAATACTATATATTACAGGATTCAATCTTAAAGCAAATTTATTATTACGTAATTGTAGTATTATTTAATCTAATATTCGCAATTGTTTTGCATGATAATTACATTTATTTATATGTATATAATATTATATATGTATTACATGTTTATATTTAATACATAGTATTATTACATGTATTACATGTTATTTTATGTTAATACATGTTAATATAATGTATTACATTATTAGATATATTACAGAGAAATATTACATGTTAGTTGATTTATATATTTTGTTATTATATATATTACATGATTCTTTGGTTTATATATTACATTATTGTTTGCATATAATTGATCAGTTTATTTAGTTTGCATGTTAATATACATAATATTCCATAATCATATATAACAGCTTTTATTTTGATTGCATGTTAAGATATATTATTATGTTAATATATAGAATATTCTGTAAAAATAAATTTGTAAACAAAATTTGTTACATCTTGTCTGAAATAGAAATTTGTTTCATTTATTGACAATTATCTTCTTTGTATAATGAAATGGCATCCACTAGTACCATTCTAAGTAGATGTCTCATGGAGAAAAGCCCGAAAAGGTTGAATGGAGCGGATTTCAAGCGTTGGCAACAAAAATGCTCTTCTATCTCACAACATTGAATTTGTACGGTTTACTACAAGAGGATCTCCTCTCTTTGTTGAAGGAGAAGCGATGAGGAAAAGGTGGTTTGCGAGTTGATGCATGAAAACACGCAGATTTCCTTTGTAAACTATGTGATGAATGATTTAGATAATACATTATATAATGTATATTGTACAATTCAAGCTGTAAAAGAACTTTGGAATCTTTAGACAAGAAAATAAAAGCGCGAAGATCTTGGCATGAAAAAATTCATTGATGGTAGATTTCTTGACTATAAATGGTAGATTCTAAAGCGATCATCACTCAAGTGCAAGAATTACAAGTAATTCTACATGATATTCATTCATTCGAAGGAATGTCATTAAGTGACTCGTTCCAATTCTTGCAATGATTGAGAAATTTCCACCTTCATTGGAAAGACTTGAAAATTATTTGAAGCATAAACGAAAAGAAATGAATCTTGAAGAATCGATTGTCTGCGACTTAGGATTGAAGAGGACAATCGAGGATCTAAGAAAGAAGATTGGAAAAAGGCAAATTCATTGAAGCAAAAGGCGTGAAATGTGGTAGAACAAAGACCAAATTAAAACAAGGAAAAGCGTGAAAGAAAAAGATACCTCAAGGCCAAATGAAAAATTCAAAATGGCAAATGTTTTATTTGTGGCGTATCCGGGACATAAATCAAATGAATGTCGAAAGCCGAAAGAAGTTCAAGAAAGAACAAAAGCCTCAAAATTTGTACTTACTAAAAAAATGGTATATTTTGTAGGAAATGTGACAGAATCTGGAAATTTTTTGAAAATGTCTCCGAATATTAATCTTTTTGCGATTGTATATACGAATGTAATTTGATAGGAAACCCTAAAGAATGATATTTAGACATTGGGGTCTACTATTGCCAATATCTGTTCCAAAGAATGGATGTTTTCTACTTACAAACCAAGTGAAAAAAATGATGATAAACTCTTCGGGAAACTCCTCAAGATTCAAACACCTTGTTGAAGGGCGTGGAAAGATTATCTTGAAAATGACATCTGTTATGTATATTTGTTAAGAGCAAGTGACTTTGAGCGAAGTGAAGTTCAACATGCCGATATCCGCCGTCTAGTTTACTTGCGGTATTATTCACAATTACTTAGCAAGAATGGCTTTGAAAGTTGGTGTTTGTATGTCGATAAATTTGTCTTTACTAAAAATAATATGTTTGTAGGAAAGGTCATAGACTACATTTAATCAGAGCAAATGGCTCTTTTAAGATGAATGTTACGCATTGTGTTGATCAAGTCTATCGCTTTTCTTGATAATAAATAAAATTAATTTTCTAATACTTTATATTGTTGTAATCTTCAAATATTATCACAACAATAAAGCGTGAGTTTAAATACAAATATTATCTTACAGACAATATTTATACTCGAATAAATCCTCATCACATTTATTGATACATTATTTTACAATAATGGTGAGGACTACTAAACAACTCTCTCTAGAACCTTCATTCCATTTTAGGCTAGTACTATTTACATTCTAGCCTCCTCACGAGAAAAAAATGGAACAACAAGGAAAAGGGTGAGCTCAACTAGCCCGATAAAGAGATGTTATGACTAAGATAATATCTGACAAATTATCGTTAGTCTCAATGAGGAAAAATCGATAGAATCTGATAGGCAACAAGTTTGAGATCAATATTATGTGAAATAATAATTCATAGAAGAGTTCGTGAGAGATGAAATCTCTATAATCTATGAATTTAACGGTCCATCATCGATATTTTATCCTGTAACATCAATCGATATTCATCTCAAATCAAATATTCATCTTTTGCTTTCTGGGCGAAAGATATTCATCAATCGGTCGTATTCATCTCACACACTGTTCATCTTTTGCACTAAAGGCGAAGATATTCATCGATCGGTCGTCGTTCATTTAAACACTGTTCATCTTTTTTCTGAGGCCGAAGATATTCATCGATCGATCAAATCATTCGTTTAAACACACTTTTTAATCTCTCTTCTGAACCGAAGATATTCTTGAAAATCATTCATCTTTTTTGCTACTGGGCGAAAGATATTCAATAATATCATCATTTAAGGTAGGATGATGAAAATATTTTTAAAAAGCGAATCGGTGAAACAAAATGAGCAAGATTAAGGATTAAGGATTAGTACTTTGTTTTATCCGTATCAAAAATACCTCAAAAATAATCGTAGTGGTGTAAAATTCAAGAATGATCAAAACATGGATCTGATCAAAGCTAGTATCGAAATAGATATTTTAGACGAAAAGAAAAATTTTTCATTTTTAGGTGAATAGTCTTAAATGATTAAATGAATAGTCTTAGTATCGTGAATAGTCTTGAGTATCGTGAATAGTAACTCAGAACACCAAAGATAGAAATTCCACAAAAAAAACATCTTCACGCTTCGTGAATAGTACTAAATGAATAGTAACTTCGTGAATAGTAACTTCATGAATAGTAACTTCGTGAATAGTAACTCATGAATAATAACCCAGAGCATGAAAAAGTTCCAAATTTGATAAAAGTTCCAACGATATTTGGTATAATGATATTGAAGAAATAATATCATTTGAAAAAAATAACATCCTTACCTCGAAAGAATCGATTACTTGGGAAGGAAAGGTCGGAAGTGATCTTTGAATGAAACTTGTCTTGAGCAATGACTCTCAAAGTATCTAAATACTCACAAAATCGCTCAATAATATAGAGAGAAAGAAGAAAACTTTGTTTACGGTGTGATTTTCAATTCTAACTTAGCCCTCTATTTATAGGAAAATGTTAGCCGTAAAGCGGACTTGACTGCTTTACGATGGCTTTACTGCTACTATTGCCACCCACCACATTTGAAATAAAATTCAGCACATTTTTTCACCAACCACAAGTGGGGCCCTCTCATTTCTAAATTTTCCACCAAAATCAATTATAAACCTAATTTAGAATCAAGCACCTCTTAAAATTCACAACAAATCATTAGTTCATTTTAACGGTTCAAAATTTGTGGACATATACTCGACTTATGTATGTATAACATATCCAAAAATTACCACAATCAGCGGTCGGATTAAAAATTATAACCCATGATATATCTAAAACCCACGATTTGATTTTTAATACCTCGAATCAGATAAAATCTTGATAAAACACCTCGACATTAATTCCTTCATTAATAACCACATAAATAAATCCATCATTTATATTCATATAAAATAAATATTTCCTTATCATATGAATCGATAATTAATTATTCACAAATAATATTACTGAGAATCACATTTATAATGACGGTAGTTCCCGGAAAGAGGGGCTTTCGATAAGGATCTCTCCTTCTTGGCATTGATTAGGTGACCAAACCTCTCCTTGAAGCGAACTTTCTAGACATTGCCAATAATGTTATCTAATAATATTATTCAAATAATATGAATTATTGATCGATAATGGGAAATCTTTGTGCGATGACAATTATTGAACAATGATAATATAAAATATCAATAGCGACAATTATTGAATCGATAAAATAAAATATTGAGCGATAACTACTTGAAAATTATTGAGTAGTGCCATCTTACGTAAGGATCGATAATTGAACAATCTTTGTGCGTCTGGTAATATTCTTTTTATGCGACACAGCGTATTCTTGTATTTTAACCATAAGATATTCAACGGATCTTAGCGGTAACAACTCTGTGGTTATTTTAACCACCTTATTTTGTCGTTTTCCTCATCGATAAACTTTTTCGTTATGGGGCCCACACATGGGCTGTTTTGTGCGTATTCGTCGATGCGAATATTCCACGATGATCGAATATTCCCACGACGAAGCGAATATTCCACGACCAACGAATATTCCAAAAAAAATGAATATTTTATAACCACTTGCTTATTTTGAAATATTTGCGTATTTAACCCTAGCTATCCACATTAATCAAATCAACCCTTCTTATTTCAAAATAATAAATAAAGAAATTCCTTTTTATTTAAAAAAATTTGAGGTCTTCTGACCTCCCTCACTTATGAAATTTAGTCCTCGAAATTGGCGTCGTACTGGTGTTTGAAAAGGTAAAGATACCTACGCTTTCATTTTGTTTCCAACTCCCAGTCGTTTCCTCGATAGCATGGTTTCTCCACAAAACTTTAACTTATGGTATAACCTTTCTTGGCGTAGGGTATATCTTTCCTCTCCAAAATCTTGGCGGTACCTCCTCTCGTCGTTAAGTCTTGGCTATCTCTCGTCCGGTTCTAACTTCGATAGCGTGTTTGGGTTAGTCCACATATTTACGTAACATCGATCGTGAAAAGCGTTATGAACAGCGCGTCGTACTTGGTGGTAAAAGCAGTCTATAGGCCCGCGATTCTATTCGATCGAGAATTTCAAATGGATTAATAAATCGAAGGTTTGAGCTTTCCTCACCTCATAGATTCTACGCTTTTAAAATAACAACTTCTTGCACCTCCTTCTTCAAATTCATCGACTCGGATTGTGCTTGAAACGACTTTAACTTTATCGATTAAAATCGATTATACTCGTATATCATCACGTGCTACTCGTATATCGTCACGTGGGTACTAGAGTTTTCATCTCCATCTATTATTTGTATATTATCTGAAATGAGTCTTTGTGATATTGTACTTTCGTGCTTGTATCGATCTTACTACTCACCGTCGTCGGCTACCGTTAAACTTTTCGAGGATGGCATGGTGAACAACATGTCTTTGAAATGAGTCTCCTCTTGAGTTCTTGAAGCTCTTCCCGTTCCTTGCTCCATTTGAATTTTGTATCTCTATGAGTCATTTCGTTAATGGAATAGCGATTGAGAATATCCTTGACGAATCTCAGATAATAACTTGACTAAGCCTGAAAGCTACGTGTTTAGATTCTTGACTTAGGTTGTTCTCAAGCCCGTGACTCATATCGAACCTTGGATATGCGTCACAATGACACCTATCGGTTTTCTTATCGCTTGAATATGGCGTCCCTACGAGAGTGCGGCTTGGTGAATTCCTGAAAAGTCACAAGATAAAGGCTCGGTACCAAATTCTATAGTTGAATTTTAACTCACGAAGTTCAATAGGAGCCATTCGATATGAGATTTTAGAAATGAGTTTTTGTCTGGGTTCAAAGTCGATACAAAATTTAATATCGATCTTTGGGAGTAAGCGAAAATTCTTGAAAAATCGTCGGGAAAAATCAATAACAACAAGAATATTATTCAAATCGGCGTGTCTTTATTCAAATCCATAACATGGACTAAGAAAACTTGACATCCGTAATAAGCGAATGACTTCATGGCTTGATATGAAAATGTTTGACTCTGATGGTTTGATTGCTTGAATTGAATAACGAGTTGCTTAGGAATATGAAAACTATGACCTTACAAAAGCAATCAATTTTGGCGTGATGAGTAGTTAACCTTAAAATCACATCAAAAAGCAAATATCTTTAAAGAAATAAGGTTAACGGGTAATGTGATGGTGCCGACTTGAATCAAACAAGATTTTTAAACAACGGATGTAATGAAAGTTTCTCTAATGAGTCTCCATAAATAAATCAAATCTAATTTCTCCGTAAAATCGAGTTCAAGCGTTGAGCGTATGACGAAGAGATAAAAAAATGGGTAGAAGCAGGTATCTAGTAAGGTATAAACTTATGAAATTTATAATTAACTAACTTGAAATGCTAACCGTTCGGGTTCTCGCATTTTGATAGAAGTCGCGACAAAGCGCTCTTCCGAGAATCGTTGACTTTGACTTTTACGGGACATCCTTTTGAGTCACCATTCCATTGGTAGGTTTCGATATCGTCTGATCTCGGCGATATGTCCTTCTTTTCCACAATTATAGCATACCTTAAAGCTGTTGTGGGGCGGTTTGGTGATGATATCCCCTCTCTTTCGCATTTATAACTTGTCTGACCGGATGGTCTTTCTCCTCCCTTGGAACCGATTGCTTCTCTTGCGGCCAGCGTCTTCACGTGGTGGTTGTTGAATCTCCTCTTTTTAAAATCTCCTCTCACTAAGCTTCTTATTTTCATGGCCACGATTACCACGGTGGTTCTGCTTTAATCCGTATTCTTCTTTCTCCATTTGGTTATCGTTATTACGATGGCTATTATCTTTGGTATGATCCACGGTTATGGTCCCTCGGTTGAGCGTACTTTCGTTATCTCGCTCTAACAATGAGCCACATTTTACAACATCTGAATAGAGAAAAATTTATGAGAAATGAGATCTTGGCGTATCTTGGGGTTTCAAACCTCTCGAAAACATCCGCGTCATCGTTCCTCATTCTCCACCAAATGAGGTCTGAAACACGGATAACTCATGAAACTTAGCCTCGTCTTGGGGGACAAATCGTGTTATTACGCTCGATCTAATAAACTCCACTTCCTTCATATAGCCGAATACTTTGAGGAAGTACTTGTCATTGAGGCTATTTACTGAAAGTCTCCGTGACATCTTTGAGTCGGTTTGAATGGATGCAACTTCCTGATTCCCACCGATGTCTGCCTTTTCCACGGAACATAAAAAGTGGCGAATGGAACTTTACATTCCTCCGTGCATCCCAGACATCGAATATCTTGGTAATTTGCTTGACCCGTGTTTCATGGTGATCGGATCGGCTTTCCCAGAATTACGGTGGTCCCGACTCTTTGAGCTAACTTTTTGTGACCACAGGTAATTCTTATCATCTCCTCTGTATTTTGAACCACGAGTCTCCTAAATGCGATTTTGCATGAGCTATGAAAACTTCTAAACATCCCTCGTTCATCATCTACACTTTCGGTGGTGTTATTCACGGGAGGTACATTGCCCGACTGTTGCGCGTTCTCCTCGTTGTTGAAATCTGAGGCATCTCCACGGTCTCATTTACTCCACTATTAATATTCTCGATCGACATTCTCGAAATCTTTATGTCATAAAACAAGGGTTAATTAAAAAATCGATCACATAATATCCACATATCTTGACCAACTAACAAATAAGCTTAGGTAGGACACCTTTGCGAAGGATTTACTCGTCTCTCCCTCTGGTTTACATTCCCGATCTCATGGAGATCGTATCCTAAGCTACGATACCAAGTGTGGCGACCCCAAAATAGGTCCATTCCATCCACCCATTCACGAGTAGCCAAATCGTGATGCGAAACAACTACTGACTTTATTATCCTGCAATGATAAAGCGTGAGTTTAAATACAAATATTATCTTACAGAGACAATATTTATACTCAAATAAATCCTCATCACATTTATTGATACATTATTTTACAATAATGGTGAGGACTACTAAACAACTCTCTCTAGAACCTTCATTCCATTTTAAGCTAGTACTTCATTTACATTCTAGCCTCACGAGAAGAAAAATGGAACAACAAGGAAAAGGGTGAGCTCGACTAGCCCGATAAAGAATGTTATGACTAAGATAATATCTGACAAATTATCGTTAGTCTCCAGCGAGGAAAATCGATAGAATCTGATAGACAACAAGTTTGAGGATCAATATTACGCGGTGAAATAATAATTCATAGAAGAGTTACGTGAGAATGAAATCTCTTATAATCTATGAATTTAACGATCCATCATCAATATTTTATCCTGTAACATCAATCGATATTCATCTCGAATCAAATATTCATCTTTTTACTCTGAGGCGAAGATATTCATCGATCGGTCGTATTCATCTCAACACACATTCATCTTTGCACTAAAGGCGAAAGATATTCATCGATCGATCGTGTTCATTTAAACACACATCATCTTTGCCTTTTCTGAGGCGAAAGATATTCATCGATCGGTCGTTTTCATTTAAACACTTTTCTTTCATCTTTACTACTGAGCCCGAAGATATTCTTGAAAATCATTCATCTTTTTCTGGGCGAAGATATTCAATAATATCATCATTTAAGGCGAGGATGATGAAAATATTTTTAAAAGCGAATCGGTGAAACAAAATGACAAAGGATTAAGGATTAAGGATTACTTTGTTTTATCCGTCAAAAATACCTCAAAAATAATCGTAGTGGTGTAAAATTCGAGAATGATCAAAACATGGATCTGATCAAAGCTAGTATCCAGAATAGATATTTTAGAGCGAAAAGAAAAATTTTCATTTTTTGGTGAATAGTCTTGTGATAAAAATAGTCTTGAGTATCGTGAATAGTCTTAGTATCGTGAATAGTAACTCAAACACAAAAGATAGAAATTCCAAAAAAAACATCTTCACGCTTCATGAATAGTACTAAATGAATAGTAACTTCGTGAATAGTAACTTCGTGAATAGTAACTTCGTGAATAGTAACTCATGAATATAAATAACCCAGAAGCATGAAAAAGTTCCAAATTTGATAAAAGTTTGACCGATATTTGACGTAATGATATTGAAGAAATAATATCATTTGAGAAAAAAATAACATCCACTTACCTCGAAAGAATCGATTGCTTGGAAGGAAAGGTCGGAAGTGATCTTTGAATGAAACTTGTCTTGACAACAACTCTCAAAGTATCTAAATACTCACAAAATCGCTCGATAATATAGAGAAAAGAGAAAACTTTGTTTACGGTGTGATTTTCAATTCTAACTTAGCCCTCTCTGTTATAGGAAAATGTTAGCGTAAAGGCGGAACTTGACTGCTACACGATGGCTTTACCTACTTATTGCCACCCACCACATTTGAAATAAAATTGACATTTTTTCACCAACCACAAGTGGGGCCACTCAATTCTAAATTTTCCACAAAATCAATTATAAACCTAATTTAGAATCAGACACCTCTTAAAATTCACAACAAATCATTAGTGCATTTTAGCGGTTCAAAAATTTGTGGACATATACTCGACTTATGTATGTATAACATATCCAAAAATTACCACGATCAACGGTCGGGATTAAAAATTATAACCCATGATATATCTGAAAACCACGATTTGATTTTTAATACCTCGATCAGATAAAATCTTGATAAAACACCTCAACATTAATTCCTTCATTAATAACCACATAAATAAATCCATCATTTATATTCATATAAAATAAATATTTCCTTATCATATGAATCGATAATTAATTATTCACAAATAATATTACGAGAATCACATTTATAATGACGAGTAGTTCCCGGGAAAGGGGGGCTTTCGATAAGGATCTCTCTTCTTGCCTAGCGATTAGGTGACCAAACCTCTCCTTGAAGCGAGAACTTCTAGACATTGCCAATAATGTTATCTAATAATATTATTCAAATAATATGAATTATTGATCGATAATGGAAAATCTTGTGCGATGACAATTATTGAACAATGATAATATAAAATATCAATATGACAATTATTGAATCAATAAAATAAAATATTGAGCGATAACTCTTGTGAAAATTATTGAGTAGTGCCATCTTACGTAAGGATCGATAATTCAACAATCTTGTGCTTGATCTGGTATGTCTTTCTTTGTCTGACCATAGCGTATTCTTGTATTTTAACCATAGGGTATTCAATGATCTTACTTGATAACAACTTCTGTAGTTATTTTTAACCACTTATATTTGTGGTTTTCTTCATCCAATAAGCTTTTTTCCCGTTATGGGGCCCACACATTTGTTTACGTGCAAATAAATACGAATATTCCCAAAGCGAATATGACGAATATTCCACGACAAACGAATATTCCCAAACAAAATGAATATTTTATAACCACTTGCTTATTTTGAAATATTTGCGTATTTAACCCTTAACTATCCACATTAATCAAATCAACCCTTACTATTTCAAAATAATAAATAAAGGAAATTCCTTTTTATTTAAAAATTGTGGAAAGGAAGGACAAGACATAAACTTCGAGTTATCACTATCAAACCTAATCCGATAGAATGGTGACTCAAAAATGTCCCGGAAAAGTCAATCAGCGATTAGGGGAAGGCGTTTATGCGTGTGTGAAATTCGAAAATCGAGGAACCCAAGCGAGGTGATCACGGGTAAGTTAATTATAAATTCTTGAAGTTTATACCTTATTGATCTGGGTGTTACCCATTTGTCTATTGGCGTTAAACTTGACTCAGGAGAATTAGACTTTGATTATCATGAAAACTTTAGGAGAAACTTCATTACATCCAAACATTTATAAATCTTGTTTGATTCAGTTGACATCATTACACTTATCTCTTTAAAGATACTTGCTTTTGATGTGATTTTGAACACATCGTACCAAAATTGATTGTTTTACAAAGCCCATTTCTAAAACCCCATTATCAATGGCTCCTATTGAACTTTCGAGAGTTAAAGGTCCAACTACAGAATTGTTGGACATCTTCTTTCATTCTGGTCCCCTAAGACATCTCCTCGGGGTGCTCCTGCTTTTATTTGTAAAAAGAAAGACGGAGTATATACGACTTTGTATCGACTATCTGAATTGAACCATGTCACCATCAAGAATAGGTATCCTCACCTCGTGATTGATGACTTATTTGACCAACATTCTGAGGGCACAATTCTTTTCAAAAATCGATCTTCGCTCGGATATCATCAACTGAAAATTAGAATCGAGGATATTCCAAAGACGCGCTTTAGAACCCTCGATATGGGCATTATGAATTCTTAGTCATGTCTTTCTGGACTAACTAATGCTCCTGCGGCTTTCATGGATATGATGAACCGGTATTCAAGGAATATTTGGATCGGCTTTTGTTTTGTTTTTTATTGATGACATCCTTATATATTCCAAAAGTCGTGAAGATCATGAGCACCATTTTAAGTCGGGTACTCCAAAGGCTTCGTGAAAACCAACTATATGCCAAATTGAAGAAATGCGAGTTCGCTTGAGAAGTAGCCTTTCTTGGGTGTGTGGTGTCAAAACATGGATTATCTGTTGATCCCGGCCAAGATTGAAGCAATACAAAGTCGGGAGAACCGAAGCTCATGCGATCATCAATGACGAAGCTTTTGGCTTAAATTTGGTTATTATCGGAGATTCGTGGAAGGGTTTTCTCATATCGCTACTCCATTAACTCACTTAACTCGAAGGATACGAAATTGCGTTTAAGGCGAAGAATGCGAGAAAAGTTTCCAAGAGCTTAGAGAGAGACTTATTTCTAAGACTGTTTCTAACAATACCATCCGGTTCTTGATGGATTTGTTATCTCAAATGATGCTTCTGCAGCAAAGGGTTAGGATGTGTTCTCATGCAACATGGGAAAGTCATAGCCTTTATGCCTCATGACAACTTAAAGAGTATGAGAGAATTATCCTACCATGATCTAGAGTCAAAAGCAATCGTTTTCATAATTAAAGATATGGAGGCACTATCTATATGGGGAGAAAGTGGAGATATATTCGCACCATAAAAGCCTTAAATATTTCTTCACTCAAAAGAACTCAACATCACGGCAAATGACGTTGGCTCGAGCTATTGAAAGACTACTACGACCACACTATTCAATACCATCCCGGTAAAGAGAGCGTGGTAGTAAATGACGCGTTCGAGTAGAAGATCATATCTTGCGGAACGAGGTGCGATGATGTCAAGTATACGCATAGAGCCAACTTTAATAGAAAAAGTTAAGGTTGCTCAAGCCACCGACCCTTGAGGTGATACGTCGTATGAAGAAGAAAGTACAAGAAGGAGCTATTCCTAAGCGAGAATTGATGAAGAAGGAATACTTGAGTCCACTCTGCACTTTGTGTTCCTAACGACTCGATTTGAAGTACAAGATTATGATGGAGGCACACAATACACCATTTGCAATCCATCCTCGAAGTACTAAAATGTATCGTGATCTTCGACATACATTTTGGTGGAATAATATGAAGAGAGAGATTGCAAAGTTTATCTCGATGTGTTTAACTTGCTAACGTGTAAAGCGCGAGCATCTAGTACCTAAGGGTCCGTTGCAACCACTTGAGATTCCTAATGGAAGTGGGAACACATTACCATGGATTTCGTTACGGTCTTCCTACGGCTTTCAAGGCATCAATGCTATTTGGGTTATTGTTGATAGATTAACCAAGTCCGCTTCATTTCTTGCCGACACGGAGACTTATTCACTTCAACGTCTTGCTAGTATGTACGTAAAATGAGATTGTGAGGTCAGCATGGCATGCCCCATCCATAGTTTTGGATCGTGACCCAAGATTCACTTCAAGATTTTGGGTTAGCTTGCAAAAAAGCTATGGGCACGGATTTATGCGATTTAGTTCTAAGATACCATCCCCAAACCAGACGGACAATCGAGAGGACTATTCAAACTCTTGAAGATTTATTAAGACTCTGTGTCCTGACTTCAAGGTTAGGATAAGTATTTACCATTGGTGGAATTCTCCTACAACAACAGCTTATCGTGCAAGTATAGTGTGGCTCCATTCAAGCATTATATGGACGAAAATGTCGCTCTCCAATATGTTGGGATGAGGTGGGTGAAGCAACATTGTTGGGACCCGAAAGCAAGACGTATGACTCACCGAAAAAGATCTAAATGATTCGACAACGATACTAAACGGCTCAAGATCGACAAAAGAGTTATGCGGATCTTCATCGAAAGGACGGAATTTAATGTAGGGGATCATGTATTGTTGCGAGTTGCTTCCACGGAAGGGAGTTACAAGATTTGGGAAGAGAAAAGCTCAATCCACGATTTATCGGTCCATTTCAAATTCTTGACCGAGTAGGAAATGTAGCCTATAGACTTGCGTTACCTCCGAGTATGTCTCGTGTTCATAATGTGTTTCACATATCCGTATTTCAGAAATATGTGAAAGACCCAACCACGTTATCGAAAGTTAGAACCCATTTGAGATAGTCAAGACTTAACGTATGAGGAGGTACTTTATCAAGATCTTGGATAGGAAGGAGCATGTCCCCACGCTGAAAGGTCATACCACAAGTTAAAGTTTTGTGGAGGAATCATGCTATAGAGGAAATGACCTGGGAATTGAAAACTAAATGAAAGCGAGGTATCCTCACCTTTTCAAACACTGTATTGCGACGCCAATTTCGAGGACGAAATTTCATAAGGAGGGAGGTAGAAGACCCCAAAATTTTTTTTAAATAAAAGGAATTTCCTTTATTTATTATTTTGAAATAGTAAGGGTTGATTTGATTAATGTGGATAGTTAAGGGTTAAATACGCAAAATATTTCAAAATAAGCAAGTGGTTATAAAATATTCATTTTGTCTGGGAATATTAGTTTGGTCGTGGAATATTCAGATCGCTTCGGGGAATATTCGCATTGCGGCCAATAAGCCATGTGTGGGCCCCATAACTGAAAGTTTATTGGATGAAGAAAACGATAAATATAAGTTGGTTAAAAAATAACGGCGTAGTTGTTACTGCTTAAGGATCATTGAATACCCGGTGGTTAAAATACGAAAGAATACGGCGGGTCGCACAAGAAAGACACTCAGATTGCACAAAGATTGTTGAATTATTGATCCTTACGTAAAGAAGGCACTACTCAATAATTTTCACAAGAGTTACTCGCTCAATATTTTATTTTATTGATTCAATAATTGTTTGCGTTGATATTTTATATTATCATTGTTCAATAATTGTCATCGCACATTATCTCCATTATCGATCAATAATTCATATTATTTAAATAATATTATTAGATAAAGATTATTGGCAATGTCTAGAAAGTTCACAAGGAGAGGTTTGGTCACCTAATTGCGCCAACAAGAAGGAGAAATCCTTATCTGAAAGCCCCTCTTCCTCGGAAACTACCGGTCATTAAATTGTGATTCTCAGAATATTATTTGTGAATAATTAATTATTGATTCATATGATAAAGAAATATTTATTTTATGTGGATATAAATGATGGATTTATTTATGTGGTTATAAATGAAGAAATTATTGTTGAGGTGTTTTATCAAGATTTTACCAGATTGGAGGTATTAAAATTAAATCGTGGGTTTTGAGATATATTATGGGGATTATAATTTTTAATCCGACCGTTGATTGTGGTAATTTTTGGGTATGTTATACATACATAAGTTGAGTATATGTCCACAAATTTTGAACCGTTAAAATGCACGAATGATTTGTTATGAATTTTAAGAGGTGTCTCGATTCTAAAAATTAGGGTTATAATTGATTTTGGTGGAAAATTCTAGAATTGAGTGGGCCCCACTTGTGGTTGGTGAAGAAATGTGCTGAATTTTATTTCAAATGTGGTGGGTGGCAATAGTAGCGAGTAAAGCCATCGTGTGAAGAAAGTCAAGTCGCTTTTTGTAAGCTAACATTTTCCTATAAATAGAGGGCTGTTAGAATTGAAAATCACACCGTAAACAAAGTTTTCTCTTCTCTCTATATTATTGAGCGTATTTTGTGAGTATTTAGATACTTTGAGAGTTGTTGTCAAATAAGTTTCATTCAAAGATCACTCCGACCTTTCCTTCCAAGCAATCGATTCTTTTCGAGGTAAGGGATATTATTTTTTTCGTAATGATATTATTTCTTCAATATCATTATGTTGAAATGTCGATCCGAAGTTTTATCAAATTTGGAACTTTTTCATGCTCGGGGTTACTATTCATGAGTTACTATTCACGAAGTTACTATTCATGAGTTACTATTCACGAAGTACTATTCATGAAACGTGAAGATGTTTTTGTGGAATTTCTATCTTTTGGTTGTCGGATTTACTATTCATGATATACGTATTATTCACGATATCAAGACTATTCATGTATACTTGACTATTCACGATACGACAATTATTCACCAAAAAATAAAATTTCTTCTTTTCGTCCAAAACATCTATTTTGGATACTAGCTTTTGATCAGATCCATGTTTTGATCATTCTCAATTTTACACCACCGTGATTATTTTTGGGGTATTGTTGGACATGGATAAAACAAAAGTACTAATCCTTAATCCTTAATCCTTGTCATTTTGTTTCACCGGATTCGCTCTTTAAAATATTTTTCATCATCCTCGCCTTTAAATGATGATATTATTGAATATCTTTGGCCCAGAAGTGTGAGATGAATGATTTCAAGAATATCTTTGGCCCGTAGAAGCAAAGATGAACAGTGTGTGAGATTTATGAACATGACCGATCGATTAATATCTTTGGCCTCAGAAGTGCAAAGATGAATGTGTTTTAAATGAATACGACCAATCGATGAATATCTTTGGCCCGTAGTAAAAGATGAATATTTGATTCCAGATGTATATCGATTGTTGTTACAGGATAAAAAAAGATAGACGATGAACTTTTAAATTCATACATGAAGATAGTAGTTTGCATTCTCTACTTAACTCTTCTAATGAATTATTATTTCATTGCGAATATTGATTGAAAATTTGTTGTCTATCAGATTCTATTAAATTTTTCCTCGTTGAAGACTAACGATAATTTGTTGTATATTATCTTAGTCATAATATTCTTCTTTATCGAAGCTAGTTGAGCTCACCCTTTTCCTTTTGTTCCATTCTTCTCAAGAGGCTAGAATATAATGCAAAGTACGAAGTCTGGGTACGGAATGAAGGTTTTAGAAAGGATTGTTTAGTAGTCCTCACCATTTTGTAAAATAATGTATCAATAAATGTGATGAGGATTTATGTGAGTATAAATATTGTCTAGAAGATAATATTTGTATTTAAACTCACGCTTTTCTTGTTGTAATAATAAAGTTGTAGTTGTTTCGCACTCATGTATTGACAACTCGTAATGGGTGATGTATACCTATTTCAAAGGCCATAGCCTTTCCAATAAGGATATCTCTCTTATCGGGCGCCGCAATTAGGTGACCAAACCTCTCTGTAGACAGTAACTTTCTAGACATCGCTAATAATGTTATCTAATAATATTATTCAAATAATATGAATTATTGATCTCGATAATGGGAAATATCGTGCGGTGACAATTATTGAACAACAATAATATAAAATATCAACGCAAAGAATTATCAATCAATAAAATAAAATATCAACAAAGAATTCACTGTGAAAATTATTGAGTAAAGGCCATCTTACGTAAGGATCAATAATTCAACAATCACGTAATACCGGTAATGCTATCGGCAACCACGCCAGATTACTATATTTTAACCACCGGGTATTCCAATGTCTTAATTCAGTAATAACTACGCCAGATTATTTTTAACCAACTTATATTCGCTGCTTTCCTCATCCAATCGCTCACATGGGCCACACACACGGTCATACCGTCATAAATATTCCCCACAAAGCATTTAATATTCCACGACCAAACGAATATTCCCCGACAACAATGAATATTTTATAACCGCTATTATTATTTTGAAATATTTATGATTTAACCCTTAACTATCCACATTAATCAAATCAACCCTTACTATTTCAAAATAATAAATAAAGGAAATTCCTTTTATTTAAAAAATTCGGTCTTACATTTGGATGCTACTAGTAATAATCTTGAAAATATAGACAAAGAGTCTGTATTGGATGAACCAAAACGTAGCAAAATAGCAAGGACTTTAAAGTCTTTTGGTCCGAATTTTTTAATATTTTTGTTAGAAAAGCGATCCTCAAACGTACTGAGGAAGCAATATCCTCTCCGAGATGCTTCTCATTAGAAAAGAAGCAATTAATAGTGAAATTGAGTCCATTATGCAAAATCATACATGGAATCAAGGACCTTCCACTGGTTTCCAAACCCTTAGGGTATAAATGGATCTTCAAAAGAAGATGAAAGTCGATGGTTCAATTGATAAATATAAAGCAAGGCTTATTGTTAAAGGCTATGTATAAAAGGAAGGATTGATTATTTCGACACTTATTCACTTGTTACAAGAATTACATCTATTCGAATGCTAATAGCAATAAAAGATCTTTAAATAGACTTGAAATACATCAAATGGATGTAAAGACGCATTCTTAAATGGTGAATTAGATGAAAAATATATATGGAACAACTTTGAGGGTTTCATAGCTCCTGGACAAGAGAGAAAAAGTATGCAAACTTGTTAAATCCTTGTATGGATTAAAACAAGCACCAAAAGAATGACATGAGAAATTTGATAATGTTATGCTATCAAATGGATTTAAAATCAATGAGTGTGACAAATGTGTTTATGTCAAAAGCACTCAAAAGGAATATGTCATTGTTTGTCTTTATGTGGATGATATGTTAATCATGGGTAGTAACAATGAAGTTATCAAATCTACCAAACATATGTTGTCAAATAGATTTGACATGAAAGACTTGGGGGTTGCTGATATAATATTAGGAATCAAGATTTCTAGAACATCTGATGGAATTATATTATCTCAAACTCATTATATTGAAAAAATACTTGAAAAAATTAATAAGTATAATATAATTCTAAATAAGACCCCAGTTGATATAAATCTTCATATAGCTAAAAATGAAAGTGATAGCATATCTCAACTAGAATATTCTCGTATAATAGGCAGTTTAATGTATGTCATGAACTGTACTAGACCAGATATAGCTTATTCGGTAAGTAAGCTAAGTCGGTATACGAGCAATCCAGGTAAAGATCACTGGAAAGCTATTTTGAGAGTTTTGGGATATTTAAAACATACTCAAAAATATGGACTCCACTATACAAGATATCCAGCAGTATTGGAAGGATATAGCGACGCTAATTGGATATCTGATAATAAAGACTCGAAATCCACAAGTGGATATGTCTTTACCCTTGAGGTGCAAAAGATATCTTGAAATCCTCAAACAAACGTGTATTGCAAGGTCTACAATGGAATCGTAATTCATTGCTTTAAGACAAAAGTCAAAGAAGAAGTGAGTGGCTTCGTAATTTCTTAGAGGATATTCCAAATTGGTCAAGACTGTGCCCATTTATATGTATATATTGCTTGTGATAGCCAATCGGCGATTGGAAGAGCACAGAGTCATTTATATAACGGTAAGTCGCGCCATATAAGACGAAGACATAATACTGTTAGACAATTGCTTTCAAATGGAATTATCTCAATTGATTATGTAAAGTCAAAAAATAATATTGCAGATCCGCTTATAAAAGGTTTAACAAGAGAGCAAGTGGAAAAATCATCAAAGGGAATGGGTTTAAAAGCCTCTTTGTTTAAATAAGAGTCATCGTATAAGGGCAACCAACCCTAGTGATCGGAGATCCCAAGATCTAGGTTCAATGGGCAAACCGAATCTATGTAATACTCAAGAAAGCACCGAGGAGATATTTACTCCTAACCATTCCTATTATGAGACAAAGGCACATCCGCCATGAGAATCAGGATAAGTTACACTTTTAATGACTTTTATATCTTGAAATACATTCAAGTGGGGTATTGCAAGATACTCTTGATAGAAGTCACCTACGTGAGTAAGAAGGGGGCCACTTCTATGAGAATTTGAATGCTGAATTCTCTAATATATTCACGGAACCAAGAGGTGTTTCAAGGCCAAAATGAACATAAACGTGAGAACTAACTATGTCTTAAGAGATATTTTGTGAATTCTATTGTCTTGGTTTACACAAAAAGTTGACAGTTTAAAGACATCAAGTCTACTGATTAACCAAGTAAATCCAATAGACTTTACTAGGGCAAGTTCAAAGCCACTAGGCTACTTAACCCGATGAAGTATCTTTTCTCATGTACTCGAACTAGTGTCTGCATATTCATAACATATATTTTTTTTTTACATGATATAAAGCCAATTTTACATTCATGTGGGGGATTGTTGGAAATGGGATTTGAAACATTAAATATTAGAGCATTTTAAGGCTCAATTTATTGAGGGACCCACATTCCGGAAATGTCGGGTTTTTGCACCAATGCGTTCTCCTCCGCAAGGAGTATAACGTGATATATTTATGTGTTCAAATCCATTAAGAATTGAATGAGAAAATTGACTCCAAAGTCACCTACTTGAAATGTTGTAAATTGCAAAAGTCCCACATAGGGCATTAGAGGGAAAATTGAAGAATATATATATATGGGATGTTTGCTCAATGAGAAGGGTCCCAAAAGGCACCCTACTTTTGTGAAAGGGAGAGGACCTAGCCAAGGCTTGGTTCAAACCCACGCGCGCGCCGACGGTTCTTGGACAAAATGCCTAATTATTCTATAAATTAACCTATCTGGGCGCGCATTAAAACAGTGAGGAATTCTCTCGTTTCCTTCCCTTTTGTTTCCCGTTCTGTTGAAAAAATCCCGTTCCTTCCCTTCTGCAAAAATCGTTTCTGCAGATAGTTTCCGTTTCCCGTCCCGTTCTGCTTCTGTAATAAGTTTGCAGTAAGTTCTCTTCTGTTTTCTCCATGCATGCATCATTATTATTCATACAGTTCGGTACATAACATAAAGTTGTGTTCGTAGTGTTCTTAATTTTGAAGTGCTTCTAATTAAGAACTGGAAATCCGTTTTATCTTGGGAAGCAATTATTCATTTAATCCTTAGCACCAGTGAGAGAATAAATTTGCTTTAAGGAGACTTTGTGAATTCAAAGGACTCGGATTTATTTTACTATATGTTTCTGTTTTGCTTAATTCTATCATATATATAAATATATATATATTAAATAATACTATATATTACGGATTACAAAAGCAAGCATGCTTTCAGGCCAATAAGTTATGGTGATCCACATCAGTTTGTGTTTTTATCTGATGTTATCAGTCTCATATATTTTCATACCAACTATTTACCATCTAAATCTATGAACTGCTGCACTACCATATTGTTAATAGTTCCTACTTTACTTTAGCACAATAATGCAAATTGGAGCTATGTCTAATCTTGTGATTTTATTTATTATACACAAAATAAAATCATAAATAATTTGCATTTGAACTTGTTTGGTGAAGCATAAAGTAATCTTTGTCCAGAACCAAGGTATTTCTGGAAATTACAGAAGGACTTGTTTAGCATAAGTTACTCAGAGACACTGAATATTGGACAGATTTGTTTTGGTTAAATCAACCATGATCAGGCTGCTTCTCTAGCGCTGATGCAGCTGAATCCACGTGAAAAAGCAAACACGTATAAACTTTTTGCTTCAACCGACTAACAGTCTCCACCAAGCCATTTGTATCTAAACTCAGATTGGTTCTTAGTTTATCCAGCCATTCATTTGCATTCTTAAGCTGCGACAGTGTGACAGCAATGTGGTTGTTCGGTTCCATTTGTTGTGCAACACTGTCTTTCCCTTTCTTTTCCTGGCTGCTAACCCGATACCCAGCATCAAGTGCTCCCTCCAAGAATATCAAAAACCAAGATTGTGTTTCACTAAGGAGGATCTGTCTTAGTTCTTCGATATCTTTCAAACCATTTGATTTTGCCCACTCTAGTTTATCAGTCCCACTTAGCTCCGTTGAGGGCTTAGGAGAGTTCGCCATTTTTTTAAGTTTGACAATTGCCTTTTTGTTGGATTTGTGTGTATATGGTGTAGATGAGTTTGTTGGTATATGAGGTGAGCTAATTTTAGTTGGTGCTGCAACATTTGGATGCTCAATGAGCTGGTAAAGTGCAAAGAATTTGGTGAGAGAAACGTGGGGCTTATCTGTTGAGGCAGATGCGCAGAGATCGTCAAACATTCTGAAAGAAAAGATCAGTACATTGCTGAGGGAGGTAAAGTTTTTTCTTTGAGTATGATATCAGTATTGAAATAGAATAATAAAAGGAGAATATATCTGGAGCAAATTTTACCCAAGGCACATTACAAGGTTAGATGCTCTTGATGATTCCTTTTGAGCTTCAGCTGCAACCAAAGAAGCTGTGTTTGCCCTTCTAAGAATTTCCTAGTAAGTAGTAACAAAAATAAAAGATGAAAAAAATTAGTAGCAAAAACTACCCAATTATAAATAATGGATGAGACGAGACACACACCTTTCCAGGCTTCAAGAGGTTAGCAGGCAGGGAGCACCAGGACATAGACATTGCCCCGGAAGGTTGCTTTTTCTCTCTTCTGCTTGACATGTAGTTTAAGTTGATGTTTTCTTGTTTACTTGTAGTGCGTTTTGTTGTCAGGACTTCTCTCGGTCTTAAGGTCTCCTTGGTTTCAGATACAGCAACATTTAACTTCGCAGTTTGTGAATCAAGGCGATTGAGCAAAGGAGTTGTGTGATTCTGTAATGGAAATACTAATAACTATCAGTGACTTCAATTATCACACACAAGTAATAGCAATGTGCACAAACTGTATTTGAGTATTTGATACTGTGTTTATCCTCAATAATTGTAAAAGGTTAAGCCAACTGCGGCTATGCACCAAGAATAAAAAAATTCATGAACCAAACCTGATCTTTAAGCTCTTGCCCTTTGCCTTTTAGAGTTCCAACCTTCTTATATGCCCCACCACTCTCGCAGTCCTTGATTTTTGCAGCACCACCAATTAAGTCAGTTCCATTTACTAACTTGCTGCTTGATGTCGTGAAGCCCTGCATGTACCTCGATGCCACAGCTGTTTTCTCTTCTTTTATTACAATTTTCTTTATTGGACTCTCCTCTTTTGTTTCTGCAAAATCACTCAATTTTGAACTAATAACTCCTTCCTCACAGGGCTCTAACATTTGCATCAAATCCTTTGGGTTCCCCACAAATGGATGTCGTCCTGGAACAGCCCGCACTCCAACTAGAATAGGAACAGGAGTTCCAGCATCCATTCTGTCAATATATAAGAACTGACCAAGCTGCAATTTATTGTTCAGAATTAGCTCATTGTCTTCCTTTGAGAGGGATACATATGTGGAATGAGAAGAATCCGAGACTTTGATGAAAAAGCCATGGTTAGGCCACAACTCTGATCCAGATAAAGCAGGGACAATGCTGATAACTTGTAAAAGGATGGACCGATATTCCCCGCGGACCTTAATGTTGGAATTAATACTGTGAAGAAGCTTAAGTAATACACCGGGTGTTAGAGATGCCATTTAGTCTTCAAAACAAGGTTCTATTGGTTCACAACCCGCATTACCAGTTTGAAGCACTGAGCCGTCAAAGAGAATAAAAGTCTCTGTGCACAGAAAGATGGGCAAAGGGGAGAGAAGCAAAAATTAAAGTTGGCTCAAAATGGTGTTGAGAGCGAACATTATGGATGGGGGGACGAACCTCTTTAACTTTGCAGCGGAGGCAGGCACGTAACCATCATCCAACCTCCCTTGCCTTTTAAGCCAAGAGACGATCTTTACATGGAGAGAGAGAGAGAGAGAATTTGAATAACCCCACAACCCTTTTCCATAGATTTAAACTACTTATCTACCCCAATATTAAGATAATAATGTCTTGGGCGGGTAATTTGGTCAATCTGCTATGAGTGTCTGTCTCCAGGGTTGCATATCCCTTTCCTGGAAGAGGGGATGGAGCCGTTGGAAAGGTAAGAACAGTATTCCAATGTTTCTGATCTTGTGCACGTAACAAGAAAAAAAAAAAAAAAAAACTTTTTTTTAATTCACTAAAATAATTGTGGGTGATTTGCATTGAATCAAAGATTTAATTATACTATGAAAAAGCTTCACGTCTCTACAACAAAACTGGACTGGACTGGAGTCACTGGACCCTCATCCAGATATTCCTTGCAAGGCTTCCTTCGGATATCAGATGCTAAACACTCGGGTTCTTGGTAAAGAATGCAAAAGCATGTGCATCTGTTTCTGCGTGAACAACCCGTTGACATGTTGCATACACGCATAACCCATTTATTGCATATGCTGTTACAATGTCATTATTTAATCTCTACTCTTTAGCCTCCTGAATAAAAAGCATGCAAATGAATAACACCGTCTCTAACACACCATGTCAAATCAACAGAAGGAATATAGTATCAGCTTATGGAGGAGGAATAATAATGAATACATACTAACAGTAGCCAAAACATGCCATCAAGCCCTATAACCACATAGCTTTTAATAAAAAATGAACATTTGATTTAACAAGTATTCAATTTCCGATATACAATACACAAGTCAAGTTCAGATGAACAAGAGAAAAAAAGAATGCTGCTCTTTTCCTGCCAAAATCACAATAGCAATCCACCAATTGGAGACATTTTGCTCGATACAATGTACAACATTATATTTCAAACTACTATGGGGGATACCTGACTAGATCACATGGAAGGTCCCATATCCACCAAATATACATAATACTAATGAAGACTTAAATATTAAATGTTCGAGTGGATGTATCCTCCTTTACACCCTCGTGAGAAGATGATCCCGAACACTGGAGCTTTTGTAATATCTTCCAGAGTAAGTTATCTAAGCTTTGACTCGCTTCCCTTGCTTCGAAATGATGACAAAGAAAAGAATGAACGGGGTCCTGCAAATTTTAGACCAAACTTAAGTGCACCAATATTGAACTTCTTGATCTTATTTCATGGACAGAATTTTTTGTTTGCCCATTTTACAGGGAAACAAACGCCACAGAAAAAAGTGTTAATAATACTAACGTCTTCCTGGGTAACTTTATATATCCGTTAATGATGACAAATGTTATAAATACTCCCGAGATTAATGATTGTTTAGTTCACATAGCTCAATGTCAGAATAACCAAAGCCAATAATAGAGTGGCACCCAAAGTTGTACTCATATAGGCATGTATATATCTCTTACTTTCAGAGACACCGTGCTAAATATGTATCTCTTTTGTTAATTATGCCTTGTGAAAGCACACATCAAATCAAATGTTAAATTTATCAGTAAGATTAAGAATGACCTTTCATTGAGCTTCCAGACAGATGATCCTCCCTCAGTTTGAAGTTAGCTGGAGGAGCTGGAATAGAACTGTTCAAGCCTTGGACTGCAAAAAGAAATAAGCATCAACTTATCGACTTGAATTCCAAGTTACTTTTCCCTCTACCAAAACTATTAGAGAAAAAAGGGCAAAAACAAAATGGGAAGTATTGATTAACTGAAACAATTCTCAACACTAAAGTATTACACGTACATGAATTCTGTTTTTCTTTTCAAATATCAGCTTGTATTGAAAAATCAACACATACATATAAAACAAAAGCAATTCTCTGCATAAAAAAATTCTACATCAAAATTCATCTCTGGCAATCCCCGGTATTTACAGATTAATCATTTCTTATAGTTCTAGGAATTTTCTTCCAAGTCAATAGTTAAGCTTGAAAAAGAGACTATAAATCTTTAAAACGAAACTGCACTTCTTGCTCTTAAGCTGTAAGATTCTCATAATTCTTTCATGCTATTTATAGAAAATAGTTGTGGTCCTTCTAATTTGAGCTAGAAAGGTAATCCCTTTAAATTGCTGCAGTGACGAGCTGAGTTCTTCATCCCAGTCTTTTGCTTCTCTCTCAGTCAAGCTTCTACTGACAGCAGATTTGCATGTATCAATGCTACATTTCAAAAATATAAACTTTAAATTCTCTGGGTTGGTATCCTTCTAACTTTTGATATAATCAGGTGTTATTTCAAGAAGAGTGTGAAAGCACATTCCAGTAACCTTGTCATTGTGCTGACAATAATACTAACAATTACAATAATTTAAATATTTAAGCATGTTTTTCTACCAAAATAAAACTATATAAAATATGAAAACGAAAAATTATTAAGTATTCAGAGGTTCTCTATTATTTTGATAGCCTATTCCTTGCTAATCTATGCGCCTCTAATAAATTATTATGTAGTAAGACGCTCTACCTTATTTGACTAACTTATTCCTAGCTAAGTTGGCAAATGATTAATATTTGCTACTGTATTCCTAGCTAATTCATGCACTTCTAATCATTCATGATATAATATATAATAAGAACCGGGTATCTTCGGAGAACCAACTATTAATTTTTTGCCAATAAACAAAAAACAAGAACAAATTGAAAATTTCAAATAACTGTACTTGAAAATACAGGAAAACAACAATATAATACATTATGAAGGCATCAGTGCATTACTACACTACTTATGGTTTCTGTATACTCAAATCAATTCAAAGGATTCAAAAACATGGAAATGGCATGGATTAGATCTGCACCAAAATCATTGCTACTAATTCAGCTGAGGTAACTACCCATGCTTAAAGCGGGGGTATTATTTACGCATTGTTTCCATGCCATGAAATTGGTCTATTTAATTGACACATACTGGAAAACCACAAATACAATAACAGACATCCTACATTTCTAAAAGATTAAACCATAAATAACATATCCTTAAGTGGCATATGGATGCAGTAAGTTGATCAATCATCAAATCTTTTCATATACAGAAATTAAAGCTCAAAGTAAAAAACTTATCCTACAAGGGGGAGCTCAAAACATCAGACTTTTAGCCAAAAATGAAATGTGAAAGTTTTCTTGCATCTCTTTCTTATGTGTTATTGGTAGTCCTCTATAGCAGGAAATATTAAAAGCCTAAAACTTGACAAAATCAATTTATGAGGATTGAGTGTGAAAGCATAAAGTTCACCTTGTTCACTAAAATACTCGCTTTCATTGAAGCTATCTTCAGAAGCATGACCTTGCGAGAACCCCATTCTTGACTTTCTCAGATCTTCTGATGATCGATTAGCAGGATCTCGTCCATCTTCCATATCATCGTCTCCCTCAGAAGTTGTAGCAGAAATCCAATCAACCAAGCTCTCTGTGCCGCGACTTTTCCTCCCAAATTTTAGTAACCGTTTAAATCCTTTAGTCATGTCCTTACGTGATTGATTGTTAGAAGAATTAGCACCAATAATGGGTTTCTGAGCACTTCCCCATTTCTTTCTCATTCGAGCTGCATCAGAGTCTGTTTGATTCAGAGGGTGCAAATTCCAAGATGCAGGGCTTCCTATGGGAGAGTCTGCAGAGGCATCAATATCAGAGACCTCATGATGATAAGTGAATGGATGATGAATACGAGAATTCCATGACATAGGGCTTTCTCCTGGTGAGTCCAGCACAGACCCAACAGGGAGAAAGGTAGAAGGCATGGAGGAAGGCAATAAAGATGGGTCTTGAGAAAATGACTGCAAGACATCCCCATTTTCTGACCCCGAATTAATTAACTTGGCAGATTCTTGACTGAGGCTTGGTTCTCTGTGATCCATGTTGACATGATCTTCAGATGTTCTGGTTAGAGATTCTTCCTCATCTTCATCTTTGCCAATATCTGCTGAATCCTCTGGATCAAAGGTCAACTCATCAGATTCTTCATCATTACTGAAAAACTCAGACACCATTGAAGCCTTCAGCTTCGCATCACCAGCTCCAGCACCACGTCCTATACTATTGTTCTTCTGAAAGAAAGGCTTTGACTCCAAACATTTTGAAAATTTGTCACAACGACCCTCTTCTGCCTGTTCTATGTCAAATTTTAGTGGTGTCAAAACAACACCGTCTGAGTTCAAAGAAGACATGACCTTAAATTCAGCAGGACTTGCAGTGCTTTTTCTAAGGGACTGTGACCGCCTTGCCTTCTCTTCCTTGACATGAGGTATATCTTCACTGGTGCTTCTGCTGCGATTGTAATTTCTCAATTGTGGGCGTACAATTTTGCTACTGGCCGAATAAGGCTTGGTGTTTTCTTTTCTCAACTCAGAGAAGTTGGGAACCGACTGCATAAGAGGATTATCAGATTGCATTCTTCTCCTTACTGAACCAGAATTGGAAGCTTTTGTGGCTGACCTTGGAACTGGTGCTGCCGAGTTGCGAGGTGTGGATGAAGACAAATTTCTGTTTGGTAAAAGCCTCTTAGTTTGAGAACTCCTAGAAACACCATTCCCTAACGATACATCACTGAAAGACCTATCTTGACAAAAAGGTATCTGTTCCAGAAGCTCAAATGGATCTCCATCATCTTCACTTTGCAAGAAGTCCAATGGCTGCTTTCAAAAAGAAAACCTTTTTACTATTAGTTATTTCTATATGGCAACTGTAACTTTCAAATCAAAACAAACATCCAGTTCCACCATTAACTAGTCGTGCTGAGATAATGAGTTAAATGCTAAATACCTGCTCCATCTTCAAAGTTGAACGAGTATTAAATGATTTGAGTCTCTCTGCACGTCGATGAACACTATATATTGGATCCTGTCTATCTGCAGACCCTGAAAGTTTCACCCTCATTTCGGTTCTACTGCGTTCAAAGCTATCTTGCATGGCCTTCAGTTTGGCTTCCTTCTCTGTTCTTCTAGAACCCCATTCTTCCCTTAGTTTTACATCTCTTTTCTGCATATATGTATCATAGAATTTCCCTCTTGAATCATCCGATAAGCTAAGATCAGAGATATTACACTTTAGAGTGTCACCATAATCCTGGCTCTCAACCAATTTCACAACTGAACCATCAGTAAGCTTTACCACATTACTTGAACTACCCAAAGTGTCAGTCGCTGTATTATTGTCCAGAAATTGTGGAGTAATATCAGTAACTTGTTTTCTGTCTGGTAAGCTTGATGCCTGTTCAATTTGCACGTCAGCAGGCTTGTTCCTCCGTGCAGAATTAGACTGATCTCCAGGAGCTCGAAGCTTATGCTCTGCGAAAAGCTTTTCAAGCTCATTTGCTTTCATCTTCAGCTCATCATTGAGTTCCTGGTTTCCTTTCGACTGCCTAATCCTCTGAACTTGCTTAGCAGGTGTCACTGGAGTCCTGGAAAAATCTTCCTCATCCTCAGTAACCATCTTATGAGAGAAAAGAGTGCTATTATTTCCATATACAGAATTACTTTCATTCCTCCTGCTTTGAGGCTTCCGGATATGTTGACGGACAAGGATTTGCTTCTGTACCTTCATTCTTGGGATCCCAGAATCTTCCACCTTAGTTATAGAACTGTCAGATTGCTCAATTTCCTCAATTTCTCTCAAGGACTTCCAGCTGGACTGAGAACCCAACAGCATACCCTCCTCCGGCCCTTTATATTGAGCTGCAAAGGCTTCTCGAATTTTCGATCCAGACTCTAATTGGCCAGAGTCCACTGCTGCCTTTAGAGGGGCCATTAATCGTGGTTGTGAAACTGATTGATTCCTCGGTTCAAAATCTTCCCCTCCAGGAGGTTGATAATATTCTTTGACAGATCTAACATCATCGCTCTTGCTTGCAAAGGCTCCAGGTTTCATCTGAGGACCACCTACTTCTTTCAGTCTAGCAATAGAAGTCACTTGTTCTATAGTCCCAGTTTGTTCATCATTACCATAAGACCCCTTAGGCCTTCCTTGATCCTTGAAACCAAACCTATCGGCCCTATCTAGAGACGAAGATCTGTAATAGCTTTGAGAAGTTGCTTGGTTCTTAACCCCAGCTGGAGTAAGAGACGAACCCGATTGAGTCTTAGCTTGAGTTCCAACTGTTCCAGTAATGGAAATCTCATATGCATCCCCTGACCTACCAGAAGAACCCGTTCCAGAATTTGCCCCAGCCTTCGAGGTTCCCATCTCTTCGCCAACAGAAGAATCAACTTGATCTTTCGACCGACTATTAGCAGATATACCCGAAATACTCCTGAACTCAGGCTTATCCGAAGTGGTGTTCAATCTCTTTGGGTCGTCCGATTTGGCCTGAGAAGCAGAGGAAACAGATGGCGTGCATAATGGGCTATCAACATCCTTCTTTTCACCACTCAAATCAAGACTAATACTCATATCACTGACACCACTCCACCTCCTCAACACGGCCTTCTCAGCAGCAGCAGAACACGAAGAAACATCAGACGACAGTCTCCGAAGCTCTGCAGACTTGGCAACAATGGGCTTCCCAACACTAGCAGAAGAAGTCTCCTTTTGTTTATTCTCGAACAAGCTAATCCGATCTTGCACACTGAGCCGCCTCGCAGGGGCGCCGGGCTGAGTTGCCGGCAGCAAAGCCTCACTGCCACCACTACTATCCACTTCTTTCTTTTCTGTCGCACTACTGGTGTCGTCTTTCTCAATGCTCGACTCTCTACTAGTACGTCGTAAAGGGAAGGTGACAGAAGAAGAGATGGATTGTTGGCCGGCTGAAGATATATGGGGTTGGTGGGGCCTGCCGGGTTGTTCGGTGCTTGGGTCATCGTCGATGGACATGTCGGACCCGTACGAAGATCGTACAGTTCTTTCGTCTACTCCGGATTTCCATGGGTTGATCAGGTACGGCCGTCTCTCACATAGTGATATGAATTTGCTGCAAGCTTCGCTGCACGAGAAAATAAAACAAATACAATCACCAACGGGGACCTAATTTTGTATTATATAAGTAAATAGAAATAGAAATAGAAATTCTGATTATTATTTTTACAAAAAATAAAGTTGATTGAAAACCCTCGTCCAAAACAACTACCCAGTAGTAGTATTTATTGTTTATTGAACATTTCCCAATTTCTATTGTTTTCGTAATTTCAGTAGCATGACATTTTTATGACGCGGACGAAACAATCCAGATTTCTTCACATTATTAATTTATTTTATTACCGGCAAAACAATGACCCAATAAGGCCCAGTTTAGATTATCCCATGATACTCTTATTATTATTTAAAATAATTAATATAGTCATACCTTGTGGAGCAACCTATTCCTCCTATAATAATAATAAAATAAAAAATTGCACAAAATAAATAAATAAATAAAAGCATCAAAAGCCTAGACAAACCCGTATGCTGCATGATTGGGAAAAACACAAATAACACAACCCAACTCGAGATTAATACTTATTTATTTGCTACCAAAATAGTGTTCTCCATTTTAAGTGCATGTGCTATAAATTCTAGTATTTTTATAAATAAAACATAACAAAATTAAAATTACAATACATGAAATGTATTAGTAAATACTCTTATATATTCCAAAATATAAGAATATTTTTTTCAAAATCAAATTTTGAATTTTTAATTTAATTAATATAAAAATATTCTAAAAAAAATACTACTAAATATAAGATTCGTTGTTTTATTATTGTTAATAAATTATATCAATTTTGAATTCACTTTCAAAAGACATCAATGATCACTCAAGTTAGAAAGTTGAAAGGACTAATTTTAATAGGAAAAAAACCCATCTGGGGAGTTTTTTTCAAAAAAGCACTCAAACAAAATCACATATATGTGCAGTGCCAACTGCCAAGCCACGCACCCTCTCCAGGGTGAGTCTAACCCCCCACCAACTTATTTTGTTTTTTCTATTTGCATTTGGAAGTGCCTCTCACAACAGAGAAAAATATGGAGTATGAGAAGAAAAAGTGGTTATTTATCCTCCTTTTCTTTTCGTGCAAAGTTAAGTCGGTCCATTATAAGTCAACTATATCACCAGATAAATTTTAGGTATATGCACAAAACTATGCTATTATATCACCCTGATAAAAATAGAAAACAAATATCATTTTCTTTGCAGTCGGTCCCCATGTTAAATTAAATTAAATTAATACGAAAGAGTATATAACTAATTCCTAGCAGGCAGATTGGACCAATAGAAAAACATCTTCTCAAGTCTATCTAGTTATTTTGGTAGGAAAGCTAATAATAATAATAATAAGTTTTTGTTCCCTACTAACATTGAAAAAATAAAAATAAAATACCAACACGCTCCTATTCTGTTAATTGATCTAAAATACCAATTATAATTCAATTGCCCTTTCCTATCTCAATTGATGTTTTACCGAGGGATGGGTGGTATTGCTGGCAATCATGTCCTGATTGGCATGTTCATGTTGTCACGTCATAAGTATTACATTAATACAAATCAACACTAATGCAAGACCTTCAACACTAACTCTTCTGGCACAGTTTAATACATAAATTGTGTTGTGCTATAAGAATAGCATGATACTAGACCAACTAGCAAGTAGCAAGAGGGCTCAAAGGATAAGAAAATAACTTATACCCCATAAGAGACTAAATGAAAATATGATCTTGCAGCAAAATTAAGACCCAGCATTCGACATGGTTCTCTGTTTTACTCCAGTGTTTTCATTTTCAAATACTCCCTCGGTTCCAAAAACTAACACCATTATTGACTTTTTAAAATCAATTTGAGACATTTATAGAAGTTCATTTGATTTTAATCAATACAATGAGGCATATGGTAAACTATGTCAAAAAAAAAACAAAAAAAACACTATTAATTTTAAGAGTTATTGTTTCGTAATTGTTGATGAAGCATATCAATCAATTTTGAGTTTAAAAATATGTCAAATTGACTATCAAAGTCAATAATGACCTTATAAATTGAAACAGACAGAATATTTTTATTTATTTTTTCCCCTAATACTTCATTGGCATCAGATACTATCTTACCACTGGAATGGTACTACTGAACAAATAAAAGATACGGAAATATCTTCCATCTGAGTGATTTGATCCACTTTTCTTGCTATGGCATTCAAGTGAGGTTACCCTCTAATTGACCCCTTTTACAGTACGATGCAGTAATAGAGAGACTTAAGTCACGCCCATAGGCCTAACCTATTTACAGTCATTAGGATAGTCTGAGCACAACACCAAAAAATAGCTTCAGGTTGCCTTCTTTCCTTTCCTCTGTTTTTTATCTAAGTCATTCCTCATTTTTCTCTCTCCCTTTTGATTGTTTTACTTTCTTCTTTTTTTTTGTGTAAATATTTTTGTGGTTATGACTCTTACGAGTATCATTTTGAAAGGTGCAGCACACAGAAAACATACACAAATTGACGGGAACACACACACAAACGTGTTGGGGTCGGATGAGGGTGGGGTATGACATGAAAGAAAGATGTGTAGTTTTAGAAGTCTTACTTAAGGCGATAGGCACCAAACTGATCTGCAAACATTTGAAGTTCTGAGACCGCACCAGGGTTAAAACCAGCAGCAGCAGCACGAGCACAAGCTGTGGTCAAGTCCTGCTTAACTGCAGCAAGCCTAACATCAATGGCTCTCAGAAGTTCCTTCCTGTATAACAACATCAAATATGAAACTCAAGTGGTTGTTAAAAAGCTGAGAGAGAGAGAGCATTGGGAGACCCATTTGCAGATATCCAGAGCACAATAGATGACCATATAGCATGTCAAAACACTAGCATTGATTAGTTAAAAATGAATTACAGTACTACTTATGACAAGCACTCAAACCAATTTTGAGAACGACAAATGATAACAGATCTTAACCGAGCAGTCGAGCACATTAGAGTGCCACATAGCATTTTAACCATAGTCCTTTGAAAGTGATCTGTTAAGTAGTGAAACACCGCGATTAAAATAAGCAGTCAACAATGAAGAATTGTCATGGCTTCAAATTACAGCTATTTGTTATACTAGCTTACACCAATAATAAGAATATGAAGCATTAGATGCAAATATATGGACCCAAACAGATAGAGAGAAGTATTACTTTGTTGCATCTGCTGCTGCTGTGGTGCCGGTACCACCCCCACCTGAAGATTATAGATGCAATACAGTGTCAGAGGACTAGTAACAGCCAATTTCATCAAAATCTGGGTCTGAAAAGGTAATTCCAGCTTAGATTTCACTTTTGTGTCTAGGTGTGCAATGGCCTAAAAGAAGGAAGCCGGCTGCATATTTCATGACAAATGAAGATATGGCCAATCCTTGAGCACTATTTGACCTTCAAGGGTAAAATATTACCCGAAGGAAAGATCAATATGAAACTACTGTGCAAAATAGAATAGGCATATTGAACTCTCAAGAACTTATCTTCTTTACATAAAGTATTACCCAGATGTAGAGGAAGATACCAACAAGAGATATAATCACGCCCAGATTTTAAAGAGATCCATATATTCTAAAATTAAAATTAAATATTTCATTAATCATCATAAATCGATATGCAACTTTGGTGAATAATATTCAAGTAGTACGTGTGATACTTGCAAGTTGCACAACCCACCCCCACCCGCTCTCTCCCACCCATCAAAAGAAAAAGAAACTGCTATAAAAGTATAAGTAATTACTATTCTTAAAATTGAATGAAAAATTCTGAATGTATAAAAAATTTGAATGAGCTGAATGGAGTAGAAAATCTGAATACGGAATGAAATTATGTGTTTAATAATTGTTTATCTAAAATATCTGAATACGTGTATTAACTATTAATTGTTATCCTATTTTAACCTTCTGGGCCATTATGGACAAATTTATTATATAGTTATAAATAAAAATGTTATATAAAAAAATTAAATATAAACTTTTGAACAATCTTTTATGAAATATACTATTAAAATATAATTTTAAGAATAAAATACTAAAAAATATTAATAACATCCTATAGTACATAAAATCAAAACAAAAAACTACAACATTCATTAAATTGGTTATCCAATTTTTTGTTAAACAAAAATCAAAAACAATTTGTACATAACAAAATTTGTTTACAATAGTAAATAAGATGGATATTGAATGTAAATTTTAATTGTCTATGAGAGAATGCAAGTAAAAATATCATCCAACGCTACTTCTTACTCATTCAACCACAAATTTTTGGAATCGTTCAGACACATTCAGAGTTTAAAAATTATTAAACAAACGGTCTTTGTGACTTATTCGTTTATATTCAGACTTATTCAGAACCATTCAGAACTAACCAAATAGCACCTTAGGCCCAGTACTTAAATTAACAACTATTCAAAAAAAGATGTATTCCATCCATGGAACACCAGAAGTCACACCAATAAAACATGCAAATCAACAATGTTAAACCTAATATATATTATCTAGGATCAGATAAACAACCAATAATATCCAGCCTATCTTATTTTCAGTGTGATCTTTATAAACCTTCTAATAATTTTTTTATTTAAAAAAAACGTGTTAATTATCGAGGGTTACTACTCATTACTCAGAGCAGACAAAACAAATCCCATCCAACAGTGTGAAGAAGCTATATAAAAGTTTTCATCCAATGTTTTAATTCTTGAAACTTACTCTTTATTTGTGAAAGTAAAAACACTCTTTTGAGTAACAATAAAGCATGATTAGTACTAGGTGGCTCAAAAAGTAATCCAATCCTTTCATTGATAGAGATCAAATAGTAAAATGAAACCACACAAATGAACCAAATGGTTGCTGGATAACACTTAGCAGTACAAAGTATCAAATTATCATACTTACATGCTTGGCATTATAAAGAGAAAATAAAAACTAATAATAGTTTAAAAATGTCATGTTGAGTATCTAGATTATTTAATAAGTACTTGCATCTTTTGATACTTGTTGATGCAAGAAGAAAAGAATGAATAGTATCAGCGTACACCATTCACATCAGTGTTTACAACTTGAAACCAATATGGATAGCATATGAAGTTCCTATTGAAAGTTGAAACTTCATTTTTAATATCTTCTTTAATATCTCATACTTGCAAAATAGCTATCTAACACTTTATTAAGGGCTCCTAAAAAACTGAGCATCTAGTTTTTCTTTTCCAATCTTGTGGTTCAGATTTGGGTGAATGATGGGGACAACTTAAAGCATTAAAATGAAGTATTATTTCCATGGCACAAGCTTATACACCTTTCTTGTAGAAAGTTAGAAAGTTAAAGGGAGTTTATTTTCCTTCTTTGCACTATGTTTATTTTCTCTGATATGAATCAATTGTCTATTAAATCCATTCATAAATACAACAACGGAGTCTAGAGTCTCCTGTTGCCTAAGGTACCACGTTACTCTTTGACACAACCAATAATATTTTGCCGGGTTTTATAATGTTTAGCACTCTTCAAAACAAGCCATTGTGCCACTGTTGCAACTTAGTACAGTTATGTATTCTCGTATTTTGTGAAGATTTATCGTCAATATTAGCCATATTTATGGTTTTGCTGTTGTATATGATAATGCTCCCGAATTTAGTTGGGCATAAAAGATTTCATTTCATGGCGCCCTAATGTGCAGCTCATGCCTCTATTGCATATGAAATAATTAAATGTTTTCTTTACATCCAAGTCAACATTCATAAATGCATTTTTAGTAAATACAGGATAATAAATATGTAGTTAAATATGCAGTGACTGTTTAACTCCATCTACATAAGACTTCCTTGTCTCCTATATTTTCCCTAGTCGGTACCATGCCTAAAGAAGGGAAAGTTGTGGCACACAAGTAAGTGGAGGATCTCACAAGTCTTTTTGTCACATCTCATATAGATATATCTGAAGCGAGTGACTGACTCGCTATGACAGTGCAAGTGCAAGTGCAAGTGCAAAGGTGGCAGTCTTCAAAACAACAAAATACTAAAGATACAGAGCATCATCAGAGCTTCAATATATAAATATAAAATATTAAACAACTTAGTGTATTATTTTTATATTCCACTCAAAAAATTTAACTTCTTGGCATAATATCAAAAGCAGGAAAATGCAGTTAGATGGGTAACGGTGACAGATAAGAGTACTTATATCTGATGACGTGTGTGGTCTCTTGTAAAATGACTACCACTATATAAACATACAGACAACGATCTTTTTATTTTTCCTTTTCTATTATAATCATAAATTTTAAAGTAAGTAATTTGTATAGAACCAGCATAGACTTTTTGTAAGTGAAAAATGTTTGATTACTAACTTGATAAAGAAAGGATAGATACATTACAGGAAAAAAAAAAACCTCGTCTAAAAGATACATTAGACCAAATCACATTAAAATTGTTGAAGCTTTAGAGTACCAATGTAGACAACTTGATGACTTAATAACTAATAAATTCTAACATACTTTCTGTGTATGTCCCCTTACACCAAATCTTGTTGAAATGAAGGAACTAGAAATGAATAGTTAAGAAAGGTAACTCAAAATAGAAACACCATTAGTGTTTTTCTATTCTAAACACTTACAAACCAACTAGCAGTGATGCAGTAGTTATTCCAGTGGATATTGAAAAGTTTTGTCGGTGTTAAACTGTTATCTTTGGGTGATCCAGATGACAGAGTAATTCAATCGTAACAAAGAGAATACACTACATAATTAGATGGGAGCTCAAAACATACCCAATTTACTTGAAGGCTGATCTTCCACTCCCTGCAATTAATGCAACCTAATAAGCATAAAATTCCAATAATACAATCCCCATAATCGGCAATGAATGGTCATAAATGTGAGGAATTTCCACCTGTGAATAGATTACCCGTGCTGATTCTAGTTGAGACATCTCTGCATCAAAGGTATTAACCATTTCCAAAACTTCTGGTGTACTAACGAACCGCACAAACCTAGAAACAAGAAGACCAATTACATCAAAGCCCATATGCAAAGCACAATCTCATCGATAAGCTGCATTACCTCTCAAGTGTTCCCTTGGTGAACCACATTTCACCATTTTTACGTTGCTCAACTTCAAGTTTAATTGACTGATTAGACAAAGCAACTTGTTCCTCTGCAATCTTCAAATGTGTCACAAATGGCTTCACTAACCCTGATGCCAGCTTCTCAGAGTTTCCATCACGGGAAACAAACAATTCGCAACTACCAAAGGAAAAAAATAATTAAATGCAACTCACGATAAATTAACCAAGAAAACAACAAAACATCCAAGCAACAAATGTCCTCACCGTGACCTCTTTGGGGACAGCTGGAATAACGCATAATCAAGAGCCGTGTCTGATTTCATTTCTCTTTGACAAAAGAGTTAGTAAGTTATTTCAAATAAACGAGAACAATCCTTGACAGGAAGATCCTAATAGGGATTGTAGTTGGTCAAGCCTTAGAACTCAATCTGCCAAAGTGTATTTTCTGCAAATAAAACTATTAAGAAAATACCGATTAGCTCAGATGATACAGAAACTGAATACATACCCAGTAAGCATTCATAAAGCAAATCTAAAAATAGAAACTAACACTTTACTAAATTAAACTGTAGAGTACGGTAGCAGAGAGATATTAAAGATCTCAATATTAACAAAACTAAGTCGCAGTCGAAATGCACCTAAATTGTACTGTTTCAGTAAATAGAACTACTACTTATCAGAGAACACAAAATCAAAAATTGCGTCAGATCTGATTGTACATGTATCAGAATTGGAATGCAAAGTTTGAAGTCAGCTAATACCAAGCAAAAGATGAATTGCTAAAAAATAGTAGAGACGAAAACCCCTAACAAGAATTTTTGAGGGAACAATTGGGCAGAAATGTGAAATGATCGAATCAATCAAAACTTACCTTGGAAAAATCAATGTGAAGATCTTCAGCTACCGAAACAGATCTTAAAAAATCTAGTTCAAATGTGAACCAACATTTGAGTTTGAATTACGGCGACGCATTCTTATTTTAGTAAAATGAGTGTTAAAGAGAATAGATAGCTCTTTTGATCTTTGAAGGAGGGGAGGGGAGGGGAGGGGTTTTGTTTTATTTTGTTGGAAAACCCTACAATGAACTCTCTCACACACACATAGCTGTCGTCAATGGGTTTCTTCGCTTTACTTCTTTCTAAACATCATCTCCTCTTCTCTTCTCTTCTCTCTTCTCTTTCTCTCTCTAAAATCTTTTCTCTTATGAGTTTATATATTAGAGATATTGTAGAGAGAGAGAGAGTCAGAGACTCGGGCGAGGCTAGAGGGTTGAGAGATCTGCTGTGCTTCAGACAAAATATTTTTATTGCTACCAATCTTAACTATAGTGAAAGACAAAAGACTCTCGTTGTTGAGTTGTTTATATTTTCTTTCGAATTTTACGAGTAACTTCGCAATTGTTTGCCCTGCAAGTTACCAAAATGCCCATTTTATTTTTAAATTAAAAAGTATTTAATTTTATCAGAATTTTTTTTACATTTAACCAAAAAACAAATCGATAGCCACGTAAAATCTTTATAATTTACAAAAGAAAAATATTGATATTTGATATTACCATACAACTAATAAAGTTTATTGAGACAAATGTATTAATTTAGTTTGAAGAGAAACTTATTTTCTTTATAAAGATTATCTTACTAAATATAGAGTAATATGTTGTTGTTATTCATATATAAATAGCAATATCAATCAATTAGTGGAGAGATTACCTTTCGATCTGCGTATCAACACTGTATTGATAGGTTGACTAAAATTAATTTCATTCTAATCATTCTCCCATAATTAATTTGGTGATTCAGATTGACTCATTCTTCATTTTGTTGTGTAGGGTAATTACGTGTACAATTTAAGATTAGTTAGTTATATAATTAATTCATTATATATAATTGATTGGGAATTAAAAACGAATGCACCATTTATTTTGTCGCAGACAAATCTGTGAAGTTTGATCCTACACGTAGCTAGTGAAACAAGTAGTATACACGCCAATTTCTAAAACAAAAAATTCAATTTGTTTATGGCATGGCATGGCATGCTAGCTTCAGATCTTTCACTTTCAACCCCATCTGATTCATGTATGCTAGATTAATATTGTGGACGGAACTTTTCAATTTCTTCAATTAAAACGCGTCGTTTAAATTTAATTTCCACAGTATTAAATTGCGGATGGAAGACTAATTGAAAAAAGAGTATTTTGGTTATATGTCCTTTCCGCAGTATTAAACTGTGAAATACTGATAATTAAACTGCGAATGGGACTTCTATTTAACCATTCAATCTTCGGATGGAAGGTCACGATGTATTGTAAAGATATTTTTAAGTTGACAATTTTTGCTATGTATCGATCCCATATATATATATATATATATATATACTTGTTACCAATGTCAGTCGCACAATATTGTATGACATCTGTATCTAAAATAAGAATATTATTTCACTTTTTTATGGAATATTAAAATTTGCATTTAGCAGCACTTGGGCTATTTTTTTTTTTTTAATATTGGAAAAAAAAATTAGACTTGCTTTAAATTGTAAAGAATATAGTGAGACATTTATGTATACTAGTCTACTTTATATATCTTCTTGTTAAATTAGTATTTAATAATTATAACTTTTATTTTAAGACTAAAAATATAATCTTATCTAGATGGGTCTATGATTTAAACTATATAAATTATTGTAGTATTACTTTCTGAACTTGCAACTGAAAAATATCCTAAAGACTTATAAACCCTTGTCTACTTTCTTCCGTCCTACATTTGATAGTATCTTCCATATTAAGTTTTATACTCAGCTGAAAATATTTGTAAACTTAATAATTAATTACGTATTGATAGTCCATTAGTAATTACTAATATTATTAGAGAGCTGGGAATACCAAAATGGTATTACTTTAATAAATAATAAAATGAGTAATGCTATGACGGGTGAATGACAGGAAAATTGGACAGGTTTTTCAATATATATATATTTTTTTATTTGTGACTCTCAAAAAATGTATAGTATTTATTCCAACAGAAATTTTTACAAAATATAGTGTTTTAGGTGTAATTTGGATACATATACAAAAACATTATACAGTCTGTAAAATATAACCCTATTTTTGTATATGTATCTAAATTACACCTAAAACACTATATTTTGTAAAAATTCTTGTTGGAATAAATACTATACACTTTTTGAGAGTCACAAATAAAAAATAATAATAAAAAAAAAAAAATGGACCGGTCCAATTTCCCTATCCCATTCCCCTGTCCCGCAAGACCTATTGTAATAAAATTCATGACGAAGGACAAACAGTTTAGATTAAGACCCCCAAGAGACATACATTGCATGGCAGGACAGAAGGAATGCGTCCCCAATACAAATACAATAGGTTACCTGTAAATGTAATTGTTAGTTAGATGAATATACTTTTTGAAGCAACACATTTGTAAATAAAATAATTTTTTTATGAGAAACAATCATAAACTCCTTACAGAACCCGACCCTTAATTCTTGGTGATAATTAATTAGTTAGCGAAGTTTCGGGATATAATCAACACATTTTGTAAATAAAATAATTTTTTGTAATTGTTAGTTAGCGAAGTTTCGGGGTTGCTGCAGGCAGTGCTAATCGAACTCCATCAAGTTCAGGCCTCGCAATCACTTGACAACCCAGTCTAGACCTACATAAAATCGTTATTATACAGAATACAATCTTGTTTACGCAGAGGGGAATATATGTGAATCAACTCAAGTTAAAGAGGAGCTAGCCTAAGCTTCTGCGAGGCCAAAAGCAAGGTCTAGCGTATCATTCTCCTCATCACTTGGCTTTTCTAATGTATTGTAGTACTCCATATCCTAGGCCAAGATCATGAAGAGTTAATTCGAATGATTAATGGTTTTAACTTTAAACTTTCCCAGTATATGCTAGATCATGAACAACACGCACTACTACAAAACAATAAATAGACAATGCGAAAAAAAACGTTGTAGTTTCAGTCAGAAAATTGTCGTGGTTAAGGGTGTTATCTATTTGACCCCCTTACACAACGTTTTTAAAACGTTGTAGTTAAGCACAATACACAACGTTTTTTAGGAAAACATATTGTAGATTTGTTTTTCAAAAATTAGCAGATGCTTAAAAACGTTGTAGAAGGTATGATTCCACAACGCTTTTTGGATAAAAATGTTATTATTTAGTATATCAGACAACGTTTATGCACATTTACACAACGTTTTAAAAATGTTGTAGATTTAAAAAAAAAAGAAGAAAAAGGTTGTGGTTCAACTACATTACCAATGCACCTGCAATATGCTAATGACATGATATATAGCTAAAACGTCTAAATTCTCGTTTAAATTTAAAGCCAAAATGTATCAACCATTCAACATACATCCCAATAATATTATTCGTTTACAGTTTCAAATTACTACATCCACAAAATATATATATCAAACCATATATCCAACACGTATCTATTCAACCATCACCGCAATGTATGCCAACTCTATATGTCGATATAGAGACAGAAAACTAATATCGATATACAGAAAGAATTAGGAAAATTACATGCAACTTGGTTCGGAAAGTTGTAGGAGAAATTTTAGACTCTTCAACATCTCTCTCAAGCTTTGTAACTGTGTCATCCTGAAACATAGAACCATTTGGGATTGCATATATACATCGGCAGCGTTGTTCATGATTGAGCTTGCTGTAGTATGGAAAAATTTCATGATAGCCAAGACTCTGATATCTGCAGGGTAAGTAAATAAATAAAAATCTTAAGCACAATGGGATATCATCACAAACTGCCAGAGAAGATGAATTCAGCTGAGAAAAGGAAAACATCAATTAGAAGGCCTAGCACTAAATAAAGATCATGATTTCAAAGCAAGTCAACAGAGTTTCACAGAATAAGAACTCAAATACCAAGTCAACAGTTATCCGAATAGCATAAAGCTAGAACTCTAAAACTTAAAATAGGTATACCATGGATAACAATTTATCTAATTACTTAACAAACTACAATAGTTGGAGTGCAACAATTTTTTACTTGCTAAGAAAAGAAGAGATGCTAAGGGAACTAAAAGCAAGGACTTACCGCTTCAACTTGAATTGCTTGCATGTTTTCTGGTCCAGTTCCCTGAACTCGAAACAATGCAAGGCCATCCTCTGAATAAGTAACATCCGGAAGTTCCTTCTCTTCTATATATTTCTTGTATCCATCACTAACACCACCCTGACAAATTTACACAAATTTGTGTTTACAGTTGAGGAAAAAACTAAACATTAACTCTAAATGAAAAGGAACTTCAATCCTTGAATTAATGGTCTCTTATAGTTTCTCCCAAACCTTAAAAACAATAAAGCTCTGGAAGATTGAAAAGAACTGGATAGATTCGTTTCCTTCATAAACGCGCGCCTGGATTTCCAATAATAACACACCTATTAGAATAAACATACACATAGAAACTCATTGGTAAACTTCAGTGAACATAAACATCATTAGTTCAGTGAACACAAATTACATGAGTGGGCAAGAACTTCAGTGACTCGACCATTTTGCTTGTTTGTTTAGTTGCTGAACTTCTATCTTCCTATAATGCATCATAAGTTCAAGGGAAATAATTAGATTTATAGATTTTGATGGCTACTATCAACCAAACTCCTGAAGTAGCTGGATTCTATCTTCCTTTAATACATCACTAGTTCAAGGTAAATAATAAGATTTATAGTTTTGAGATGGCTACTTTCAAGAAGACTCTAGGACACATGTAACTATGAGTTTGAAAGTATGATACCTGGTCTGAAAAATTGTGAATGGAAGTTTGTCAATAATACAATAATTATCAAAAATATTAATTGTAAAATCATCATAATATTAAATAGTGATTCTATTTCTAATTTGGAACAGTCATTTTCAGCAAGTAAAATGAACATATACATCTTTCATGATGTAAATTTATATGGAGAAGAATGTAGAAGAATTCAATCTCATGAGGTATTCAGAGTTTTTTTAAGTTTAAATTCTGTAAGATTTCAATCCCACAAGCTCTGTTAATCTAATAACTTAACAAACTACATAAAACACTCCAACTAGAATCAAGTTTATACCCCAGTTACATTGTTACTTGAACTCCAAGCTCTGTTAACCTATCTCATTTATATTTATAGAAATAGAAAAAAAAACAAAAATGTTTGTGCATGAGTGTGTGAGTGAGAAAATATATATGACTACATATATAACATACACACAAAAAGCACGTGCACACACTTTGTACTTCACAGATTGGCATCAAAGAACCAGCAAGTTGTGGAACCTGACACAATCAAACAATATCAGTTCATAGTTCAAAGAAGTTCCCAGTGATCACATAATTAAGAATGGATGGAGTAACTCAGTCAAAATGAAATCTATTCTAAACATAGACGAATTCAGAATTTAGCCTACTTGATAGTCACCGTCTTGTTTAAAACAAAGTAGGCAAATGCAATGTTAGACACAAATTGAATAGATCCCAGAGTTGCGAGAAGTGACTGCAAATGTTATCAGTTCATAACGCAAATGACGTTTGGCATAAAAATGAAGTACATGAGCAACTCCATTACTCAGTAGTCAGTAGAGAAGTAAAACCTTACCACTTACTGGGCAGCATCAGTATTTGAGCAAAACTAGCTAATATTTGAACTACTAAGACTCAAATTTCAATTCTAAATCATGAATTTCATGTCACATAATGTTTGAGAAAAGGAATAACGTCATAAAATTAGTTTTATCTGAACTAACTGTTTAACCTATTAAATATCCTTGAAACAACTAAGACTCAAATTTTTTACAAGATCACTATAACTCAATAACATGTTCCTTGAAACAACTAAATGTAAATAATTGAACGCATAAGAGATCACAAGTATATATGACAATGAATAAGCTAATAGCATTGAGCAATGTGTAGTAAATTTAACAATTTATAGTGTGATCTTCTGTATAACACATCTAGAAATCAGTTAAAGATTAAATAAACATGACCTCAGCACATAAAACATAATACGACAATAATCACAGAATTTCATATATGACAATTCGATAGAATGAAGCAGATACAAATATAAGCTCCAATTAGTGTCCAAATTTTAAATGTATAGGTTCTACAAGGGATCAATGGTTCACTTAATTTTGATGTCACCAAAATGAGCAGAGAATTGAGTTTAAGCAATGTAAACAAAAAGTAAAATGGGTACCCTGCTCTGCAAGGCCATCATCCACAACCTTCGCGATCTATTTGTGCAAAAGACAAAATAAATCAGACTTTAGTAAACTATAAAACAGACAAAGAAACTTTATAAATAGCAACAAAGTAGTTTCTCAGATGAGAAGATGCATCTATTTCATACCTTATTAAAATGCTCGTATTGCCTATTGCCAAGGCCAAACACTCCATATTGAAGATTGTTAAGCCATTCCCCTTTCTCTTTTCCCTGTTTCAAATTACATAATCCAAAATCAACCCCATATCTTACTTACAAGTACAATTCCAGGTTCTTAAGTTAATAGGCAAATGAAATTTACCTCTGTAAACCACTTATAGAATCTTGCTGCATTGTCCGTTGGTTCACCATCTCCATAACTACATATCACCAACAGCAAAATCAAACTTAAAAAAATGGGCACATACAAGCCTTCGAATGCTTATAGTGAATTTGTTTTAGTGATCCAAGTGGCAGATAATTAGACTCACGTAGCTAAGAAGAAAAATGCCAAAGATTCTTTCTTCAATTTGGTTTCATAATCATCATCCTCAGGAGCATAATCATCCTATTAATCATCCAATCATTCAATTAATCAGTAACATCAAAATTACAATTCTCCTGCATCAATCAACTAAACAAAAACATAAAAAATCAACCACTCAAACTCACCAAATCAATTACTTTAAATATAGCCTTTTCATATCTTGCTTTAGCTTCCTCAGTAAGTGCCTACACAAGGTAATTCATTTAATTCGTCACTCAATATCAACAAAATTAAAAAAAAAAGTTAACTCAAAAGATTCCAAAACATCACAAACCTTAGCAAAACCTAAGAACCTAGCCAAGATGTTTACTCCAGTCCCAATCACATCTGGATTCAAGATCTGCGGCGTCACCACATTGGGCCCCCTCGAGCTAAACGCCGCTACCACCGACGACGACCGTACGCCCAAAACCGTCCCACCGAAACTTAACACCACTGTCGCTTTCGCTTCTTTCTTCACGTACTGATCACGTCCCCCATTTTCCTCCCAACCGCCACCGCAGGAAAAGAGGGGCTGAGATGTGAGGGGCCGAAAAGAGAGACAAACGAAGAAAGCCCAATTTTCTAGGGTTCAGCCAATAACCATGGGAATGGCTGAAAAAGATTAGAGTTGCCGATTGGAAAGGGAAGAGGTTGCTGCGTTTGGGCGGGCAGGTCTGAATCGGAGATAGCAGAGAAAAAATGATAGTCGGGGCCATTGTGAAAGCACTGAGAAATATTTTAAGTTTTCACTTGAGTTCCTTTTTTTGCTCAGTGTTTTTGTTTTTGTAAATAGACAACATTTTAAGAAAAAAAACGTTATCTACTTTAAAACCAAAACATGCCCATTTTGATAACGCATTTTTATTTGTATCTACAATGTTTTATTAAAAAATATTATGAAAAAAAGTATCACAATATTTTTTATAAAAACGTTGTGATTTAAGTGTTGTCTATTCATTGTTTTGTAATAGTGACGAGACAAATTTACAAAAATCACAGTCATCATATTAGCGCCTAGGATGCGGTATATATTGCCTCCGCTCTATAGTGCTGCACAGGCATGATTCAACGTACCATCAAAATTACATGACAAGTGAAACATGTCAGCGATCCTTCACAAGCTCCTGTAATTAAGCTCAAGTTATTTAGCTTCTATCTGTAGAGCACAGAAAGTTACTTGCACTGAGCAGTAATTAAATTACAAATTTAAGATTGTCAGGTTGTGTAATATGATCTCAAATGCAGCCAATACATTATCAACTCGAACAAATAGGACCAGTTAATGCTAGATTATATATCTTTAAAACCCTCAAAACTAGATAGATTAACTTAAAGATTATAAAGAGGTTATCTTAATTCATCATTATGTAGTCATGCAGAATGATGCGTCTAGAAGTGCTTACCTTCAAGCTCTACGTCATTTTCATGGGCAGCTTCTAACATAGACATGCCAACACGACCTTGATATTTGTCTCCTCTCCATCTTTACCGACAAATGTCACAGAGATTCCGCAGAATCAAACAAGAAGGCACAAAATGTCGGTAAACAAAGTAACTACAACGATGCGTGCAACACTCTAGTCCCACATCGAAAGATATGAGAAAAGTTTATGCGAAGCATCTTATGATAATACCTTCGGTCGTGACCTTTCGGGATATCTCATGGTGAAATAATATAACCCAAAAAGATACTAGTGAGCTAGTGGTTTAATGCCTTGTTTGGATAGATTTGATTCGATTCAGACTTACGCATTGAACCAAGATTTGTTTTGAACTCGGGATTTGACAATGGTAGTTTTATATGGTATCAGAGTTGACTCTTGAAAGCTCGGGTCGGGTCATTAGATCGGGTTGTCAGAAGTGGACACGTTAAGGTTAATGGTATTATCCTACAATGGAGAGAGGTCCGGAGATGGAGACACAAAGTCAGGCCGATATAATGGCTAGAGAAACAAAAATCTGTGGATCATGTATGTGATCGATTCTGACGAGAATTTGGACTTGAGATTTGACCCGGTTGTTTCATATGGTATCAGAGTTAACTCTCGAAAACTCGGGTCGGGTCATCCGATTGGGTTGCCGAAGGTAGAGACATAAAGGTTGGTGGAATTATTCCACAATAGAGAGAGGTTTGAAGGCAAGGACACGAAACCAACCGGTATTATCCCACAATAGTTAGAGAGTCAAAGATCTGTGGGCCGTGTGTAATGATCAGTTCTGACGGGGACGTCAAACATTTAAGTGAAGGAGTTTGTAACACCCCAGTCCTACATCGAAAGATATCTGAAAAGTTTGTCGGTATATAAGGAATTGAGTTACTAACAATAATAACTTTAGTAATGACGGCTAAGATGACCCAAGAAGATACTATTGGGCTAGTGGTTTAAGGTCTTGTTTGGATGAATTTGATTCGATTCAGACTTGGGATTTGACCTAAGATTTGTTCCAGACTTGGAATTTGACTCGAGTTGTTCCAATGCGTTTGTAATAATTTTGGTTGCCTTAGATTAGATAGCATCAAGATCTGAGGATGGATGGTAAAAAACCTAAATACAATAAATGGTATGTGATCATGATCGTGCATAACTTCATGACGACTGTCCACCATTCTACTTTTATGCTTGAAAATACCCACAAGGGCCACAAGTGTTGTAAGAAACCTACATTGAGCTTGGACATAAAATATTAACTGAGGATCTGAACTTTAAAGTACACCCACATTGAGCTTGGACACATAAGAAGATTGCTTTTAAGATCCATATCTTATTGCCATTGGCACTTCTCCTCAATATCTCATAGTCTCTCTCCCCTCGTATCTTAACACTTTGTGTGTCGAACTTTCTTATTAATATCTTGATCTTACTGCAATTCTTTTCTCAAATTTCTCTTATCATTACCTTTTCCCTTGCGTGTCTATTTATATTTCTTCCCGTCTTTCATGTTATCCTTCTTCTATGTTAGTCGTTTCCTTCTCCTTTTTTTTTGATTTTTGGGGGTGGAGATGGGTGAGTGGGCGTGGGGGAGTGGGCAGGGGTGGGGTGGGGTGGGGGGGGGGGGGGTGGGTGCGGTTGAGGGGGAGGGGATCTAGTATGAATATGTAGGAAGTTACACACTTCAACTGGACTATCAAAGAATCCCAGAGATAACACTTTTCGGCGGTGAATAAAAATTAGCTTGTAGGAACATTATTGGATTTATTCAACTATTTATAATAGCCAAAATCAGTACCAACTAACCATGCTACACTACTAGTTTTGTGTAAGAGGATGACTTAGAGCTCTTGTTCTCCCTCTTTTCAATATCCCTTTGTTGTCCGCAGTGAGAGTAGGAGCTCAAGCAGTTGCCACTGCAAGACTAGCCGCTGTTGAGTAAATAGCAGCTCTTTTCCTATCCGCGTAGCACATACAAACTTCCATTTTTGTGCGTCATAGTACAGCAGGAACTATTACTTTTAACTTCAATAATGCTTATCTAGTAATTCAAAATAATGTTACTTGTGCTATCATAAACCCATGTAGGATAGTGGGACCTATTACAATATATGCCTACCTCAAGTGAATTTATTGAGCATATTTTCTATCGCAAAATGGTCATAAAAATATTTGATGGAGATGCAGGGTATCGAACCATGTACATCTCTCATGCAAAGCGAGCGCTCTACCATTTGAGCTACATCCCCACAATAATATTTTTCAAGATATTTTTAATAATAATTGATTAAACAGTGGTAATGAGAAAATCCCAGATCCATCGGGAAACAATAACTATATATATTTTATAAAATATTAATAATATTAAGAACAAAGATGATGATTAAGGGAGAAGTGCATTCTCATTTCATATATGTTGTAATTCTATATGTCTCTCACCCATTCTCTTTACAATACTACTATTTATGGTACAAGGACGTCAATACTAAGAAAAAGTCATGAGTTTTATAACTCAATGAGAAATTTCAAAATCATTACAATCAAAGATAGGGAGAATGAATCTAGACATCTATTATTTTATAACACTCCCTCTTGGATGTCTATTGTATTGTCATACACATTGAAAGATGCCTCATTAAAAATCTTACTAAGAAAAATCCAATGGGAAAAAAACATTGGTTAAGGAAAAAAAAGTGCAACGCGTATTATGTAAGACCCCAACTTATTATTAATGAAATTTAATTTTCTCTAATTTTGAAATAGTAAGGGTTGATTTGATTAATGTGGATAGTTAAGGGTTAAATACGCAAATATTTCAAAATAAGCAAGTGGTTATAAAATATTCATTTTGTGGGGAAATATTAGTTTGGTGGTGGAATATTAAATCTTTGTAATATTCGTTAAATGCGGCAGGTAATGACCATGTGTATGGGCCCATAACTGAAAGCGATTGGATGAAGAAAAAGCGACAAATATAAGTTGGTTAAAAATAACAGGCGTAGTTATTCTGGTTAAGATCATTGGAATACCCGGTGGTTAAAATACGATGTCTGCTGCGTGGTTGCGATGACACTACAGTATTGCACAAATTGTTGAATTATTGATCCTTACGTAAGAAGGCATTACTCAATAATTTTTAGAGTAATTCTTGTTCAATATTTTATTTTATTGATTCAATAATTCTTTGCGTTGATATTTTATATTATTGTTGTTCAATAATTGTCACTTACATTATCTCCATTATCGGATCAATAATTCATATTATTTAAATAATATTATTAGATAGCATTATTGGCCATGTCTAGAAAAAGTTACATCGAGGAGGTTTGGTCACCTAATTGCGGCGCCAGATAAGGAGAGATCCTTATTGGAAAGCCCCTCTTTCCTGAACTACTGATTGTCATAATTGTGATTACAGAATATTATTTGTGAATAATTAATTATTATTCATATGATAAAGAAATATTTATTTTATGTGGATATAAATGATGGATTTATTTATGTGGTTATAAATGAAGAAATTATTGTTGAGGTGTTTTATCGATATTTTATCGGATTGGAGGTATTAAAAATCAAATCGGGGTTTTGAGATATATTGCGGGGTTATAATTTTTAATCCGACCGTTGGATTGTGGTAATTTTTGGGTATGTTATACATACATAAGTTGAGTATATGTCCACAAATTTTGAACTGTTAAAAATTCACGAATGATTTGTTATGAATTTTAAGAGGTGTCTGATTCGGAATTAGGTTTATAATTGATTTTGGTGGAAAATTCTAGAATTGAGTGGGCCCCACTTGTGGTTGGTGAAGAAATGTGCTGAATTTTATTTCAAATGTGGTGGGTGGCAATAGTAGCGGTAGTAAAGCCATCGTGTGTGCAGGTCAAGTCTGCTTTGGTGGGCTAACATTTTCCTATAAATAGAGGCTAAGTTAGAATTGAAAATCACACCGAAAACAAAGTTTTCTCTTTCTCTCTATATTATTGAGCATATTTTGTGAGTATTTAGATACTTTGAGAGTTCTTTGTTAGGACAAGTTTCATTCAATATCACTTGACCTTTCCTTAGAAATCTTGATTCTTTGAGGTAAGGGATATTATTTTTTTTCATTAATGATATTATTTCTTCAATATCATTATCTTTGAAATGTCGATCTGAAGTTTTTATCAAATTTGGAACTTTTTCATGTCGGGTTACTATTCATGAGTTCTTATTCACGAGTTACTATTCATGAGTTACTATTCACGAGTTCTTATTCACGAGTACTTATTAATGAAGCGCGTGAAAATGTTTTTTTGTGGAATTTCTATCTTTTGGTGTCGAGAGTTACTATTCACGTATCGGCCTTTATTCACGATACTCTGACCTTTATTCACGATATCGACTATTCATAGAAAAATAAAATTTCTTCTTTTCGTCCAAAATATCTATTACGGATACTAGCTTTGATTGTATCCATGTTTTGATCATTCTTGAATTTTACACCACTATGATTATTTTTGAGGTATTGTTGGACATGGATAAAACAAGTAAGTACGAATCATTAATCCTTAATCCTTGTCATTTTGTTTCACTTTGGATTCGTTCTTTAAAAATATTTTTCATCATCCTCGATCTTAAATGATGATATTATTGAATATCTTTGGCTATAGTGCAAATGAATGATTTCTGAAGAATATCTTTGGCTTTTGTAGTGCAAAGATGAGCAGTGTTTAAATGAACATGATTGACCGATGAATATCTTTGGCCTTTAGTGCAAAGATGAACAAGTGTTGAGATGAACATGACCGATTGATGAATATCTTTGGCACGTAGTGCAAAGATGAATATTTGATTTGAGATGAATATTGATTGATGTTACTGAGGATAAAATATTGATGATGGATTTATTAAATTCATAGATTATAGTAGATTTCATTTTCTACGTAACTCTTACATGAATTATTATTTCATTGTGAATATTGATCTGAAACTTGTTGTCTATTGTATTCTATTAAATTTTTCCTGTTGAAGACTAACGATAATTTGTTGTATATTATCTTAGTCATAATATTCTTCTTGAGCTAGTTGAGCTCACCCTTTTTCCTTTTTGTTCCATTCTTCTCGGGAGGCGAGAATATAAGCGAGTACTGCAGTGGGTATGGAATGAAGGTTTAGGAAAGGATTGTTTAGTAGTCCTCACCATTTTTGTAAAATAATGTATCAATAAATGTGATGAGGATTTATTTGAGTATAGATATTATCAGAAGATAATATTTGTATTTAAACTCACGAGTTTCTTGTTGTAATAATAAAGTTGTAGTTGTTTACGTACCATATATTGACAACTCGAGAATGGGTGATGTATACCTATTTTGGGGCGTCACGGTTGGTATCGAGCTTAGGATATGATCTCTGGCGGAGATCGGGAATAGAACTAGGAGGGGAGAGGCGAGTAAATCCTTCCATTTAGTGTGTCCTACCTAAGCTTATTTGTTAGTTAGTCAATATATAGGGATATTATGTGATATATTGATTTCCTTAATTAACCCTTGTTTTATGGCAATGATTTGAGAATGTCGATTGAGAATATTAACAATGGAGTAAATGAGGCCGTGGAGATGCTGTCTTTTACCAACGAGGAGAACGTCTGCAACAGTGGCAATGTTCCTCCCGTGAACAACACCAATCGGCGATGATGAACGAGGGATGTTTAGAAGCTTTTTGCGGTTCATGCAAAATCGAGACGAGGAGACTTCGTGTTCAAAATACTGAGGAGAAATGATAGCAATTCACGGGTTATCACAACAAGCGAGTTCAAAGAGTTGGGACCACCGAATTTAAGGGAAAGCCGGATCCGATCATGGCGGAAACATGGGTCAAACAAATTACCAAGATATTCGATGTCTTGGGATGCACGGAGAACAAAGGTTTCATTCGCCACCTTTATGTTCCAGTGGCGAAATGAACCACTTGGTGGGAGTGCGTGAAGCGTACACATCCACCGCTTTTCGGCGTGTCTTGGGAGAAGTTTGAGAACTATTTAATGACAAATACTTTCACGAAAGTGTTAAATGCATATGAAGGAAGTGGAGTTTAATAGGCGGAGCGCGAACAACATGGCGGTGTCTCGATGCGAGGCAAAGTTTACTGAGTTATCCGTGTTTGCACCTCATTTGGTGGAGAATGAGGAGCGATGACGCGGATGTTTCTTAGAGGTTTGAAACGGCGTCGTCGATATCTCATTTCTCATAAATTTTCTCTATTCGGATGTTGTAAGCAGGGCTCAATTATTAGAGCGAGATAACGAAATACTGTCCAACTGAGGACCACAACCGAGATCGTACCGAGATAGCGATCAATGTAATAACGATAACCACGGAGAAAGAAAAAAGATGGATGAAATGGTAACCACTCTGGTGGTAATCATGCCCATGAAAATAAGAAGCGAGTCGAAGGAGATTTTAAAAAGAGGAGATTTAACAACGACCGTGTGAAGACGACAGCGTCTTGCAAAGAAGCCCGTTCTAAGGGAGGAGAAACGACCACCGGTCATATCTTACAAATCACGAAAAGAGGGACATATCGGTCAAACCGCCCCTGACAGTTCAAGGTATCTATAATTGTGGAAAGGAAGGACATATCGCCGAGAGTGTACTATCGATAGCGAAACCTAGTTCAATGGGGACGGTGACTCAAAAGATCATCCCTGAAAAAAGTCAAAGTCAACGATTCTGGAAGAAGCGTTTGTTGTGGTGGTCATAATGCGAGGAACCCAAACGAGGTGATCACGGGTAAGCTATTTATAAATTCTTGCGAAGTTTATACCTTACTTGATAATCTGGGTCTTTACCCATTCATTTATCTCTCCTACTTGTGCTCAACGTTTAAATTTGACTCGGGAAAAATTAGACTTTGACTATCTGTGGAAACTCCATTAGGAGAAACTTTCATCACATCCAATTGCTTATAAATCTTGTTTGATTCAAGTTGACACCATCACCTTACCTGTTGACCTTATCTCTTTAAAGATACTTGCTTTTGATGTGATTTTAGGGATTGATTGGTTAACTACATATCATGCCAAAATTGATTATTTTAAGTAAGGTTGTTAGCTTTCATATTCCTAAACAACTTTTGTTATGCAATTCAAGCAACTAAACCATTAAAATCAATCAACATCATATCTAATCATAAAGCTATTCGTTTATTGAAAAAAGCGGATGTCAAGCTTTCTTTGCCCATGTTATGGATTTGAATAAAGACACGTCAAATTTGAATAATATTCCTTGTTATTGACTTTCCGACGTATTTCAAAGAACTTCCTTGCCTACCCCCGAGCGTGAAGTTGAATTCTTTATTGATCTTGAACTTTGGTACAAAGCCCATTTCTAAAACCCCATATCGAATGGCTCTATTGAACTTCAGAGTTAAAGGTCCAACTACGAAATTATTGGACATCGGTTTCATTCGTCTAGTACATCTCCTTGGGGTGCTCTGTTTTATTAAGTAAAGAAGAAAGACGGGAGTATCGCGACTTTAGATTACTATCGGGAATTGAACCATGTCACCATCGAGAATAGGTATCCTCTACTTCAGATTGATGACTTGTTTGACCACCGCAAGGAGCACAATTCTTTTCAAAATCGATCTTCGCTTCGGATATCATCACCAAGATTAGGCGAGGATATTCAAAGACGCCTTTAACTCGACACGGGCATTATGAATTCTTAGTCATGTCTTTCGGATGACTAATGCTCCTGCGACTTTCATGGATATGATGAACAAGAGTATTCAAGGAATATTTGGATAAGTTCGTTGTTGTTTTATTGATGACATCCTCATATATTCCAAAAGTCGTGAAGATCATGAGCACCATTTGAAGCTGGTACTCCAAAGGCTTCGTGAAAACAAACTATATGCCAAATTGAAGAAATGCGAGTTCTGGCTTGAGGAAGTAGCATTCCTTGGGCACGTGGTGTCGAAACATGGAGTATCTGTTAATCTAGCGAAGATTGAAGCAATACAAAGTTGGGAGCAACCGAAGTCGGTGACTAAAGTACGTAGCTTTTTGGGCTTAGTTGGTTATTATCGGAGATTCGTGGAAGGGTTTTCTCGAATCGCTACTCCATTAACCCAGCTAACTCGGAAGGATACAAAATTCGTTTGAAGCGAAGAATGCGAGAAGAGTTTCCAAGAGCTCAAGAGGAGACTCATTTCGGAACCTGTTTCTAACAATACCATCTGAGTACGGATGGATTTGTTATCTCTGACGATGCTTCGAAGCAAAGGGTTAGGATGTGTTCTCATACAACGTGGGAAAGTCATAGCCTATGCCTCGCGACAACTTAAAAGAGTATGAGAGAGAATTATCCTACTCATTATCTAGATTTAGCGGCGTGATCGTTTCGCTTTCGTAAAGATATGGAGACACTATCTATATGGGGAAAAAGTGGAGATATATTGGACCATAAAAGCCTTAAATATTTCTTCACTCAAAAAGAACTCAACATGTGGCGTGACGTTGGCTCGAGCTATTGAAAGACTATGACCACACTATTGATACCATCCCGGAAAAGCGAGCGTGGTAGGTACGACGTTGAGTAGAAGGTCGTATCTGCGGAACGAGAACGATGATGTCAAGTATACGTATAGAGCCAACTTTAATAGAAAAAGTTAAGGTTGCTCAAGCCACCAGACCCAGAAATGATGCGTATGAAGAAGAAAGTACAAGAAGGAGCTATTAGGGCGAGAATTGATGAAGAAGGAATACTTGAGTCCACTCTGAACTTTGTGTTCTAACGACTCTGATTTGAAGTACAAGATTATGATAGAAGCACACATTACACCATTTGCGATCCGTCTCGGAAGTACTAAAATGTATCGTGATCTTGACATACATTTTGGTGGAACAATATGAAGAGAGAGAGATTGCAAAGTTTATCTCGATGTGTTTAACTTGCCCAGCGTGTAAAGGCGGAAAGCATCTAGTACCTAAGGGTCCGTTGCAACCACTTGAGATTCCGAAATGGAAGTGGGAACACATTACCATGGATTTAAGATTCTGGTATTCCTACGGTTTCTCAAGGCATCAATGCTATTTGGGTTATTGTTGATAGATTAACCAAGTCTGCTCATTTCTTACCGAATCGGAGACTTATTCCTTGAACGTCTTCTTAGTAGATATGCGTGAATGAGATTGTGAGGTTAGATGGCATGCCAAGATCCATTGTTTGGGATCGTGACCCAAGATTCACTTCAAGATTTTGGGTTAGCTTGCAAAAAAGCTATGGGCACAGTTTGCGATTTAGTTCTACGCATACCATCCCCAAACAGACGGACAATCGAGAGGACTATTCAAATTCTTGAAGATCTATTAAGACTCGTGTCCTGAACTTCAAAGAGGCGGTTGGGATAAGTATTTACCATTGGTGGAATTCTCCTACAACAACAGATTATCGAGCAAGTATATAGGTGTGGCTCCATTGAAGCATTATATGGGCCGAAAATGTCGTTCTCGAATATATTGGGATGAGGTGGGTGAAACAACATTGTTGGGACCCGAGTTGAAGACGATATGACTCACCGATAAGATCCAAATGATTCGACAACGATATACAAACGGCACAAGATCGACAAAAGAGTTATGCGGATCTTCATCGAAAGGGACGTGGAATTTAGTATAGGGGATCATGTATTGTTGTGAGTTGCTCCATGGAAGGGAGTTACAAGATTTGGGAAGAGAGGAAAACTCGATCCACGATTTATTGGTCCATTTCAAATTCTTGACCGAGTAGGAAATGTAGCCTATAGACTTGCGTTACCTCAAAGTATGTCTCGTGTTCATAATGTGTTTCACATATCTCGTACTTCAGTAAATATGTGAAAGACCAAACCACGTTATAGAGTTAGAACAGACGAGATAGCAGAAGACTTAACGTATGAGGAGGTACTGTCAAGATCTTGGATAGGAAGGAGCATGTCCTACTGTAAGAAAGGTCATACCACAAGTTAAAGTTACGTGGAGGAATCATCTTTATAGAGAAATGACGGGAATTGGAAACGAAAATGAAAACGAGGTATCCTCACCTTTTGAAACACACAGTGCGTCGTCGTCGATTTAGAGGACGAAATTTCATAAGGAGGGAGGTTGTAAGACCCCAACTTATTATTAATGAAATTTAATTTTCTTTATTTATTATTTTGAAATAGTAAGGGTTGATTTGATTAATGTGGATAGTTATGGGTAAAATACGCAATATTTCAAAATAAGCAAGTGGTTATAAAATATTCATTGTTGTCGGGGAATATTAGTTTGGTGGTGGAATATTCTTCTTTGTCGGGGAATATTTGTATGCGACGTGCTGATCTTTTGTGGGCCCCATAACTTGAGCGATTGGATGAAGAAAACAACAAATATAAGTTGTTTAAAAATAGCAGTGTAGTTATTACAGATTAATACTTTTAAAATACTCGGTTGGTTAAAACAACAGTAAGACACTTTGGTATTGCACCAATTATTGATTCTTACGTGAAAGGCACTTACTCAATAATGGTTATAGTAATTCTTGCTCGATTATTTTACCGATTTAATAATTTCTGCGTTGATATTTTATATTCTTTGTTGTTTGATAATTGTCATTACACGATATTTTCATTATCGAAGCAATAATTCATATTATTTGAATAATATTATTAGATAACATTATTGGCAATGTCTAGAAAGTTACATCTCTAAGGAGAGGTTTGGTCACCTAATTGCTGCCAAGAAGAGAGAAATTCTTATTGGAAAGCCACCTCTTTCACAGGAACCTGCACAGTTGTCAATTATTGTGATTACATAATATTATTTGTGAATAATTAATTATTGATTCATATGATGAGAAAAATATTGATTTTATGTGGATATAGATGGAGAAAATTTTTAATGTGACAATTGTTGAAAATTGAAATTTTATCTTTTTACGATAAAATAATTCATTTAAATATATTATTATATTTTAATAATATAATAATGGTGATATTTTTACAACGAATGTGGGATATATGAGTATCTGAGGAGGAAGAGTATTTTTGTTGCAATAAATGTTTAAAAATGTTAAACATGTCGGTGGACCCCATTTATTATCGAAATTTGATTATAAACAGTAAAATCGCTTTGTTTGTGGATTTCAATTTACATTTTTGGAATTTGGAAAAACTTTCTTCTGCAAAGTTGTAGAGAATTGAATTTCCTATAAAATCTAGCGAGATTCAAATTTTCTGATAAAAGGGCTATTTATTATGAATTATTGAAGTTTCGAAGCTCCGAAATAATTGATTTTTGGAAGTTTAAAATATTTAAAATAGGAAAAACGTTTTTTTAAACTTGTGGGCCTCATGAAACATGTGCAAAGTGCTGAAGCTAGAGGATTCAAAGTGGGCGTAAGAAAATTTATTTATATATTAATATTATATTAAATTTTCGCTTTGATGTTTTAAGCAATTTCTATAAATAAGGTCTTAGGTTAGAATTGAAAATCACACCGAAACCTGTAGTTTTCTCTATATATTATCGGCGTATTCTTGTGAGTATTTTGAGTATACTTTGAGTATTGCTATCTGGTGCAAGTTCAAGTCATAGCCTTTATATCCTGTTATTTAAATTTAAAGTATTGATCTTTCGAGGTAAGGGATATTATTATTTTTCGTAATGATATTATTTCTTCAATATCATTATCTTTGAAATATTGATCTGAAGTTTTATCAAATTTGGAACTTTTGGTGTCGGAGTTAATATTCACGTATCACGACTATTCACGATATCGACACTTATTCACGAATACGGCATTATTCATCGAAAAATGAAAATTTTCCCTTTTCGTCCAAAATATCTATTCTGGATAATAGCTTTGATTGTATCCATGTTTTGATCATTCTTGAATTTTACACCACTATGATTATTTTTGAGGTATTTTTGGACATTGATAAAACAAAGTACGAATCTTTAATCCTTAATCTTTGTCATTTTGTTTCACTAGATTCGTTTCTTTAAAAATATTTTTCATCATCCTCAGTCTTAAATGATGATATTATTGAATATCCTTGTGATAATTGTGTCCACCAACACACAAAATATGTGTTAAACATTTATTGCCACAAAAATACTCTTCCTCCTCATATACTCATATATCCCACATTCATTATAAAATATCACCAAGATTAATATATTATTAAAATAATATATTTAAATGAATTATTTTATCAAAAAAGATAAAATATTAATTTTCAACAAATGTGACATTAAAATTTTCTCCATCTATATCCACATAAAATTAATATTTTTCTCATCATATAAATCAATAATTAATTATTCACAAATAATATTACGAAATCACAAAGATCTTGCAACTGAGCCATTCCCTGGAAAGAGGGGCTTTCCAATAAGAATTTTTTTTTGGTGGCGCAAATTAGGTGACTAAACCTCTCCTTGAGAGCGTAACTTTCTAGACATTGATAATAATGTTATCTAATAATATTATTCAGATAATGTGAATTATTGCTTCGATAATAAAAAATACTGTGTAATGACAATTATTAAAACAACAACAATATAAAATATCAATTCAGCAATTACTAATTCAATAAAATAATTTGAATAAAGAATTATCGTAACCATTATTGAGTAGTGCGCTTCTTACGTAAGAATCAATAATTGGTGCAATACTGGTGTCTACTTGTGTTTTAACCACCGAGTATTTTAACAAGATTAATCTGTAATAACTACACCTGCTATTTTTTTAAACAACTTATATTTGTCATTTTCTTCATCCAATCGCTTTCCGTTATGGGGCCCACAAAAAGCTGGCATCTTCGTCAATATTTAATATTACCCGACAAGATCGAATATTCCATGACCAAACGAATATTCCCAACAACAATGAATATTTTATAACCACTTGCTTATTCGAAATATTTGCATATTTTTGCCCATAACTATCCACATTAATCAAATCAACCCTTACTATTTCAAAATAATAAATAGAAAAATTAAATTTCATTAATAATAAGTTGGGGTCTTCAACCTCCCTCCTTATGAAATTTAGTCCTCGAAATTGGCGTCTCGTACTGGTGTTTGAAAAGGTGAGGATACCTCGCTTTCATTTTCGTTCCAATTCCCTGTGTCATTTCCTCTATAGCATAATTCCTCCACAAAACTTTAACTTGTGGTATGACCTTTTTGGCGTAGGGACATGCTCCTTCCTATCCAAGATCTTGACAGGTACCTCCTCATACGTTAAGTCTTCGGCTATCTCGTCTGGTTCTAACTCTATAACGTGGTTCGGGTCTTTCACATATTTACGAAGTACAGATATGTGAAACACATTATGAACACGAGACATACTCGAAGGTAACGCGAGTCTATAGGCTACATTTCCTACTCGGTCAAGAATTTGAAATGGACCAATAAATTGTGGATTGAGCGTTCCTCTCTTCCCAAATCTTGTAACTCCCTTCCATGGAAGCGCAACTCGCAACAATACATGATCCCCTATACTAAATTCCACGTCCTTTTCGATGAAGATCCGCATAACTCTTTTGTCGATCTTGTCCGCTTTTATGTATCGTTGTCCGAATCATTTGGATCTTTTCGCTAGTCATACGTCTTAACTCCGGTCCCAACAATGTTGCTTCACCCACCTCATCCCAACATATTGGAGAATCTACACTTTCGTCCCATATAATGCTTCAATGGAGCCACACCTATACTTTCACGATAACTATTGTTGTAGGAGAATTCTACCAATGGTAAATACTTATCCCAACTACCCTTGAAGTCTAGGACACAGAGTCTTAATAGATCTTCAAGAGTTTGAATAATCCTCTCTGATTGTTCGTCCGTTTGAGGATGGTATGCCGAACTGAATCGTAAATCCGTGCCCATAGCTTTTTGCAAGCTAACCCAAAATCTTGAAGTGAATCTTGGGTCACGATCCGAAACTATGGATACTGGCATGCCATGTAACCTCACAATCTCATTTACATATATACTAGCAAGACGTTCAAGGGAATAAGTCTCCGTGATCGGCAAGAAAAATGAAAGCGGAGACTTGGTTAATCTATCAACAATAACCCAAATGGCATTGATGCCTTGAGAAACCGTAGGAAGACCCGTAATGAAATCCATGGTAATGTGTTCCCACTTCAATTTCAGAATCTCAATTGGTTGCAACGGACCCTTAGGTACTAGATGCTCCGCCTTTACACGTTGACAAGTTAAACACATCGAGATAAACTTTGCAATCTCTCTCTTCATATTGTTCCACCAAAATGTATGTCAAGATCACGATACATTTTAGTACTTCCGAGATGGATTGCAAATGGTGTATTGTGTGCCTCCATCATAATCTTGTACTTCAAATCGTGTCGTTAGGGACATAAAGTCTAGAGTGGACTCAAGTATTCCTTCTTCATCAATTCTCGCTTAGGAAAAGCACCTTCTTGTACTTTCTTCTTCATACGCGCCATTTCCCAGATTCGGTGGCAAGAACCCTTAACTTTTTATTAAAGTTGGCTCTGTGCATATACTTGACATCATCGCACTCATTCCTGCGATATGATCTTCTACTAAACGCGTCGGCGCTAATGCGCGTTCGCTTTCCGGGATGGTATTGAATAGTGTGGTCGTAATCTTTCAATAGCTCGAGCCAACGTCATTGCCGCATGTTGAGTTCTTTTTGAGTGAAGAAATATTTAAGGTTTTTATGGTCTGAATATATATCCACTTTCTCCCCATATAGATAGTGCCTCCATATCTATAGCGTGAAAACGACTGCTGCCAACTCTAGATCATGAGTAGGATAATTCCTCTCATATTCTTTAAATTGTCGCGAGGCATAGGCTATAACTTTCCCACGTTGCATGAGAACACATCCTAACCCTTTGCCCGAAGCATTGCTGTAGATAACAAATCCATCCGAACCAGATGGTATTGTTAGAACAGGTGCCAAAATAAGTCCCCTCTTGAGCTCTTGGAAACTCTTCTCGCATTCTTCGCTCCAAACGAATTTTGTATCCTTCCGAGTTAGCTGGGTTAATGGAGTAGCGATTCGAGAAAACCCTTCCACGAATCTCCGATAATAACCAGCTAAGCCCAAAAATCTACGTACTTGATCCCACCGACTTTTGCTCCCAACTTTGTATTGCTTCAATCTTCGCCGGATCAACAGATACTCCATGTTTCGACACCACGTGCCCAAGGAATGCTACTTCCTAAAGCCAGAACTCGCATTTCTTTAACTTGGCATAAAACTTATTTTCACGAAGCCTTTGGAGTACCAGCTTCGAATGGTGCTCATGATCTTCACAACTTTTGGAATATATGAAGATGTCATCAATAAAGACAACAACGAACTTATCCAAATATTTCTTGAATACTCGGTTCATCATATCCATGAAAGCCGCAGGAGCATTAGTCAATCCGAAAGACATGACTAAGAATTCATAATGCCCGTACCGAGTTCTAAAGGCAGTTTTTGGAATATCCTCAAAACCAATCTTCAGCTGATGATATCCAGAATGAAGATCGATCTCTGAAAATTTTTTTGCCCCTTGCAACTGGTCAAACAAGTCATCAATACGAGGTAGAGGATACCTATTCTTGATGGTGACATGGTTCAATTCCCGATAGTCAATACAAAAGTCGCATATTCCCGTATTTTCTTCTTTCTGAATAAAAGGAGCACCCCAAGGAGATGTCTTGAGCCCGAATGAAACCGATGTCCAACAATTCCTGTAATTGGACCTTTAACTCCACGAAGTTCAATAGAGCCTTCGATATGGGGTTTTAAAAATGGGCTTTGTACCGGGTTCAAGATCAATAAAGAATTTAACTTCACGTTACGGGGTAGGCGAAGTTCTTGAGAAATCGTCGGGAAAGTCAATAACAACAGGAATATTATTCAAATTTGGCGTGTCTTTATTCAAATCCATAACATGGGCTAAGAAATCTTGACATCCGTTTTCAATAAGCGAATAGCTTTATGATTAGATATGATGGTGATTGATTTTAATGGTTTAGTTGCTTGAATTAAATAAACAGGTTGGTTAGGAATATGAAAACTAACAACCTTACGAAAACAATCAATTTTGGCATGATGAGTAGTTAACCAATTAGTCCCTAAAATCACATCAAAAACAAGTATCTTTAAAGAGATAAGGTCAATGGTGTAAGGTGATGGTGCCAACTTGAATCAAACAAGATTTATAAGCAGTGGATGTGATGAAAGTTTCTCTAACGGAGTTTCCACAGATAGGTCAAAGTCTAATTTCTCCCGAGTCAAGTTTAAGCGTTGAGCACAAGCGGGAAAGATAAATGAATGGGTAGCACCGGTATCAAGTAAGGTATAAACTTTGCAAGAATTTATAAATATCTTACAAGTGATCACCTCGTTTGGGTTCTCTCGCATTTGACCAAATCACAACAAACGCTCTTCCAGAGAACCGTTGACTTTGACTTTTACGGGGCGATCTTTTGAGTCACCGTCCCCATTGAACTAGTTTTTGCTACTGCGTAATCTCGGCGATATGTCCTTCATTTCCACAATTATAGCATACCTTGAACTGTTGTGGGCGGTTTGGGTGATATGTCCTCTTTCTCGCATTTATAGCATATGACCGGTGGTCGTTCTCCTCCCTTAAAGCGATTCTTTGTCGGACTGCGTATTCACATAGTCGTTATTAAATCTCCTCTTTTAAAATCTCCTCCTCGACTCGCTTCTTCTATTTTCATGGCCATGATTACCACCGGAGTTGTTACCATTTTGTCCGTCTTTTTCTTTCTCCATTTGGTTATCGTTGTTTTGTTGACAACTATCTCCTAGATATCCTGGTTGTGGTCCTTGGTTGGCCGCATCACTCGTTATCTCACTCTAATAATTGAGCCTGCTTTACAACATCCGAATAGAGAAAAATTTATGAGAAATGAGATATTATCAGTATCTTGGGTTTCAAACCTCTCGAAACATCCGCGTCATCGTTCCTCATTCTCCACCAAATGAGGTGCAAACCACGGATAACTCTTCAAACTTTGCCTCGTCTTCGAGACACCGCGTATTGTTATTACGCTCCAGTCTAATAAACTCCACTTTCTTCATATGACGAACACTTTCGGAAAGTTTTTGTCATTAAATAGTTTCTGAAATGTCTCCCAAGACATCTTGAGTCGCGGTTGGATGGGTATGCTTCATGAGACTCCACCAGTAGATTGCTGCCTCGCCACTTAACATAAAGTGGCGAATGGAACCTTCTGTTCCTCCGTGCATCCCAAGACATCGAATATCTTGGTAATTTGCTTGACCCATGTTTTCGCCGCATGATCGGATCGGCTTTCCCTTAAATCACGGTGGTCCCACTCTTTGAATCGCTTGGTACAGTGACAACCCGTGAATTTATCATTTCTCTCTGTATTTTGAACACGAGTCTCCTCGTGCGATTTTTGCATGAACTAAAAAGCTTCTAAACATCCCTCGTTCATCATCACTGCTTTCGGTGGTGTTGTTCAGGGAGAAACATTGTCGACTGTTGCACGTTCTCCTCGTTGGTGAGTCAGAGCATCTCCACGGTCTCATTTCCATTGTTAATATTCTCGATCGACATTCTCAAATCATCATAAAACAAGGGTTAATTAAGGAAATCAATATATCACATAATATCCCTATATAATGACCAACTAACAAATAAGCTTAGGTAGGACACACTTGCGAAGGATTTACTCGTCTCTCCTCCTAGTTCTATTCCCGATCTCCGCCAGAGATCATATCCTAAGCTTTGATACCAACCGTAGCCCCAAAATAGGTCCATTCCATCCAACCCATTCTCGAGTATCCAAATACATGTACGTAAATAACTACAACTTTATTATTACAACATATAAATTGTGAGTTTAAATACGAGATATTGCCATCTAGGCAATATCCACACGCAAATAAATACCCATCATAATTATTGATACATTATTTTACAAAATGGTGAGGACTACTAAACAACTCTCTCTAGAACCTTCATTCTATACCCCAGACTAAGTACTCGCTACATTCTCGCCTCACGAGAAGAAAATGGAACAAAAAGAAAAGGGTGAGATCAACTAGCCCAAGAAGAATATTATGACTAAGATAATATACAACAAATTATCGTTAGTCTTCAACAGGAAAAATCTAATAGAATACAATGAGCAACAAGTTTTAAATCAATATTCATGACGGAAATAATAATTCATTAGAAGAGTTAAGTAGTGAATGCAAACTACTATCTTCTATGTATGAATTTAAAAGTTCATCGTCATCTTTTATCCTGTAACATCAATCAATATATATCCGAATCAAATATTCATCTTTGCACTACGGGCCAAAGATATTCATCGATTAATTAAATTCATCTAAACACCTATTCATCTTTGCACTACGGCCAAAGATATTTATCGAAATCATTCATCTTTGCACTACGGGCCAAAGATATTCAATAATATCATCATTTAAGACTGAGGATGATGAAAATATTTTTAAAGAAAGCGAATCCAAAGAAACAAAATGATGAGGATTAAGGATTAAGGATTAAGATTTTGTTTTATCCATGTCCAAAATACCTCAAAAATAATTATAGTGGTGTAAAATTCAAGAATGATCAAAACATGGATACAATCAAAGCTAATATCCACAAAAGATATTTTAGGCGAAAGGAAAATTTTTATTTTTTGATGAATAGTCTTAGTATTAAGTGAATAATGTATTATCGTGAATAGTCCGTATATCGTGAATAGTAACTCAGAACACCAAAAGTTCCAAAAAAACTTCAGATCAATATTTCGGAATAATGATATTGAAGAAATAATATCATTACGAAAAAAAATATCCCTTACCTCACAAAGACAAAGATTACTAGTTGAAACACCTGGGATATCTGTTTATGACTTGAACTTGCACCGTATAGAAATACTCAAAATATACTCAAACTACTCACAAGAATACGCTCGATAATATAGAGAGAGAAAACTTCAGTTTCTGGTGTGATTTTCAATTCTAACCTAAGCACCTTATTTATAGGAAAATCCTTAGAACACCAAAGTAGAAAATTTAATATAATATTAATATATATAAAATTTTTCCTACGCACACTCTTATAAACTGAAATCAGCTTATTTCAACAACCAACCAAGCCCACCAAACATATCAAAAATGTTTTTCTAATTTAAATTATTTTAAACTTCCAATAATCAATTATTTCGGAACTTTGGAACTTAAATAATTCATAATAAATAGCCCTTTTATCAAAAAATTCGAATCTCACGTATTTTTATAAGAAATTCAATTCTCTACCACTTTGCAGAAGAAAGTTTTTCCAAATTCCAAGCGAAATTGGCCAAAAATCCACAAGCAGACGATTTTACAAGTATAATCAAATTTCATCCAATAATTGTGTCCACCAACACACAAAATATGTATTAAACATTTATTGCCACAAAATACTCTTCCTCCTCATATACTCATATATCCCACATTCATTATAAAAAATATCACCGTTAATATATTATTAAAATAATATATTTAAATGAATTATTTTATCGGAAAAAGATAAAATATTAATTTTTAACAATTGTCACATTAAAAATTTTCTCCATCTATATCCACATAAAATCAATATTTTTCTCATCATATAAATTAATAATTAATTATTCACAAATAATATTCTGAGAATCCACAAAGATCTTGTGACGGTAGTTCAGGAAAGAGGGGGCTTTCAATAAAATTTCTCCTTCTTGGCGGCATGATTAGGTGACCAAAACTCTCCTTAGATGAGAACTTTCTAGACATTGCCAATAATGTTATCTAATAATATTATTATTAGGATAATATGAATTATTAGCTTCGATAATGAAAAATCTTGTGTAATGACAATTATTGAAACAACAACAATATAAAATATCAACGCAAAGAATTACTAAATCGATAAAATACTAAACAAGTAATTACTTTGTAATCATTATTGAGTAGTGCCTTCTTACGTAAGAATCAATAATTGGTGCGATACAGGTAGTATTTCTTATGTTTTAATCAAAGTATTTTAACGGATATTAACTTGAATAACTACTTCATAGATTATTTTTAAACAACTTATATTTGTCGTTTTCTTCATCCAATCGCTTTTTCCGTTATGGGGCCCACAAAAGATCTATACCGTAGTATCGTCTGAATATTCCACGACCAAACGAATATTCCCCACAATAATGAATATTTTATAACCACTTGCTTATTCGAAATATTTGCGTATTTTACCCATAACTATCCACATTAATCAAATCAACCCTTACTATTTTAAAATAATAAATAGAGAAAATTAAATTTCATTAATAATAAGTTGGGGTCTTACAATATCCTTGATATTTGCGCTTCATCCAATTTCTTTTCATAGAAATATTCTTCTGAGCATTCTTGAGTTTTACTCTACAAATAAGTATCATGTTGACAATTTGGACGTTATTAGTTCCTGGATAAATTAATTTTTGAACTTGTTTTATTGAATTCTTATATCATTGTCATCATCCTCATGTTTATATTATGTTGAAAGTCATCTATGGCACCGTAGTGCATAGATGGACTTGGTATGATTATGACCGAGGATTATTGATTGTCGTCACCAGTAAGATTACAAATGATGTGGAAAAAATCCTCATTGGCCCGTAGTGCATTGATGGGCGATTGTTGGCATGATCATGACCATTGATGAATACCACGAATATCCTTGGCCGTGAGTCATGGATAATTTGTGGTTGTGATACTAATAAATATCCTTGGTAGTAGTGTTGGGGATGATGTGTATTATTTATTAAAATTTGAGTCTTAACGATAAAAGTGATGAAAAACCTTTTAAATCATAAAAGATAGTAGATTTTATTCATTACTTGACTCTTTTAATGGATTGCTTGTTAAGATTCTTGATTAAACTTGATGTTTGTTATATTTTATCGGTTTAAAATTGTTGAAGTCTAATAATAATTTATTACGCATTATCTTAGTCATAATATTTCTTCTTGGGCTAGTTGAGCTCACCTTTTCTTTCTTTATTCTCTTGAGGAAATGAGAACGTGGGCTGGGACTAATCGGGGAATGGAGTAATGATTCTAGATGATAGTATTAGTAGTCCTCACTATAATACATTAAATAGTGTGAAAATAAATGTAAAGAGGACTCTTTTGAGTGTGGATATTGTCTAGATGACAATATTCTTTTTAAACTCCCAGTTTACGTTTTGTCGTATTTTACACGACAACTGTATTATTAAGTTGTATTTGATTTTTGTACCATGTATTTGGCGACTCAAGATGAGTGATGTATACCTATTTTGGGGGCGTCACAATGAACACCAAATAACAATAATTAAATGTGATAGTTTGGTAATTAATTTACTTTGATATAATCAACAGGTAAATGAATCTTCTGGTTCTTTAAGGGATATTTATGGTTGTTTTTAATAATTCAATGCATCATTATTGATCCTAGATGATCATGCAAAATCATAAAAACATTTGTTTCAACTATTCTAATTTTAGTATAATCCTAGAAGAAAAAATATATAATTTTTCTAATATGAGCTTTTGGCCTGATACTATTGAAGTAATATAAAGAAATTCTTCACTGTCTTCAATATTGGTTTCAATATGATAACCATTATAACGTATATCGTTAAAGCTACGCAAATTTCTGCATGCCTCAGAAGAATATAAAGAAACATTAATACAAAGTTTTGTGCCCTTTGACAACATTATAATCGCTCTTCCAGAGACTTTAATTAAGTTTGATTAATAATTACTCTTCAAGAGTCATCAATTATATTTGATGAATAATCGCTCTTCTAGAGCCTTTAATTAAGTTTGATGAGCTTCTGGCCCATACAACTTCATATATGCAAAACATAAATTTAACTTTATTACTTGAAACATAAATAAAATATTTAATAAACTTACTTATTATAATTTCATAATATAATGAAATAAAAATAATTAATTGGTATAAACATTTCTATCAACATATCATCAAGGAAACCATAGATATCAAAATTAGTTATATCCACTCCATTTAAAAAGTCAATATAATTCATGAGATCTTCAAGATCATTATGATCAATAAAGTCAAAATAATTCATGGGATCTTCAGGATCATTATGATCAATAAAGTTTATTTCAATTCCATTTCCTTTTCTTTTATGGAGTCTTGGTACAAATCTACCAAATGTTTAGCAGTACGACGAGTACATTCTCTTTTCTATATTGATTGTTCTTTTCACATCCACAACCACAACTATAATTTTCTCTATGATTATCAAATGAGATTCCATTCATTTCAGAGAATGTAATAGAATCGGTCGAGCGAGATTGTTGATTTTTCAGCAAAAACACATTATTTTGTACAGCTACTAGAAGACATAATTTCACTTCTGGGAACATAGTTTCCTTTATCGCTTTAGGGAATATTTTGTGAACTTTCGCTCCCGATATTACTGTTGCAAGAGCATATTCAAGGCATGAAATATAATAAATATTTTCTCTAACATGTCTTCAACAATGTTTTTTTTCACATAATTTAAATAGTGAGATTATTTTTTTAAAAAAAATATAAAATTGTTCTCACTCAACATTTTTAAAATCTTGCAACTTTAGGTGCAACCAATTATAATGAGCTTTTGAGAGAATTACAAATTTTTTATTTTCATATCTTTCCTTTAAAATCATTTCATAAGACAAATGAGTCTTTTACTGTAATTTACACATATTTTAATTTTTCATGGAGATGATAGCGAATAAAAATCATTAATTTTGCATGATTCTGCAGGGATGCATGATTGCCAACTTTAATTGTATCTCCAAGGTTCTTTGCCTTTATATGAATCTCAGCATCAAGATTGCATTACAAACAATTCTTGCTCGATATAAATCAAGGGCAACAAATTCAAATTTATAAGATTTGAATATTAAATAACTAAAAATATTCCCATCAAATTAAATAATTATATATGTTCAGATTTAATTGTAATGAAACAATTTATAGGCAGTAAAACATGAAATTAAATTTGTCCACTAAAACTAAATAACAAATCAACACTACTATGTATATTTGTCACTGTAACTTCATACAAAAATATATCAAAAAAATCATTAGAAATATATCAAATATGATACCATGCCAAAAAGAAATATATCAAAAGATCATTAGAAATATATCAAATATGTTATCATGCCAAAAGAAATATATCCCAGCAGTTGAATAAACATGCAGCTCATAAGCTGAATGTTGCATGCAAAATTACAATATACTTTTATTGAAAAACACTGCACAATAGTTGAGGTTAGCCATTTCACCGTATAATAGTAAGACAATTTTAGGGTGGTGTGATAATATTTTTTTTTAATCTTTGTGAAGCTGTAGGAATATTAATATAAGTTTTTCAAGCGCAGAGAGTGATACGATGGCTTACATATAAGTACAACAGTTATTAGCATGCTTGAACCAAGAACAACAAATTCTAATACTGAGTTTAGAATGGAATAACATGCAGTATGTTATGCTAAAAAAAATTGTGTATCCATATATATATATATATATATATATATATATATATATACGGGTTATATGTATATACTGTGATGCCCCCAAAATAGGTCCATTCCATCCAACTCATTCTGAGTCGCCAAATACATGGTACAGAAATAACTACAACTTTATTAATACATTTGTGCGTGCAAAATACGACAACATATATCTTGTGAGTTTAAATACAATTATTGTCTTCTAGATAATATACATACCCAAATAAATCCTCATCATAATTATTGATACATTATTTTATAAAAATGGTGAGGACTACTTAAACAACTCTCTACTAGAACCTTCATTCCATTACCCGAAAGCTAGTACTCATTTACATTCTTGCCTCCACGAGAAGAAAAATGGAACAACAAGGAAAAGGGTGAGCTCATTAGCCCGATAAAGAATATTATGACTAAGATAATATCTGAACAAATTATCGTTAATCTTCACGAGGAAAAATCTAATAGAATACAATAGACAACCGGTTTTAAATCAACAATACGGCGGAAACAACAATTCATTAGAAGAGTTAAGTAGAGAATGCAAACTACTATCTTCATATATGAATTTAAAAGTTCATCGTCGATATTTTATCCACATGTAACATCAATCGATATATATCACGGAATCAAATATTCATCTTTTTACTTCTGGGCGAATATATTCATCGATTAGTCAAGTGTTCATCTAAACACACTGTTCATCTTTTGCACTCACGGGCGAAGATATTCATCGAAATTATTCATCTTTTTACTCTGAGGCGAAGATATTCGATAATATCATCATTTAGGGTAGGGATGATGAAAAATATTTTAAAGAAGCGAATCCGGTGAAACAAAAGAAAAATATTAAGGATTCATATTTTAAACAATCCAAGTTCAAAAATACTTCATAAGTAATCGAGTGGAGTAAAATTCGAGAATGATCAAAACATGGATCTGATCAAAGCTAGTATTCGGAATAGATAATTTGAATGAAAAGAAGAAATTTCATTTTTAGGTGAATAGTGCCATATTAAGTGAATAGTCTTGAGTATCGTGAATAGTCTTGCAGTATCGTGAATAGTAACTCAGACACCAAAAGATAGAAATTTCACAAAAAAAAATATCTTCACGCTTAGTGAATAGTACTCATGAATAGTAACTTTCGTGAATAGTAACTTCATGAATAGTAACTCAAACATGAAAAAGTTCCAAATTTGATAAAAAATTCCAACCAATATTTGACATAATGATATTGAAGAAATAATATCATTTGAGAAGAAAAATAACATCCACACCTCGAAGAAAGGCAGTCTTAGTTGAAACAGGATATAAGCTATGACTTGAACTTGCCTAGTATATGACGATACTCAAAAGTATAATCAAAATACTCACAAGAATAAACTCGATAATATAATGAGAAAACTTGATTTACAGTGCGATTTTCAATTCAACCTAAGCACCTATTTATAGGAAAATCTTTAGAACACCAAGCGAAAAATTTAATATAATATTATTATTATTTATTAAAATTCTATATGCCCACTTTTGGAGATCTGATTTCAGCAATCAATAACACATGCTAGACCATACTTAACACACAAAAAGCGTTTTCTTGAAAAAATAATTAAAACTTCAAAAATCGATTATTTGAGACTTGAACTTCAATAATTCATAATAAATAGCCCTTTTGTGAAAAATTCAAATCTAGAATTGCTTTTTATAGGAAATTCAATTCTCTACAACTTTAGGAAGAAAGTTTTCTAAATTCCAAACATAAATTGGCCAAAAATCCACAAGCAGACGATTTTGTTTTTTATAATCAAATTTGATTCGATAATTGTGTCCACCAACACACAAAATATGTGTTAAACATTTAATGCCACAAAAATACTCTTCCTCCTCATATACTCATATATCCCACATTCATTATAAAAATATCACCGTTAATATATTATTAAAATAATATATTTAAATGAATTATTTATCGAGAAAAAGATAAAATCTTAATTTTCAACAATTGTCATTTAAAAATTTTCTCCATCTATATCCACATAAAATTAATATTTTCCTCATCATATAAATCAATAATTAATTATTCACAAATAATATTCTGAGAATCACGATCTTTGGCTGACCATGCTTGATTCACCCAGGAAAGATGGAGAACTTCGATAAGGATCTCTCCATCTTGGTAGCTTGATTAGGTGACCAAACCTCTCCTTGGAGCGAACTTTCTAGACATTGCCAATAATGTTATCTAATAATATTATTAGGATAATATGAATTATTATAGATAATGGAAAATACGATTGTAATGACAATTTATTGAAACAACGGTAATATAAAATATCGATCGTGATTATTGAATCGATAAAATAAAATACTAAAGCGATAATTCTACGTAACCATTATTGAGTAGTGCCTTGCTTACGTAAGAATCGATAATTGGTGCAATCTGGAGTGTCTTCTTGTTTAACAATGGCGTTATTAGTGTGTTTTAACCATAATTATTCAATATGATAGCTTGGTAACATGACTCTGAATTATTTATAAACAACTTATATTTATGCGTTTTTTCATCCAATAAACTTTCAGTTATAGGGCCCACAAAAGACTACTGCGTCGTCTGAAATATTCTAAAACGATACGAATATTCCGACGACTGACGAATATTCTGAGCGATAATGAATATTTTATAACCAACTTTAACTTATTAAAAATATTTGCGTATTTTACCCATAACTATCCGCATTAATCAAATCAACCCTTACTATTTTAAAATAATAAATAGGGAAAATAAATTTTATTTATTAATAATTTGAGGTCTTACGTATACATAAGACTGACTTATTAATGAAATTTAATTTTCTCTTTATTATTAATTTGAAGGTAAAAATGATTATTGGTTATAAATTTAAATATATTCATAAAACGTAATGATTGAGTGATATATTAAAATGATAATAGATTGATTATATAAATCTTGACCGTGTCGAATTTAATAGACTGATAAAAAGAAATTCTTTTGTGAAATTTTTCATGTGACATTTGTTGGATTATATGTTTATTAGTGGGCTAAAGTTATTTTTTATGTTAGTTATTGAAGATGAGTTGATTTAGGTTTATAAAAGATGTTGAATTGAAAATTTTATATATAATTTTAATGCTATTGAAAATTGATTTAGGTTTATATTAAATTAGAAAAATTTTAAATTTTAGTATTATTATTCTTGTTTAGATTTTGAGTATTAATTAATGCCGAGGACAACATTCCTATATATGTTTCAATGTCTGAATATTTTTTTTTTACAGAATGATATTATTTCTTCAATATCATTATCTTTATGTCAAATATTTATCTCAAGTTTTTTGGAACTTTGGGTGTCGAGTTACTTATTCACGTATACTGACTATTCACGTATACGATCTTATTCACGAATACTAAGACTATTCATCGAAAAATAAAAATTTTCCTTTTCGTCTAAAATATCTATTGTGGATACTAGCTTTGATTGTATCCATGTTTTGATCATTCTTGAATTTTACACCACTATAATTATTTTTGAGGTATTTTTGGACATGGATAAAACAAAGTACGAATCCTTAATCCTTAATCCTTGTCATTTTGTATCATCCGGATTCATTTCTTTAAAAAATATTTTCATCATCCTCGCCTTAAATGAAGATATTATTGAATATCTTTGGCTCAGAAGTAGCTAAGATGAATGATTTATAAATATCTTTGGCCCGTAGTAAAAGATGAACAGTGTGTTTAGATGAACATGACTAATCGATGAATATCTTTGGCTCATTAGTGCAAAGATGAATATTTGATTCCGTATATATATTGATTGATGTTACAGGATAAAAGATAGACGATGAACTTTTAAATTCATACATGTAAGATAGTAGTTTGCATTCTCTACTTAACTCTTCTAATGAATTATTATTTCATCATGCGAATATTGATTTAAAACTTGTTGGCTCATCAGTATTCTATTAGATTTTCCCGTCAAGACTAACGATAATTTGTTGTATATTATCTTTAGTCATAATATTCTTTCATCGGGCTAGTTGAGCTCACCCTTTTCTTTTTGTTCCATTTTCTTCTCGAGGAGGCAAGAATGTAGCGAGTACTAATGGGGGTATGGAATGAAGGTTCTAGAGAGAGTTGTTTAAGTAGGTTCCCCATTTTGTAAAATAATGTATCAATAATTATGATGGGGATTTATTTGCGCGTGGATATTATTTCTGGATGGCAATATCTCAGTATTTAAACTCATAGTTTATATGTTGTAATAATAAAGTTGTAGTTATTTCGCATTAATGTATTTGGCGACTTCGATAATGGGTTGGATGGAATGGACCTATTTTGGGGGTATATGGCGGTACATGTTACACTGTCAGATATTACATTTAGAGCTATGACGACAAATTTTTTGGGGTATAGCAACGGTAAAATGTTGTCATAGCTACATAGCCTAGAATAGCTATGACGACGAGTGAAACCGTCGCTATTGCCCAAAAACTGTCGTCATAGTCTACTGTGTAATACACAGTTATGTACATACATTTTTCCCTATATATATATATATAATAGATAAATATAATTCTCCTTCAAATCAAATATGATTATCTTTAAGACGAAGATGAAAAGCAATTCGTGCTGATAACGTGTTATAAAAGATTAATAATATTAAGAACAAAGATGATGATTAAGGGAGAAGAGCATTCTCATTTCATATATGTTGTAATTGTATATGTCTCTCACCCATTCTCTTTATAATGCTACTATTTATGGTACAATTAATGACATCAATATTAAGAGGTTACAAAACTCAAAGGTCAAAAGTTTTATAACTCAATGGGAGTTTCAAAATCATTACAATCAAAGACAGGGAAAATCAATCTAGACATCCATTATATGAATTTAGACATCGATCCATTATAATATTTTATAACAATATATTCTTTCAATCCTATCTTTCTAGTTGGTCTTACATATTTCTTTTATCCTTGTTACTTTTTTGTGGATACTTAAATATGCAAAGACACACTTGGACAAAAAATAATTTTATTACTTGGTGTTAAAAAAATTTACATGCAATAAAAAATTTTTTACTAGTAAAAATAATAATTTTATCAGTAGTCTTGAAGTAATTAATTATGTATGAGATCATATACAATTAGATCTCTTAATTGCTTCAAGACTATCAATGGGATGTTTAATAAAATTGAATGAAAAATTTTAAATGTATAAAAAAATTTGAACAAGCTTAATGGAGTAAAAGCTCTGAATACGAAATAAAATAGTTTGTTTGATAATTATATGTCTAAAATATCCGAATACATATATTTTTATTTTAACTTTAGGATTTGTATGAACAAAGTCATTATAATTTGTTAAGAAATGTAAACCGGATGTAAGACCCCTAAATTTTTTAAATAAAAAGGAATTTCCTTTATTTATTATTTTGAAATAAGAAGGGTTGATTTGATTAATGTGGATAGTTAAGGGTTAAATACGCAAATATTTCAAAATAAGCAAGTGGTTATAAAATATTCATTTTGTCGGGAATATTCGTTTCGTCGTGGAATATTAAATCGCTTCGGGAATATTCGCATTTACGGCCAGCAACCATGTGTGGGCCCCATAACTTAAAGCGATTGGATGAAGAAAACGACAAATATAAGTTGGTTAAAAATAACGGCGTAGTTATTACCGTTAAAGATCGTTGAATACCCAATGGTTAAAATACGAATACTGGCGTGGTTGCCGAAGACACCAGCATTGCACGATTGTTGAATTATTGATCCTTACGTAAAGAAGGCACTACTCAATAATTTTCACAGAAGAGTTCCATGCTCAATATTTTATTTTATTGATTCAATAATTGCTGCGTTGATATTTTATATTATTGTTGTTCAATAATTGTCACTGCACAGTATTTCCCATTATCAGATCAATAATTCATATTATTTGAATAATATTATTAGATAACATTATTGGCAATGTCTAGAAAGTTCTATCTAAGGAGAGGTTTGGTCACCTAATCAATTACAAGATGAGAGAGAAATCCTTATCTGAAAGCCCCTCTTTCACGGAACTACTGGTTGTCATAATTGTGATTCTGTAATATTATTTGTGAATAATTAATTATTGATTCATATGATAAAGAAATATTTATTTTATGTGGATATAAATGATGGATTTATTTATGTGGTTATAAATGAAGAAATTAATGTTGAGGTGTTTTATCAAGATTTTATCTGGATTGGAGGTATTAAAATTAAATCGGGGTTTTGAGATATATTATGGGGTTATAATTTTAATCCCATCCCACCGTTGGATTGTGGTAATTTTTGGGTATGTTATACATACATAAGTTGAGTATATGTCCACAAATTTTGAACCGTTAAAAATGCACGAATGATTTGTTGTGAATTTTAAGAGGTGTCGGATTCGGAAATTAGGTTTATAATTGATTTTGGTGGAAAATTCTAGAATTGAGTGGGCCCCACTTGTGGTTGGTGAAAAAATGTGCTGAATTTTATTTCAAAAATGTGGTGGGTGGCAATAGTAGCGGTAGTAAAAGCCATCGTGCAGCATGTAAGACCCAGCTTTTATAAATAAAGATGAATTTTCTATAAATATTATTTTTGAATATTATGGAATAATTTGATATAATGTTATAGTTATGGGTAATATTTATAAATTTTGCAAAGTATACAAGTGGTTATATTATATTCGATTGGCCTGGGAAATATTCGGTTTAGCAGGAATATTCGCATAACTACTCAATCATTGGTGGACCCTACAATGTAATTATTATTTTGATTGAGAAAAAGACAAAAAATATTTTATTGAAATAACGGCGGAAGTTTTACCGTTGATACCGTTGAACTACTCGGTAGTAAAAGTACGATGTACGTGTGGTTGCATAGTAGAAGACGGTACCTGTGATTATTATCGATGCTTATGTGAGAAGTCACTTAGTTTGATTCCATTATTGTTTATTAATAATATGAATTATTATAGCGATAATGACGCTTTTGTTTTATTCAGATTATTAACGTAATAAAACGTAAACATCTTTTATATAAAATGAATACTTTATTAAAGTTATTTTATAAATAAAATATATTATATTTTATTATGATATAGTGTTTTTTGTTGTTTTTTGCGTAAGATTTGCATAGTAAAATGTTTTTATATAAATAGAATATATTATATTTTATTTAAAAGATTTTTCTTTAAATATGGACCGTCAGATTAAAGTAAATCAATCTGGACCGCTCATGGATTAATTACTATGCATTCCATTTTCCTATAAATAAGCTCATTCCTTCATTATTTTCTTACGAATTCATTGAAACTCTGTAGAGAAAATTATGAGAGAAGTTATAGAGAGAAAGTTATAGAAAGAAGAAGAGTATTCTCGCTACTTCATTACTTCTATATTCAGTTCTTTTTACTAGTAGTGGGTGTTATTCTTTCTTCTCGAAGAGAACTTCATTATTCCATTCACTATTATTCCATTGGAATAACTTTTGTAAAAGTGGCATACCCTATACATAACTTTGTATACGCCAGATACCCTATACTTGGTGAAATCTTTATGTTATTCCATTGCTTATTTATTCTCATTGGAATAACTCAGATACGCTGGTTTTTCCTATACTTGGTGACATTCTTTTATTATTCTCGTTGAACATCCTCGCTCATGTGTTTTACACCCGGACCGGGTTCCGCTTTTTATTATTCTTGGAACATCCTGTCACATGTGTTTTACACCGACCGGTTCCGCTTTTATCATTCTGTTGGAATATCCTATCTCATGTGTTTTACACCGGATCCGGTTCCATCTTTATTATTCTCGCTTGAACATCCCGCTTGCAGTGAATTTCACCGACCGGTTCGTTATTATTATTCTGTTGAATAACTCGCCTACATGCAAGTACCGCATTTACGGTGATTTCTTTTGTTATTCCATTCTTTATTATACCCAAATTGGTTAAAAACTTTGACTTCTATACTCCATGAAATTAGTAGAATATCCTCGATATTTGCGTTTCATCCAAAGATCTTTCACGGAAATATTCTTCCGATCATTCTTGAATTTTACTCTACAAAGCAAGATCATGTTGACAAATTGACGTTAATAATTCCCGGATAAAATAATTTTTGAACTTGTTTTATTGAATTCTTATATCATCACATCATCCTCATGTTTATATTTTTTTTAAAGTCATCTGTGGCCCAGAGAGCATGGATGGACTTGGTATGATTATGACCAGGATTATTCTACGTAATCATGACCGTAATGTTACAAATGATGTGATTAAAATCCTCGCCGTCGTTGTGCATTGATGGACAAATTGTTGGCATGATCATGACCATTAATGAATACACAACTATTCTCGCCCGTAGTGCGAATAATTGTGATCGTGATACTTAAGAATATCCTCGCCGTAGTGTGTAAGTGATTCGATGATGTGGATTATTTATTAAAGTTCGAGTCTCAAATTTATAATGATGATGAAAAACCTTTTAAAATCATAAAAGATAGTAGATTTTATTTTCTACTTGACTTTTTAATGGATCAGATATTCACCGCAGCTTAAACCGGTTGTTTATTGTATTTTATCGCTTTAACATTGTTGAAGACTATTGATAATTTATTTTGCATTATCTTAGTCATAATATTTCTTCATCGGGCTAGTTGAGCTCACCCTTTTCTTTCACCTGCTCTTTCAGAAATGAGAATATAGCCGGACGAAGCCTGGGAAACGAGTGATGGTCCTCAAGATAAGATTAGTAGTCCTCACTATTCTCGTGAAATAGTGTGATAATAATTGTAATGAGGACTTTTGTTTGAGTTTGTATAATATCTAGTAGATTTATATTTGTATTTAAACTCACGCTTTATGTCAGATTGTATACCTACAGCTTATGTTAATAAGTTGATTTAAATTTCAGATCACGTAAGTGGCGACCCAAGATGGGTGATGTATACCTAATTTTGGGGCGCACAATTGGTATCAAAGCTAAGGATATGATCCCCGCTAAGATGTGAGAAAAGTACTAGGAGGGGAGAGACGGGAATACCTTTTCGCTAGTATGACCTACCTAAGTTTTTTTGTGCTATTTTATTGGGTCATTCGTAATATAAAGGTAATTGTTAAATGTCAATTAATCTTTTGTTTTGTGGCGATCTCAAAATGACATCCGAGAATGTTGAGAATAAGAATGGAGCACAGCGATCGCTGATTCACCACATATCAATAATCGTGATAATGTGCATCGTGAAGGCGATAATCCTCACGCAAAAACAACAACACCGACTAAATGATGAATGATCAAATGTTCGTAGGCTTTATGCAATTTATGCAACAAAGAAAGCGAGCGACTCCGCCCAAAACGTAGGTGGAAACACGAAACTCTCAAGCGGTCACCGCTAAACAATTCAAGGAGCTGGACCACCGGAGTTTAAGGAGAGCCAAAACCACTTCAAGCGGAAGCATGGATAAAGCAGATTACCAAGATATTTGATGTCTTGGGATGCTCCGAGGAGCAAAAGGTTCCTTTGCACGCCTTTTATGTTGCGCGAGAGGCAGACATCGGTGGAATCCAGAAACGTACTCAACCTCGCAGTGATCAAGATATCTCGGGAGAAGTTCCAGAGTTGCTCAACGACAAATACTTTCCTCGAAAGTATTCGCCACATGAAGGAGGTGGAGTTTATCAAGTTGAACAAAACAATACGACCGTGTCGCATGACGAGGCAAAATTTGCGAGAGTTATCACTATTCATATCCCCACTTCAGTGGATAATGAAGAGAGAATGGCGCGAATGTTTTTAAGAGGTTTGAAGTCGAGATACGCCAACATCTTATTTCTCATAAACCGTGTTTGTATTCGATGTTGTAAATAGGGCTCGCTTAGTGGAGCGCGATAACGAGTCAACGCAACTAAAAGAGAGCAATTTAAGAAAGTTATAATACCAAATGGTAGTAGTCATCGAGCGGTGACAACAAGCGTGGGGGATCAACAAAGCCAGAGTATGGTAACCACTTCGGTGGTAATCGTACAAAACAATAAGAATGGACATTTCAAGAAACGGAGATTCAACAATGATGGAAAGACGTCAAGACCAAAGACCCGTTGTTAAGGAAGGAGAAAGACCACCTATCATATGCTTCAAATGCGAGAAGAGGGACACATCATCCGAACTGCGCATGTCATCCAAAGCATGTTATAATTGTGGAAGAGAAGGTCACTTAGCTCGATTTTTGTCGTTTCATCAAGACAAATTAACTAGGATGGAGGCACCAAAGGTCATTCCCTGTAAAAGTCAAAACCAAGAGAGCTGAGGGAGAGCGCTTGTGTTGTGACCTCCCAGAGAGCAAGGAACCCGAATGAGGTCATCACGGGTAAGCTTATCATAAACTCTAATGAAGTCTACACTTTATTTGATACCGGTTCTACCCATTCTTTTATTTCTCCTACTAAGGCCATCGATTAAATTTGACCGGAGAAATTAGACTTCGACTTATCTCGTGGAAACTCCGCTGGGGAGAAACCTTCATTACATCCAATCGCTTATAAGTCTTGTTTGGTTCAAATCGGTACTTCACATTACCCCGTCGATCTTATTTCATTAAAAATACTTGCATTTGACGTGATTCTAGGGATTGATCAAGTTAACTACTTATCATGCAAAATTGATTGTTTTCGTAAGGTCATTAGCTTTCATATTCCTAATCAACCTATTATGCTAATTCAAACGACCAAACCATTAAAATCAATCACGGTCATCTCAAGCCATAAAGCTATTCGCTTATCAAAAATGGATGTCAAGCTTTCTTAGCTCATGTCACAGATTTAAACAAAAATACGCCGCTTTGAGCGATATTTCTATTGTTAATAAATTTCCGACGATTCTCAAGAACTTCCCCGCCTACCCCGTAGCGTGAAATTGAATTTTGTATCGACCTTGAACCCGCATAAAACCTATTTCCAAAGCCCCATATCGAATGGCTCCTATTGAACTTCGGAGTTAAAGACCCAACCGCAGGAATTGTTGACATCGGCTTTATTCGACCTAAGATTTCTCCTCGGGGTGCTCCTGCTCTATTCGTGAAGAAGAAAGATGGGAGTATGCGACTTTGTATTGATTATCTGGAGTCAATCATGTCACCATCAAAAATAGGTATCCATTGCCACGTATTGATGACCTGTTTGACCAACCGTAAGGAGCCAAATTCTTTTCAAAGATCGATCTTCGCTCCTGATATCACCAATCAAGATTAGAATCACGACATTCCAAAGACGGCTTTAACTCCCAGACGGGCATTATGAATTCCTAGTCATGTCCTTTGATCGACTAATGCTCTTTGCCGCCTTCATGGATATGATGAACCGAGTATTCAAGGAATATTTAGATCACTTTGTGGTCGCTCTTTATTCGATGACATCCTTTATTTATTCCAAAAGCCGTGAAGATCATGAAAGCAACACTGAGGTCGACACTCCAAAAGCTTCGTGAATATAAGCTTTATGCCAAGTTGAAGAAATGCGAGTTCGGCTTGAAGAAGTAGCATTCCTTGGGCACGTGGTATCAAGTCATGGAATATCCGCTGACCCAAAGAAAGATCAAGCTATTCAAAGTCGGAACAACCTAAATCAAAGGATCAAGTACGTAGCTTTCTCGGTTTAAATTTGGTTATTATCTGAGATTCGTGGAAGGATTTTCTCGAATCGCTACTCCATTGACTCAAATTGACTCGAAAAGATACAAAGTTCTATTGGAGCGAAGAATGTGAGAAGAGTTTTCAAGAACTCAAGAAGAGACTTATTTCAAAGACTGCTCGGACAATACCATTCGCTCTGAGGGATTTGTCATCTACAAAGGATGCTTCGAGCAAAGGGTTGGGATGTGTTCTTATGCAACATGGAAAAGTTATAGCTTTATGCCTCGCGACAACTCAAAGAATATGAGAGGAATTATCCTACTCACGATCCGGAGTCAGCAAATGTTGTCTTCTGCACTTAAAATTTGGAGGCATTACTTGTATGGGAGAGAAAGTGGAGATCTTTACTGGATCATAAAAGCCTCAAATATTTCTTCACTCAAAAGGAACTCAACACGCGACAACGACGCTGGCTTGAATCATTGAAAGATTATGATCATACCATCCAATACCATCCTCGAAAAGCGAACGTGGTAGGTAGATGATTGAGTAGGTAAGATCGATGCAAGCACGAAAGCGTTATTGTCAACACAAAGGCCCATTTTGTGTGACTTGCAAAGGATGGAGATAGAGTTAAAGACTCTGGACGCACGTGATGATAGCAAATATACGAGTAGAACCGACTTTAATCGATAAAGTTAAAGTCGCTTTCAAGCTGCTGCACTGAGCCGATGCGCGTATGAAAAGAAAGTGCAAGAGGGTGCTACGCAAGCAAGAATCGATGAAGAAGGAATACTTGAGTCAACTCCAGACTTTGTGTTCCTAACGACCGATTTAAAGTATAATATCATGATGGAGGCGCACAACACACCATTTGCAATCCATCTCGGGAGTACCAAATGTATCATGATATTCGCTATACATTTTGGTGGAGCAATATGAAGAGGAGATAGCGCCGCTTATCTCAAGGTGTCTAACTTGTCAACGAAGTTAAAGCGGAGCATCAAGTACCAAAAGGTCCATCAGAACCACTTGAAATTCCGAATGGAAGTGGAGCACATTACCATGGATTTCAAGCACGGCCTTCCTAAGGTTTCTCAAGGCATTGATGCGATTTGGGTCATTGTTGATAGATTGACCAAGTCCCGCTCATTTCTTACCGATACGAGAAACTTATACACTTGAACGCCTTGCTCAGATGTATATAAACGAGATTGTAAAGATCGCATGGTATCTGCAGATCCATAGTTTCCGATCGAGACCCAAGATTCACTTCAAGATTTTGGGTTAGTTTGCAAAAGCTATGGGCACGGACTTACGATTTAGCTTCTAAGATATCATCCTCGATTTTACGGACAATGGAGAGGACTATTCAAACTCTTGAAGATCTATTAAGACTTTGTGTTCTTGATTTCAAGGAGTTGGGACAAGTTTTACCATCGGTGGAGTTTTCCTACAACAACAGCTTATCAAGCAAGTATCGCATGGCTCCATTCGCGCGCAGGTGGAAGAAAGTGTCGTTCTCCAAAGATACCGGGATGAGGTGGGTGAAGAAACGTTGTTGGGACCGGAGTTGGTACGTATGACTACGGAAAAGATTCAAACGATCCGACAACGATAAAAACCTCACAAAATCGATAAAAAGAGTTATCGCCGATCTTCATCGAAAGGACGTGGAATTCAATATAGGAGATCATGTGTTGTTAAAAGTCGCTCCATGGAAAGGAGTTACAAGATTTGGAAAGAGAGGGAAACTTAATCCTCGATTCATCGGGCCCATTTTAATCCTCGATCGAGTAGGAACCGTGGCCTATAGACTCGCTTTCTTTCGCCAAATATGTCTCGTGTTCATAACGCTTTTCACATATCCATGTTACGTAAATATGTGAAAGACCAACCATATTATTGAGTTAGAACCGGATTTAAATAGCGGAAGATTTGACGTATGAAAGAGGTTCCTGCTCAAATTTTGATAAGAAGGAACATATTCTACGCCCAAGGTTATACCTCAAGTCAAAGTTTTGTGGAGGAACCACGATGTTGAGGAAATGACTTGGGAGTTAGAATCAAAATGAAATCAAGGTATCCTTACCTCTTCGACATACCGTGTACGTACCCTCAATTTCGAGGGCTTAAATTTCATAAGAAGGGGAGGTTGTAAGACCCAGCTTTTTATAAATAAAGATGAATTTTCTATAAATATTATTTTTGAATATTATGGAATAATTTGATATAATGTTATAGTTGTGGGTAATATTTATAAATTTTGCAAAGTATACAAGTGGTTATATTATATTCGATTGGTCGGGAATATTCTTAGGTTTAGCAGGAATATTCGTATAACTACTCAATCATTGGTGGACCCTACAATGTAATTATTGTCGGATTGAGAAAGACAAAAATATTTTATTGAAATAATCTATGGAAGTTTTACCGCTGATACCGTTGAACTACTTTAGTAGTAAAAAGACGATGAATACGTGTGGTTGCATAGTAGAAGACACGGTATTGATTATCGATGCTTATGTGAGAAGTCACTTAGTTTGATTCCATTATCACGATTAATAATATGAATTATTATAATGCGATAATGACGTTTTGTTTTATTCAGTATTATTAACGTAATAAAATGTAAACATCTTTTATATAAAAAATGTAATACTTTATTAAAGTTATTTTATAAATAAAATATATTATATTTTATTATGCATAGTATTTTACGTAGTGTTTTGCATAGTAAAATGTTTTTATATAAATAGAATATATTATATTTTATTTAAAAGATTTTTTCTTTAAACATGGACCGTCAGATTAAAGTAAATCAATCTGACCGCTCATGGATTAATTACTATGCATTCCATTTTCCTATAAATAAGCTCATTCCTTCATTATTTTCTTAATTCATTGAAACTCTAGAGAGAAAATTATAGAGAGAGGCTATAGAGAGAAAGTTATAGAAAGAAGAAGAGTATTCTCGCTACTTCATTACTTCTATATTCAGTTCTTTTACTAGTAGAGGTGTTATTCTTTCTTCTTGAAGAGAACTTCATTATTCCATTCACTATTATTCTTACATTGAATAACTCAGTAAAAGTGGCATACCCTATACATAACCTCGATACGCCATGGCATACCCTATACTTGGTGAAATCTTATGTTATTCCATTGCTTATTTATTCTCATTGGAATAACTCAGATACGCTGTGTTTACCCTATACTTGGTGACATTCTTTATTATTATTCGCTGGAACATCCTCGTCATGTGTTTTACACCGGACCGGTTCCGCTTTTTATTATTCTGCTGAACATCCTCGTCATGTGTTTTACACCGACCGGTTCCGCTTTATCATTCTCGTTGAATATCCTATCTGTGTGTTTTACACCGGATCCGGTTCCATCTTTATTATTCTTGGAACATCCTCGCTTGTGAATTTCACCCCGACCGGTTCCGTTATTATTATTCTCATTGAATAACTCGTCTACATCTGAAGCACCGCATGCATGGTGATTTCTTTTGTTATTCCATTCTTTATTATACCCAAATGGTTAAAACTTTGACTTCTATACTCCATGAAATTAGTAGAATATCCTCGATATTTGCGTTTCATCCAAAGATCTTTTCACGGAAATATTCTTCTGATCATTCTTGAATTTTACTCTACAAAGCAGTAATCATGTTGACAATTTGACGTTAATAATTCCTGGATAAAATAATTCTTGAACTTGTTTTATTGAATTCTTATATCATTGTCATCATCCTCATGTTTATATTTTTTTTAAAGTCATCTGTGTCCTGTAGAGCATGGATGGACTTGGTATGATTATGACCAGGGATTATTCTGTGTAATCATGACCGTAATGTTACAAATGATGTGATTAAAAATCCTCAATGGGTCAAGTGCATCGATGGACGATTGTTGGCATGATCATGACCATTAATGAATACACAACTATTCTTGGCCCGTAGTCAGTGAATAATTGTGATCGTGATACTTAAGAATATCCTCGGTAGTAGTGCGGTAAGTGATTCGATGATGTGGATTATTTATTAAAGTGAGTCTCAAATATAACAAAGATGAAAACCTTTAAAAATCATAAAAGATAGTAGATTTTATTTTCTACTTGACTCTTTTAATGGATTGCATATTCCGCCGCAGCTTAAACCGGGTTGTTTATCAGTATTTTATCGCTTTAACATTGTTGAAGACTATTGATAATTTATTTTGCATTATCTTAGTCATAATATTTCTTCTTTGGGCTAGTTGAGCTCACCCTTTCTTTCACCGTTTCTTCGTGAAATGAGAATATAAATTTGACTTAGCTCTGGGAAACGAGTGATGGTCCTCAAGATAGCATTAGTAGTCCTCACTATTCTCGTGAAATAGTGTGATAATAATTGTAATGAGGACTTTTTGTTTGAGTTTGTATAATATCTAGTGAGATTTATATTTGTATTTAAACTCACGCTTTATGTCGTATTGTACACCTATGCAGCTTATGTTAATAAGTTGTATTTAAATTACAGATCATGTAAGTGGCGACCCAAGATGGGTGATGTATACCTAATTTTGGGGCGCCACATAGCAGTCAAGTCTGCTTCGGCACGGCTAACATTTTCCTATAAATAGAGGGCTAAGTTAGAATTGAAAATCACACCGTAAACAAAGTTTTCTCTTTCTCTCTATATTATTGAGCGTATTTTGTGAGTATTTAGATACTTTGAGAGTTGTTTGTTTAGTACAAGTTTCATTCAAAGATCACTTCCGACCTTTCCTTCCGGCATCTCTTGATTCTTTGAGGTAAGGGATATTATTTTTTTTCGTAATGATATTATTTCTTCAATATCATTATCTTTGAAATGTTGATCCGAGGTTTTTATCAAATTTGGAACTTTTTCATGTCTCGGGGTTACTATTCATGAGTTACTATTCACGAGTTACTATTCATGAGTTACTATTCACAAGTTACTATTCACGAGTACTATTCATGAAGCGTGAAAATGTTTTTTTTGGAATTTCTATCTTTTGGTGTCGGAGTTACTTATTCACGTATACTGACACTATTCACGATACTCTGACTATTCATCGAAAAATAAAATTTCTTCTTTTCGTCCAAAAATATCTATTTTGGATACTAGCTTGATTGTATCCATGTTTTGATCATTCTTGAATTTTACACCACTATGATTATTTTTGAGGTATTGTTGGACATGGATAAAACAAAGTACGAATCCTTAATCCTTAATCCTTGTCATTTTGTTTCAATTGGATTCGTTCTTTAAAAAATATTTTCATCATCCTCGATACTTTAAATGATGATATTATTGAATATCTTTGGCCCAGAAGTGCAAGAGATGAATGATTTGAAGAATATCTTTGGCACAGTAGTGCAAAGATGAAAGCGGTGTTTAAATGAATATGACCGATCGATGAATATCTTTGGCCTTTAGTGCAAAGATGAACAAAAGGAGATGAACATGACCGATTGATGAATATCTTTGGCACAGTGCAAAGATGAATATTTGATTTGAGATGAATATTGATTGATGTTACAGGGATAAAATATTGATGATGGACCGTTAAATTCATAGATTATAGTAGATTTCATTCTCTACGTAACTCTTCTATGAATTATTATTTCCGGCCGCGAATATTGATCTCGAAACTTGTTGTCATTTGTATTCTATCGATTTTTCCTGTTGGAGACTAACGATAATTTGTTATATATTATCTTAGTCATAGTATTCTTTACTGGGCTAGTTGAGCTCACCCTTTTCCTTGTTGTTCGCTTTTCTTCTCGGGGAGGCGAGAATGTAATGAGTACTAGTCGGGGTATGGAATGAAGGTTCTAGAGAGAGTTGTTTAGTAGTCCTCACCATTATTGTAAAATAATGTATCAATAAATGTGATGAGGATTTATTTGAGTATAAATATTGTCTAGAAGATAATATTTGTATTTAAACTCACAGTTTTATTGTTGTGATAATAAAGTTGTAGTTGTTTCTGTACCATGTATTTGGCGACTCAGAATGGGTTGGATGGAATGGACCTATTTTGGGGGCGTCACACTGGATACTATATATAAATTCATATACATACACACACACACATACACACACACACACACACACACACACACACACACACATATATATATATATATATATTAATTTATATATCTCAAAATGAATTTGTCAAGGAAAGAACTAAAATAAAATGCTCAGAACTATCTCTCAACAAAAATGAACTACTGCTAATGAAATGAAGAATAAGAAGACTGGAATGCTTACAGTTTTGATAATTAGAATTAAATAAATTAAAATATAAATAAACTTTTAGTTCTTAACCAATGTGGGGCTTGACTTCCCACATATATTTATTGTCATTTATCATTTCCACACTACAACAAAAAGACTTATTTCCGACAGAATATTCCGTCGGTATTAAGGATATTTCGTTGAGGATAACCTTATTCCGACGGAATATTCCGTCGGAAATTCGGTCGTATATAATCACGTCGAAATTAAGTCCGTTGGGGCTTTCGGTCGGGAATACTTAATATCGACGGAATTATCGTCGACCGAATATATATTCAGTCGGTGTTAATATATTTCTGACTGAAACTAGTCTGTCGAGGATATTCGGTCGATGATAAGAATGCCACGTGGCATCCTGTCAAAAATGGAAAATAACTTCTGCTCGACAGAAATTCGTTGATATTACCACTATTCCGTCGAGAATAGACGTGACACGTGGCACATTACCTAAATGTTAAGGACTTATTTTTGACGAAAATATCCGTCGATAGTATTACTATTCCGTCGAGAATAGTGTGTTTTTTTTTAAAAATATTTTATTTGTTTTTGCAATATCCAGGGATTTAACCCACATCTTGTACCTGTTTTCCCAACAGCACACACACAAGCTAACAATATGGCCAATAACATGAATTACAATTACCAAGGCCAACAATATGTCAAAAAACCAACTAAATGGGAAGTTAAAATGTCAAAAACATCCCATTAATCTAAGCTAAACTATATCAAACATCTCATTAAGCTAAATTAAACTAAATGTCAAACTGCAACAAAACTAAAGTAAAGAGATATTTCAAACTAAAGTAATGATTAAGGTTTAAACTACAATACGTCAAAAATAATGTAAACTACAAAATAATGTAAACTAAGTCAAGCTAGTAGAGCACCCGGTGTGAGGAGGATCATCAGGCGGGCGTTAACGATGTTCTGGAGTATGAAAATCGCCATCATCGTCATTCCGCTCGTCAGTCCGCTCGTTACCCTGTTGATACAGTATAATGTAACTCATTAGTTCATATATATGATTTAGTTAAAGATAACTAAATAAAAATTAAATAACATGCAAAATATAATATTTGTATTTAAAACGAATAGTATACCTGAGCAGTTGAGCGATGACTCAACATCGGCCCAAACGCGTCCTCAACTAAGGTAACCACCATCCGAACAATCTCGTCGCGTATCGCGACCCACTACTTCAGAGGGATACCCGTACTCTCGGCGGTGACACCAGCTGCAACGTCCCGCGCAAGCTGATGGAGGCTAGAACAGCTGGGCGGGTCCTGACGATGTAACAACAGATCAGTCTCAAACCTCTCCGACACCGCAACCATAACACGCTGGAACAAAGCACCGTCCAAGGTGTTATAATATAGGTAACCCTTAAGATATGTGGGTCCAAGTGTTAGGGTTCAATTGACGTTGAGGTAAATCATTTTGGGAATCGATCGAGGGATCGAGATCTTTCACGTGTCCCGGCTGTAAGGGCGGTGACGAATCCGAGGGATTACTTTGACGACTAAGGGTAATTTGAATTTCTCCGAGGACATGTGCCTATCACATGACCACTCTCCAAAAACCCTATAAATATCTCTTCCACTCCATCGGGAAGGGACTTCTCCGGGACCAAAGACTGACTCTTGAAGATCAGCGGACCCTTTTGGTGACTTAAAGGCTTGAATTCCACCTAAAAGCACCAAAGGGTTTGGACATTCTCTCAACTCAAGGACTCAAGAAGGCTCTTTGAATCCTCATACTCCTAACACTGCTCCCGGATTCTAGGGGTTCTCGCCACGCCGTTTGGAGTAATCGCCCACCGCCGCTTCCCCCTCTTCAATCAATCAATCAATTCCAGATTTTTTTCGTGGATTTCTCCTCCTCACCCCAACACGAAAACCTAACCCTAAGAAGGTACGATTTTTCGCCCACACATTTATTCAAGCGACTCACTGGGAGGTGTAGAATTGTGAAGGGTATGCCCACAACTCGGGTGGAAGAACTACAGAAGAGCCGCTTCACCAACAAACAAAGATTACCTCACCGGATCCAATTCCCAAGGCAAGCCACTCAAGCTTTCCAAGGCGCAAACCTGATTTCACCAACCACTTATCAAGACGCTTGTAGGAAGTTCGACGTCACCACATACGGCCAATCAACAACAAACCAACGCAAGAAGGCAAGGCGAGGATGCAGTGGAGACCCGACGAATGATGTGCAACCGAGATGCTCAAGGCATCAAGGAAGCACGAGAAGGGCAAGGAATGATGATGGCCATGATGCCGAAATGCAGAGGAAGTAAGAGGAGATGGGAATTTCCGCCAAAGAATGATGCAGATTCCCACTTTCAAGGCCATGTTCCTGTGAAGTTTGTATGGGGAACAAGTAGGTGTGGAAGACAACAATAATGGTAGCAATAACAAAGAGAACCACATCAGACTCCATTAATCTGGAAAGTCAATTGGTTCCAATAATCAACTCGAAGCCCGTAATGCTGGTGACGTACACAACCTAGGATGGAAGCAAGCCAACCTCGTGCAAACATCATCTCAAATACTATTCCATCATTTTCACAGTGCAAATGCCAACCATTCCAAGCAATGTCCAATGAATGAGCCAACAACTTCCACCAAAGGCAAACCGCTCATGATGCAAGTGTCCATCAACCAATTTCTCTACCATACACACCACCGATGCAAAGAAAGATATCACAACACCCCGTAGAGTTCACGCCACAAGCCCGTATGTGACGAAAGGATGATATGATCGACGTGATCAATCAACTCGCAGACATGCACATCTCGACCCTGAGTTGGACTTACTCCTCCTTACCCCGCATACATTCGGAGGCAACCTTACCCAACAGGTATATCGAGCACCCCCGCAATTTCCAAAATACAACGGGAAAAAGGAAATGCTAGGGAACATATCGCTGTGTTTGTAGAGTCAATGTCTCCGTGGCTTCTGATATGACGGCGAATAACCACAACTTGTCGATGCGGAATTCAACAAGACTTTGACTTGATAAAGGCCTTTAGTTGGTACTACAATTTGGAGAAGGGGTCACCCATGATTGGGATGACTTAAAATTATAATTTTTCAAGAAATTTTTCTATGTGCGTAAACAGTAACCATCATGGAGCTTATGCGGTTCAAGCAGAAACCGAATGAGGAGTTGTCGATTATGTCGACAGTTTCAGGCCCGTGCACGAGGTGTGCAGAGCCAATCAAGAAAAGAACTTGGTTAAGATATATGCAACAATGGTGCTTTAGACGCCTTCAAGCCCCACCTCATTACCAAAGCTTCAGGATTCATTTGCACCCTCTCATCTTTTGCACAAGACTTGGGAGGAATCATGACATTTCCCACCAAACATGCGATGGTTACATGGAAGAGCAAGAGATAAAGAATCGTGGGCTTCACGATTCTCACCAAACCACAAGGGGGCAAGAGGGAGAAGAATGAGAAAATTGAGCGAAGCAGAAAAGATGGTGACAAGTATACTAGAATGCCGCCCGGAGGCTATTACATGCAAATGAGAAGGCATTCAGAGCCTCAGACGAACAATGGGTCGAGTATGGAGTGGTGAAGCCTCCAAGACCCCCTTGGCCGTTGTAATTAAGAGATGAAAAGAAGACCGACTTCGTAGTATACCACCAATACGCAGGACATTCCACTATGGATCGTTATAACATGGAGGATATACCATGAGAAGTCGACGGGGGGGAGATTGAACTAGAGAAGAAACGTAACACTATCACCCATGGTTCAATCCTGTAAGTCATGAACCCAAATACCGGGCTCTACCATCGAAAAACTCAACTACAGATGAATTAAAAATCCACCTAAGATGGTGGTCCACCAAAATGGCGGTTTAAGTCCTCGTGAGTATCCCTTGCCAAGTAATTGGATGACCAAGGTTGAGAGCACAAGAATCGACGAATTAAAAAATATATATATATATATATATATATATATATATATATATATAAATCCACCCAAGATGGTGGTCCACTCTAAATGGTGGTCAAGTCCTCGTAGATCGTGACTTGCCAAGAAATTGATCACCCAAGTGACGAGGCACCCGATTTCAAGTCCTCGTAGACCGCACTTGCCAAGAAATGACGACTCAAGTGACAAGGCACCCGATTTCAAGTCCTCGTAGACCGTGACTTGCCAAGAAATTGATTTACCCAAGTGATTTAGCACTCGAGTGTTACACTTTATCATTAAAAGTGAATGAGGCACCGACTATAAGTCCTTAGACCCAAAAAAGTTATACTTTTAACTTTAAAAGTAATCGAGGCACCCACTATAAGTCCTCGAACCGCATAAGTTATACTTTCAACTTCAAAAGTAATCGAGAATTTATTATTTGAAACGCTTATGCTTTTCGTTAAAAGCAATTTTGTTATCAATAAATTGTCAAACTTCCACTTATGCTTGAATATTTTTTCTAATCTCTTTAAAAAAAAAAAAAGTATAGATTCAAGTGTTAGTTTGCATAAAAAAAAAAAACAACATGTTTTTCTCGAATAGATTCATGTTTGCTGCTTTTACGAGGCCTATTGGTGTCTTCGAGTCTTAATTCAACAACTTAAGATTCAATGTTAAATATCGAGTTTTAAAGAATCGCTCAAATTAAAGGCAATCAATAAGGATAAAAGAAACTACAATTTGATAAATGAAATATATGTACATAAATTTTCCGATACAGAAATGAAAAAAAATATGAAAGTTTATGATCTAAAGGCCACGACCGTCGAACTAAAGAGAAGGGAATAACTAAAGCCTTCAAGTCGACAATGGTGTGGTACCACGAGCCTTCAGACAGAGGCTATCGAGCCTTCAAGGTCTCTGGTAAATCGACTCAATTTCCCAAAAGCTTGGTCTTCAATTTATGTATGTCATCTCAAGCTCCTAAAGTTTACATAAAGTAAGTCATCCTCACGGAGACGTGAAGTGACTTCCAACGGTGCAACAACATGATGATTGGAAATAAAAAGATCCAACCTAGCATGTAAGGGAGACATGTCCAAGGAAAGTTAGAGATACCTAGATATCCTCAAAGAGATCCTCTAGGGCTTGCCCTCCTGTGGTTTGCTCCCCAGAGGTTCACTCTCCTAGACTTTTGTTTTCAAGGCTTGCAAAACATCAAGCTTCAAGAAGTGAAGACTTCAACACTTAAAAATATTTTGCACGATCATCTCACCAAAGGCGCCGACTCACGCCAGGGGGGCAAATGCTTATCGGTAGATGACATAGACATCCTCTCAGAGTCAGGGTGAACTCCCCCAAGCAAAGGATAAAATGTACATGAAGAAGAACACCAACGTGAAATCAAGACTTCCAAAGAGCATCTTGGTCCCGCTTGATACGAAGATCCTCGTGATAATTGAATGCAACGCAAAATGCTCAGCCTCTTCAAGATATCCACATAATCGAATTTGTGAGAACCTCGCTCATTCCAATGTTGCCACCCTCAAGACGATCGATAAGTCGATATGAAATGAATGGACCGTAGGGTATTCCTGCTTTTCTATACACATACGAGGAATGCGAAAGGTAATGGGAAAGTCGCCTAAACTTATGCAAGCCGTAAAGATATAGAAATAAGCCCGCTTCTCGTGAGGAGGAAAGGTCAGACGATCATAATTTTTCACTTGCTCCCGTAAAACGCCGAAGACCCATAAAGGGAGCCTTTCCCAACAACATGAAAGGAACCTCCTTAGTAGTTTTCGTCTGTGGAACGCTCACCGAGTCAGCCTCGCAACAAGAAAATATAACATGAGAATTCTAGAAACAAAGAAAGAAAGTGAATGAGCATTTGAAATTAAGTGCTTACCATAACAAGAGAGAGGTATGAAACTTAAATAAGAAGATTGATTTGGGAAAGGAAGATCACTTGACACCTCGATTCGGAAAGGAAGATCATGAACACCGAAAAGAAGAAAAAGAGCACAAGCATTAGGGAGCCATTCAAATAAAAAGGGTAAAAGAAGAACTGGAAAATGTGAAAAAGGAGGCCATTAGGTTTGCCTCCCTAAGGGTCACCCAGTAGGATTTAGCCACCCAAGGAGCTCTCCTCTTACATTTAACTTCTCCTTACTCGTCAATCAACTCGATTGAATGAATGCTACTTCACCCAACATCCGAACTAAGATCCTCATTATGGTGAAATGGCTCTAATAAATTCTTCCTCCTCGCGATGTCAGTCCTTTCTTTCAAAATATCCGAGCCAATGACCTTGTTAAGGTGAAATGGCTCTAAATAAACTCTTCTCCTCATGGGTTGTCCTTTCTTTCAAAATATCCGAGCCAAGGACCTTGTTAAGGGAAATGGCTCTAATAAATTCCTCCTCCTCAAGTTGTTCCTTTCTTCCGTAATATCCGAGCCAATGACCTTGTTAAGGTGAAATGGCTCTAATAGATCCTTCCTCCTCGCAGTTGTTCCTTTCTTCCGTAATATCCGAGCCAATGACCTTGTTAAGGTGAAATGGCTCTAATAAATCCTCCTCCTTGCAAAGTTGTTGTTTTCTTTTGAGAATATCCGAGCCAAGATCCTCATTATGGTGAAATGGCCCTAAAAAAAAAAACTACAATCACCGAAAAGAGAAATCGATGAAACAATTAAGAAAAAATTAAACAAAACATCAACCAACAAACAAACAATCAATCGACAAAATAAAATAATTATACATGAAAAGAGTTTCAAATTCCAACTAAATAAAAGAATTATGAAAACAAAGATTTTTCTTGAAAGTAAGTCACCTTCAACAATCAAACGAATTATGAATTAGAGGCTGCTATAATCAATTTCCCTGGCCTAAAAAAAAAAAAAAGAAAATATATATATATATATATATATATATATATATATATATATATATATGTCTTTGACCTGATTTGTCAAAAAGGCAAATGAGGTGATTTCTATCCCAAGAGAATTGATTGTTGATGGTCTTATGGGCTATATCGTGAAGAAGAGATGGTGGAATATCTTTTCTTTTATTTTCGCACTACGAGGAGCCTTCGACGCTTGTGTTCTCATCAATCATTGTAGTAATCACTGGGTAATGCCAGATCGATCAAGAATGACGGGGAAGGAGTGGAGAAGGCTATACGACTTGATGACTCATGGGATATAGCAGATATACTTGAAAGGAACCAAATAATTGGCATTGGGGAAAAGAAGAGGGGTTAATCATGTTCATTCTTTTCACGGGCTTATTTTCTTTTAGTTTCACGAGGTGTTAACTGATAGTCATCGGATGAGGTGAAGGCATGTATATAGCTTTAACTGATCTTTCTTATGGCAAAAAGGAAGCAAAGACAAGAATTAATCATGAGCAACAGACCTCTCAAAAATAAGATAAGTAAATATTTTATTTATTTATTTATATATTTTATTTTTTATTTTTTGGAAAAAAATAAAATAAGATTTTATTTTATTTTATTTTCAAAAAAAAAAAAATAGGGTTCGGCCAGCATTCAAAAAAAAAAAAAATGGTTACCTCATTTTTGTATAGGGTTACTAAAAAAAAAAAAAAAAAAAAAAAAACTATGGGTTCTACTACTTAACTTTGGCGTGAATAGAAAGGGACTATGGCTATCATGCATAATCATATGATTTTAATTTATTTCATATGATTTTATGATTTTGATTTGTTTTAAAAAAAAATCTCTTTTCAAATTAAGAAAGATTTGATTTGATTTTCCAAAATAAAGAAAGATTTAATTTCAAAAAAATAAAATTAAGATTTGATTTTATAAAATTAAGATTTGATTTTATTTTGGAAATAAAATTAATTTTTGATTTGATAAAAGGAAAGACTTGGTGTATCAAGATAAAAAAAATTTATTAGGAAGATTATCATATATATATATATATAGGAGTAAGATCCTATGGGTTTTAATTATAAATGTATCATATGACATGATTATTACTTTTACAAAAGTCAATCAATTATGCATACATATAGATTATAAAACAATATTTTATATATTAGCTCCATCGAGCAATCGAGCATGCCTATATATCTTTAGGGAATTCTATATAAAGTTTGTTGTATCATACTATCTCGAGTACTACTCAATTAATTATTAATAAGTATGTGTCAATTTGATAAAATAAAAAAAAAAAAAAAAAAAAAAAAACTCATGAATTGCTAATAAAGTTCTCCCCAGAGATTAGCGATTACTGAAAATATATATGAACGAGGGAATATTTTATGGGGTCTTACAATTTGAAAATTTCATGGGTAATTGTGATAAATATAAGGTAATTAATCTGATAATTAGGCGTCATTGAATTTACGCCTTCAATCATAACTAGAGAATTATATGCATGGGATATATGATTTGTCATTTGTATATCCATTTTATAAATTAAGGAAAAGAGGTTGTTTATCATTTCTGACTGACCCAAGCATCATACCATTATTCTAGAGTCCTTCCCATAATATTACTTATGGAAAGTTAGAATTATAGCCAATCAAAAAGATGCCTTGATTCAATCATTTTAGTATCCCGACTTGCGTAACTTTTATTTTATTTTATATGGAAATATTTTGCAATGACCAATCACAGCTTTCACAAGGAATTCTCACAAAGCTAAAATAATGATTTGGTTTTGAAAATGAAGATCACGTTCACAGAAGAATTCACGCCATTTTTCACTTTGAATCAGAAATGTGTTGATTTTTCGCTTGTCAATTCTTCATGATTGTTTCATTTGTTTATCTTCCCAAGCTTCACTACCACTATTACTCCTGCAATCGCTTCTTTTTCCCTTTAGTTTTTTTTTTCGCCTTCTTTCTCTAAAATACATGTCCAAAGAAAATCAATTGCTAATTTGCTATACTTGTCTAAGGAATCAATTCTCGCCAATCCCCATAAATGACTACGCTAGATCACCAATTAAGGGAAAAAGATTCTTGCTTTTAAAAAATAATAATATTATTATTATTTTATCAAATTAAATTATTCTTATTTAAAAAAAATATTTCTCGATTTTCAAAAAATATTTTCAGAAAATAATTTCTTCCTAATTTTATTTTATAAGTATATAAATAAAATAATTTGATTTTGTTTCCAAAATAATAGGAATGATTTGATTTTCTATAAAGAAGGATTTGATCTTATTTACAAATCAAAATAAGATTTGATTTTATTTGACAAATATATAATTTATTTTGATTTAGTTTCAATATATGTATATATATACATATAAAAATTAATTAGGGAAACAAATATTATGCAAGGTTTGGAAAGATTTGATAGAGGATTTCAAAGATATATCGGGAGAGCTCCCATAGGTTACGCCTCCTATGATTTTCTTTTCGGACTCACGAAGATCGAGAATTTTTCGTAAAATCAAGTAGATTCACAGAAGTTAAAGTATTTTTTGCACGATCGTCACTCCAAGGACGCGACTCGCGCAGGGGGGCAAATGTGGGCCCAAGTGCAAATTAGGGTTCAATTAACCTAATCAATTAAATGCACAAATTAAGGTTCAGATTATGATTAAATGGAAAGACTAAAGAGCCGAAAATAAAGAAGCAAGATCTCGAGAGAATCTTTCACGTGTCGGAAGCGTAAGACGTGGAGGTGACTCATTTTGGGAATCGATTGAGGATTGATTGGTGGCTAGAAGGCGACGATCCGGGCATTACTTTGACGACTAAGGGTAATTGGAATTTCTCCGAGGACATGTGCCTATCACATGACCACTCTCCAAAAACCCTATAAATATCTCTTCCACTCCATCGGGAAGGGACTTCTCCTGAGACCAAGACTTGACTCTTGAAGATCAAATGGACCCTTTTGGTGACTTAAAGGCTTGGAATTCCACCTAAAAGCACCAAAGGGGTTTTAGACATTCTCTCAACTCAAGGACTCAAGAAGGCTCTTGGAATCCTCATGTTACCCTAACACTTGCTCCTGATTCTAGGGGTTCTCGCCACGCGTCGTTGAGTAATCGCCCACCGCCGCTCTCCTTCTTCAATCAATCAATCAATTCCGATTTTCGTGGATTTCTCCTCCTCACCAACACGAAACTCCTAACCCCAAGAAGACTTCACAATTTAAATGAAATTGGTATTCAAATGAAATTGGTATTACGTACTACCATTTATTCGATCTGAAATTTGCTGTAGTCAATTAATTTACTAGCTGGTAGTATACGTTTTGTGCACGCCGCGCGCAGGCTCAATTGTTGAAATCACAATTGCCAAGCAACTGTCTATTGATGAAACTAATGTTGCCCCCCACAAAGAAAATTTCCTGTTCTGGGTGCTGATTCCCTTGACACTGTATGGTAATAATTGTGTCTACACATATTTTTCCCTTCTTAATTTGGTTTTTTAATTAATTCATATTCGTATATATATATATATATATATATATATATATATATATATATATATGTTTTCAAATGTTCCTTTTTCTAAAGATGATAGAAGTACAATAATAAATAAATGGATTTCAATTAACCTTATCAAGCCAGAAATTTATATCCCTATTTTTTATGATTTCATGATCAATCTCACCTAGCTAGTGGATGGCATACATGCATTTGGCTCTCTATCCCTAATTTTTTATGATTTCATAAGACAGCCAAAATTGTCTTGTAAATCATATGTTCTACATTAATTTACATATGAATTAATAATGAAACCATTGAAAGAGTCACAATAATACATACACCGAGTTTACAGAATCAAAACTAAAATACAGGGGCCGGGGCAATATATATATATATATATATATATATATATATATATATATGTACAGGAAGAAATTAAGAAATTAATTAAGGATGAAAAATAAGAAAAGGCATCAGCAGCACTCCATCAACAAAATGGAGGAAACAATTAGGCCCAAAAGTAGGTTGTTCGTTCTACGTAATTTTCCTCTTCAATCAACTCAAGCTAAGCAGAGCAGCAGTATATAATGTAGGGTTCCTGCAGTGACGAACGATTTTTTCTTCATCTGAACCTTGCATGCATAATATTCTTGTCAGTCGTTACTTTATATAATTTGGTAGATCCATCATGCATGTTGCACTCACTTATATAGCAGATCATGCGCATGCAACAACTTTGACAGAATATATATATATATATATATATATATATATATATATATATATATATATATATATATATATAGTACACATATATATATACTAGTATATATAGTAGTATTCATTTATTAATTAATAATTAAGGTTTGTTGGTTGGTTTGTCTATGTATGTACATAATTAATTAAGACATTTGTCGTTGATATTACTTAACACAAGATAGTCACTTCCTCTCTCAACGATCCAAAGCACTTAGAACAATCCTGCATAATATATTCAAATTAAAGCACTAATTAGAATTATTAAAGATTTATTTAATTAGTTTTCAAATCAAATTAATTCGTCAAATATTTTTATATGGATATATGGATCAATTGTTAATTTGTGGAATGTAAAGAATAATATAAAGAGATCGATGATCAGATGGAGGAGGCGAACCAATCGTAGCCAGTTGGACTTCTAGGCTCCCTTCGTTGTAAGGCTTCCGATGTCGATTTTCTCCTCGTCAGTTTCTTGAAATCCCCACGAGGTGTGGTAGCTGATATATATGTATATATATCAACAACATGTACAACATACGTATATAAACCCTCATCAAACACAACTTCTATACATATATAATTACGTACCCTAAAAACTAAGACCCAAATTAAAGCTAAAAAATCCCAAACAGCATTCATATATATATATATATATATATATATATATATATATATATAAAAAAGAAATGAATTGGTATTGATGAATTACGTACGTGAGAAGGGCGAAGCGGGGGTGGTTGAGGAGGAGGGAGAAGACGGCACAGAACCCGATTCAGTGGAGACGTTAAGGTTAGGGAGAGCGGCAGCGGAGGAGTTGGAATTTGTACGGAGGATGGTGATGCTGCGAGAAACTGGAAAATGATCATCGTCGTGATGATGATGATGATGTTGAGAAGAAGATTGTTGGTGGGATGCGGCAGAGAAAGAGTTGAACTTGCGGAGTTTGCTGAGGCCGGACTCAGGTGCCGGCCCAGCAAGCGTTTCGTCCCAAAGCTTGTGAAGGAAACCCATTGTACGTTATATATATTTATTTATATATATATGCTTTCTTCTTCTCTTCTTCTTTTGTAACAACCGAAATAAGGTGGTGGCGGTGGCGGCGGTGGTGGTTTTCTCAATTGACACCTGATACCGACTGTTACCAAGAGGGAAGGGGGATCGAAACGCACGTTTGAAATAAATTAAGATGTCTCTATATATTTTTTATCCTCCCAACAGATTTTATTCAAAGCTTGGGAATTTGTTCATTCTTATACACCACCACCACCAGTGGCTCCGGCTAATATGGATTTGTTTGGAGCCATAAACATATTTTTGGATAAAACGTACGTGGTAACTGACTAATGTGGAAACTGGAAAAGATTCATACATTAATAGTAACAAATAAGAATAATGCTAGAGACACAAACTATTCTACAAATATTTTACAAAAGCGGTAAACGCGTATATATATATCTACATCATCATATCATGTGCACAAAGACTACATTGAAATAATTTGTAAATCAATATTCTGAGGGAGTATGCCACATCAGCAGTTATAAAATAGTTTGTGTCTGTAGCATTACTCAACAAATAAATAGATTCATATATACTACTTTGACCATTATTTTTATTTTTTATTTAATGTATATATATATATATAAGATTATTATTATTATTCCTTTTTAATTGTCTTTTTTTTTTAAAAAAAAGTTTCTTCTTTTTTATTATTTATTTATTTATCATTTGTAAATTTAAAAAAAAATCCTTAATTACTTAATTTTCCATATTAACCTAGTTAACTATTTAAAAATAATTTTTCTATGAGAGAACGTTCAATATATTATACTCCTATGCAATACAGCCGGGATTGTTGATTTGCATGTTGGCCGTAGGGGATTAAATTGAAATTTAAAATTTTTATTTTATTATAGGAGAGGAGGGGAGGGGAGGGGAGGGGAGAAATATATACTCCTAGTATTCTAGCTAAGCACTAGCTCAATGGTAGTAGATCGATAACAAGTGCATGCGCGCATTCGGTTTTAATAAACGGGTAAAATGCAAAGTCACCACTGAATTTTAAAGATTTTTGGGTATTGAGTCTTTTTTTTTTTATAGACATTTTTTATTTTGTTTTACACATAGACGAACTTACATGGCCATTTTGGAAATTTATTCCAAAAATATGTAACTTAAAACAACCAACTTAAAACTTTAGTCTAACGACCACCCAAGCAACTCAACTAAGCTATTATTATTTCACAAAGATTAATATTTATAAAGAAAAAATTCATTTCTCCCAAATTAAAAGAATTCATTTCCCCCAAATTAAAAGACAACACAAATCTCCAAATTAGATTTTTTTTTAACTAGAATTATGCTGGTATGGTGCTCATTGCTTTTCCTATTTATTTTCCTATTTATTTATTTCAGTAGTTTAATTCTTTGTATTCAGAATATTGTTTTGATGAGGTGAAACTTGTGCAATTGGGAAGTGAGACTCAGTTGCAAGGTCAAGGTATAGGATGATTGTATACACAAAATAATAATTAACTTAATAATACTTTAAACGAATGTAATATTTTTTTGATGAATTTGTATATCATTTACTGCTGAATGCATGTAATACACAGTTATAACATGGTTAATTTCTTAGAATTTTGAATTAGCTAGCAATAACCCGTGGGCCCCAATGCCCACCAAATCATCTAGATATCAGCATTTGAATTTTTAAAATTGGAATAAGGCGTGGGCCCTAATTCTTCCACTGACTCCTTGACCCAAATCAATTTTCGTTGGACCCATGAGCCATCAGCAGATCAGTCACCCATCAGTAGAAATCCACCAGCGAGACTCCGACAAATCTACCATAGTTCCGACCGAACTCCAGCACCGGCACAGTCACAACATCAACAAACCACTATGAACGCCGACAAAGATAATGAGATCAACACAGATTTAAACAACATAAAACAGTTGCTCACACCCACACCAATTACCATCAATTAGATCTAAAAGGGTGGGCCAATTAACAGAATGGGAATGGAAGAAATAGCAGTTCATATCATATACTCCCCAGAATCTGGCCAATTAAACCAAACAAATCGGCAGTAGCCTAGTTTATAAACACTCATCAACAGATATGCGACAACAGTAGGAGATAAAACGAGCATAAATGAACTTAGATTAAAAACAAATCTAAGAATTAGATTCAAAGCAAGCAAATCTGAAAAGGGATCAAAACAACCTATGAATTCACAGCAATAAACATAGGAAAAAACGACAAGTAAGGAAATAATAGGTAAAACAACAAAGACCAACCGAGCTAGCTCCACTATTAATGGTATCTGCATATCTAAGAAAAAGGGGTTTTATTTTAATTTGGGGAAAATTCTTTGTTCAGTTATAAATCATAATTCTTGCGGAAATAAAGCAGCTAACCTATATATGGTGCTCGGGTGGTCATTGGGTTGAAATTTTGAGTTGGAGGTTTGGAGATGAAATCTGAGCAGTAACAAATACCCACATCAGATATTTCACGCAATACGCGTTAAAAATTCAACGACATCTAAAGAACAAAAAAGAAAAGAAATTTCAATACCCAAAAATCTCTAAAGCTCAGCCATTCAAACCTCAGATTTTATCCCTGACAAAACTTGCTCTTTTTCTACTTTGAAATTAATTTCTGGTAGCAGCTAGCTAGATAGCGTGTTTGGCTTGGGTATTCATTCATTCATGCATGGTTTATATAATTGTTGCCTTGCGTCTTTAAGAATGATGTCGAGACGATCTGGTGGAGATACAATACAAGTACACCATTATATTCTTAATTCCCCCTCTTCATCTAACTAACTTGTTGCAACGTCTTATTCGCAAGCTTTGCTTCAACTTTTCTTTTTTCTTCCGTCTCCCTTCCCTTTTTATATAGAATATAATTACTAGCTCACTTTTCACAATCCAACCAACTTGTTCATATCATAATCTAATCTAATCTATGAGTGTTGGGGGATTAATGATTATCTTGGAGGGCCATGATTCACGTGGATATATGAAGTTTCCTCACGTAGGACCCAGCTTTAAAGGATCCAAAGTTCTAAGTACTTATTAAGGAATTTGACAATCCTATTTCCATACGGGCCGGGAAGGAAATGCAAAGTAGATGTGATTCTCATGTACACAACATCTTTTATTTTTCAGCACTAAATACTTCTATTATCACATTCGATGTGAGCTATCTCTTCACCGTTCAAGTCTAAAAATTTTATAAAATTTAAAAGAATAAATAAGAGATAAAAAATTAATATTAAAAAATAATATATCTAAAGTTGATGGGTAAAAAAGTGACCCAATTACACTAAATTTATGAAGAAAACATGCGTAGACTTTATAATATATAGATAAAGCTATATAATGTTTGATTGAATCTTAATGTCATTCTAATAATTAAGATACAAATATAAATCTAAACTATTCATAAGACCTATTATATGAATTATTAAAAAATAAACTATTAAGATATTAAGATAAAATCCAATCAAAAATCAATATATACTCCTTGCAATAATCACTCCCACCACAACCAACCATGGTATAGCAACCACCAAATATTCTTTGTTTGTCCACTTGGATACATTATTAACTCACGTTAGTCATCATAACGTATCCAACTACACTTTCTACTTTATTATATTAAATAAATAAATCAATAATCATATCAAGCTTTATTATTTACAGATAGATACGTAACAAATTTTATTTATTCTTAATTGACGCATTAACAAATTGTGGACCAAATTATTTTGGATTTGACATATCCAATAACCAAACATGGGAAAACAACAACTGTACCTGTACTACTGCGGATTTTGACAAGTACTGCTACTAGTCTAATTTGAAGATCCCCATAACCCTACAACCATTGCACCATATAATTGCATTTCTACTTTTGGCAAGTTGCATTCTCCATACTAAATACTTCCTCCCACCCTCCCTCCCTCCCTCCCTCCCTTTTTTTACTATCATTTTTAAAAAAATATTTTTATTTCTTAATATTTATCATTTTAAAATTTTAACTAAATATATTATTTTTTATTCAATAAATAAAATCATTTTTTCTCAATATAAAAATATTATAATTAATACTACATAATTATTTTCTTAATAATTTTTCACAACCACTACAATCACGTATTAAGGGATGAAGAGAGTAATAAATGCACCACCATTATTCTGTAGGCACTTGAGTTTCCAAGAATAAAATAACCGGAGAAGGGAAAAAATAATTCTCAACTGAATATAACCGTTGATAATTTGCCACCTGTACCCGACCCCATATACATATGGCGATAGATCTTCTGTCCCTATTTTTTCTATTCATTTGTATTTCTTCACTTAAATTTTGATATTTAGTCTTTTATTTAATTTAAGAGTTAATTGATGTTAAGTAAAAGATTATGTGTCAAAATTTAAGTAGAGGAACACAAGAGAGACAAAGACAAAAAAATAGGAAGAAGATCTGCTCTCGTATTTTTTATTCAGAGATCAGGAAAATAGAGAATGAATTAATTCTAAACTAGAATTAAACCGCCGCCAATTAAAGCCAAATATATCAACATTAATCACAGAAAACCAATTTTTGGTGGGAAAGCTCAGCCTCTCCATGCCTCCTAGAGATTGATGAATTTAGTTCAACTAAATAGGACAAACTATCTATATCTATATTATCTCTACCAAGATTATAAAGTCCAAGAAACTGTCCACAATGCTTGGAATAATTGACATTGATCAGAGATCTTTGACACAACAATCAAGCAGATATGCCAGCATTGTTGCTGGAGGAAACATCATGCTCAGATGAAACCTTCTGCTTACTACCGCTCCTCCTACTTTTGCCCTCTCCTGGAACACATCCTCCTCCCTGGTGACTTTCTTGGTGCTCCGCCTGCCTTCAAAAAATCAGAAATTGAGACGAGTAAAAAAAGAACAAAAAAAAAAAGGAACCCCATAAATAAGAGAACAATGTTCAGATTGGAGAAAGAGAGGTGGAGATGGCACT